>CM065357.1:18143841-18743841 GCA_033032245.1 Poecilia picta | reverse complement strand
TATGGATTCCAACAAACAGAGAGTTGCAGTAGTCGAGCCTGGAGGAGACAAATGCATGAACAAGAGTCTCAGCATCAGAAAAAAAAGAAACGGACGAATTTTGGAGATATTACGAAGATGAAAGAAACAGATGCTTAATGTGATTTTCAAATGTAAGTTGAGAATCCATTCTAACTCCAAGATTTGTAACTATGGTGGAAAAGGGGATGTCTTGTCCAGAAAAGAAAACAGTCGTCATAGTTGAAGATTGAACCTGGTGAGGTGTTCCGATCAACATGGCCTCAGTTTTGGAGCAGTTTAACTGAAGGAAATTCTGAGTCATCTACTTCCTTATCTCCTCCAGGCAAGTAGTGAAGGCATTAAGTGAAAATGGTGATGATGATGCTCCGGTTCTAATATAAAGTTGTATATCGTCGGCGTAGCAACAATGTGTTGTGTGTTGTGGCTCTTCTCCTGACTGCGTTAAGGAGAGGGGTCTTCGAACGCTTTTGCCTTCGAATAAAGAAACTTAAAGACAAAGATTAATCTTTCTCTACTTATTGAAACAGCTTCTCATTCTTTGATAATGGAATTTCCATAACACCGTATTTGTTTTGTTTCACCAAATATGAACAAAGTGTGTTAAGAATGACTTACTCACACAATAAAATTATTTTTCAGATTTAATAAACCAGATGTCATGCTCATCAAATTATCAAGTGGTTGTGATGCCAAGAAAAAAATCAACATAACCATAGATCACAGAACAAAAGTGTCTTCAATTGTGAACAGTTTTTATGTTCTGACTTATCAAGGTCTTGTAAGAGTCACACATCAATTAATCAAATGCAATAAAGACTTGTAAAGAAACAGCTTTTAAGAACTTCATGAACCTTTCAAACAGAAGCTAATTTTAGTATCTTCACTGTTAAAAAACACAAACGTGTTCACTATTCTTCACTGCACTGTCTGACCAATGAAGAAAGCAGATTGAAATGTTTTTGGCACTTTTTACTTCATACCTTGGTTATTTCTAAAATAATTTTCTACAATATTTCATAAAATAAGCTGATTTGAATTGAATTCAGCCATTGAACAGTTATACAAGATAAGAACTCAGATGTTTTTATAGGATAAGGTAATCGGTGAACCAGCACTGCACAGTCACAGGAGACGTCACACTGTAGTCAGTTGCAGATGAACTGAAAAATAAAACAGGAGTTTAAACACAGTCTGATTGTTGCTCTAATAAATGAATAAAAAAAACTTACTTGTACACTTGTCTGACAAAACTGCCAGGGATCTTCAGTAATGTTATGGATGGTAGTTGTTCCACCGTATAATTAGCTGGTGTTGACACTACAAAAACAAAAACAAAAAATAACACAAGCTTGTCAAAACTTTGGCACTTTAAGCATCATGAAAAACTTACAGGACTGTAATTTCAAAGAGCCAAATGGCAGGGAACATTTATACAATTAACTGCTGAAAAAATAATAATTAAACAAAAGAAAAATCTGTATTTGACACAAAAGGGTAAACATACTCACCTAGAATCCCATCAATGTTGCTGCTAGATGGTCTCTTTTTTAAAACAGGCCAAAGGAATTTGTTGCCATCCCTCTGATGAACTAAGATGACAATGTGCAAGTCGTCTGCCAAAATATCTGTTTCTTGACCTCGAGGGGTCACTGTAAGACTGGAAGAGGATAAAAACAAAATCACAACCAGCTTTCTTTCTTCCTACACCTTCAAACCCAAGACAGTTCAGCCTCAGTCAACGTGGGGATGAAACCCAAGACATGCAAGCTTTTCATAGATCCTATATGAAATATTACAACCAGTGAAATAATGTTTTTACTGTATATTGTCTGGTATGAAAATGTGGTTATGAAAGTTTTGTGTATATCAACAGTTCTATGGAGTTAGATTTGTTTCACAATTATTCAATAAAAAAAAAATTATCTCAACAAAAAAAAAGTTTCAACCAAAAAAAATCATCTCAAGCAAAAAAAAAGTCGTAAAAACTATTTAATCATAAGAATATTTTTTTACGAAACAAAAACATTTTTAAAGATTTTTTTTTTTGATTGAAGTAACTAATTTTTTGATTGAATCTCTTTTTTTTTGGTTGAGTGTATTTTTTTTTGGTTGAAACTTTTTTTTTTTTGGTTGAGTCTATTTGTTTTTTGGTTGAGTCTATTTTTTTTTTTTTTTTTTTTTGGTTGAGTCTATTTATTTTTTGGTTGAACTCATTATACAGCTTTATTTGCTTTGGGGAAGCTTACATGAACATTCTGGGCGGGGCTTACGGACGAGCAATGTAAGACGTGTTCCGATTGGTTAGCGCTGACTAAAGCGGATGACTCCCTGAGATCTCAGAACCGTCCCGAACTGCAGGGCTTCGGTGACCGACACAGAATGTGAATAAATGGTAAGTAATGTTCACAAAATGACACCGTTTAGCAGCTACTAAAGTCTCCACCCTGTTTCAAAGAAGAAATCTTACACAACGTATGACGACAGTCACATATTTTATCTGCTGCGATCCCCGGTAGCATATTATTATTTCTTCTGAGATGATTTTTGTTTTGGTTAAAACTTTTTTTTTTGTTGAGATTATTTTTTTTTTGATTGAATAATTGTGAAACAAATCTAACTCCATACAGTTCATTCATTCATAGTTTAGCTTGATCAGGGATCTTAATCTCCTACACTTTAATTTATTTTTAAATCTTAATTACCACCAATAAAATATTTTTGCTTTAAATTTATAGTTGAGAACAATATAGATAAATGATTAAAATTATCTTATAAAGCTGCAAGCATGATTCTTATCAAGAACACAAAGCTCGCTCAGAGTCATGAAATGTAAAATAGTTTTCAAATTGCATTTTGATTGCTGGGATCTTAATATCTTTGTATACGTCAAATAATTCATGGAGAAATTACTTATTAGCCGAATGTCAGAGATCTGGCTGCATGTGTCTTGTTTGTGTGGCAGGGCTGAGCAATGATCGCTCACACAGCTGCTTCTAAGAGGAGCCGGGTGCCAGTCATTCAGCACTTGAATGAAAACTAAGTGGTGTTTAGCCAGCTGTGTCTCTTCGTAGAGTGTCCTGGTGTTTCTCCTAGCCTCATATTAACCTTGTAATCTGGGCCGACGTTACGTCTTCAGTTACTTCCAAAAATCTCCCTCCTCCTTTCCTCTAATCCTCCAGCCTCCAATGCTTGGCTGTATACTAGATCGTCCGACACTCGGACTGCTCTCTCCTCCCTGGCACCAAACAAATCATCTTCAAAAACCAGCGACATCCTTCACTAATCTCATACTGCCCTATTATTCTTATTATTCGTCCTGCTCACTTCTCATACCTTCTCTCACCTCATGTTAAAAGATTCCCCTTTGACTGAGACATTTCCAGCAACATCCTGTACTATAATAAACTTGTTAATTAATGGTCTTAGTTAAACCTCTCCACTAAATTAAGTTCCGATGCTTCAGCTAATAACCAGTAAATTGGACCAATCTGGGCTACCGACAATAAACACATCAATCTGCAGCTTTGTAATAAAAATATACACATAATTAGCTGTTGAGTTTTCGGCAAGAACCAGACATGCCTATAATAAGATCAGGGTCAGTCGTAAACAATGCTGTGCTGATTTCAAGGACACCACAAGTTGAGCTTCCGAAAACATTCAAACTTGTAAATTTTTACAATAATTACAACTCATGGTCACCTTCCAGCTTGGATGGGATTCTGTCCAGTGATCTGGGTCATAGATGCTCCCCGCAGGACCCAGATTCCCTTGGGGCTGATGTCCATATAATGGCCACTTTGAACTTGGATGAAAATGTTTCTGAAGCCCCCATTTGTCACTGTATTAAGCGCGCCATTTATGTATATGCCTGATTTGAAAGAAATAACACCAAATCAAAAATCGTCAAAATGAAACATCAAACCTCAGAGACAGTTAAAGATTAAAAACAATTTGAGGACCGATTTTTCAACTGCATGATGGCAAAAATAAATGACACTACTCACTCTTTCTGGGATGATGAAGAAGGTTAACAACATGAGATCCATGCAGGTCAAAGCAAACGGGAGCCGACTGATTATCAGTCTTAAACAGAAACCGGTGACTGATAAGTGCTGATGGGGAAACAGAGACGATGTTGAATAAAAACATTACAGCCACAATCCTCAAGGTGTTTCGTGATCTGATGTGATATTTTCTCACAGTGTCAGCTCTGAAATTATTTATTTTTGCAAATCTGAAATTGTAATGCTCCTTCATATTCAGCCCTGTTTGAGTTGATGCTTTTCCTGGATACCGGAGTATATGTTTATAGTAGATTTGCACATCTAGAGTGGATTTTTTGCAAATTCTTCTTGGCTAAATAGCTCAAACTTTAGACATTGTGTTATAACCAAACCTTCCTTTAAGCATGTCCACAAGCTTCTTCCTGGCCAATGTATTTTTATTTTCTTTCATTTCACACTTATGTTGCCTTTTCTGTTGCACATTCTCACTTAGGCTTTTGACATAGTGGAAGTTTAACAAAAAAGCTGAAAGATAATTTCAGCCTATTCACACTTTAGCTTAGACATAAACTATTTCTACATGCTTTATTATTTTTTGACAACTGACTACAAGTATGTTTTTAACTATTTCTCTGCTGAATGCCTGACCAATGGCATCATGATGAATGGATCATAATGCAATACACATTGACAAGGTGTTTTGGAGCAATATGTTCTTTGGAAATAATGAAGGAAATGTTCCTTCATGTCATAATTTAAATGTTGTCATTTTGTGCACAGTATATTGATCAAGATCTTACAAAGTGAAATACTGGCACAACAGAAGTGTAAAAACTAAATATTTCACATATCTATGCATGTAACAAAAATTCAGTAAAAATGAAAAAAAAAAAAAAGAAAAAAACTTGCAACACAAGAAAAGTATAATTTTCCTTTTGTTGGCATATTCAGTCTGTGATTGGTACACTATTCTGTTCATCAGTTAACAGTAGAACATTTTGTTTGGTGTTTAAAACAACTGATTTATGTGACATGCATAAAAGTAGGAAAACCAGAAAACTAAACTTTTCCTACAAAACCAATGTTAAAAAAACATTAAGTGCAAATTGAACTGAATAAACTACAATAATTCAAATATGGAAGGAATCATGATTGGAGACCCGATTAGGAACAAGGATGTAAGAAAATGGATGGATGGATCTTGATTTGAAGCAGTCTACTGTTGGGTTCTGTGTTTCTGTGTATTTATTTTTTGTTTTTTCTGTGTCCTGTCCTCCCTGTTGATTGATCCCAGCTGTGTCTAGTTCCCTGATTTATCCTCCCTGTGTATTTAAACCCACCTGTTGTCTTTGGTCGGGTCTTCGTCATATGTTCGTCTCATGTCAGATGTCTATAATAAACGTTTATGTCTGTTCTCCTCGTTCTTCACCAGTCTGTGCTGAGTCTGTGTATCATTTCTTGTGGGGGCATTTATCATTAAATCTTCATTTCAACATGTTGTCCTGGGCTCACCTGCCTCTTCCTCACCATTCACAACTGCAAATCATGACATCTACAAGTTTACACTGATTGAATGTTTTTTAACTTTTTTCAGTACAATCATCGGAAATTGATCCAAGGAAACTAAAGACTTGGTGACAATCACAATCAAAGAGTTGGAAGCAATGTTTTCTTGTTTTTCTTCCACATGTTGGGATTTTGGTTTTCTTGTATTTTCTGTCATGATTTTATCTTCGTTTTAGCTGGAAACTACTAAAGACATTCTATATAATGTCGATTATAACAGATTTTCTTTTTACTACATGACATTAATATCATACCCACCAGGAGGACCAAAACCATGAGAGCCAGGAGAACCAGGGTGACCTGGAGAACCAGGATGACCTGGAGGAGCGAAACCAGGATGACCAGGAGGAGCTGGATGAACTGGAGGAGCAAAACCAGGATGACCAGGAGAACCAGGATAAACTGGAGGAGCGAAACCAGGATGACCAGGAGAACCAGGATAAACTGGAGGAGCGAAACCAGGATGACCAGGAGAACCAGGATAAACTGGAGGAGCGAAACCAGGATGACCAGGAGAAGCAAAACCAGGATGACCTGGAGGAGCTGGATGGCCTGGAGGAGCGAAACCAGGATGACCAGGAGAACCAGGATGAACTGGAGGAGCAAAACCAGGATGACCAGGAGAACCAGGATAAACTGGAGGAGCGAAACCAGGATGACCAGGAGAAGCAAAACCAGGATGACCTGGAGGAGCTGGATGGTCTGGAGGAGCGAAACCAGGATGACCAGGAGAACCAGGATGAACTGGAGCGAAACCAGGAGAACCACGAGGAGCTGGAGGACCAAAACCAGGAGGTCCTGGAAGACCTCCTGGACCACCGGAAAATCCAAAACCTATCATAGAAATAAATACATCAAAAATAAAGCACAGTCCTTGTGGCCCTATAAAGCTTTATAAAACAAAATCTAAAATAATGTTTATGAAGTGTACTGCTTTACAGACACAAATGAAAGCAAAGCCATTATAAAGCACTAAAATGTACATTATACAGTCAAATGAATAATAATGTAATAATAGAAAACAGAAAACATCTAATGTAATAATAGAAAACAGAAAACATCTTAATCTCATTGTCTGATGTTAAGCCAGACTTCACCCGTCCTATTTTAAGTCAGGTAGGATTACAAACATTATTTTTATTTCTTGAAAAAAGAGAATGTCAGAAGAGTGGAGGAGAGGTGTGTTAATGCCAATTCTCAAGAATAATGGAGATGAACAAAATTACAGCAACTACAGAGGAATAACAATGAAGTTGTGGGAAAGAGATGTTAGGGTCAGAAATGAGCATCTGGTTTCATCCCAATAAAAATCACTACAGATGCAGTTTTTGCTTTGAGGATGTTGATAGATGATGAATATAAGAGGGAGGAGCTGCAAGATTTTGGTGGGATGCTGTAGCATAGCAGAGATCCAGACGGAGGCTGTGAGTGGTGCACACATGAGAGTGATTGACAGCGCTAAGACCCTCCTCCTGCCTATAACTGGTTGTTTCTGACCGAGCTACGTATTACTGCAATTAGTACTGGGAACACTGGGAGAAGGCAGACGAGTTAGATTTTTTTCACATATTATCTGTCTTTTACCATACTGTCATAGTGAAAACTTTAACAAATATGGAAATAAACATACATTTATTTATAAAAGTTACATACTGCAGCTTTAAGAATTGGAATGAAAAGAAAGCACCTCAGTATAATCCCTATTGATTTTATGTCAAAACAATTAAAAACATTTATTTGTGTTTAGCTTAGAGCCTGTGTGTTTGATAGGATCATACCAAAGTCAGGAGGAGGAACGGAATGAAAGTCAGGAGCAACAGCATCTTTTGTTAAGGAAAGAAAAACAGTGTTAAAAGAAAAATTACACACAAAGACATTTTTTTGCATGTTACAAAATATGCTCTCAGTAAAGGGACATCACTTGATCTAAAGTTTACTTACCTGGACATAATATAAAAGAATACATTAGGTCATTACCATGTCAAGCTGATCTATTTTAAATGTTTATTCCACTGTGTTTTTCTGCTTGTTGTTGATATCCAATTGCATTTAGAAGACAACGCTACCTGGAAAGTGAGAAAACTAACTTAATCACATCAATTACTTTTACCAATTACTGAATGGGGGTCCGTTAAAGAGGATCTTGCCCCAGTTAGGCTATCAGCTGACCTGAAAGCCAAAAATATGATTTTTGGACTGTGTTGTGCAAATACACATGAAGAATTAATGATACATAGTTTTATTCTAACTGTAAAACATCTTAGACAGAAATATTTACTCTGTACTCTATTTACACTTAAAAGACCTGCTCAAGTTAGTTCTGGTTGTGTTCGTCCTTTAAGCTTCAACAATGTAACTTCTGAAAGAATCTTGCTGAACATCTAATCTTAGATGATCTTACCATTCCGACAGTCATTTTAGGACAGGATAATAAATGCCTGATGATAATTTCAGTGAAATCTCCTCTTCAATCTTGATATTTTTCAGTAGTTTCAACACTGATTTTATTTGTAAACAGTACAAATATTGTGGTTTTGCTTGCAACAATTCTTAAATACAGTATGTGTCATGTTTAACCACAAACCTCTAGAAAGGGACCTAGCTGCTCCTGCTAAAGAAAATGAAGATGGCATTAGAATAAAACAAAGTTCTTAGAGATAATGAGTATTTAATAATTTTTTGATTTGGAAAATCAGTGTTAGAAATATAGTCAAACCCCTGTTCTTAGGAGGAAAACAAAAAAGACTAAATTAAGGAGCCGACAGGAGAAGAGCAAAGTAAGAGAGAAACTGGGATGAGAAAAAAGGAGAAACAATGCCGCAATAACCAGTTTTATAAACTAAATATGTTAATTTATTTTCCACTGGATACAAAGTGGCATGAATGGGGGTATTTAAGAGGATCTTGCCCCAGTTAGGCTATCAGCTGACCTGAAAGCCAATAATATGATTTTTGGACTGTTGCACAAATACACATGAAGAATTAATGATACATAGTTTTATTCTAACAGTAAAACATCTTAGACAGAAATATTTACTCATTAAATTAGGTCCTTTTAACATTTATGTTTGATATGTAATTTGTTTGATTTGTTTCAACAAAGTTTGTATTTATCAAGTTTAAACGTTCTGTGTTTTGTTACTTCCAACACAACATTCACATGTTGTACTTAACCTACCAGGACCAGCAGAATTTAGAAAAGATCTTGCATCTCCTGTGACAGAAATAGATAAGAATATTAAAATTATTTCCATTTATATCCATTAGAAACTGTCATACCATAGTCACCAAAAAGAACAGGAAAAAAACGAATACTGAGAACACGAGATCTTCAGTAACTTGTCTGATTAGCTTCTGATCAATGGTCAATTGAAGCTAATCAGCCTATTTCTCAGTAATTTCAACATTTATTTTATTTGTAAACAGTAAAAACATTGTGGTTTTGCTTGTAGCAATTCTTAAATATGTGTTGTGTTTAACCACAAACCTGCAGAAGAGGTCATCAACAGGGCCCCAGCTCTTCCTGCAAAAGGAAAGAAATATGGTGTTAGAATAAAGCAAAGAGATAATTAGTATTTGATGATTTTTTGATTTGGAAATTTTTTGTCATTAATATAACCGAAAACCAATAAATCATTATTGATATGAATTTGTTATAAAAGTATTACTGATTGCACTTTAAAAATTAGGTAACTTTATGCTATTAAAGCTAAAGTTTAAACAGTGATGATTTCTTGGTTAATGTCAAGTTGTCATAACAAAGACATTTTGAATAAAGTCAACTTTGTATTAAAAGTGTCATAATTTACCGAATGATGCTTTATAACAACAGTCATAAATATTCATGAAGGCTTATTTATGTTTATGACAGATGTTATGACAGTCTTATTCACCCCTTCAAATAAAGTGTTATCAAAAACAAAACAGGGAAGCTGACTATACAAATTTAAATAAAGTAAATGAGATAATTTCCAGTTGTTCAAATAATGTTTAAACTCTTTATCACATTTTGATTGATTTTAACATAAATTCGATCTTTTAGCTGGTAATAAACTTCTGTGTTTTGTTACTTTCAACACAACATTCACATACTGTACTTAACCTACCAGGATTAGGAGAAAGACCGGCAGGATATGATGCTGCTGTGAAAGAAATGGATAAGAATATTAAAATGATTTCCATTTATATCTATTAGAAACTATTTAATATTTTGAAAGGGTTAAACTGGGTCCTTTTATCATTTATGTATGATATGTAATTTGTTTGATTTGTTTCAACAAAGTTAGTTTTTATTAAGTTTAAACTTAATAAACGTTCTGTGTTTTGTTACTTCCAACACAACATTCACATGTTGTACTTAACCTACCAGGAACAGCAGAAAAACTGAAAGAAGACCCTGCAGCTCCTGTGACAGAAATGGATAAGAATATTAAAACCTGCAGAAGAGGTCCTAAGCAGGACCTGAGGTCTTTCTGTTAGAGAAAAGGAAGATTGTATTAGAGTAAAGAAAGGTTCTTAGACATAATTAGTAATTATTGATTTGGAAAGTTTTTGTCATAAATATAACTGAAAACATGTTCTAAGGAGGAAAACAAAAAGGTAAAGGAGCGAAAGGAAGGGAAGATGAGAAAAGGAAAGTGAGAGAGAAAGTGGGATGAGAAAAAAGGAGATAGGATGCAACAATAATCAGTTTTAAAAGATAAATATGCTAATTAATTTTTCTCCAGCTTCAAAGTGCCATGAATGTGGGTCCGTCTAATCTTGCCTCAGGCCTCAGATCCACGATAAATAGTTTTATTCCCCCTGTGAAACATTTTAGCCAAAAATATTAACTTATTAAATTAGTTATTTCTACATTTATGTTTGAAATGTAATATCTGGCAAAAACATAAAAAAGATAACTAACAGATAACAGAAAAAGAACTGGACTTGTTTCAATTCAAACACAATGCACGACCTGTGAACTGAGGCGTTTTCCCCTCTTTGGGTTTGTGGAGGACGGATTCCTCCCCCTGAGGCTTGGTGACCACCATGGATGTGAGTGGCGTCACAAAGCTGTACTTCAGGGACAGATCCAGCGCCTCTTTGCTCACTTTCTCTTTCTCAGGTCCAGATAACAGCAGCCTGAATCACAGCATCTTGTCATAATGTGACAACATTATAAAGTGCAGCAAAAAAGGCCACTTTTATACAAAATAGTTTAAAGGTTGAACAGAGTAACAAAGAGTAAAGGTCCTCACAACAAATGTTTTTCTTGTGTTTTTTTTATTTTTAAAAATACATACATTTCCTTATTCTGAAATAAAATGTTTTCCCTTTGAAAATATTTTCTGTTTGTGCTTAAAAATGACATGAAAATTCAAAGCTTATTAGTATAACAGGAGCTAATACTTATTCTCCGTGTGGGTAATGTAAAAGGAAATATCTAACCACTTATCAGTTAATTTTATATTTCAAGTTAAATGGCATTTTGCCTTCATATGAAATAAAACCACTGATTTTCTGTTCTGGATGTATTTGTAGCATTTCTGAAGTATCAATCATCAATAAATACGAATCAACTCCTGTTATAGCATCTATCAATCCACTTGTACTTCATACTGGCTCCTTAGTCTCATAGACAATGCTTAAAGCAACTGTGTTATGTTTAAAACAAGAAGATCATTTTTGCACAATTTCAGTCAGTTGCAATTTCACCATCATTTATTAATTATTTCATTTTTTTATTTTTATCACTCGCCTCTTTAACAGTCTTAACAGTAAACCCCTAAATAAACTGAAACTATTTAAATCCTGATACCGATATATAGCAAACTACCAAAATAAGGACAGAAGAGAAGAAACGTCTCACTCACTCTCTGTCCAGAAGCTGTTTAACAGTGAGGTAGGCCCAAACCCTCTGCAGACGGTTTTCAGCCACCGTTTCCCTGGGCTGCTCCGTAGAACCACTCGTCTTAGAAAATGTCACTCTTCTGTTGCTCTGTCAAAAATATCACTTATTAATGGTCGACTTAGCTTTGAAGGACAGTGTAGTGCTACGGACTGGTCCTTACTGAGTAAGCCATGACTTGGGGAGTGAAGGTTTCTACGTTGTTGTCAGTGATCTCACCGGCCACAACGATCTCAGAACCGTTATAATACTGACTGAAATTTGTCTGAGTTAGATTGGATCCACCCACATAGATCATTGTAATATCTGTTAACAAAGGAGTGGCCACTTCTTCATAGAAATCCTGTTAACATACAAAAATAATTTAATACAGAATGAATTTTAAATGTAAAAACATGGAAAATGGGGGATGACTGGTGAAGGAAGATACCTTGAGCTGTAAATCAGCATCAGAGTCTTGATAAATCCGTCTTGCTACGCCATTATTCTGCAGCGACATTTTCTCCAAAAATTCAAAATTGACATCAGAGCCAAAACCAAGACAGTAGAGCGGAAATTTTTCTGCAACAGCTTGTCTGACGTTTGACTGTATTCTTTCTAAATTAGTTTCTCCTGAAAGAACAGAAAACAGGCCAAGTTAGGCTCAAATTTTCTAAACCAGCAGAGTTAGCATCTGAAGGTAAGATAGGTTAAAAAAAGTCTGACTTTAACCATTATTCTGACTTTATTAATCTATTCTCTTTAAGAGATGTCTATTTATTCTCAAAAACAAAAAAATAGCTTACAAAACTTTGTAAAATACTTTCTAATAAATATTACAAAGGAACTGAACTCTCAGAAACCTCAACAAGAAAATTACTGTAAGAAATAATGACTATTTTATTATTTGACAGAGATTAGACATGAATAATGTTATAAACTGTAATTCACAAAAACCTCAAAATATCACTTACTGTAAATTTTGCAGTAAAAAATTACCAAATTCTGTTTTCAAAAGGGGTCATTGGAAATCCTTTTCTTTGGATTCTTCTTTTGAAGAACTAATTATTTTACTTTGCGTTATTTTTGCCTAACCTGCTGTTGGGTCTCCGTCTGTGAGAAATATCAGGATGGAAGCCGAGCCTTCCCTGCTTTGTGCATTCAGCATGCGAGCTCCTTCCAACAGCGCTCCATTGATGTTTGTAGCTGAGAAAGAAGAAATGATGTTTCTCTGCCATCCTCATGCAAAATGTCACATCCATCACCCCAATAGGTGGATCCTTCTAAGTTCTATCCACATCATGCTGGGGTTTTTCCCAGGACATTTTTGCTGAAAAGCAGCTGAACTACCAACTGCACAACTGTACAGCCTTGCATTATTTATATTTACTGAAAGGTCATACCTCCGTTTTCATAAATACTCCGTGCAAACTCTTTAGCCTGCTCCACATTTGAAGCAGTGGCTGGAACAAGTTCTCTTTTCCAGTGAAATATGGCGTGATCAAAACTGATGATGCCAAAGAAGTCGTCTTCTGCCAAGTCATTTAAAATATGGATTAAAGCCGTTCGGGTCTGTGAGAGAGACGCATTCAAAATATTATTTACTTCTTTAGCCTTTTCTTCAAGTGAGAGATAAATCACATAAAAAAGAGGTGTAAAAATACTTTACCTGTTCCATTTTTCTACCTCTCATTGAGCCACTTCTGTCAATAACAAAGACGACATTTTTCGGTATTCGGAGAAGATTAGATGGAGCAAAGTGATGGACAAAGTATCCGTCTGAAATCTAATAGTAAGTAAATAAAAACAAAAGTTTGGAAAAGTAAAGCAGTATGTTTGATGAAAAAAATAAGAAGCTGGCTTATATACTGAATAGCTCTGGATGTAAAATGCAATAAAAAATAATTTTGTGGATAAAATCTTACCTTGACGTCTCCCAGTCCGTTGTCTTGGTTAACGTCATAAACAATGAGCAGATCTCCATTCAGACCTTGCTCTCCACACCTCTCACATGTTTTCTGTTGGTCCACAGTTGGATAGAAGTGAACCCACGCCTGGGGAAAAAACTCATAAATCCGATGGTGCACACTCGAAACATTATGATTTTAATTTAATTATATTTCTATGTTTTACTTAAATTGTTGACTCATCAGTTCATCTGAAATAAGCATCATAATTGCTGAACCACAATCACACATAACCTGATTTTCTTTTGTTATAAAATATTTTTGTTGGAGGTTTTATTTCAGCTGGAAGTGTATCACACTTCAGTTCTTGAAGGCCAGCGTCCTGCAACTTTTAGGTGAGGCCCTCTTTCAAATCGCCTCCAGTCAGAGTGTAGAAACGTCTCATCGGCTTTAAGTGAAGTTCAACAGAGTTTGTGACCTAATTCAGGATCAGGTCTGGTAAGACAGAGAACCGCCTAATGGTTGAAGGACACCAGCCCTGTCTGGAGTTCAATAGCGATAAGTTCAAGCAATGAAATAAAGATGATCCTTCCAGTTTGAAAACATGCATTTCCTAATGAAAAATAAGCCAAATGTATTCTTATGAATAACGGGAATTTTTAGATTTACACTGAATTTCATGGTCTCTGGGTTTTCTTGTTTGCTTTGATTTAGTTTCTAAATCAAATATTTACAGTTTTCTTGTTTACGTACATGATACTGCATGATTGTACTTTTGTCGGTGTGCATAGAGTTGACATAACAGTCACATTGTACTTCTGTCGTAAGTGTTTTAGGGAACACCTTATATTCATGTTTTTACTTTCCCAAACTTCTAGACTGTGGGTACATTTACACACACCAGAACCAGCTGTACCTGTATGTATGCGTCTGTTTTGGTGATAGCATTAGAAATGGTGCTCAGTCCTCCTTTCACATTAACGAATCTGATCCCAGCTTTCTCATGAATGTGCACATCCACCTACGTTTGGAAAATAAAACAGAGTACAGAAGACCATACAAGAGAAACTGCAGTTATCAGGGAAAGTTAGAATGGATAATGAGCAAACCTTGAAGTCTGCGACAGGCTGCATGGGGCGGGCGTGGATCTGCAGCTCGTATTTGCCGTGGGTTCGCTTCAGCAGCTCCTCGTAGGTGAGTTCAAAGGTGACCTTTTTGTGGGCCGCCACTGTTACAGAGGTCTTAAATTCCTCCATGGTTCTCCCTACAGAGCTAGTAAAAAATAATCAGCGCATGAAGTTCCACAAATTTTAATTTAACTTTTTTACTTGTGGAAACTGGAAGAGACAAAAATGGGTACTAAATCAATCTATTAGCTTATACCTGACAATCCCGGCACTTTGTCCAAGAAGCACAGCCTGATTGTACTGCTGCTGAGCTCGTTCTTTAGTTTTCACAACTCCATCAAACACGTCCCCGTCCATCATCCTGCAGGCACAAAAAAAGGGCCCTTGCTTAAGTTCTGCATACTTCGCTCTTAAATCCTGCATAAAATGTTTTGAAGAAATAGTTAAATAAATACATTATTAGATGTTAACATATTAAGATTCCATTAACTTACATTCTGAATTTACTGATGAAGGCATTCTTGGGAATCTGAACATGGAAGGTAATTTCTTTTGACTGATTCATACGGTTGGCCACACGGCTGGTGATGATGGTGGTGGCATATCGGCCGCTGACAGTGGAGTTGATGTGAAAGCTGTAAATGTCCCAGTCATCCTGCATGAACCCAGAAAGCATAATAATAATAATAATAATAATAATAATAATAATAATAATAATAATAATAATAATAATAATAATAATAATAATAATACAATTGAGATTTCAGGGACTTAAAAGCACTGATTACAAATCAAAGCATTAATAGGTAAAATATAACTTTAAACAAATTAACAGTTAATTAAGCAGGTACTAAGCTAAATACTAAATATTTTTATGTTGTGTCTCCATCACAGTCTGTGAGTAATCATGTTGTGAATTGAATTATTGAATCAATACTTACACTGCAAAATAAAGTACTATACATTTGCATTTTTCTTTCTCATTTACTGATAAATTTAACTGGACCGTTTCAGACAACTTTAGTGTTAGATATCCTCTAACACTAAAGGTTTCACGAGCAACAATACATTTCAGTGCAATGATAACTAAATAAATTATGAACAAACACACAGAACAAAGCTAAAATACAAATCACAATAATACTAACCACAGAGAAAGATCCCTAAACTGTTCTGTTGTTGCTGTTTATCTAAGGCAGAGATTATGACCCACAGATACATTTCTACAAAAACAATTAGTGTTTAAACGGGTAATTCATACGTCCTGCTGTTTTGCAGCGTGTTTCTCTGTCCTGTTGTTACTATACCTTCGTTGGTTGTGCAGCAGCCAAAGCCAGCAGAAGCCCAAAGAGGATGAACTGCTCCACAGCGCTCCCCATAGCACCTTGGAGCTGATTCAAAAAGAACCAACTGGATCTTTCCTATAAACTCAAAGTGAGTTCTTGTTTGTACGCATTTTAAATCATGTAGAAAGAACAAAACAAATAAAACATGAAAAGTCCACCCACCCTCCTTCACTCAGTCAACAGAAATCTGACGTAATCCTGCTATGTGCATAACCTTTACGATTGATTCTGAATGTCCAGCTTCTGGACTTTGTTCACGTGTGTTTAGTGAACACCATTCCAGTAATTTGAAAACCTACAAAAGTTATATAATTGAGACAGTTCGACCAGAACACATGCTTTGTTAGACAAACAGGCAAGGCCCAGAGATAACTTGTTTTTAAAGTTCAAATTTATTCATGAAATTTTCAAATATTTTCAGGCTTTTTGACGATGTTGGTAAGACAAGATATGGGCAAGATGTTATTTCAAAAAAACAAACACAGATAAATTGCTTTAAAGCGTAGCTTTGCAAGACAGAGAAAGAAACGATATATGAGCCAGAACCCTTATATGATCTCAAAAATATTAAATACCTGCATTCCTTTATTAATATACAATCAGAATTAAACAAGCAGCAATCAAAAACAACAAAAATCTTCCAGGATCTATATGCATTAAAACAGTGTTTGATAAGGTTATTGAACATTAATGGGTTTCATTTCTGCTCCTTTCACCTTTTTTAATGGTACAAATGTTTTTTTATTTATATTTAATTTTCTTTAAACGTACTTTAAAAAGGTATAATTTTTTTTCACTGATCCTGACTAATAGGCATTTGAATGCTAGTAATGTTGTTTTAAATGTGCATTTGGTTATTCATTATAGCTTCCAGTTAAAGTTGAGCAACAAAGTAATCATTTAAAGTCCTCTCCAGGGCAAAGTCAGCTCCCACCAGCCAACAGTTCATTGGTACAGGATTGGCAATGCTGTAGTCAGTTGCAGAGGATCTGGAAAAAAAACCCAAAGAGAATTAAACAACTAAATTTTTGTTGCCAAAAAAATATTATAAAAAAGAACAGAATACAAAATATACCTGAAAGCAGGAACCTCTCTGTCTTTGAGCTCCAGTTTCACATCAGATTGTTGTAGACGCACCTGATAGTCTGCTGGTTTTAAAGCTGCACTCAAACATGCAGGACTTAGCATTAAAAAGCTGTCACAGAATAATCTTGATATACTGTGTTTGGATGTGTTGCAAGCATCCAAAGTCGGTGCATCTTTTCCAAAAGTTCACAACTGGGAAAAAAAAGACATTTTACTCACCTAAAAGTCCTTCAGTGTCGTCGGTAGATGGCGTCTGCCGCAAAACAGGCCAGAGGAATTTGTTCCCGTCCTTCTCATGAACGAAGATAACCAAACGCACATCCTCCACCGCAACATCTGTTTCTTTGGCACGCATGATCACTGTGAGACTAGAGAAATGCACACAGTCTAAGATTAACTTCTGTTTTCCAGCCTTTAGAAAATCTCATTAGCTCTGCTAAGAATGTCCACATCTCTTTTGGAGCATTCATGGACTGGAAATCTGTCATTTTATCATGACAAGTACACCAAAAGTACCATTAAGTAGTATTTTAATCAAGTTCCTTTGCACACTCTAATTCAGAAACTAGTGATAATAATAAAAAAAAAAATCTATTGCAAAAAGCCCAGTGTTAAATTTGAAGATAATTGTTGTTTCTTAGAAGGAAGTTGTAAATGGCAGAAGGTCACCGTCCAACTGTGATGACATCCTGTCCAGTGTATCGGGTCGTGGTCTGTCCCTGACGAAGGCTGATTCCCTCCGGATCAACCTCAATATGCTGGTCAGCGCTGATGTGAATAATGATCTTAGCGAAGCCTCCGTTTGTTAGCAAATCCAGCTCACCATTTACAAACAGCGCTGAAAGGTGGAGACCATTTTAACATGGAACTTTTGAAAACAAACATCTTATCTTGAAATGACACAAATAGAAACATTACGAACCCTTGCTTGGATGGTGAAGCAGTTTGAAAATGGCAGCTTCACTGACATCAAAGCAAAGTGGAAGAGGCTGATTTTCAGCTTTCCGCAAAAATCTGTGAGAAACAGGAGCTGGACGGAGAGAAAAGGTTTGTGAGAAAAAAAAACAGATGTCATAAACCGACACGGTCATTCATTTCAACTGCACATGAAATAATCTGAGTTTCATTTACGGAAACTTGATGATGATTATTATTCCTATAAAAAAAGAATGCAGCTCTAACTTAAACAAATAGCTTCAAATGATCACAAGTAATTGAGTTACGTTTATTTATTTAACTTAAATCGGATAAACTTCCTTAACAAATTACTTCTAAACTACTTATTTATTCAGTACTAAAAAAGAAAAACTCAATTTATTGTGTTTTTTGTTTTAGCGTTGAATTCTATGTTTGCCTGATCTGTTTCTCCAGCAGTATTTCATCAGTTTCAGATCAATTTGCCATTATTATGATAATTTCTCCCTATATTTCCTCAACAGGGTTACAAATTGCGCTACCAGACAGCTGGAAAAAGTAATCACTTTTCTGAAGTTATGTAAGCTGTAAACCTACAGAACTATTTTTGTTGCCAAAAAAAAAAGAAATTATAAAAATGAACCGAATACAAAATATTCAGGCCAAAGTGTCATAATTAATGAATACATAATACGTTACCAGGTGTTGTTGTCATCTGCGTTTCCGTTGGCTGAGCCATCGCAACAAAAGTGGCGTGAACAACTGTAAACAAAGTTTTATCTATTGAAAGCTTAATCACAGAGATTTCTTTACCCAGTTGCTTTAACCAGTCCAGTTTAGTGTTTACATCACTATGACAAAGTATTTGATCATTAAAACTTGTATTTTTTGTCACAAAACAAATTCTACTATCAGTAATATCTACATAAGTGAACTAAAATAACTTGTCACCGCATTTATTATTTATTTAGCTTAGATATTAAGTAATATTAACCAATTTATAGCTTACATATTTAATTCAGAAAGAACCATGAGTTCTTTCTGAAGGAGGAAGTTTGGCCCTCAGTAGTGACTTCAGCCTCAGACGTACTTTGGTTTTTCGTCACCAAGATTATTCACAGCACACCAGCAAAACTCTCTGACTGGCTAAAAAATACAGAATCAAGGTTTTGGAGTGGCCTTGTTAAAAATTTGACTTGAATTTGTTAAGCTGCTGGGCATGGCCCTAAACAAGCCGCTCATGTAACATGTAACATCTATTATTATTTTTGCTTGGAATTCATGTACAGAAAATACCTAGGTACTATGTAAGATTTAAAAAATAAAGACATTTTGCCTAATTCATTTTTATGATTTAAAAAATTAAAAACCTTGATTTTATCATTGACGATATCAAGAAATGTTTTTTGCAATGCTGCTTATAGTAGAACCTTTGTGTGATGTGTCATACCAGAATAATCATCATAATCAGCCACTAAATCAGATGACTTCAAGGAAAGCCCTGAAAAGAAAAAGGTAATAATATTGAGATTACGCAGTCTGATTTGTAATCAAACCTTCAAAAGTAACAATAACCACTAGAAACAATAAGTATTACATAATTATAAAAGTGTTTTACCTTTTCACTTTTTTAAATTAACTGTCTCTAAAAGCAATATGGATTTTGTAAATAATTAATCAATTTCATAAGCACAGCTCTTTTTTGAAGCAGAAATGCACCAGACACTGAAAAAGTGCTTTAAGTGATTTAATGAGCTGAAATTTACTGGTGTTGTGCCAAAAAGTGATGATCTGCCATAAATGGATCACATGCTGTGTTATGAGTGTATGAATATTAAAAACTGTTGTTTTAAATAACTTGCAGGGGTTGCAGTTAAAAATTTGGTCAAACCATATTATTGCTAAAACACAGATTTGTCTATCAGACACTTAAACAGAGGTTTGTCTCCCTTAATTAACTCCCAGAAAGCTTCATGTCAGCATTATAATGATTTTCAAATGGTTCAGGCTTCAACTTTTCTACATTTCTCCCCTCCTTATTTGTTCTGCATTCACTCTGATTATCCAAACATGTCGCAAAGACATTTTTTCTCTTTCTTCTAGTGATTGATTGCACTGGTGCTACATTAGCTTTATTTAGACACAATGTTGAGAAACTAGGTCTAGTGCGTTACTTGAAAGCTTTCTGTGGCCATGTGAACGAGGAATACTACGATGTCCAAAGCGTCCTATTCAAAACAAAGAGATGATAATGTTAAAATCACACGCATCCGTTCATTTCAAAATGATGTTGAGATCATTTGTGATTATCTCAAAAATGTGTGTTACATTCACTATTTTTATCTGATTATCCCAACCTGCCGCAAAGGATTTATTTCTTTCCCCAAAAGAATGATTTGCTTAGGCAGACTTTTGAGAAATTAGGTGTCATGTGTGACCAAACTGGTCTTTCTCTACAAGCTCTGATTTTATGTGATTATTGTCATGACAGTGTGTGGCCTATTATACCACGACGTCCAGGGGGCCCAAAGCGTCCTATTCAAAACAAAGAGAAGATCGTGTTAAAATCATATATATCTGTGAATGTAAAATTTATATTGAGGTTTTATTCTGCATACACACATAAACTGTTTATAGAAAAACTGGACTTTCTCTATAAACTCTGATTTTATGTGATTATTCTCATGACAGTGTGTGGTCTATACCATGTAAACCAGGATGTCCAGGTTGTCCAGCAAGCCCAACGTGTCCTATTCAAAACAAAGATAACGCTAAAATTACATATTTGGATTTAAAATTGATATTGAGATAGTTTTATTCTGCACACAGATAAACTGTTTACAGAGAAACTGGTCTTTCTCTATAAGCTCTGATTTTATGTAATGCTTTTCATGACGGTGTGTGTCCTATTATACCATGTAAACCAGGATGTCCACCAATACGTCCTATTCAAAGCAAAGAGACGATAATGTCAAAATCACATAGAAAATTTAAAAGTTATATTGAGAAGATTTTATTCTGCACATTAATATGAACTGTAGACAGGGAGATGCCAATTATTCCAAAAAGATAAATGTCTTACTTTGGTAACTCTTTATTTGAAGAGGGCGAATAAGATTGACATGACACTGTCATAAACATGACATAACACCTGTCATGAACATGAATAAGTCTTCATGAATGTTTATGACTGTTGTCATAAAGTGTCATTCGGTAAATCATGGCACTTTTACTACAAAGTTGACATTGTTCAAAATGTATTTGTTATGACAACTTAACATTAACCAAGAATCATGTCATAAATATGTCATAATAGTAGTCATAATGACTTAATTGTTGTTATACTATCAAAAGCTTTAACAAAACAGCGATTAATATTCCCACTGCCTGAAATAAAGCAAAACAAGTAAGACCAACAATAAAGATTTCATTAAGCTTTATTACACTGACAAATGATATAATAACAGTGTAAATAACAATTTATTTTACATCAAGTAAAGTGACAAGTAGCAACTGTTATGAAGATGTCATTAAGTGTCATTAAAGTGTCCAATGCTATGCTAACAGAGTCACTGATATTAAGTCTTACCTCAAATGAAGTGAAACATACTGGATTACTTATAACTACCATCATAGCTGTAGAACAAACCCTTTGTACATAGGAATAAACCAAAAGATAACTTGTTCTAAGATAACAGGGTTTAACGTCTGGTCAGTATATTGTTACTCTGAAATACTGATTGAAAAACTAAAACAGAATCACTTATTCTCTAACTTAAGAACATAGGTTCTTTCAACAGTAAAATGTTTTGCTTTGATTATGCCGGCCATCTCCTTTGTAAGAGTCTTCCTGTAATGCTCTGAAAACAGGAAATCTTCTTCTTGTCTTCATTTCCTGACAGCAAGTCTTTGAAGGTGTCCAGAAAAGCTCAGAAATTACATTACCTTTTCATGAATTCAAACTTGATGAATCTCTTCTGGACATTCTCATAGTCGGTGTTGACTCAATTCATTGTGGTCACTTTAAAAAAAGGACAAAAACAAAAAACAATGTCATCATAATTAAGCATTTATTTAAATACCATTCCAAAAATGTCCCTTGCTGCACACTGTCAGAATGGTAGACTGGCAGACAAATGCCTAGTTAACATGATTGGTGGTCATAAAGTGCAAGACAATTATTTCTTAACACAAGTAGCATAATAACTGGAGTTGAACAAAATTACTCTGATCAAATATTTGTCTGGAAGAAGTTGAGACAGACTGCCACTGTTATTCAGATTGCATCATTTAATGTATAGTTTTAGGCACATGAGTGTATCTTTTCACTTAATGAGCATTCTAAATTATTTCTAACCAGATACCCTGGGTTATTGATGTTTACAAGAAGCTTATTAATAAATAAATAGATTTAACACCAGTTTTTAGTTTTCTAAAACGTAACTTATTATCTCAACTGGTGAATATTGATCCCTGCTCTCCCTTCCGCACTTACCTGGCTGTCCCACCCCACTTCACCTGGAGAAAATAGTAAAGCAAAAATGACTTACCTAATTTTCGTTGGGAATATTTCATCTGCTTCTTTCTCTTTGGTCAAATAGGAACTTCTTTCTCTGGTGGCTGGTCCTTATTATCATCCTCCACACTCGTAGCATGTCTTCATTAGCCAACTTTGTCCCCCCACCATGTCCTTAGGCTATCCTGGGTCCTATTGTGTCTAGAGTTGCCAAAGCAAAGAACACAACTGTGTCACATCAGCCAAGTTGCTAAATAATGCACATAATGAATAACTTTGAATAACATATTAGCTTTTCATTTGCTAGATTAAAATTGGAGGGAAAAACAATTTGCCTGTCTTTAAAATATGTTTAATATTAAGGGCTAACATTACAGTAATGGAGTTGAATAACTTTAGCTAACATTAACTTACAGCAAGGTAGGATTGGCTTGAATTGCTCATAGCTAACATTACAGATAAAGAGAACATAGTAAATGTTATTTTCTCAAATACAATATAAAGTTAATAAGAAACATACCTCATATGTATTAGGTGACAAACTTCGGCTTCTTTTTAAACAGGAGGTCTGGCCGTTATAACTTGTGCTAGGTTTGCCCCACAATGTAGAAGATTTCTTCTTCGCCAACACAATGCACGCCTGTTCGTGAACTGCTGCCTCTCACTGGTGGAGATGGTGTATTGCACTACTTAAAACAGCCTTAAATAAGTTCATAAGTGCTTTGTAGACATCTTGCTGTAAAACTTTGGGATCAATTAAATTAAGAAATTTAAGACTAAACAAAATGGCAGAGTAATATAATATTACCACATAAAGCTAGTTTTTAAAGTTTAATCGGTAATACTTTTATAAAACATTTATGTCAGATCATGATTTCTTGGTTAATGTCAAGTTGTCATAACGAAGACGTTTTGAATAATGTCAACTTTGTATTAAAGGTGTCATGATTTACCGAATGACACTTTATGACAACAGTCATAAATATTCATGAAGACTTATTAATGTTCATGACAGGTGTTATGTTTATAACAGTGTCATGTCAGTCTTATTTACACCCCTTCAAATAAAGTGTTGCCAACACTTTTAATATTTCATTTCCTTCTATTTGTGTTGATGTATAAATATACATAAATACAATTCCTCAAAAATTCTGCAAGAATATTTTAACTTGGTTTAATCAAGACTGCTTTTGTATGGAGAGCCATTTCAGCCAAAATTAATTAAATAAATGAGTAGTTGGAAAGGCCAGGTAGAAATAAATTTGGGAATAAATAAATTACTAAATATAAATGGGAATAAAGATGCTGATAACTCATTTATTTATTTACTTTAGCCATTTATTTATTTTTTATTCATTTATTTATTTTACTCATTTATTTATTTATTTTATTTTGGCTGAAATAGCTCTCCATACTTTTGCTGTATTTTTTAAACTGTATATCCAAGAAAAATAAAGCATTTTTCACACAATATAATCTGAGTTATCGTTTTTTTGGAGAAAGATTCTTTTTTGTTTTATATTTGCCTAATATTGCAGATTAAATGGAACACATTTACCCTGTTATGCGACCAATTTTTCACAGCTTTATCATCATTTCATCATGATGCATCTTACTGTCATTGATTCCATGAAAAAGAAGGCAGAGAAGGAGACATTTACTGTTGGCTGCTGTGGCATAACTGTCGATCCGGGGTCCGTCGCCCTCTTTGGGTTTGTGGAGGACATCCATGTCCTCCCCCTGTGGCTTGGTGACCACCATGGATGTGAGTGGGGTCACAAAGCTGTACTTCAGGGACAGATCCAAGGCTTCGCTCTTCACTTTCTCTTTCTCAGGTCCGGATACTAGCAGCCTGCATCGTAACAATTACAATGTGACAACTGAGATAAACAGCAGCAAAACATTGGCCTCTTTTACTCTTTGAATGTTTATGCTTTTCATCCAACATCGTGAATATTGTCATTCAGATGGTATATTTTTGTCTGACAGCCCCTCTGAAAATGTAAAAGTAGAGCGTACTTCCTTTTTACATTGACTATAACATACATGAAAAACTAGATCCAGCCGCCTGTCGGCTCTCCAGATAGCAGAGATCCATGCTGCTCAGTGTGGGGAGCAGCGCTTCCTCCGCCTCTCCCGTTACTGTACTACTGCTTCTGCGTCCCCTTCTAATGTACCTGCTACTACTGCTGCTTCCTCCACAGCTGAATCCAGCGTTTTAGCTGGAACTTTACACCACGGAATAAATGGTAAAAGCTAAGGCAAAATATTTATTTGATTAACTTTGTCTTACTGATTATCTTTTATACTTGGGGCTGTCTATATGGTATGCTGATGTATTTGCCTTCTGTCAATTGCATCCTCTCTCCCATCAGTTTGACTAAAAATGTATCATCAATACCAAGAGTTTTGTTTTGGCACAAACCAGTAGTGGAAAACTGGAAACAGAATCCTAAATAAAATAGAAATAAAAAAATAAAATGTGACATATTGTACCACTTACTCTTTCTCCAGAAGTTGTTTCACAGTAAGATAGGCCCAAACCCTTTGAAGAAGTCCATCGGCAATTCCAGCAGAAGAATCCACAGAGTTGTTTGTGTTAGAAAATGTCACTTTTTGTTTACTCTGTCATAATGCACAAACAATGTTAAAGTTAGTACACAACCTTTTTAAATAATCTAGAAAAAAGTCCATTGTAGATTGATCCTTACTGAAATTGCAATGACTTCTGGCACAAAGTTTTCTACGTTGTTGTCGATGATCTCACCGGCCACCACAATCTCAGAGCCGTTATAGTACTGGCTGAAATTAGTCTGGGTCAGATTGGTTCCACCAACGTAGATCATTGTGACGTCTGTTAGGAGAGGAGTGGCCACTTCTTCATAAAAGCCCTGTTGATGTATAGTTTTATACAGTGAAGATGGCAGTTTTCTGCATGTTGGAAATTGATAAGAAGAGTAATGGTGAGATGGGGGAGGATACCTTGAGCTGCAAATCAGAGTCAGAGTCTTCATAGATCCGTCTTGCTA
Organism: Poecilia picta; assembly: GCA_033032245.1. NCBI lineage: Eukaryota > Metazoa > Chordata > Actinopteri > Cyprinodontiformes > Poeciliidae > Poecilia > Poecilia picta. Next base: position 18,718,452 of record CM065357.1, on the reverse strand, counting down.
CACCGTTGTTACCCAAAGACATTTTCTCCAAGAACTCAAAATTGACATCAAAGCCAAAACCAAGACAGTAGAGAGGAAACTTTCCTGCAATGGCCTGTCTTACATTTGATTGTATTTCTTCATGATTTGTCACTCCTAGAACGACACCAGAAACTGCTAGAAACATTTCCAACCTTAGTAAAACCTGACAGCCATCTGACATGTCAAAACACTATGTACAGAAATATATGATTAAAACCTTTAACATATTCATAATTTCAACAGGATGGTGATATATTGTGAATGACAAAATGGACTAAGTACCATATGTCATTATTGAATTAATATTTTGAAGGTGTTTGTTCTAGTGCATGTGAGTGTGTTTTAAATTAACCTGATGTTGGGTCTCCATCTGTGAGAAGTATTAGAATGGAAGCTGAACCTTCTCTGGGATGTGCATTCAGCATGCGAGCCCCTTCCAACACTGCTGCATTGATGTCTGTGGCTGAAAGAAGTAAAAATAAAATTCATGAATTGTCATCCTGCTGCAAGATGTTTGTATTCATGTGTACTGAGAAATCTCACCTCCTCTGTCAGTGATACCATGTGCAAATTGCTTGGCACCCTCCAGATTTGCACTGGAGGCCTGAACGAGTTCTCTTCTCCAGTGAGTTAGTTCACTGTCAAAACTGAGAAGACCAAAGAAATCGTCTTCTGCCAGGTCGTTCAATATATGGATTAAAGCCGTTCTGGTCTGTGGAAGAGACACACATAAATAATAAGGTAAGAAACAATCAATCAAAATGTGTTTTGGGTGAATCACACACTGTTTGTTTAACTGTAACAAGCCTTTGAAATAATTTACCTGTTGCATTTTTTTGCCATGCATTGAGCCACTTCGATCTATAACAAAGACGACGTTCTTTGGTATTCGAGGAAGGTCTGATGGGGCAAAGTGATGGACAAAGTATCCGTCCAAAGTCTTGGAAGAAGTAAGAACATGCAAATGAGTGAAAGAGTGAAAGATATTTCAACTTTTTGGTCATGTTTTAATCTACACACATCTTCATATCTATCTGTAATAGTAACTGTTTTCAGGAGTGTTTCACCTTGATGTCGCCCAGTCCGTTGCCTCGATTTACATCATAAACAACAATCAGATCTCCATTCAGACCCTGCGCTCCACAGCTGCCACAAGTTGTCTGTTGGTCCACCGTAGGATAAAAATACACCCATGCCTGAAACAACATAAAAGAATTATGTTTCTTATGTCACACAGGAGGCTTTGCGCTGTTGTGTTTACATTTGTGCATTTATTTGACGTGTATATAAGTGATAATATAAAGGGAAATCATTTAAATTGGTTCTGTGATGGACTTTGTATTCATTAATTAACTACATAATTTGCTTATTTTCAGAGTCAGAAGAGAAAGTAAACACAATACATCAAAGACCTGAAATGCTGAAAATTTCTTTCTTCAAAATAAGATTAGAACACAATCAGAACAAAATTTTATTAGGTAACGGATAAAATAATATATATCCAACGGTGAACTGTAGTGTTTCTTTCTAGAGTGTCAGTTAAGTTCAGTATTCTAAATTGCTTTTAAGAACTGGAATCAAAATGGCATTCATTCCTTGTGCCATAGCATACATTAGTATACATCATGAGCAACATATGTGCAATGAAGAAAAACAAAACATATTTCACTTCTTAAAATGTTGAGCCAACTGCTATACTGAAGATAAAAGAGAAAATAGCCTAAGGACCAGCTGTACCTGTTCATCTGTATGTGTTTTAGTGATAGCATTAGCCAAGACATTGGTGCTCAGTCCTCCTTTCACATCAATGAAACTGATGCCAGCTTTCTCGTGAACGTGCACATCAACCTTGTAGTTAGAAAAACAAAGCAGTTAGAAGCATTCATCACCACAACTGATGCTATTTTCACCATCATCCAAAAACCTTGAAGTCTTTGACAGGCTGCATGGGGCGGGCGTGGATCTGCAGCTCGTATTTGCCGTGGGTTCGCTTCAGCAGCTCCTCGTAGGTGAGTTCAAAGGTGACCTTTTTGTGGGCCGCCAAAGTTACAGAGGTCTTAAATTCCTCCATGGTTCTCCCTACAGAGCTGAGAACAAAAGCAGAAGCTGTAATTATTGCAAGATGTTAGACGTTTCAATGTTAAATATTTCTGGCTGCAGATATACAAAAGCATGCATGGAGAAAGTGTGGGAAACCAGAAAAAACATTTATGGGGGGGAATTGGGACGGAGTTACCTGACAATCCCAGCACTCTGACCACGAGACACAGCCTGAGTGTACTGTTGCTGAGCCTGCTCCTTAGTTTTTACAACTCCATCGTACATTTGACCATCAATAAGCCTAAAGAGGTGAGAAAAAATATCTGAAACTAGAACAATGAGTTATCACAACATAATAACTAGGTCAAAATATCAGATGCTGTCACAGGTCTTTCTTCCACTCACATCCTGAATTTACTGATGAAGGCATTTTTGGGAATCTGAACGTGGAATTCAACTTCTTTCGATTCAGTCATTCGATTCACAACGCGGCTTGTCATGACGGTGGTGGCGTATCGGCCGGTCACAGTGGAGTTGATGTGAAAGCTGTAAATGTCCCAGTCATCCTGTTTAAATGAGGACGGCAAATCAGCAGCAGAAACCCAAATGGGAAACAATTCATTTTTAAACTGTAGACAAACTCTACTTTTATGAATTGATCTAATAGTTCATATTTTCTACATACACAAGTCCTAATGGCAAACATGCAAATAGTGTTTCACAGATCTTTGTCACTTGTTAAGCTACTATGCACTTTGTGTTGAAAAAGAGGCTGCTCTAAAAAATAATGAGTAATTCAATAAAATGTTCTACAAATTGACTTAGAAAAAAAATATTTGCACAAAGAGGCAAAACTATCTGGTGAAGAAGACAGATTCTACATTTTAGTAACATCATTAATCCTTTTTTTCTTTTTGTAAAGCCAACAGCAAGTTTTATAAACTCGTTTCTTCTTCTTTGACAAAATTATGTCCAACCTTCAGCAAATGTTACTGTTTTCTTCACAATCTGCATAGTCACATAAACATAAATAAATGTTGGCAATTTTTCCATAAAGCATGCATAATGACTCATTTAAATGTGAATAAACTGTGCAATTTTATTTTCTAAAGTCACAACTAGAAACTAGTGCAAATAAATAGTTTCTTGTGACAAAAACCACAATTTAATTCAATTTAAACCTAAACATGACATCTGCTATTTGAAATAGTATCAACCAAATCTATTTTTCTCGTCTCAGTCTCAATAATCGCAGACAGAGACTTCATGTTACTTAAAATAACTTGTTTGTCCACAAAATGTCAGGCATACAAGTATAAAAGCACATTTGTTGGTGAAGTTAAAAGCAGGTAAAGATTCTCCTCTGAAGCTAAAAAACACTTTTAAACTCTGATCTGCTCTTTGAACCTCTGTTTGGAAAAGAAGCCTAGAGATAGGAGCTTTAAACATCAACCAAAATAATGACGCTTTTTACTTTTCACCAAATAATGTTCCTCATTTTAAGTTCTAATAACCACATTGTAAATTCTCATTATTTATTGAAAGACGTTTTTATGAATATTTATATTGAACATGTGGGATTTAATAAGAAACAAAAATACAACTGAACATTTGTCCTTGTGCTAAATGTTTACCACCAACGTTTTCATTTAGCTTAACTCTAACAAACTGTATCTCATTTTATGTTAAGGCTTTTTATATTTTATTTACATACATTAATGAGTTTATTTTTTAAAGACAGTGGAACATATTAACAGCTTAAAGAAGAACTTGGAAATAAAAGAATCACAGTGATAAACACAGAGGTGACTTGTCATTTGGGACATTTATATATGTTTTTGTTTCTTTATGTCAAATTTAAAGAGTTTATTTCACTTGTGAATTTATTCCTGCTGTTTTTGTTGTTCAACAGACAAGCAAAAGATTTGCATTTGAGGCATGAAAATGAATCTACTGCTGTAGTTTTTCCACAACAGCAGAGATTCATTTTGTAATAGTTTTATAATTTTGTTTTAGCAAAATCTGCATGAATGAATTTTCATTTTAATCATATCACAATGCACGTTATTATCTTCCTACCTCATAACTATGTAAACTATTTAATTTTTCTGCTACAATGCAGTAGTTTTATTTCACAAACACAAACAATGTCAACACATGCAGACAGTGGATGATCAATCAGTACAAAACAACCTTAAGGGTTCAAAGAGCAAAGGCTCTTCACTCAGTTTTTTCTATTTATCTAAAGCAAAGTTCAAACTGTTAGAACAAAATTGATAATTGAACAAACAATAAGTCTGTTTCATTAATTAATAAAAACAAATGTATATATATATATATATATATATATATATATATATATATATATATATATATTATATATATATCCAAAATATGCACATTTATTTATTCAGTTGTCTTTCTTGTGGTTATCGTTCCCTCAGATCGTACCTTCTTTGGTTGTGCAGCAGCTAGTGTCACCAGAACCCCAAAAAGGGAGAGTTGCACCACTCCTCTCCTCATGATGGACCACAGTCAAACAGAAGCAGCTGTCTTCTGAACTCCAACAGACTCAAAATGCACAGTACACACTTTATTTGAAAACATTTTAAAGAACATTTTTCCTCAGTCTCCTCCCTCCTGATCTTCTTTGAAAGCAGTCACATGGATAAATCCACCCACCAAATCAGTGGGTGGATTTACAGTGAAATCCAATAGTAAATAGGTTGTCTGAGTGTAATCAAAGGAAGGCAATTGTCTGAAAATTTACCTTGGATGACTGGGCTTCGATTTTAATTTGTTTGTGTTCTGATTTCTTTGTTACGGTTTAGGCAGGTCTTGTCATTTAGTCCTTTTTTACAGGCACTTGTCTTATTCTGTTCATTTATCTTTGCTCAGTATTGTAATTAGGGTCTTGCCAAAAGTTTATGTCTTTGTTTGGCTTTCTATTTATTCCTCTGTGCATTTTGGATCTTTCTCTTATGTTACTGTTAGGGATTTTCACATTTTGTTTTGTAGATACTTTTGTGTCTAGCTCGGCTCTGTCTGTTACTTGTTTACCTTCAGTCTCAATATTTGCTTTAATATACAACTGTTTGACATTCTCTCAGTTAAGGTCACTATTTGTACACAAATGTGCATTTTCTACAAATGTGCAGTATTTTTTTTGTCTACTTTCTGCTGGTGTTGAAAAAATACAATTTTGCACCTGCAATGTCTCCATTAAAAAAATTTACTTAAAATCATATGTGAAAAAGCTTGTTCACGTGATAAATCATAAAAAATCATTACAGCGACAGATAAAAAAATTCACATAAAATATATATAACTGTTGCCATGGCGCTAGCACTCATCTATCAGCCGTCAGAGAAGACGTTGGCATCTTATTCAGGAGTTGTACAAGTACAAGCCCCTTGTTCTTGGGAGCGGCTGTGAACGGAGCATTTTGGAGATTCTGTAGTTGGTGATTTTACACAAGAGTTATGGATTCAAAACATTCAAATAACACATAACTTTATGAACTGTGTGATGCAATAACATTGTTCATTGTCCAAAAAAACATCATAATCTGTTTACTACTTCTTGTTGTCTTCCTTGTTGTAGCATTCTGCTACAACAGTAGCATTCTGCTGTTGATCATGTGACTTGTGTGATGCAAAAACGTTTTTCCATTGCAGTTTTGTGAAATATTTTGATTAGAACCAAAGTCCACCTCAGCCTAACCTCTTTTTCATGTTATCAGCATTTATCAAACAACCAAACGTAATGTGATTTTTAGACATCTCAGCAATTATTTACCTTAATAGATTGTCTCGGTTTCGTAAGGATCCATTTATAATTAAAGTATTTAATTTGAGTCTTTAAGGCTTATAAAAATACACATCGACACAAAGTGGGTTAATGTGTAAGACACTGAAATGCAAAGGAGGGAAAGATTTATTGATTCTGTTTTTTATTGGTAGTCTAATGCACACATAGAGCCACATTCTTACAAAAGTCCATCTGTGATTGGCTCATCAGGCTGGGTGACATTTTTCTCTCCAGGAAGTTGCAACCTCAGGGAGCATAGCCCGAAAACCCGAAAATGAACATATGAAGACATTCTCCTCATCCAATCAGTGCCAGATTGAATGGCACAGATCCAATCAGTGAATCAACCATACTGAACACAACCATTTCAGTACGGTTTTGTTTTTATATTTGTGCTCCAGATGTTTTGTGGTCTAGCTTTTGTTCCTGTCAACCTTTGACTTGTTTTTCTCCGATGCCTCAATGTGATCAGCGTCACTCAAGGATTTGATTTTGGAGCCATTTAATGACTGGAGCCATAAAACCTAATAAATGCTTCTTTCCCTTATTCGCAGAACAGCATTCAGGTCAGACAACATCTGTGTTTAGATTCTCTGTCAGCTGAGCAGACCACTGGACTGTCAGAACCGTGAGTTCTGACAGTCCAGTGGCTAAACTAATAAATACTTTCCCTTGTCCAAAGAATGGGATTCAGGTCAGACAACATCTGTGTTTAGACTGTGTCAGCTGACCAAACCACTAAACTGTAAGAATAACGGGTTAAAAAAAAACGTGACACATACAAGTTCTAGATCACAGTAGTTTTGATTCTTATGACAAGGCAGCTTTTTGAGGACATAACAAAGTTTTCCTTTTACTCCTGAACTGTCTTTGTTCTTCTAAACTTGGGGGATGTTTGCCTTAGACATTATGCCTCAAAATTATGCTCAGAAACTTCTGCCTCTAAACTTTATGGAGACCTTAAGTTATTGATTAGAGCTCACCCTGTCATAAGCTTAATTAATATTCTGTATGTTCATCTCTAGCCATAAAATATTTGCTTAGTAGTGTTTTTGTTCATCACTTCTCTCTTTTAGCAATGGATGAAAACTAAACCATGATGTGATTTTGAAAATAATATGATCCTGAACTATTCATTCGACTGCAAATCAACCCTATTTCTGATCATTACAAAACACGAATTTGAAATATGTGATAAGAAATCCTCCTAACTACAAATTAAATCCTCTTTCAGACTAATTAATTGTAATTTTATAACAATCCTATGTTCTGTGCATTTTATCATGGTAAATTAAACTAGTTATTTTTGGATCAAGTTGTAACTTGTACTTTTTCTGAATTATTTATCATAACTTTCAGTTAAACACGGGCAACAAGAAAATCAGTCAAAGGTCTTTGCAGGACAAAGTCAGCGGGAAGAAGCCAACAGTCGATTTCTACAGGTCTCCTAATCCTGAGATCAGCGACTGTGGAACTGAAAAAAGAAGAAAACATTTTTAACTGCTGTATTTTTCTCTTGCAAAATGTGTTAATCAAACAGCAAAAGGTACCGCTGAGCATGAGTCTCTCGGTTTGCCATCTTCACTTTTGTGTGGGAATCTTGATGAACCTCTTCATACTGCACATGATTTAAAGCTGTACACAAAATTCAACAAGAAAACTTTTACAAAACAATTCAACCCCAGCAAACAGTGTGCACTGAATACATGCAAAAAAAAAAATCTTAAATTAAGGCAAATAGGTGAACAAAAGCAGAAATGTCGCTCACCTAAAAGTCCTTCAGTGTCTCCAGCAGATGGCAGCTGTCTTACAACAGGCCAAAGGAATTTCCTTCTCGTGTCATGGATTAAGACGGCCAACCTCATGTCACCATCTGTAACTTCTGTTTGCCTTATACCCCTGTTCACTGTAAATCTAGAAAAATAGGCATGAAATGGCTTTTGAGGGCAATTGGTGGCAATAAAATATAAGTGTGAAAATTGTTTTTCACAGTGTGCCTGATTGCCTAATTAGATCTTCATTTATTTAAAAAAAATAGAATTTTATGTCCACTTTTACTGTTTTTTGGTACTTCACATAAAATTCTTATGAAATGCATTGACTGCTCTAATGCGTCAAATTATGAAACTTTAGACGAGCCTCCAGAGAAACTTTCAGATAACATTATTTGACATACAATATTTATTTACTGTGTTTTCTTTACAAATCACTTATAAGTTCTGCATCTTTGAATCAGCTTGATAAAAGCCTCTTCACATAAGAACGTACGTTGGGGATCAGTAGCAATATTGAATTTTTAAGAACAAAGTCACCTTCCAGCTGTAAGGTTTTCCGTTATTCTGTAGTAAGTTATATTTTGTCCCTGCTGAAGGCTGATTCTCGCTGGTTCCACCTTGATACTGTAGTTTGCGCCGACGTGGATGACGATCTCTTTGAAGCCACCATTTTGTCTTGAGTCCAACACACCATTTATTTGAAGCTCTAAAGGGAAAAGAGGCCACTCATCTCTGCATTATTACATAAATTGAATCATGTGAAACAAGAGACAGAGGAAACTGTTTAGCTACATTCACACTGCAGTTCTTCATGCGTAATTCAGATTATTTTTTTGGTTTTACAGAAGCTCCAAATGATAATTTAAATTCCACTTTCTTGTAAAGGTTGGAAGACCTAACTAACAACATACCACTAACTACCATACCTTCCTAACTACTTTAGCATCTATAATTCCTAAAGCAAAACTTTTTGAATTGGTCTATCGAGGTAAAAAAATCTAGTTTTATCAAACATTTCTTTTTTTCTATCTCCCAATTGGAAGAGATGAACAAGTACTGATACGGACCTGTGCTGGGATGATGAAGGAGTTTAACAATTACAGCTCCAGTAATGTCAAAGCAGAGTGGATAAGTGTTATTCACAGTTTCCATAAAAAATCTGTGGGAAACAGGAGCTAACAAGAAAATGACAGGTGGGGTTAAAAAGATGTAAAAATAAAAAAACATGTATTTTTATTTCCAGAAACATCTTAAATATCAAAAGATTCATGTTTGCAAATTTCCTAATCACTATTCAATCCAAATTGAGTTTAATTGGGCTTTGATCTGTAGAGTTCTTTACAACAAAAAAATAATCAGACTCAGTAAGAGCACAGCATAACATTAAATCATATTTAAAATAAACTGAAATATTATAAAATAGCACAGCAACACAAAAACACATTTTCTCCATAGTATGAATAAATATCTAGGTGTTTAGAAACAGTAAGTGACAATCAGAAACCTCTGATCATCATCAAAAAATAAATATTATATTAGTAAACCTTTAACTTTTAAGCCTTTTGCTCCATTTTATTTGTGCTTATTTCAGTGTTTATAATGTGAAAGAAAACCTAGACATAATATACATGCATTCAAGCTGCTGCAATCACACAATGAAATCCACAAAAATGTGGATACAGCAGCTAAGACATGTCTCTAAATTATTTTTCAGCGAGGAAAGACTACAGGACTTAAACGAAAGGAATCCTGGTAGAGAACCAGCAAGACATGTAGCTGTATTTACATCACCTGTTAGATCAGGTGATGATCTATTACGTGATAAGGTACTATTGTTCAGCTGTTCAATTCACATGTGAAACATGTGACAGGTTTATTTTTTATTTATCAATTTTCTACCATAAAATGTTCCAAATTCACATGCATACATGTGGTGTCTCACTTCAAGTGTGATGCTTGGCTTTTATATGTGAATTTTCTGTAAGTGTAATCCAAGATCCTCCATCCCCTTCACACACACACACACCTACACACACTCCTGACATTCTGTAAATAGCAGCAGATTAATTAATGTCCATCTTTTCAAGGTGGGATTGACGTAGTGTTCTAGTCCTTTCAGTGTTTTACTCTTTTCACCCTCTCACTTCTTCTCCTTCCTCTCTGCTCTTTGCATTGTTTATATTTTAAGTTTCACAGCTTAAAACAGTTTCTAGATTATATTTCTGTCGTAGAAAGCCAACAAAAAATACAACACTGTTACTGTGCATTGTTTCATTTAAAAATCTAAAGTAAGAAAAAAAAAATGGTTTAACAAAGCTTCAGTGGAAAGAAAGTCAGAAAAATTTGAATATTTTATGAACACTGAACATACAACAAAGAAAATAATAGTAATATGAACCTTTGTTGACTCTGTCGATTTAAAATATCTGTTCACTTACAAAATGAATATTCTTAGTGAGAAAAAAATAAAAAAAATCTTACACACTTCTGAGTGATTAATGAGGATAATTACATTGAAAGGCCCAGGTTTTGTAAGGAGTGTAAGACTCAAGCATGTATCTTTGACTTACTGATAAAAAAATGTCAAATCAAATGGGCTGAATTTTTAAATCAGAAGAAGCATCTGCTGTTTTAGGTTAGTTAGGATGTTAGAGATTTTTTGGTATTATCATTTTGTTATTATTATTATATTCAGTCTAATGTTAATCAACAATAGTTAATATAGATTATGATTTTTAGTTTAAAGTGGTCTCTTACTTCTGTGTCTCTGAACTGACTTGAAGGCCACGTCTGCCTGTAAATCTTTATGTGAAACAGTTAACTGTCTGTTTCCCAGACCTTAAATTACGCTTCCACAGGTGGTCTTATCACTAAATACTCCCTACTTTAGAAACTGCCTGTGTGCAGTGATAAATATTGTCTGTGCTGTCCTCCGTTCCCCATCCTCCCTGTTTTTGCTTGATAATAAAAGACGAGCTGTAACCAAAGGTTGGTTAGAACGCTCGGTGAACGGCTTGTAGAAGCCGTTTGTTGAGTCTTCTCCTTTTGCAAAAGCTTTGTCATAATTATTCACATGCGTTGTCTGTGGTTCTTTTTAATGAAGGTTCAAGAAAATACCCATCATTATTTGGTGCCGAAAACCCGGGATCTCTCACACTGATCGCTGACAGGCAGAGGAAGACGCGCTGAATCCATGCATGGCCAGAGTCAACTGGACCTGGAAAGAAAGTCCCAGGAAGTGAATTCTTCGCTGGGCCGGCTGCATAGGTCCGACTTTGTCTGCCAACGACTGAGTGACGAGATCCGACCGGACAACCCGAAAACTACAGAAACGTAAGTGAATATTAAAATGACTTTTCTAAGGTTTTGAGAATCCTTGTTAGGCAACGTCCTACTAAAACTCTGAGGTTTTGAGTTCCCTTGTATGATGTCGCTCTGCTAAAACTCTGAGGTTTTGAGTTCCCTTGTATGATGTCGCTCTGCTAAAACTCTGAGGTCTGAGAATCCTTGTATGATGTCGCTCTGCTAAAACTCTGAGGTTTTGAGTTCCCTTGTATGATGTCGCTCTGCTAAAACTCTGAGGTCTGAGAATCCTTGTATGATATCGCTCTGCTAAAACTCTGTTCGAGGAGACCCCATAAGGGCAAATCCTCACTGAATGCTTGTCACTGCTGTGTGGTTTTGGTCTTGTGCGACGGGCAAGATGTGACTGGTGCTGAGTTCTCTGAAAGTATAACTTATTGTCTTCTCTGAAGAACCACACCGAAACACAGTTTTGGTGGGAGTTTGTTCTTCAGAGGACAATAAGGCCCTATTGGAGCACTTTCCGTGAAGAGGCACAACACAGATCATATTGCGTTTAAGTCGCAGAGTCATTACTGTTTGTCATTTGCTGTGTTGGTGTGCATGAAGGAGTGAATGGTGCTTTTCTCTCTGAGAGTAAAACTTTCTGTCCTCGGAAATAGAATCCTAAGTGAAGAACCGGACCAGAACTAGTCTGGCCTAGAAGACTGTTCTTCAGGGGACACTAAGCGCTCACTTAGAGCACTCTTTTTGAAGAAAAAGCACAAAATATCAAGTCATTGTAAACTAAAATTGTAAGCGTTTTAAATAATGGGAAACACAAAGTCTTGTAATTCCTCACTCGCTGAGGGCCCCGACGGGGATCAAAAGTACATGCAGTCCAAGTCTCCTGGTAGCACTGTACACATAAAAAAAAATGGAGAAAGAAATATAAAATAGATGGAAAGCTAAAAATTGATCAATGGCAAACAATTGTGGGAATTTTGGAGAGTAGTGTAGCAAGAAAATCTGGGATAAAAAAGGCTAAAAAGGAGGATGAGCTGAGATGTGCTAAACTATGGTTAAATGAATCTAAAAACTTATTTGTAGAAACAGCAGATAATAAAGTCATTTGTCAGGGAGTGCGAGCTCCTGCAGCCACCCCTCCCCCTGCAACAGCTCTGTATGCCCCAGTATCAGCCGCTGCAGTCCCAGCAGTACGACTGAACCCCTCACTAGAGGAAGGGACACAAAACATATATGTTTTCAGACCCTGTACCTTAGAAGAGGTCAGGAAGGCTATGAAAGGATTAGATGTTTTTCACCTGGATGAATTTGGAGGTTTAGATATCTCTACCTTTTCCAACTGCCAGACAAAAGGCCGCGGAAGAAGCAGAGGCAGAGGAGGTCACAATAGGCAACGACCCCAAAATAACACCCCACAAAATCCACGCCATTTAAATGGCTGCTGGATTTGTGGCAATATTGGTCACTTGGCAAGAAACTGCCCTTCAAAAAATCCTGCACGGGGAAACAATCCTCGGCATGATCACACTCAACCACACCCAAAAAAAGAGAAACCACTAGACTAAATTGATGAAATGGTGGACATATGTTCAGTTGTTACACGTTAAGTAAAAAATAAATAAATAATTGAAATAAATTTCATTCCTGTACGAAATCAGTGCATGCAAAAATAATTTTTAATGTTACTAAAATTAGATTTAAACTTCACAAGTGAGAAATTATTTGTTTTAAGAAATGCTGGTGTTTGTTTTGTTTTGTTTTTCTTTTTGAGCATTCCTACACTTTTAAAGAAAAACCAGTAGAGAGAAATAAAGTATGTGTATATGTATATATATATATATATATATATATATATATATATATATATATATATATATATATATATATGTATGTGCATGTGTATATATATATACTGTATATATATATGTGTATGTATGTATATATGAGTATATATACAGTATATATATATTATATATATATATATGGTAACAACTTCTTTGTATACTAAAAGTGGAATAATGACATTCCTGAAGGAGGAGAAGCTGAAAGATAAAACTAAATAATAAAATTCTCCCCGGAGAACAATGTTTAATGTATTGTGTCAAAATGAGATTACAACACCAACTTGGTGAAATGATCCTTTGGCTGTCTAACTGGAGGAGTCAGCGGTCAGAGTAAGGTACCGACCTGGACATTATCCAGCCTCGTAACTCTCTTAGGCCTTGAGAGGAGGGCTGACCTCTGACCTCACAGTCTACAGCACTGAGATCAACAGGTTTAGAGAAATCCATTGTTCTCTGGTGAGACGTGTTTTAAATGAAGTTAACATAAACTTACATATTAAATTGTAAAGGTTAAATGTTGTGCAAAATAAAATAAAATAAAAAGAAATAATAAAAGAGACTACAGCTTTTAACATGTTTCATGTTTACATGTGTTTTAATAAGGAAATAATTCATGACTTCTTAAAAATGTTGGGTAATATGTGGCTAAAAAACTATACGATGAAAAGAAAGAAGTTATATGGAAAATGTTTGTGTAAAAAAAAAAAAAAAAAAATTACAGAAATACGAACAAACCCTAATTGACTCTTATTTGCTTCTTTCATTTTCCTCTGTCTGAGCCTCGCTGCGGTGCGTCTGACCTCTGACCTCAGCTCAGACCTGTCCTGCCGATCAGATGAAGTCCCTCCTTCATCACCAGCCAAAGACAGTTGATAAAGAAGCAAAAATGGACAGGACGATTTCTACCAACTGGGCACTGAAGGCACTGAAGTGTCCGCTGATCCTAATTCCTGGACATCTGAGACCTGCCACGCAGCAGACACTGTATGGAGTCCTGCTGGACATTTGGACTGGAACTATATTCCTGTGTTTGGCTGCAACTGGACCCTCACAACCCTCGCTGATTTACTCTTTGACATCAGCGTGGAGAAGGAAAATAATGTGTTTTAAAGAAATAAGAAAGCAAACTGAACTGTTTTTTGCTTGTTTCATTGGTGGACAACCTGGACATTCACTAAGGGACGGTCTGGACAACTTATAATTAATCCAACACCAGAGCCAGTTGGACTGACAGGGAGCTGGAGGAGAGACAGAGGGAGGACCAGCTGCAGTGACGCCAGCAGCAGGAGGTGGAAGCGAGAAGCGAGACAGAAAGGAGAAATGCGAGATAAGTTATACACACACATCTGTGATAGACAATGTGTCACTAATTCTGTTTACATATAGAAATTATCTATCTATAAAAGAACATTTTGAAGGTTTTTAGGTTTAATGTTAGAAAAATTGTTCATTTTGTGCCCTTTAACTCAGTCCTTAACAGAAGGACCAGTGATCCTCTTAGGGCCCACGAGCCATAGATTGGGAAACTGTAAAGGAAAAAACTGTAATGACTAAATTTAAGAAAACAAATAAATAAAGCTGATAGAGCTATGCAACTAAATTACAACAAAAAAAATATTAGAGATTCCGAGCTAATAATTATTTGCAAATGTTTTATTTTTTCCTTTAAAAGAAATACTAGTTCAAAACAAAATTTAACATCTCTAAGTGTTGAAAATAATTGATATTGCAGTGTTGAAATATTATGAAGTATTTCTTTACATTTAACTGAAACATTTAACTTAGAGTTTGATTCTATAAAGAATCTACAAATTGATTGGGTTTGTGTATTTTATATTGGAATGAATGAAAATTATTATGAGAAGAAAGAAATTTTACTACAAAATTAAGTAACGGATGAAATTATTGACCATTTACTATAACAATATAAAATACTTATGTTGTAGACTTGTCTGAAATGCAAAGTTTAAGTGAAGTCTGAGATTTTAAGCAACCTGGGAGATGTAAATGGCTACTAAAAACTGATGATTGTGGATAAAAGCAACATTTTCTAGATTTCAGTCTAAAACATTTTAATCAAGATTTGATTGATAGTCAATACATTCAAAAAGAAAAATGTTGAATTAGAAGATTTGAGATTTGGTTTAAATCAAAGATGGTCATTTTTATTTTAGAGAAATAAAATAGAAATGTTGAAAGGTGCTGAATTTAACAAAAAATAAATACATAAATGGAAGGTAAACCTGTAATTAAAAGATTTGTTTACTAAATGATCTTCTAAAAGCAATAAACCTGTGAGTTCACCTGAATGAACTATTAACCCTCCCAAGTCTCTATTTGAAGCTAAAGCGATTGTGACACATGGCGATGCCATGTGTCAACAGGGGGGAAATAAGAAGGAAAATATTATATAATAATAGTAATACTATATAATATTCTTAAATGAAATTTTTTTGTTATGAACTTTTGAAGTAAATAGTGTTTGATAATGATTGATACTTTTTTTTAAATGGGTTGAAATAGGTTCCAGCAAAGCATGCTTTTGAAATAATTCATGGGAGAGCTTACAGATTTCCTCTGTTTGCTCCAGACTTGCAGAAAGCTGATGAAGAACAAACATTAGCAGACTATATGATCAGAACTCTTAAACTGAAGGAAGTGTCCAGTACAAATTTACTGCCTTCTGATTCTATTCTTTCGCAGGAGGCCACTCACATCGAGTCAGATGACTGGGTCTACATTAAGGTCATCAAACGAAACAACTGGGCGAGTCCACAGTGGGAAGGACCGTTCCAGATGCTGATGACCACAACAACAGCTGTTTGAAATGCTGAAAGACCCAGCTGGATACATCTCAGTCACAAGAAGCAGCAGAGAGTGTTGAACCCCTAATTCGTCATCCAGTCAGGGCTACAAAGGGGTTCTACTTTTAGTGTAGTTCGTCTCAAACCCTGTGAAGAAACACTTAAAAGTCTCATTTCCTTAGTTTGGGGGTTTTGACATCTCTGCGCGCTGAGCAACAATGGCGACTCCATATTATAGATGGATCTTCTACTGCGTTGTGACTGCAGCATGTCTGATGTTTGGAGGAGGAAGTGACCTCACTTTCCACACACATGACTACGGTACCAACCCCTGGTGGCAGCTGATGAACAGGACTGGTCATGAGGAGAACAGGTGAACTGCTTCGTGTGTGCAAAGCGGCCAATCGCCACACACAAACTCAGGTCTGCATCCAGGAAACATCACTGAAGACAAACAGATGTGTCTCTATGGCCTGAGTGCAAAACCATGACTCAGCGTGCCACCACCGAAAGGATGCAAATGGTGCAAGAAGGATTTTTCTGTTCTACTGAGGAGAGGAGATGCTGCAAAAGGACTTTTTGGATCTAAGAACTGTTCATCTAATGCTGACGTACTTCCTCTTCTACCGTTCCCGCAAGCTGCATGGAAAAATACCAGAGACCATTTCTTTAGCAGAAGCTAAACCCGGGTCTCTGAGGAGCTGTGTTTTCAACGACGGACACATTTGACTTAGGATGTTACCTTGGAATTTGTGTAACAAAGTTTACACCTATTGTGACATGACACCGGATTACATCAACTACATTGCCTGCAGGGGTCAAAGGGCGACCCCCGACTGCAAAGTCTGGAAGGACAACCCAGACTGTGACAACTTGCTTGATGAGAGTTTCAAGGCCACGTTGAGATCAACAGATATGGATTACTGCGACTCATCAACAGCACACACCAGCTGGCCAATGGCACAGCGAAAGAACTGACTGAACTGAGAAACATGGTTTTGCAAAATCGTGTTGTCCTGGACTTCCTCACAGCCTCTCAGGGTGGTGTTTGTAAAATCATTGGCCCAGCGTGCTGTACATTCGTTCCTGATGAAACAGGAACTGGTGGAACTATTTCTGACGCTCTACATGACCTGGAAGAACTTAAACATTATATGGAAAGTGGAACGCAAGGATCATCTTCTTTTGACTTTCTTTCTTGGCTCACTTCTGGGCCATGGTGGAATTTACTGTTGAAGCTTGAACACCTATTGGTGTTTTGATTCTTTTTTGTCTGTTCACAAGTTGCATTGTTCCATGCCTTCGAAGCATAATGCTAAAGACAATTAACACTGCTGTGGTCAACTATCAGCTGGTGAAAATGACCTATGAGACAAATGAAGACGACTTGTTTTCTGATGATGAAGTTCTGTAATCAATAAACAGATTAATTCATTTGCTGAATGATTCCTACATCAAAATGTGAAAACAAGTGGTGTTAGTGATGAGAAAAACTGCATTTGATTTTTTGCTGTTTCTTTTATTTTTCATTTACTTTTCATTTATATCATATATTCATTCTGTATTTAAAAAATATAACAATTCTTGCATTTATTGGATCTATTCTTTTCTTTTCTATGCTTGTCTTTTGAAAATGATAAAAAGGGGGGAATGTTAGAGATTTTTTGGTATTATCATTTTGTTATTATTATTATATTCAGTCTAATGTTAATCAACAATAGTTAATATAGATTATGATTTTTAGTTTAAAGTGGTCTCTTACTTCTGTGTCTCTGAACTGACTTGAAGGCCACGTCTGCCTGTAAATCTTTATGTGAAACAGTTAACTGTCTGTTTCCCAGACCTTAAATTACGCTTCCACAGGTGGTCTTATCACTAAATACTCCCTACTTTAGAAACTGCCTGTGTGCAGTGATAAATATTGTCTGTGCTGTCCTCCGTTCCCCATCCTCCCTGTTTTTGCTTGATAATAAAAGACAAGCTGTAACCAAAGGTTGGTTAGAACGCTCGGTGAACGGCTTGTAGAAGCCGTTTGTTGAGTCTTCTCCTTTTGCAAAAGCTTTGTCATAATTATTCACATGCGTTGTCTGTGGTTCTTTTTAATGAAGGTTCAAGAAAATACCCATCAAGGATTTCCATAATTGTTAATTCACAGAAAAAATAATTGTATTTTTTTTTTCATCAAAAGATATCAGGCTGGCAAATTTATAAATCAGTTCAGGGGAATTGGTATAAATTAAGGAGAATTAAGGAGAAATCCTTTTAAACTATGACTCAGTGGTTTGCCTTTGCTTTTTAAAACTTTCTATTCAAAGTAACTCAATGAAAACCTAATATATCACATATTTAAACAATGTTTTCTATAATGTGGCAACATACTTTCAATTTGTAATTATAAATTATTTAAATCAGCAAAGTCTTACTAATGATACTAAAAGGGTAATTAAAATAGAGGAGGAGCTTACTTCTTAAGTCTGGAACAGCTGCGCTGACCTGCCTGACAGCCTCTAAGAAGAAAGAAGAAGAAAAAACGCTCAAAGACGCTGTATAATGAAATCAGTCATTCCCATTCATGCACTGATGGTGGTAAGCTACTGGATTGTAGCCACAGCTGCCCTGAGGCAGCCGGACAGAGGAGAGGCTGCTATACAGTCGCCATCGGTATTTCTGTCCACCACCAGCAGGCAAGTTGGTTGAAGTCTCTTGCCCAAGGACACAATGACAGAGACGGACAGGCCGAGGGTCAAACCGGCAACCCGCTGACTGCAGGACGAACTCCAACCTCCTTCATCGATATCTGACAGTAAATCATACTACATCTCAACTCCGTCCACATTACCATAAATTATTAGCATTTGCAAAATGTCAGATTTAATGACAGAAAAAATATTTTAGATAATATTTCAAATGTTTTAGGTATGAAAACCCTGCAAAATAGATGAAGAGTTCTACTGACTTGATTTTAAAACCATTGATTCGGCTCTAATATTATTGCTGCTTACGTTTTGAGGGAGAGTTTTTCAAAGTTCGCATGAAGTATTGAACGGAGGAACGACTCTGAGGCAGAGGCAGAGACAGAGGCGGCAGCCCTTTCCTCTCCTTGGGTTTGTGATGAATTTCTGAGATCTCCCCCTCAGGCTTGGTGACCACCATGGACGTGAGCGGGGTCACAAAGCTGTACTTCAGGGACAGCTCCAGAACCTCTTTACTCACTTTTTTTTTCTCAGGTCCAGATAACAAAAGCCTGTATATAATAACAACTTATTAATGGACAGTGCTTAAAACTAGGCCAGTAAACATGCAGTCAATGGATAAGGAGACCATAATAATAATAATAATAAAAAAACTTGACCAAACTTTCTGTAAGATTCAAAAACTGTGATTAGCTGTAACAGGTGCGTCCATCTTTCTTCACCCATTATCCATTACCATATTTGGATGGTGGGTAATCATAAGATTATCTATGATCTTCTACTTATCCTGGAATGATTTACAAATGCAACTAAATCAAGAATTATCCCTCAAAGATCCGTCTCACATTTTCTATTAAATACATCATAGTAAATCATTCATTTGCTTTCAGTTGCATTAAGGTGTTCAAGATTTGGAAACACGGCAAGTCCTGACAATTTTATGTGAGTTGCAAAATTGTTAAATTCAATACAATAATGAATATTCAACTGCTAAGCAAAATGAAGAGAAGGTATCACATATGTCACTTACTCCTTCTCTAAAAGCTGCTTAACTGTGAGGTAGGCCCAAACTCTCTGAAGACGTCCATCACTGACCGAAGGATCCACAGAGTCGTTTGTATTAGAAAATGTCACTTTTTGTTTACTCTGTCAAAACCAGAAAAAATGTAAGATCACCATTTTCTTACTTAACTTTCTATTTTTTTAAGTTACACAAATACATCTTACTGAAATGGCCACAACTTGAGGAGTGAAGATTTCTACGTTGTTGTCGATGATCTCACCGGCCACCACGATCTCAGAGCCGTTATAGTACTGGCTGAAATTAGTCTGGGTCAGATTGGTTCCACCAACGTAGATCATTGTGACATCTGTTAGGAGAGGAGTGGCCACTTCATCATAGAAACCCTGCCAATACATATTATTGAAATAATATAATTGCTTAATACAGGCAACCATTTTTTTTGGCAGAAAAGTTTAGAAAAAATTAACAAAACAAGAAACATTGTTCAAAGTACCTTCAGCTGCAAGTCAGCGTCAGAGTCTTCATAGATCCGTCTTGCTACACCGCTGTTCTGCAGCGACATTTTCTCCAAGAACTCAAAATTAACGTCAAATCCAAAACCAAGACAGTAGAGGGGAAACTTTCCTGCAATCGCCTGTTTTACGTTGGACCGTATTGTGTCAAGATTTGTCACTCCTGCAACAATACGTCACAATTTGATATACAGCAGACAACATAGAGAGAGACAAAGTGCAATGAAATTCCTTTATCACAAAAACTGTGGAAAAAAATTAAGGAAAAATTCCTATTTTCTAGGAAGTTTTTTTGAGGCCCATATTTTCATAGTTTTGAATATTTTTGATTATTTTGATTATGTCCTTAACCTGATGTTGGGTCTCCATCTGTGAGAAGTATAAGAATGGAAGCTGAGCCTTCTCTGGGATGTGCATTCAGGATACGGGCTCCTTCCAACACTGCTGCATTGATGTCCGTACCTGAAAGAGAAAAGCAGTGAAGTATGCACTTCCGTCCTGCTGCAATGTTTTCAGTTCAGTGAATAAAATCCTCTCACTTCCTCTGTCTTGAATATTGAGCACAAACTGTCTCGCTCCCTCCAGATTTGGACCAGTGGCTTGAACGAGTTCCCGTTTCCAGTGAATTATTTCACTGTCAAAACTGATGAGACCAAAGAAGTCATCTTCTGCCAGGTCATTCAAAATACGGAGTAAAGCAGTTCTGGTCTGTGAAGATACAAAACTTCAGGTTTACATTTAGGTTCAGTAAGACACTGTGATCCAAAATCAAGATTAATACAATACACTTTACCTGCTCTAAATTATAAATACATCACCTGTTTAATTTTTCTGCCGTGCATTGAGCCACTTTGGTCGATAACAAAGACAACGTTCTTTGGTATTCGTGGAAGACTTGATGGAGCAAAGTGATGGACAAAGTACCCATCAGAAGTCTGGGGAAAGTAAGACCCAGGATTAGTAAAATATGTACCAGTGAAAAGGATAAAAATATTTTAAAGTCCTATCCAGTCATGGTAAGACAACATCTCACTGTTGGGGATAATCCTTAAAGATCTCTGACTAAAAATCAAACAGCTGGAGAGATTATGTACCGATTCAAGTACCTTGACTTCCTCTCTCATTCAAGAAATAATTTTCAAAAACATGTTCCCAAGAAATCAGTATGTACCTTAATGTCTCCAAATCCGTTGACTCTGTTCACATCATAGGCTATAACCAGATCTCCATTCATGCCTTCTTCTCCACAGCTGTCACAATTTTTTTGTTGGTCCACTGTTGGATAGAAATGTACCCATGCCTGCGAAAGCAAGCCAGATTATACTATGTAGTGTCTGGGAGAGATTACTTTGTTAGGTGACTTTTATGCTGAAATTAAAGTGCAATCATTTGGACCAGCTGTACCTGTTTATCTGCAAGTGTTTTGGTGATAGCATTAGCCAAGACATTGGTGCTCAGTCCTCCTTTCACATCAATGAAACTGATGCCGGCTTTCTCGCGAATGTACACATCAACCTTGTAGTTAGAAAAATAAAACAAAGTGATTAGAGACATTTAATGTAGAAACCTGTTAACTAGCATCCTGTTGATCAGGGGCAGAGCTGTGGGGCAGTCCCCCGACCGACTACTCTACCCACACAACCACAGTCGCCCAGTTGCCTTTACAAGACCGACTGATTTTAGTGCACAGTGGGTGTAAAATATTGAATAAAATGTTGTGTTAGATGACTGGCTTTATTTTAATTCTTACATTTAACTTTATGACATATAAATTTGCCAATATTGTCTCCAAGTGTATTCTGGGTAAAATATGTCACCCACCATCCACAACATCCTCATCAGTCAAATACTTAGGAAGTTTGATGGACTCAACATGGCATTCTTGCTCTCCATGGTGCCGAAACCTGTAAGCTCTGCTGTTGCGGGCATTAGTGTTATATAATATTGTGTTTTCATGAGGTTTGTTATTTTGGGTATAAAGGACCCGGTCATTACCCCCCCCCCCCTGGCCTGACGCCAACTTGTCAGCCAACTGCTGTTGATGGTTGATCAACAAACCTTGAAGTCTGCGACAGGCTGCATGGGTCGAGTGTGGATCTGCAGCTCGTATTTGCCTTGGGTTCGCTTCAGCAGCTCCTCATATTTGAGTTCAAAGGTGACCTTTTTGTGGGCAGCCACAGTTACAGAGGTTTTAAATTCCTCCAAGGTTCTTCCTACAGAGCTGAAAAACAGAGACATCACCATTTGATTTATGGTAGTGTTAAGTTATTCATGCTGTACTTAACTATAAAATACAATCTAATTTCCAGAGCGTCTTATGTAGAACCTGGAAGTAAATAAATAAATACCTTTACCTGACAATCCCAGCGCTTTGGCCTCGGGACACAGCTCTAATGTACTGCTCCTGAGCTTGCTCCTTCGTTTTCACAACTCCGTCATACACTTGACCGTCCATCGTCCTAAAGGTGATGACACATAGTGTTGTCCAAAAGTAGCTTGAATACTCATTTTACTATGATTGTAAATATTCATAGTTGAGAACACATATTTCTTACTGAGGTCAAAGTGAATTAAAAGCATTATTATTGTTAAATGCCCAGAACATTTATATAAAAATTATTTTTTGTAGAGGTTTTTACTTTCTTTACATTTAAAACTATATAAATTTCCTTATTGTTTTTTAAAGTGTACGACTTTGGTCAAACATTTTGGGTATTCCAGCTAAACTCAAATAGTTTACTGTAATTTTGGCCCATTCCTCTTGGAAGACCAGGTGAAACTGAGGCAGGTTGAACACACATTTTTCAGCAATAACTCAAAATTATCGATGTGACTCATGCCAGGGCTTCATGATGCCCCAAAATAGAAAATTGGTGGTCCTTATGGCACTTTGAACCTAATTTGTGGCCATTCTTTGGATTATTATCAAAGTGTAAACCCAATTTATAGCTTTAAAATTCATGCATTTTGATGGATTGATAACCATCCATCCATCCATCCATCCATCCATTTTCTTACACCCTTGTCCCTTAATGGGGTCGGGAGGTGCTGGTGCCGATCTCCAGCTAAAGTTCTGGGCGAGAGGCGGGGTACGCCCTGGACAGGTCGCCAGTCTGTCGCAGGGATTGATATCCAAGATTGGAAAAAAGGTTTATTTATTATAATTATTTGAAAACTATTGTGGGCTTTTACCAAAGAAAATAGTTAATACTGTCAAGCATATTGATGGTTGATGAGGGCCTATTTTGCTTGTAAGGACACATCATATCAACAAGTAGAGGATTTAAAGTTGATCGCAGTGGATCTGGTCCTACTATCCATTTGCAATTACTCAAATGTTATTGTTCAATTTCTGTTTTTTTATTGACAACACACCCACATAGGTGTAATCTCAGACAGTTGTGATAAATTGATGCTCCTACTTGGCCTGTGTCCACTGGAGATTGGAAAAATGTGTATTTATTATCAACATTTCATGTTATCTGTTAAGGTTTGATTTGAACATTTGGCCTTTCTCTGCACTCACAATCTGAACATAGAGATGAAGGCATTCTTGGGAATTTGAATCTGAAATTCAATTTCTTTAGATTCGTTCATACGGTTGGCGATACGGCTTGTGATGGTGGTGACGGCATATCGGTGGGTCACAGTGGCGTTGATGTGAAAGCTGTAAATGTCCCAGTCATCCTGTGCAAACACAGATTTTGAAACAAGTTGAGACGTTGACCCCAGCAGGCTGGCCAAAGATCAGAAAAACATTGTGTGGGATGGTGAAATCTCTCTCTGGTGTACCTGCAGAAACACCTATTATTTGTCCTTTATTTCACATTTTCAATGTTGATTTTCACAATTTGAAAATTTTAAGCTTAAATTAGAATTTTTGAAATTTTGAGGGAAGTGAAGATTGAAAGAAAAATAACTGTCTCAATGGACACATGATTAATTCATCCCTCTATGGCTCTAGATAATTTATCAAGCAGGGAGTGAGCAGAGCTATTTTCTAAATCACACTCTAATTAATTGTCAACAATTGAAAACAACACAATTGTCGTATACATTTATTTTTTATTAGATATTCCCTTTCAAGTTTCCACTTCAATTTCCCTTTTATTTTTAGCTTGAAGAAGAAGACTTTGACTTCATGAGAAATTAGATCCTCAGTTAATGCACTAAAAAAAAATCTAAGATAAATTTAAAACATCTGTTAGATTGGAGCGTGCAAGTCAATTAACACGTTTCTGTTGCACTTAGTGTGTTCCAGATGAAAGGAGGATTCTTTGTACTCTTACCAGACAATAAAGTATATATTGAAGATATCTAAATATAGATGTTTATTCTCTTTTCCTGTTGTTGAAAGACTGTACCTTGTTTGGTAGCGACGCAGTCAAAGCCAGCAGAAGCCCAAAGACAGCCAGCAGCACCGTGGCTCTCCCCATGATGACTCGGAGCAGGTTTGATCCTACGAAGCTAAAATATTTTTTGTGGGCTGTTTTGAGCCCCACTGTCTCCCATCCATTGGGAAAATCAATCACTCCCACACACACACACACTAATCCACTCCCTCTACAAGAAAACCGAAGTTAAGTGTAGCTCAGTGGCAAATATGGCTTTTAGTGTTGACAAGAATGTCCAGCTTTTGCACTTGGTCACAATTTTCTCACTTTTTGCATCATGAACAAAAACACCATGTTAAGAAAAAATAGATTTCGGAAAAGATATTTTGCTGTCAAGGAAAAATTTATTATTGACTTTTTCAAATATGTACAGCTTTTTTTAAGAGTACTAATTTGACAAGGTTGGCAGGGAGTTGGGACAAGTGGTGACAGCAGGCAAAAGCAATAATACATCTATATTTAAATGCAAGCATTAAAGAGATTAAAGACACAAGGGTCAGTGTAAAGCACAAAAGAAAGACTGCATAGGAGGCCCACCCCCAACAAATAAAAAATAAACATTCAGGAATCTCTACTTTGGAGACCAAAAGCTAAGAAATACTGTGATGCCGCTCACCGGGAATTGTGTAATTTATTTTAGGGGAAATCATAAACACTGATGAAATTACAATTGAACTATCTAAAGTCTGTCGGGGTCTATGTTTAATCAATGTAAGGAACATTAGTTAGCTTCTATCATCACCAAACCAAAAAGGAAACAGATCGAAGAGCAGATCAAATGGTTTATGCCAAACATTTCAGTGAAAACCGCAGAAAGGGGAAAATATTCTTGAGGTTATAAACCAGAGGACTGAAATTCTGAGCAAAGGTCTGAAGATTAACAAGAAACTAATAAACGTCACTCCTAAGTATTTTTATAACTTACATGTTCAAGCACGGGTGACTTTGAAGAAATCTTAGTCTTCACATTCTTTATTCTGTTTTTCTACTACCAGCATTTTAAAGAAAAATAATAGATTATAAAATATCCACGCAATAATCTCTCCAAGTTCAGGAAGGCAACAATATGTAAAGCTACAGATTGCAAGAGAAGAGGTATATGATGATGATGATGTCGATGATTATGATGATGATGGTTTTTACTTTTAAGTCCTTTTGTCCTCTTTGTAATGTGGTTTTGATACCATCATCCTTCAGTGGGTCTCCAGCATTTAGCATTTCAGTAAATTCAAGCAAACTGTGAAGTTAAAGGTTCAGAGATTTCTGCTTGATATAGCTGGACTCAAATTAACATACAACACCAGTACTTCAGTAAGTCTTGATTTGCTGGGCATCACCTTGTGTGAAAGGCCACAAGTAGTGGCTTGCTTCTAATCATTTCATCATCGAATCAAATGATGGGTGTTTGTACTGATCTAGTTAAACATTTGGAGTTTAAAAAGACCCGACGTAAACTCAAGTGATCTCCATGGAGAATATGTATCAAACATGTCAACATTTTTCTCAGTAAATGCATCTCTAATAATCCTTTTACATGGAAAAGTGACAGCAGTTGTCAGCAACAACACAAGTAATAAAATAATAATAATTTTGCTGCATTTCAAACATCCTGAATGATACACTGATGGCATTTGCAGCCATAATACAGAAGGAATAACTTCACCATAAACCCTCAGCAGCCATTTGCCTCTAGGAAGATTTCTGATGGATTCAAAAAATAGTTGTCCAAAAGCAAGAGTACTGAGGAAAAACTGGTAGGGACAGTTTTTCCCACATGTAGGTGTTTCTTGGGTTGACTGACATGTAGTGTGAATTTTATGTCAAAATAAATATTAAAAACATGTTTGCTGAGAAAAAGATTTTCGTGTTCAAGGTTTATTTTACCTGTTTCCTACCTGCGTCATCAGCTCTCAGGCAAAATGGTGTCCAGAAACTGGACCTAAATCAAACAGAGATGTTTTTGTGGATGACTTTAAAAAAAGGCTGTTCTCGCTGAGGAGATAATCTCCTCAGTCTGCCTAAAATGCATTCTGTTAATAATCTCAGGCTTGTGACTTTTTCAGGACTGACCAGATCTTTGGGCTGAAACAGATGAAAATCTCTGGAGTGGTAGGTCTGTGGAGGAGTTTAAAAGTTGTCTCCTTTGTCCCACTGTCTTGGTTGAAGTTTGTCCAAGCATTCAACATTTTGAAAGGCCAAAGTGGGACATTGTACTGGATGACGAACACTATAAAAGCTTTTCACTCTCACTGGGATGCTTGAACAAGCACCTACCTTTACTCACATAGTTTTGTCCTAAGTAATGTATTGAACATGGTGCTTCTTCATCAGCGTTTTGTAAAGAGTCTTTCAGCCTCCATATCTAGTAGTTGAGGTTTGATTCATATGGTTCACAGAAGAAACCAGGACAGTGCTAATGGGTGCAGGATTTGCTCGTGCTCAGAATCTTTATGAACTCAATTTTAAAAATGTTTCCAGCTGCAGATGTAGGTTTTAGGTGCTGACATTCTCTAGCCCTGTTACTGAGTCCGGTTCCGGTTCTTTGTTGCTCTCTATCTACACAACTAAACATAACCTTCATCCCCAGCCTATCCTTACATACTGACTACACTAATATGTTCATTTTTATGTATTTTTACTTTATATCTTAATTATAAAGATATGTACTATTAAAAAAAATAAAGGAGCATTTCCATTTTACCTGATTTCATGACAATTTTGCTGATGACGTGATAATTCCTCAAAAAGCAAATTAAAAAAGCAAGCCTAACACAGCCAAAATAAAAACGTAGGACCCCGAGGTTTGATACCACAGTGTCATTTGGACAGGATTTCTTGAGACTAAGAGTTGCTTCCTTATTTGGAGAACATGTGAGGAGTGACCAACTGAATAAGGTCCCAAATACAAGCCACCAAAATGAGCGAAAATGAAATCAGGTGAGGATCTTTGTTTGCTGCTCTTCTGCACTGAAAGGAGTGAGTAAGTGTGGTTTGAGTAGATTGAGTACAGATGCTCTAGAAGCCTGCAAAGAAGATACGTGGCTCCACGCTCTACTTTCAATGCTTGGTGAATGCTTTGGTGTCCTGCTGGGAGCGCTGAAGGAGGCGAGATTCGGAAATATTTGGAGACATCGCTCAAATTGTTTCCTTTTGCAACCTTTTTAACAGATACGCAGCAGCCAATGGATTAATCAAGTCTAGTCTCTGCTTTAGATCTAAATGCTGTTCTTTTGAAAACTGAAATTGCAGTTCAAGGCACTCTCACAGGTGCGGCTTGCACCTGAGGATAAAGTTCAAGCTCATTCAAATCTCTTAAGGATATTGCAAGCGCTTGTGCTGGAAGTGTTTCACTGGTGAAGAATGAAACATGTCTACATACCGAGCTGAGAAAGCAGAGTAAAGCAACAGGTCCTAGTGACCACAAGGTCAAGTCTTCACAGTGATGGCATAATGGTTCCTAATAAGGTGCTGCATTGAAACCCACAGCTGCAGCACCAAACTATGGATCAACCTCTGTTAATTGTACAAACACAGAGGCTTTGTACAGAGAAACAAACATTCATATATACACATGGCAGCTTGTATGTATAAACATATGGGTGGTGAAATGAGCAACACAACTTCTATTTCTAAGTACAAAATGAATGAACAGAACATTATGTACATTCTGTGAATATTAATGTGCATCAATAAACACCGGCAGATGTCTGCGCTTCAAGGCTGATCTGGCTAATTTTAGTTCTCCTAACATTATACTGCATGTAAAATAATATTTACTATAATAATATGAACATGACATTTGTCGGCTGAAATAAAACAACATAAAATTCAAGAGTGGAGATGGATATATATATATACATATTATTAAACACATGCTGGTTAAATATATACACTCTATGCACATTATATTGACTACAGCGGCTGAAATATAAGTTAAGGTTTTGGTAACAGAGTTGGAAGACACAATGCTACCCAGATTAGAGAGTCTTTGCCTTGGGGTCTGTCAGCTGATGAGATGAAGATGAAGTAGGGCTGGAGAGGGTGGAGGGCACAGCAGGAAAGGCAAAGACCCCGGCAGAAACTGGAAAGAAAAACCCAGGCCACTGATTGAAGGACAGAGGGGAGGGTAAAGCCGTGAACGCAGCAGGAGAGTGTAGCTGATACGTGTGAAAGGGTCCGGTCGCGGGGCTGACCATCACTGCAGGCCCAGGGCTTTCAGGCCAGGACAAGGCGCAAGCCTCTGGACCGGGCTGAGTCCACGGTGATGCCTGAAAAGGTTGGAAAAAGAAATAATAGTAAAAACAGTAGAAATTCTCTGTGTTAATTTTGTAAATACTTACAAGCTATTTATTTATTTATTTACTTATTTTTTAAACCTACGTTTAAAGCCTGCGGCGGCTGTTCAAGTGTTTGAGGCACAACCTGGGGGCACAGCTGCTGACCACGGATACTCAGAGAGTCGGTACGAGGTCGGTGGGTCACAATCAGAACCTCCTGGGCCCAGTCGTCCATCAGAACCTGTAGGTCTTCAGGCAGGTTGCTTTCACTGGGGCTCATAGATGTGCCCGTCTTGTTGTTGCTGTTGTTGGCCTGAGCTTGGGCCAGGCCAACAACGGGCTGCTGGGGCGGAGGCGTAGCACTGTGCATCTGCTGTGACTGATTGACGGCTCCGGTTGCTGAAGCTCCAGACCCTGACAACACAGAAATTGATTAGATATAGTTATTAGGACGGCTTGATCGATAAAGGCAATCAGATTTTGATTAATGTAGTGCAAAAGGTTTTAATTTGACATACTGCCGCCTCGCTCTTTACCGAGACACAACCTTTTGAGTGTTGACCCTGTAAAATAGAGAAAAGCTTTAGGTAAACTAAGCAGTTGTCTTACAAATCAAATGCAGTGCAAAATAATGGCTTTATATAAACAAAAGATATAATAATACAGTACAAAAGCAAAAAAAAAGACATGATAATCGACGAACACATGCATGTGAGAACCAGAACCATGTCAAAATGCATTTCTAGAGCATAAGCAGAACACAAATAGGAAGCAGCAGAGCCACAGCTCTGAAAAAAAAACTTTTCCAGCATGATTTGCACAGGCCTAAACGTAATTATATAAATCACAGAACTGAATATGTGATGTAAACAAAACAGAATTGTTGGAAAAGTATTTATTTCCCTCAACAATTATTAGATAATTTTGTCTTTACATCCATAAACCTTAATTCATTTTATTTATGTAGCAGATCAACAAAACCTGTGAGGTAACTGAAGAAGAAAGTCTTAAAGTCTGGATTTTTTTTTGCTTGCATTATTATTAGTAGCCTGATAATTATACATTATTATCAGGCTACATGAATCAGTTGTTTTAGTACCATAATTTGCTACAACTACAATATAAAAAGTCCTTCAGGTTATATCTCTATCTGCTCTGCAAACTAGAGAATAAAACGTTGGCTTTTGAAAAGTATCTCAAGCTCAAACAGACTGGAGTGAAAGGATCTTTGAACATCAATTTCTGGCCATTGGTTGTTAAATATATTTAGTTTTGAAATTTCACAGGCAGTTGTAAAATATGAGTTATCTTTTGAATCAAATTGAAATAATTTGGTGATAAATATCACAGAGGAGAAAACGTGGCTGACCGGAGCGTCTTCTTCTTTTTCCATGAGCAAAAACCATAAACCACCTAAATTTAAGACTGTGGTTGTAACTAAGGAAAATGTGAACAACTTTAAGGTGTAGGAATACTTTCAAATAGTATTTCATATGCAACTTGAATTGTGCAATAACAATTATAAATACATTTTGATTATCGAAACCTTAGATGTTAGAAACAATACAACTGTTCCAAAAATGAGTGACAATAACTGATTATTAGTAATCTCCACAAAAATCATAGTGAAATGTTTTATAAAGTCCTTGATGACATTTGGAGCAACTTTTTTTTAAATGAAAATCTTAATTAATTAATTAATTTATTTATTTTGTCCTAAAAATTTATCTGGCAGGTTTGAATGAACAACGTACTGTATGTCTGTCGAATTAAGACGGGGAGCAAGAAAACTTATAAATAATGCAAAGCAAAAGCAAATCATACACAGTTCCAGGATAGTTTTGCTAGAAAATAAAGAGTGAAATAAAGGTAAATAAAGAGAATTTAAAGTAATATCAAGCAGTGAAATTATGCAGGAAGAAAAGAGATACAAACAGATAGACAAAGACACAGGCCCACTGAGAAATCTAGCTCGTGGTTTGCTACTGGACTTATAGGTCACTCTCTCAGACGGTTGAGGGTAATTAGACCAGCCTGTAGAGGAGCATAACGAAGGGAAGAAGATGACAGGAAAGCATAAGCTCTAATATACTTATTATCACTTTGTTAAAAACACCATTATATTTATGTCATTAACATCTTTTTATTTGTTAGTTTGTTATTTTTTGCTGCATGGTTTTGAGTGTTACCCTGATCAGGTTGAGCTTGTGTGCCGGCGACGTCCCCCTGCAGTCCAGCATAGATGTTATCGGAGGACATGGAGCCTTTCAGGGAGCACGGCTGCTGAGTCTGCACCGGCTCTGAGGCCGAGCTGGGAAGGTGGCTGGTACACGACCGAGGCCTGCCGTGGGTCGGGAAGGAAGTTCTGCCTGGAGAACCGTTTAGACTCACCGCAGGCTCACTGGGAGCTGGAGCAGCACCTGGACACACAACCGCAAGAGCAACATTTATCCTTATCTGAAATGAAAATGTTAATAGTAGCTCGGGTTATAAAAGAGTGACTCGCCTGGTTTAGTGGAGTCGCTGCTTTTGGTTTTGACGTGCCTAAACTGCTGAACTAGGGGGCTGAGAAGTTTCCCGGGCTTCAGTCGGTGTTTGCTGGACCTCTTCCTGCGGCTTGTGTGCGGAGCAACATGTAGGAGGCCGAGGCCAGGAGGAGGAACCTTACCAAGCCTGCGGTAGAGCAGCTCCACCTCTCCGCGTTGATGTGCTTGCAGCTCTGAGATTTCCTTCAGATGTCTGAATAAATGGAGGAAGGTATTAAACCATGTGAAAATGACCAAAAGGTATGACTACCAAGTCACACCACATGAGGAAAAGGAAAGTCTTACTTCTCTCTGAGTCTCTGCAATTCCCTCTTTATGTCTGAGTCCTCCATCTCGGAGTCGTTGTCGCTGCTGGCGTAGGCCGAGCCAGGCAAGCCTCCGTGTCTGCACGGGGAATCGGAGCTCTGCACGCTGCTGCTGCGGCCAGTGCGCCGGAGAAAAGCCACTGCTCTTTTCATGAGGTCACTCCCTCTGCGCTCAGAGCGAGCGTACTGGGTCGGAGTGGCGGGAGCCGGCTTCGCAGGGCTGCTCTCTGCCCCTGAGTCTGCAGGGAGGAAGGAGACACGGGCCGTGATGTCCGCAGGGACGGAGCCTGAGGGCCGAACGTGAGCTCTTACCCATCGGAGGTGGAGTGTCCAGGTAGAAGTCGGGCGGGGCAGAGTAGCGACTGCAGCGCGTCCTCTGAGTGATGTCGTCTTCTGTGCTCACCACAGAGAAACGTCCGATGGTGGTGGAGGTGGCCAAGGCTTCAGGGGGAACCGGGTCCCCGATGTATCCACCGGGGTGCGCAGGGGAGGCGGCGCCGCTCCAGCTCCTCTGCTTCACATCTCTCCTGTTGGCCACTTCAGGAGGAACAGACATGATCTGGCAGAACAAAGGAGGAAGGTTCAGGAAACACTGTGACAAAGTATGGCTTTTATATGATCAATTCTGATATATTTGTGTCTTGAAAAACTTACAAATAAGTTCGTCCTCAATATATATTTTATTAACTATCAGGCAAAAACTACATAACAGAAAAAAAAATTGTGATTCAGAAAGTATCTCATCTCAAAATATTCATATCTGAGTATTAGAATCAAACGTTTAAGCATTGTGTGAGCTTTAAAAGATGATGTTTAAATGTGACAATGCGGAGATTAAAACAAACAAATGTTGATAAAAATAACAAGCTAAACTTTGATACCTTAAATCGACCCCTGCTTCCAGAGCAGGACACAGAGTGAGGGACGTGTCTTCTTGACAATGAAGCTGTAAAGCAGTAAATAAATCATTGAGTACACCAAGCCGTCGTGTAAGTTTTAGTGAAAAATGAATCATCTTAAAGTTCTGTTGGTGTCTTTGGACAGATTAGTTGCACGCACCACAGACAGCGGAGTCGCTCAGAGTGCTCAGGCTGTCCATTCTCTCAGGAATTTGAGGCTTACAGGAGAGATAGAAGAGAGTAAAGCAAGAAAATTTAGTTATGGAAGCTTTAAACATTTTTGTAACATTAAATAAAATGACTGCACCTCAGCAGTCCAGTTTTTCTCAGCACTGGCTCAGCAACTAAACAGTTTCTCCACTTGTTTAAATCTCAAAGTGTGTTTCATCGCACTTACGAGTTGTTCTCCTGCCCGGTAGCGTCCCTCCCCGATCGGCCCCGGGGTGCTGTTCCCCGACCCTCCGGTGGCGCTGTCCGGGCCCGGAGGAAACTGGATGTACTCTGTCCCAGACCCCGGCGTCTCTGCCGCGCTGCCTGATGGATACATGGGAGCGTATTCCTGGTAGAGCAAGTTCCTCAGTTTTTCATCCAGAGTTTTAATGGTGCTGTCGACGAAGCCTCCCCGACCGACCCGTCCTTCGCCGTCAGACTCGCTTGGCCCCACGCCGTGCTGGGACGGTGCCGGGCTCTGGGGCAGCGAGGACACTTTGGAGCCTCCCACGTTGGAGAAAGGCTGGTGGAGGACGACTGGCTGCTGTGGCAACTCGCTGCGCGCTGCAGGAGCGTAAGAGACAGATGCCGGCTCTTTGGTGGCACCCAGCTCCTGGAGGGGGAGAGGGGTCAGAGGTGACCTGCCCTGGGGAGGGTTCACATCTAAGGACAGGGGCATGACAAGAGGACAGCAGGGCACCTCATCAACAATGGACGCTGTGCGGGTCAAATCGAGGGCCTTCTGAGCTCCATGGGTAGGGGAGAGCGATCCAAGAGGAGACCCCTGTGAGTCCTCCACTGGGTAAGAGGTGTGGGGCAACGACGGGGGAAACGTTTGAGCCTTGGCTCCATGCATGCTGGGCTGCAGAGAACTGCCTGCAGGCTCCATTGGCCAGGGGAGGAGGGGGCACGGGGGGCGACAGGGTGGCCAGGAGGAGGGGGTCAGTGTTGGATGTTATTGGAGGACTGTAGAAACCATAAACTTCATGAGTGAACCCTCCACTTCCGCCAGACATTGTAGAGGACGACCCCTCTTCTACAGAAAGGACAAAAAAAAGATCAAAATGTGCAAATGAACTTATAAAATGTTGGTAGACTTCTTTTATAATAGTGGGGATGTTTCTTTTTTTTAGAACTTGGAAACTTCTAATTAATATGACATTAATTTTATGTTTTTGATTTAAGTCTAGAGAAGCTAATCCTTGTTTGAGTTCAGTCTAAATCTGTAAAATAGGTTTAACCTGTCATAAAAAAAATCAAGCCTTGAATGCTATTAACACTAACTTTAATGTATTTTGTTGGGATTTTATGGAATAGACTAACACAAAGTAGTGCAGAACGATAAAGTGGGAGAAAATATACATGTGGTTTTCATTTTGTTTACAGTTAAAAATATGAAAAAGATGGTGTGGATTTAGAGGTGTGCCGATTGATTGGTAACCGATCATAATCGGCCGATTTCCGTGAAATCGGTGATGATCGGGATCGGCGATCATTGGCTCCGTTACCGATACCGATCATCACCTGCATCTCATTTCTCAGCCTGTCTGTCCAGCTGGTCTCGTCTTTCCTTCACTGCGCAAACGCGCAGCAACAAATCCTAAGCGATGTGTAACTATAACGCACTGAGTGAATGAGGACGTTTGGTGTTACGGCAGAAAATAGAAGCAGGTCAAAATGCATCAACACAACGAAGCTAATGGACATAAAAACAATGACGGAGTTTGGCTACATCGAGGCTCAGTGCAGTAAAAAGACACGGAGGATCAGACAGCAGGTAAAGCAGCGCAGCTACAAACACTCACCGGATTAGCATGACGGTCAGAAAGATAAACTAATAACCCGCTAAATGATTTAAGTCTTGGAGCTGCGATGTAAGACGCTGGTTCTGCTGTTGAACTGCTGCTCGCTACAGGTAGTAATATTTAATATTTAGTAATATTTGACACGGAGCCGCTTCTGCTCCACCTGGTAGCGACTCTCACACCGAACCTGTTTAAAGCTGCAGCATCTAACCTAAAAAATACATTTTACATACGTATTAAAACTTTATCTGTCCTAACATGAGACAGATAATCTAAAAAATAATCGATCTCCTCCCTGTTACTCCGCTCAGTCAGAAACAGCCAATCAGAACTAGCAGTAACCAGCTAGCCGCTATGCTAACAGGAAGTTTTCATTCAGTAACTCTGGATTGTTTATTGTAATTGATCCTGTTTTTGCCTTTGAATGTTAAGTTTTCTACTTGAATATTTTGGTAATGTTGAGAGGTTTTATTTTGACTCTTTTCATTATTTAGCCTCTTCAGAGCCTCATATGTTATCAGTCTGTTAAAGATAGTATTATTGATAGCAGTTCAATTTGCACAATGCCTGTTTTGTTTAGTTTTCTTCTTGGAAAAGTTATTAAAAACAAGTTTTTGTCTAAATTAAGGTGAATTCATGGTTCCTTTTTCCACATAATGTAACAGTAGTGTTAATGATAAAAAAATAAATAAATAATAATTATGTGATCGGTATCGGGGACCGGAATCGGCGATCGGCCCTCAGGGGTGATCGGTATCAGCAGAAAAAAACCTGATCGGCACATCCCTATGTGGATTTAATCCTGAAACCCCTAAATGAAAGCCAGAGTACCAAATTTCATTTTGAAGTTACCTAATTCGTAAATTTAAATTTAAATTTGTTTAATATAATCTCAGAATATATCTACATGCTCTCTGAAGGTCTCAAGAGGTTTATTAGGTTTGTTGTTGGGGAACATTAGTGAAGAAACAAACATGAAGACCAAGAAACACAGCAGACAGCTCAGGGATAAAGTTGTTGAAATGATTAAAGCAGAATTAGGTTGTAAAACAAGGTCTGAATTTGCAGCAACCTCGTTTTCAAGCCAGCATTAGACAGTGGGAAATGTATGGCTATCCTGTTAAATTGGCAGCTTTGGCTAGGAGAACATTAATCTTGCAGCCGAAAGACCAATGAAAAAAACAGAAGCCTCTTTTGCAGTTTGTCATAAGCAAATTAGGCGATGCAGCTGCTCAGAGCTGATGGGATGATGGATGGACCTAAACGGAGGCTGCAGCCAGCGCTTCCGACCGAAACATGCTATTGTGGTCAAAGTGAATCCAACAGAGAATCTCTGGCAAAATTTAAAAAGTGATCTTTACAAATGCTCTAAATTTAATCTGACTAATGTTGGGCTATTTCACAAGGATGGAGGGTCAACAAATCAGTCAAATTAAAAGATGGATGACGAATGTGCCAAAAGACTTGAACCTGCAGCTACATTTACAAATTGATTTACAAAATATTTACCGTGGGATGCTGAATAGAAATACAAATACAAATACAAATACGAATACAAATTTTGTAAAAAAAAAAATAAATAAATAAACTAAAAAAGTTTAATTTGTTC
Organism: Poecilia picta; assembly: GCA_033032245.1. Taxonomy (NCBI): domain Eukaryota; kingdom Metazoa; phylum Chordata; class Actinopteri; order Cyprinodontiformes; family Poeciliidae; genus Poecilia; species Poecilia picta. The sequence continues at coordinate 18,682,575 of CM065357.1, read as the reverse complement.
AATTCAACAAATAACCAACATCATGGTCCTTATTTTCTCACCCACAGAAAACTGAAGTGTCAATAATCACAACATGTTGTGATTTATTTAGCCTACAGTATGGTGGTAAGACCACAAATCTTCTGCTGTAAAAAAAAAATAAGATTCAACAAATTTAGGCTGATGCTGAACCAACTCAATTATACTTCACATTGTGTTGGGCACTCATAAAATCCCAATAAATACACTGAATTTACTGGTTGAAATGTGGCATGATGTGGGGAACAATTTATTAAGCTGTGGATGCCCCTGACTGAAGCTTTGACTGAATAATTAACATCAGTTAAGATGTGCAAATATTGGGGGTTTCTAAGTTCCCTCACTGTGCGAACTGGAACCACATGAAGTTGTGATAAAATCTGCTAGACTACTGACGTCTAGAAGACGGTAAATATTCCCACACATCCCTAATTAAGGGATTTGATTCTGATGCCACAAGGTGGTGCTGTTGTAGCATGTGGCTACCAGGCAGCAGCTGGAACCCAGTCACCTCTGGATGTGGACGGCTTTGCAGTGGCGCAGTCAGCAGGCTGGGTGTTGGCTGAGCTCCCGGGTGACTGCGTCGCTGTCCCCTCAGACGGAGTGTCCTGAGCGCAGGGAGGCGTCTCCTCCACCGGGCAGATGATGAACCATCTCTTTCCTGTGTGAAGAACTGCAGTCCAAAGCAAAAACGGAGCAGTAAATACTCACATATGTCTGAGGGAAAACAAAAAGGATACAATGAGGATCTGAATTTTAAGCACAGGTGATGTTACCGTTCTGCTGATATACAGGCTGTGATGCCCTCGACTGCTGACTCTGCAGAAAGATTTACAGACTTGAGTTTTGCCTGATAGATTCATATTTCTGGCGTACGCCATGCAGATCCCGCTCTGACCTCTCCAGCCTCAGACATCTGGCCCTGCAGAGGACTGCAACTCAAAGCTGTGTCTTTTTCGTCCCCCATGTCTTCTTGTAGCATGTCTTCTGCTTTGTCCACAATGTCTTTCAGCTGGTCAATGAAGATCTCCTTCTCTAGCAGCAGAATGAAGCCGTTCTCCACCTACAAAACATTTAGTTTTAAATATTGTAGTGTCACAAACAGAAAAAAAAATCTAACACATTCAACTATAATTACATAAGCTGACCATGTAGGTGGCAATTTCCTCCGGAGCGTCTCCGTCCAGGTCAAACTTAAATGTTACCATTTTGTGGTTGTGAGTCTCCAGCTGACATTCAACCATTTTGTCACCGGTGTTGCAAACCTATAAGGTGAACAGATGCACCTCAGTTTTAAAGACACTGATTTTTATTAATTTGATGATCTTTACTGTCATTAATCACCATCTGACTCACATTGAGCATGCTCAGTTTGGGTTTGCTGGTCCTCTCTTGCCTGGAACGCGTGCGAGCAGACTTGCGATGATGTTTCCTGGGTTTTGAGTCACCTTTGCTCCCACTTGCTAAGCTTTCATAGCCGTCACTTGTTTCCCGACCCGAGGCTACGTCAGAGTTAACACTAGACAAAGAAATTATGAAGAAATAAAAACCTGTCCTCCTGCTTGAGACTAACACATCTAACTGAAACGACACGACACGCACCTGTCATAGGTGTAACTGGACAGTGATATTGCTCTGTCACGAAGAAAATCCTGAAAAAAATAAAACAAACACAATTTGCTTCATTAGTTATAAAATATCAGTCGCAACTTGATATAGATTAATCAACTTTATGGATGTCTTTTTGAGCTTTTAATGATTAGTACTTTTAAGTACCATTCAATAAATACATTTTTAAAACATAAATTCAGTAGACAAGATTTTTATGTATTTTCTCAAAACTAAAAAGGGGCAAAATCATAAATACAACGTAGATAAGCATCTCGCAGCAAGTTGAAGAGAAATATCCTCAAAGTTCTCAGATAACTTCAGATCCATGTTTGACCACTTCTGTTATAAGAGATAGTGAAGCTCATTTAATTGGTTGATTTTTTTGCACAGACTGCCAAAATTAATAGGACCTCACATAATTCTCATGTTTTTATGTGAAAACTTTTCAGACTTAGCTTTCTAGCATTCTTACTCATTTACAGTAGCTTTAAAATATTACATACTAAAGTATATGAGGAAATTATTGTTAGAATATCAATAGGAAGGAAGGAAGGAAGGAAGGAAGGAAGGAAGGAAGGAAGGAAGGAAGGAAGGAAGGAAGGAAGGAAGGAAGGAAGGAAGGGAGGGAGGGAGGGGGGGGAGGGATCCTACCTCTGCGCAGGCCTCCTGCTGGAAGCTCCCAGGGACGGATGTTGCCTCCACGCTGTGCTGAGTCAGGCCGGAGGACTCGGACACTGGGACTGTTGTGTGGACGCCAGCGGGCTGCAGAACTGAAACCCCAGCAGGAGCCGCAGCCTGACTCGGCACTGACAGACTGACAGCGGCTGAGTCTGAGCCCAAACCCGGGGTGGAGGTCTGCGATGCAGCTGAGCTCACAGAGGAGACCATTGTGAGCTCGACAGTGAAAGTCGATGCTGATATTGGTGCCTGAAGTTGGGCTGAGGCCACAGGCTGCAGTGGTTTTTGAGCTTGTGTTGGAGTCTGAGGTGCTGCTGCAGCCTGAGCTGACCCTGGAGCTGGAGGAGGACTTCGCACCGGGGCTGTGGCTTCAAACTGAACCGTAGTCGAGACGGAAACTGAGGCTGGAGCGGGGACTGGAGACGCTGCAGCTGCAGGAGAGTCTGTGTCCATTCTGCTTCCCCATAGCGGAGTCTGTCCAGTGGGCAAGACAGGGGGAAACATTTCCAAATGCTGAACGTCTATCAGAGTCCCCTGGGGAGCAGCCACCTGAGAAATAAACGGGGGAAAAAAACCCATCATATTTATGGGAACGAGCAACAATTTAATTTACTTTCTTCTGAATCTCCAAAGGCATGTCCTGCATGCATTACGACCAACAACACAGACACCACCTCAGATTTGTCAAGACCGAGCCATTACAGTGAGAACGGAGTCAAATATTCACCTGGACAGGCTGGTCAGCCAGTTCCTGCTCAGGGTGGGGGGCAGGGAATGGGGTGGGTTGTACCTGGGAGAAAGGTAAGGGATGGGTGGAATGGAGGCTACTGGTCTGCTGCTGAGATGCGTGTGGGCCAGCCTGCTGCTGAGACACCACAGGGGACTTGGCTACTCCCAGGTGAGGGAAAGGGAGAGGCAAACTGGGGACATTTTGAGGCGTGGACATGGGAGTCTGAGGAGTCCCAAGGGAAGGTATAGATGTCAGAGCTGTGTGGGGGGTGAGAGGGAGGGAGGGCAGGAGAGGTGAAGGTGAGTAGTAAGAGGTAGACATAGCAGCGTCGCTGCTGCTGAAGGTGGATGGCAGGGATGCCGGGGAAAAGGGAGCGGGCATGTGAACGACAGGATATGGAGAGGGAAACTGGGAAAGAAAAGGGGAAAACGAAATAAAATGAACAAAGACAGCGAGTCGGTACATTTAACATTCACACACAGGTCGTTTGGGTTTTTACTGCAACACTGCAATGCTCCATGTGTTACAATATGTTTTCTCGTTTTTTTTGTGTGTGTTTTTTTTTATGTCTCCGTCGCAACAGCTCTCTACTGCAACACACCTGTGTGCTGATGGGCAGGGGCAGCAGAGGGGGAGGAGCGCTGCAGAGCGGAAACCTGCCAGTGGAATCAGGAGGACTCAGGTGTGACGACGACTGGTCAGCAGAAAACAACTAAGGGAAGAAATCAAATATCGATTTCTTTTTATTTAACAAAAAAATCATTTTTGAATTAGAAATTCAGACTTATTTTTAAAGGTATTAGTGTTTGTTGACAATACAATGCTTTTCTCATTTAGGAAATTTGGTGGGAATCAGCATGATTTGCAATTTAAAACAATGTGTCGAGAGAGAGAATGTACATAAAGTTATGCCTTTTTCTGGTTTGAGATGTGTGAAGGGCTTAAAATAAAGTAATATTTTAGTGCAGTACAAAATTGCATTAGTTTTCCAAAAAAAAGAGCTTCTTAAATCCCTCTCCACCCTCTGCAATGTGTCTGATAAGCTCCAGCTTTGCTTGTCACAGTTCCAGTTTATTTTCAAGCCATCTAATTCAAAGTCTTTGCTCTGCTGTCCAGAAGTGTCAAGTTAAACAAGCTAATTAGATTTTCGAGGAAAACCAATCTGTAAATCAATGGAGATCCAATATTCTAAAATGGTCTCACATGTTCGCATCATCAGAATTTCTTTAAGTCAATAATTTTCTATTTTCTAGATTTTGTCAGTCTGTTTCTTTGCAACAAGAACAGCATCTGAGTCACGCTTTCTTTTGAAAATGCTTGCTATATTTAGACAAGGTTAATAAATGCGTCAGCCTTTAAGCAAAAATTACTGAATGTCTTTGCTTCTGAAATTAAATCAAATAACATTTATAAAATATGTATTATACCCTGAAACCTTTTTAAATAGTCCATCTGCATCAGTTGCCTGTGCTGGAGGGGCAAATGCCTCTCAAATCTTTTTCCTGGATTGAAGGCAGGAAAAAGTCAGTCTGTCAGGCAGGCCGCTCTTTGGATACTCATGATTTAATTATTGTTCAGACAGTAGAGTTATACAGTTATATATTTTTAAGGAGTTTTATCTGCTGTTTCAAACCACAAGCTATAAGGTCCGAAGCTCTGAACCAGGTGAGCTTCTGGGGCAGCTAATTTTAAAACTGTTCCAGTGTGTGCTTTGCAGTGTGCAAGTCTACCTGAGACGGGACGGCAGCTGGTTGGAGATGACACTACAGGGAGAGGAGACAAATGGGAAACAAACACAGACCACATAAATAGTTTTTCGTACAAACGGGTGCACACAGAGTACATGCACAACAATAAAGAGCTGCGCAGCAAAAGGGAAAACACGTTTTTTTGATATTTTTATCCATGCTACGCATGCACTATTTAAAGCCAAAACCTCGGGTGCTATTTATTTTGTCAATAAGGGCAAAATTCAATGAATAGGTTATTGTTAGGTAGTCACAGAGGCAAACACGTGTACAGAGGACACGTGTTGATCACAGGCTGAAAGGAGCTTAAAAACATCATCTGATGTCCAGACTCCTCTGTTCCAGATCTGATGTTATCCCTGTAAATGACAATGTTAAAGGAAGGAATCACATTCTAGGACACTGCCAAATGTTCTTCATGATGACTGATTGGAGCAGTTCTGGAGGCACAGACAGGATGTTCCCAACACTGGGTGAGATGCAACGTTAATATATCTGACATTGCTTCTATTGAACGGTGTATTTTTCTTTCCCTCGCTTTCCTCCTGTGAGTTCAAAGGTCATTCAGAGCTTGCAGTACCTGCTCCTGGGTGGACTGGACAGTAAGATGCGTCTGCAGAGTCGGGGCTGCGGCTGGGAAACTCTGGGATGTCTGTCTGCTCTGCTGCATAGGGGGCACTGGAGTAGCTGGAGCAGAAACCGTCTGTCACAAATACAATCAAGAGACCACATTTAATTAAACTTTGTTCAGACATTTGATTTATTTATTATTTTTTATCTTGTTCTGCACATTCCTAAAGACATTTAGTGCGTTTGAGCGGCAGCTGTCAATGGTATGAAACTAAGGAAGATTTTTAGGAGATGGACAGGTTGCATGTTTGTCATGGGAAGTTACAACAGTGGTTAAGCGAACCAAAGGACTGAGTTTACGCTGCGAGTTAAGCAGAAGCAGAAAACTGGTTGTTAAAAGGACCAAAGCTGCTGGTGGAATCAGGAGGGATACTGACCAGTGTAGCTATGTTGGGTTCAAACTACATAAAGCCTCCTTCGCTCACATACCATGTGATCTGCTCTGCCTTTGCTGCAAAGTGATGACAGCACCAAGTTCTCATCAAAGTTTGGGGTTCGGGAAAGAGGGGCTTCCAGGCTCTGACTTTTCCCTTTATGTTCAGCTACAGAGTAGTCGGAGTCCAAGATGTGGCTCTGCAGTGGGTGATTTACACCTCCTCTTTCAGGGAGGGTGGGAGAGCTGGTTCTGCGACTGACAATGTGATGGAGACAGTAGTTGAGAAGGCGGAGTTCTCCACCTTCGCATAAACCAAGTGGAAACACGACTGAAGAGGATGTGGAATGGTGTGAAGGTGAGGCGGCCTTGCTTGGCTTGCTGTTTGGTGACAGTTCAGCGAGTGAGCCCAAAACATGAGGTGAAGTGGCCTGTGAAGACTTTAACAAAGGAACAGAGGTAGATGCGTCTAAATTGGATGTGCTAGAAGTGCGTCTGCGCCACCCGCCTCCTTCCATCTTGTCCTTAAAGAGGAGAGACAGGCAAGCTTTGCACTGATGTTGGCTGTGGTGGCGCTGTGGGCTGCGTGGCACACTAAGACGGTGTGCAGAGGGACGTTGTAAAATCAGGGGAGGGTGAGGTGAATTTGAATAACCTGCTGAGTCACGGAGAGAAAGCTGATGCGGAGGCAAGAAAGGAGAGGATAATAAAGAGGGATTGTGGGCATCGTTTGAGGATAGGTAGTCTGCAGACTGCAGTGAACTCTGTGAACTGTCGGACGAGGGAAAGAGCTTGCAACAGACTTGGGTTCTTTGTCTGAGAGAGGAAGCGCATCCTGCACTGTAACATCTCTACTGTGGGGGCACTGCCACGCCTAAGACACCCTGTGCTTTCGGTGGCGAGCGGGTTCTTGGGACATACAAAAGGATCACTGTAGTGGCGCTGATCAGGAATCCGTTCAGAAAAGAAGATAAAATGTTAGGTTTTTGCAAAAAAATAAAAATGGAATTTAAAAGGACATATCATTAAAACATAACACCAAGTACTCACTGTTTGACACTGAAAAGGCCCCTGGTGCAGTTGTGCCGCAGGCTGCTGGAAGGTCCCAGGATGCAGCTGATCTGCTGCGGGTTGCTGGTAGGCTCCCTGGGTGTGGCTGCGCGGTTGGCTGTTTGTTGTTTTCATGCGAGGCCTGTCCTGCAGATTGCTGGTAGGATCCAGGGTGCAGCTGGGAGTCAGCGTGTGAAGGAGGACTGTAGAGCATCTGTGCAGTGGAAACGGGTTCTGGTAGTGACTGGTAGGGACCGTTCTGCTGATTGCTCAGATTGTCTAATTGCACGTTGGCGTTCGCTCCGCTATCAGCTGTGACAACAGAGAGAATGAATCACTATAATTCACCATGAAAAGCCTCCGAAGGAAAAACAGATAGTAATGTAGGGTCGAATGAGGCTGTAATTGGAATTTAAATTAGGGGTCATGGTGTCTGATTGCTTTAATTTCATTTCATCATGCTGCAGTCCTATTTTTCTATCTCTAACTTCACGTTGATTCAAAGGCATTCTGCTTAATTTGAGGCTATTTGAGTTTTCACATCTCTTACAGTTATTAGTGCAGATTGAGACTGTGCAATACATAGTATTGCTACAAGTATCCACATCCCTATAACCTTTTTACACATTTACTAACATTATACTCTCAAACTTCTACATACTTGAGATTTCATGCTGTAGATTATTTGTTTATCTGCGCAAATTATTGAAAGAAGGCTACAAGAAGTCCCATTTAGGTTTTCTCACAAGCCGTGTAGGAGACACAGCAAACATATGGAAAATATATCCAAGCTAGCGGTTGTAACAATGTAATAACAAGATCCAGAGATAATAAAACCAGTGCCCTTGAGATGTGGTTTATCATTGAGCTTCTTACATGTGGCAGGTGTGATTACAGGAACAGCACAGATCAGAGTTTCTTGGTCCTCAAAATCTGCAGTGGTGAAGACGGTTTCCTCAGGTGGACCAGTACCAGGGACCTGCAGAAGGTTCTGCTGCGTCTTCTTCACTTCACTGTTTCCATTTGGTGAGCCAGTCCTTTCCCTCCTCCATTTTATTAGAGCCACACGGTCTCTGATGGATTTACCAACTATCTTTACATCACATTCCAAGAAAAATCCTGACTCCACCTACAAGAAACAGGCAAGACTCTTGTTAAAGGCAAAGCGAAATACATAAAGGTTAAACTGAATACCTTCTACACTAAACATAAATATGTTTCTGTCATGAGTCATTCAAAATGTGACCTTTCTATATAAATTTGCAAAAAAAATTAGGACTATTTTGGTTCTTTTACCATTTCTTGGGCAACTACTTCTGGAACTTCTTTCTCCAAGTCGAAGGTAAACTCAATAGCACCAGTGTCCTTATATTTTCCCTTTAGCTTTTTGGGATCTTCAACCCACAGCTTTAAAGCAATGGTTGATTTTTTTCCATCGTCCTCCTCATTTAGCTCAACCCTGACTCCTGTGTCTTCGGCAAAATATGCATGGTTCAGGAGGTCCTTGATGGAGTACCTGCAGAAAATACACAAACACTTCGGCACAACAGATCTTTACAGTGGCAACGCACACTCAGATCCAAATACGGGCATTAACGTCACGCCGCCAGAGCAGAAACAAAATGCAACACGAACACAGAGGTCCAGCTCCACTACCTGCATGAGGAATGTGTTTCAGACCAACTCAGACGTCTTTGGCAACTTACCGCTCCTCCCATCTGTGGCAGATACACTCCCCAATAATTTCCTTAATTTCTGGGTCACTGACTTTGCCGTAGCTGGCAGGCTTCACCCCCTGAAAAGCAAACCAGCATGTCCCAACTCACAAGGAAACAAGTTCACATCAGGAGCAATTACTACATATCGTGACTAGGAGCAATTTGATTAAGCAGTGTCAAAAAACATTAACTTCCCTCAATAACACAGCTTCCCCTCGATGTCCACAGATTAAGAATTACAGAGATACGTAGTGCAGGAGGTAAAAGTGGAGACTGGATGTCAATCTGAATGAGGTTTAAGGGGCTTGCTTGCTTTGGTTTGATGGCAATTGAGGGTTAATGTGAGTTTAAGTTTAGAAATCTGACTATTTATATGATCAGACAAGACTTTTGCAAGTGATTGTCATCATGACATTGATCAGCTGTAATAATATTTTATAAAAGAACATGATGTTCATAAAATACTCAAGATATTGATATTCTGGCCTTGTTACATCATTAAGATCAACGTGAACCTGTCGATCCATGTAGAAGTATTTATCATCTTGCTCAGCTAGTTTTGAATTTAACTTAAGAAATCAATGAATTCTTGGGTTTTCATATCTAAGCCTTTAATTAGACTTCTGTCCTCAGCCCGTGGCATGCTGTCAGTAGAACTGTCTGTCTTTTAAAACTTAAAAAGTGCGTCTGGGAAAAATACTAGATTGCACTCTAGCCACGGGTGTGCAACGTGCCACGAACACAGTTTTGTTAAACTCCTTTGTGGTTTGCACCTGATTTCTGAGAGCTCTCAATGCTGACAGAGAAAGAAAGAGTAAGAAAGACTTATTGTCAGAGAAAAACACAGAACCATCAAATAAGTTCTGTCTCAGCAGATTCTATTGCTGGCCTGATCCATCTGCAGATTCAGCTGGCATTTTTGTTATTCACTGTGAGTTTTTATGGTTTTTCTGGCTCAAAAAGCTATGATCAAGTTCTGATGAAATCACAGAGACCTTCAGATGTCTGAGCCACAAACAGCCTCACTGTGTTGATATATTTTTTGTCCCTACTCACCAGTTTATATATGAGTTATAGTTGCCTAATTTTATATTGCCACTAAAAATGCTCCAGTTACATTTCCCACTCCAGTATATCCACATAGATTATTGTGACAGTAGAGTAAATTTAATATTTATTGTTGTTATTCTTTGTCTAGTAATAAAAATGACCAAAACAGTGATAGATAGAGAAATTGTTTGCCATCAAAGCTCACAAATGGCCTCTTAAGAGGAACATCCACATTGCTATTGTATCACCCACAATGACAGTCTATTCTATTCTGTTCTATCACTCATTTCAAATCTCAAAAAGTAAAAGTATCCAGATTGGTGTGTTTCCTCATGATATAAAGAGTTGGTAGCCACATCTCATGAAAATGAACTTACACTTGTGACTTTGCGGTAGATCTGAGCAGCATTCTGACACTCAGAGTAAGGATACTCTGAGGTGGCCATCTCCAGCATGCACATCCCAAAAGCATAGACATCCACAGCCTCGTCATAGTGCTCCTCATACATCTCTGGGGCCATAAACTCTGGAGTACCTGGAACATTTACGAAAGACTGTGTATTAAATATTTACACTTTTATTGTGTTATTAGTGTTCAAATGCCAGCTGCAGCAAAGCACAAAATGTAAGATATTGCTAATGCTAAAGCTTTGGCTTTAAATGGATCACAACAAAACTCCAAGTGACAAGTTAAAAGAAAAAGCAGCATGCACTTTTTTAGTCCACTGTTAAAAATCTGTTTTTATGTTTATAAATATTTTCATTTACCTTAACGTCACAGAGAGAACTGTATTACTGTATCATTATTAAAAAGTCTGAAATTGCGTGAATATTAGGGACTATAGCTTTGCAACATTGACAAGGTGTTCTGTCATCTCTTATTTCAGAAGGAAGCATCATCTTCCTGGAAAAGACCCATGAGGATAGGCTTACCTTCTTCCAGGAAGTAATTAGTCTGAACAGCTTTCTGCTGACTTGCAGTGGCTCTTCCATATTTAAGAGGCAATCGGTAGAAAGCGTAATAATGGCAATAAAACAGTAGAAATGTTCTCCTCTGTGGGTTTTGCGTACGTGCAGCATGTATGTACACCTGCAGGCTCAGACTGGTGTGTTATTGACCTGCTCCACAGGAGAACATCTGGATCCAGCTGGATGGTCACAGCCAGCCAGATGTCCTGATCCTGAGGTGAATATCTGCACTCAAAAGTGTCGCTGGGCAAAATCAGTGTTTGCAAAAGAAATACCAGGAGCCACGTCATAAAAAATGACTATATTTAGTTGATTATGTTGACTTTATAAAATTGTAATTATTGATCAATTGCATTTTACTTACTTCTGTATAGATACTATAGGCTAAAAATTACAAAGAATAATTTTGTGATATTTTATTAGTAAGGTCAACAATATGGAATAATCAAAAAAATTATATTCAAAGGGAATCCCTTATTTTTAATTGCCATATCCGCCCCAGGAACTGAACTGTGCCACACAAACATCAAGAATTTTTAATTCAAGCTGAAGTTCTTAAGACATTAATATAAACATACATTATATTAATACTAATTAATATAATCATATATTAATTATATTAATCATATCTTAATTTAATTAATAATTATAATTAATACAAACATGTTATTAATAATATATTCTTCATATATTGCTATTAATATATTAATTGTCACTTTGTTGCACTATTTTTTAAGTAGACAACTGTCACACTTTTCTGAGTATGAGTTAAACCTAATCCAGTTATGGAATGTAGGTTAGACGTCAGTCACTGTCAGCTGGTTACCATGGAGACTGAATGCAAGCAGGTGAAATCACAGTGATTTCTTAGGACAGCTCCTCCTGAACCTTTGGACTTGCTCCTTTTTATATCTTAACATCCAAAAGGAAGACGTTACTTAATTTGTCACCAATCTGGACATGTGAAGAAACTGTTCATTCAACTGGTTCTGTTGCAGCCCTGGAGCTCCCAAGACAACATAAATGATGCAAACTGACAGAACATGGTTAAATCAGTAAAATTACTTTAGCTAAACAATCAGCCAGTAACTAACCAATAACACTTTTGGCAAAAGAGGCCCTCTTTAGGGTTGCTAATCCAAGGTCTCCTATTTTGACAGAGCCAGTTGGACCAGTGATGAAAATGTTGTCACATTTGAGGTCTCTGTGGATGATGGGAGGCGTCCTGGTGTGGAGGAAATGGAGACCTTTGAGAATCTGCCGACACCACCTTCTCAGGACTTTGGGCTTCATAACCTTGAAGCGCTTTAGATATCTGCAAGAAGACAAATACTCAAATGTTCCAACTTACAGACATAAAGACATTAGTTTTATACATATTGATCTTATTTTTGAGGCACTCTGAATATGACTAATAATTTTTTAATTTATAAAGTTGTTTAGCTGCCTAAACACATGGATGAAAAATATAGATCACTTACTTTTACTGTACGTGCAATCATGTAAACATGAGTTCTCAAAAGACTATAATCAATTGTTGTCACAGATTCTTACGTTTTCAGTGTGCCTGATGTCATTAGCTCTGTCACAAGGACAATGCACTTCTTCCCTTTTACTGGTGACTCCCAGAAGTCATAAAATCGCACGATGTTGGGGTGCTGCAGGGCCTTCAGCATCTCCGCCTCCTCTTTGAACCGCTGCCTCTCCACTTTGGATAGTTTCCTTTCCTGGGGAAAAGGAAGGAAAATTTGTGAATTGATGTCATTTTTCCAAAACTCTCACTCCCACTGATCCATAAATAGAAGACTTTTTTTCTTTTGTTTTTTAATGAACACATGTTTTGCATTGTACTTTATATCAAACTCACAGGCCCATATCAAGTGAACTGTATTAATATTTTGGGATTTTTATAAATCAAAACAATACTCAAGTACCGTATTTTCCGCACTATAAGACGCACCGGATTATAAGGTGCACCTTCAATGAATACCCTATTTTTAAACTTTTTTATATTAGGCGCACCCCATTACAAGGCACATAGAATAGACGCCACAGTTATGTTGCCACCCGTCTGGTATTGAACGGGACATGATTTGTTCCGTTCACTACAAATATGGATGTCTAATAATAAAAAATTGGTCCTGAGTTCTATATATAGCATCTGCACTAGTCATTGTTTCACTCATGGTTTTGGTGTTGCGAAATTGTGCCCAACTGCTTTCTGGTTAGCACAGACCAACCGACACGCTGCCGCCGCAGCCTCTGTCTCTTTTCCACCGACCCCCACGGCTCTAAATGTATAGGTGCTGGTCCCTTGGTAACTCTAGCCGAAGCACCGGATAAATGTCTAAAGATACTTTGTTGACGTAAAGAATGTCAACAAAACAGTCCGATTCCAGTCGTGAGGAGAACCTGGAGAGCGACTGGAATGGGGCGTCTGGGCCGGACGATGGTCACCCTTCTCCGTTCGCGCACAGCATGTTTGTGGAGAACGTGATGCTAGATCAGTGGTCCCCAATCCCCGGTCCGCGGACCGGTACCGGTCTGTGGACCAATTGGTACCGGTCCGCGGCGCAAGAAATAATTAAATATTTCCGTTTTACGTATTATTTGAGTCTGGAGCATCTTTTATTTTGAAAAGTTGCTAGACCTGTCGTGGCTCAATATTGGTCCATATATTAGGCGCACCGGGTAATAAGGTGCACTGTCGACTTTTGAGGAAATTTAAGATTTGTAGGTGTGCCTTATAGTGCGGAAAATACGGGTAGTTTAAAATTATGAAGATATACTGTATCAACATGAAGTTACTGATCAGCGGATGCAATAAACCTGTCGTGGATCAATTCTGCTTATGTACAGGATTCTAATTTGCATTAGTAAAATATTTTTTCTGTACCAGGAGGACACCAAAACCAAAACATCCCTGTAAATCCGGCCCTGTCTGCTTGTGTTGTATCAAGTCCAAAGTCAGCCTAGATGTCCACTTGGACAATTTAGAGCTTTTTATGTCTCCCTCTGCTGACCAGCTTTATAGAGACGGGAGAGATGAGAAACATCAGACACAACAATGCAACTTTTCCATTATACTCTATGTTAGCTAAACACTTTGTTGGACCAATTTAACAAAAGTACCATAACAACTTTTATCCTGACTGAAGCAGTGAGCTTGACTGTGGCTCCCTTAGGATTGTCTGAGGCTCGTGTTTGAAGTGAACACAGCTTTGGCATTTTGATGTGGCTGAACATGGGGGCCAGACCCATTTACACTCTTTTTCAGCACTGTTTATAAAACATACATCTCAAAAACCCACAAGTGGGATCAACATGTGATCAGAGGACGGTTGAGTAAAGGCCTCATTGTTTTGTCTGAAGCGGTAAAACAGACAAAGTCACGTCTGTCGAGGCTAATAGGCGAGAGATTTCTTCATAACCACAAAGGCGTCAACACAAACTTGTGGCTTTGATGCCGTGAGTGCATCCACCTTCAAAGATGTTAAAACTTTAATTTTCTGTGTACTGTGCATCTGAATCTGTTTAGACTGGGTCAATATTTTTGACCCCTGCCTTCCCTGAGCTGTTGCATAAATAGTAAAAGAGCTGACAGCAAACACCTTCTGCATCGAGTTTTTCTCTCCAGTCAGCAGTGCAGCAGCTACAGCGGCCACAAATTTCTAAGCGTCTTCTGGATTTTCGCTGCTACTGTTCCAATAGCGACAATATAACTGGAAGAAATAGGTTGCAGTTCCCGTTTCAAATGAGTGGGGTGCTCAGTAAGTTCATACACTGACTCATGGTGTTGCTTATTGACTGACACGCAGGAATCGGATTTCACTCAGCTGTGACCTGTGCAGCCTAATGCATCTTGCATTATGCAGTTTCTGAAGCTTCCTTTGTGACTCAAGTTCTCACTGAAGAGCCTGCGTTGTCCTTATGTCCCTATTGTTTCATTTTAGGAAGTTTGCAAGCAATTTAGTAAAGATGATTTACAGGGAGAAGGTCTCCGTTAATCAAGGTGTGGCATCAGATATGCTGTACACATTGATCGTTTTGCAGGAAATATAGCACAGAAACTTATATTTAAACGAAAAACATGAGAACCAAATGTGCACATGTATTGTAAAACTATCTCTCTGCGCCACATTCTCCATATTTGCTGCTACCCTTAGCCAAACCCAGTCTTTCCTATCTCATCTGTGTGTTGGTGCAGAGAGCTGCATCAGCAAGAATCTGTCCAAATATATCTTTGTGGCAATACTGGGGGAGGAGGGTTAAACAAGTGGTTAGCAACAAAAACAAATAACCGGGTGCGAGATGAAGATGAAGATTTTTACTCAGCCATACCGTTGCATTTCACAAACTGATCTGATCATTTTGCTCAAATGACTTTGTCTGCAAAGGTTTGCCAGTTATTGAGCAAATGAATGTCAAGAGAAGCTGCCTGTGTTGCTTTTCTCTCCTTTAGTTTTGATTGACAAATCTTTATAAATTTGTGATTAATGCTGACTCACTTTTAGAGCTTCGGTAAATGTACAGAGAGCAAAAGAAAAGCTTCAAAGGCATAGATGCTCTAAAGGGCACAGCCTCGTCTCCAGGGACAGGATGGTTGAATCATCTGAATCATCACTAGATCTCCCCTAAGAACCTGATCAGACACACACCTCACACACTCTCCACATATCCACTCTATGATATGAATAGCTGGGCATTATGTAAACATACATGCAGAAAATGGGTCTATATTTTTTTGGAATACTGAACAATCTGAAAAACTGTGACATCTTATATTTACTCTCTAAGAAGGATTTCAGAATGCACAAAGCTCCATGACATTTTTTAACGAGAATTAAGCAACAATTTTAGTATGGAATACAAGGAACTGATACATAGAACATCTTGACTTTTCTCATAATGGACTAATCTAAGTTTCATCTCTGGTTGATTATGAGCCTGGTAAGATTCTGCCCTCCCTGGAAACTAGACCAGTAGAAAACGTGAGATAAGCACAATGTATTAGAGACTTAATTCCAGAGGCAGACTCAAACCGATTGAGTAGGCCTTCAATTTTTGGTTATTATTCCCCGAGGCCTGATGCAGTGAACCTAGGTTCTGGAAAAGCAATAAGATGAGGGAGGATTTTGCACAGACGACACACAGACACTAAATTGATATAAAAAAAGTTGCCTGGAATTTTTTCTTCTTCTTTTTTTACCATTTGGTTCCTCTAATGAAAAGAAAAATAGTTTCTAAACAATCACACCCCTGCTAAATAATTCAACGTCATGCAGATTTTAAAATGTTTGTTGTAAGAAACATATGCTACAGTTCCATTTGAGCTTGCTGATATTTTATAGGTAAATCTATAACAGCTGTAAAACACTTCCTCTTTACAGGCAGAAGAAAATTAATTTGGCACACCTGAAGTCCTGGAAGGCCAGCCTCTGTCTGCATGTCTGTCTGCAGACACTAATCTCCATATCACATGGATTGCATCTAAACTGATCATTAGATTATTGCATACACAGATTAGTGATGCAGCAAGCTGTCATTGCAGGGGAACTGTAGGTTTAGCATGTAATAAAATAACCTGTGTGGTTAATTGAAAACTGAGGTTGCAGCATTTTTTCTACCATAATCTTCCTTTTCCTTTAAAAAAAAACAATCTCAGGAAAAAGCATGGAGTGCTGGCGGCTCACTGTTCCTGAGTAATGCAGTGGAATACAGATCCTCATCCATCTGTTGCTACACACTGGTAGTCAGCTGGCTAGAAGAACGCTCCTACACCTTCATTTGCTTATGAGAGAAAAAATATCTATCTATAAATATTTAGAGTCACAAAAACATGGGCAATCATGAGAAACTAAAGAAGCATCAACTGCAGGCAAGCTGTGGCGACAAATAAGACCAACTACCTGCTCCCATCAGTTGTTGATATACAACAGACAGATCAATCCAGTTCAATAAAACTACCACAAATCTATTGAATGTGTATACTAAGATATTGTCAAGGTATATGTGTCAAATTTTAAATAACTATAAGAGAATGACAGATAAAACCATTTTAGTAATATTAGTCAATGTGCTGAATTATATTGGCAGTATTAGGAATAACTTGTCAGATTGAAAACAATTAGATAATGTTATAAAAGTTTGCTTAAAATGTTAGTTTTGTAAATGTTAGTAATTTCAAGTATATAGCCCCAACAATTTGAGGGCTCGCTACATCCACCTAATACCAACATAGTCTCATTGTCCTCCTTTTTTATCTGAATCATTGTTGTATTATGAGTCTAAAAGAGCTTTTATAGTTGCCAAGTGACTATATCATTTATTAAATAAAAAATAATAGATAAAAAGGTAACTGTCTATGTGGCAAAGTGTGTGAATTCAAGTTCTGGTGGTGCATCCACTCCAGCAGGGGACTCTCAGGTGTTTTACAATCTGCTGGCTGTGAATAAAAATTGCAGTATAATCAAAGCTGAACAGTAATGTGCACAGTGACACTGAAGCAGCTGTATAAGTGATTTAAAGACTTTTCCTCCTCGGCTTATTGTCTTCTAATAAAAATTCTGTCATCACTGGGAGTCTTTCCAAGAAGACTGTAATTCTCATCAGTTAATAAGTTTTTGTCCCTGCAGCTGAGCTGAATTATCTGAGAATAACTTTTCTTGCATGGCAGGACTTGTAAGAGCAAGGTTACGTTTTAGCCAAAAAGTTTTTAAAAAAACAAAACATCAAAGAGTAAGTCAAGATGTTCATGGAATATTTTTCATGTACGTACAATGAGCAAACAAACTATGAGTTATTAATTATATATTATTTTTGAACATTTGAACTTATCTGGAAAAACATAATTGATACTCAAAGTCTATATTTAGACAAATTATTACTGATCTAAACATTTTATTTGATGTTTTACACTTTTTGTTTAAAGTCTGTTTTCATATCATCCCAGATTGGGATTGATTTGCATATTGCTTGTTACTGTCACACTATCAGCTAAATTCTGTCGGTTTCTCACACTATACATCAGTCTGTCCCTTTTTGTTGCACTCACACTTGCATTTGTCTAATTTTTTGTAGACAAAAATAACTTTCCTTTTTTTTGCATAAGTAAAGACAAAATCAGATATTTAAAAAACAGGAATCCATTTCAAAGTTGTTAGTAAGATTAGCTTTGATTTGAGTTAGATTAAAACTGTCATATAGTTCTGTGATGTATTGATCTCTTGTTTCATTTTTTCCAGAGACTGGTTATTACATAACAGGTCAAAATGCAGAATGTGGAAACTGCTCTCAGTTGTTTTTGTGACTTTTGTTGTGCTGCCACTTCTTAATTTCACAGTTCGTTCATTAAAATAATCGTAAATCATAAATACATCCAATAATTTGAAAAAATGATAACTTCGTAAAATGAACACTTTAAATACGATACTTGTAGCTTTAACATCAATTTCTAAAATTTATTATATTTGGAAAAGTATGAATAAAATTTATTTTCCCTAAAAAAATGCAGTATAAACTTTTTGGTCTGTGCAATTGCTCATGATGCTCGACTGGTTGGTGCTTCTAAAGTGCATTATATTTTACTCTCATGAACCAGTCACAGACACAGCTTATTTGTTAAAGGAATTTCTTATGAGAATTCATATAATTGTTTCACGTCTTTTGCCACCCTTATTGCTATAGAATACGTGAATTTTAAGCCATAGGCGTTGCCAACCCTCTTTAGGTTCACCGATCCCTGGCTGCATCATCTGTGCCCCACTAAAACTCTTTTGTTGAAATTCCTGATCAAATTTCAACAAAAAAGGCACGACCATTGAACAACAAGGAGGTTAAAGGTCCCTTTTGGATGATTCTAGGATTTCAAAAGAAAGTCCACTTACACTGCAGAAAAATTTAAAGGAACAAATAAAGACTACTGAATCATGCACAGAACTATTTGCTGAGAATTGTTCCAGATGAACAATGTAAAGGTCATACAGTGAAATTACAATTATCTCTATGGGAATAAGATTTATTTTGAAAAAGAAATCCTTGAGTCATCAGGAGATCTTGAATCTAAGGAGAAATTTCAGGAGAAATCCTGTTTTTGAGGAGGAACAAGAAGATATATGGAAACGTCTCTTTTTCAGGTCATTTGCTCAAGGATGGCATAACAACACCATCCATTGTTTGAAACCATTTTGTGCTGCACTCCAGAGGGCCCCACAGCTAGATTTACTTGAGTGATTGAGAGTTTGAGTGGACACTGAACTCACCTGCAGTTCACACCAGGCCACCTCCACCCAGGTGTCCGTGTCCAGACCTTTGTAGACGGTCTTGAAAGACCCTCTCCCCAACTCAATGTCAAACTTCAGAAAGCGTCCTCCGGGGGACGTGGACACAGCCTTCATCCCGGGCTCCTCTTCGTTCTCGTCGCTGCCTGCTTTACCTGTAACATCTGACGGCCCCTGGTCCGCCTTGGGCCCCATCTCCAACCTGCCCCCACGCTCCTCATCGGCGCTCACGCTTTCCGTGGCGCTGTCCTTCGGCCCCACCTGGCTCTCCGTGCTGGAGGTCTCTGGAAGCAGAGCCCGGGTCCGACTCCGATCCACTATAGTCCGCAGGTCGATGTTGGGCACCGGGCTGCTGCTGACGAGATCCGACGTATCCAGCGGCTGCTCGTCGTGGTCCGACACCCACAGACTCCGGCGGATGAACCTGCGGCGCCCCAGGCCCTGGTACTCCGTGGAGGGGTAGGAGCTGGGGTCGCTGGCCCCGCGGAGCGCTGCGTTCTGGATGTTGACGTTGTGGTCCATCCCATTCTCATACACATGCCTGCACGCGTTTGCGTTAATGTCCGAGTCCAGGTTAGGAGCTGAGGAAAACGTGGATCCTAGCGGCGGATCTTTGCTGGAAATGTCAGCTGAATTCATCCCCCCCCCCCCCCCCCTCTTTAGATTGTCAAGACACTAACCGGTGACATGGTGCAGGAAGGGCTGGTGGGGGAGCATGATCCTCTCCCGACTACACGTAGGGGAGTTTGCAGCCTACCTGCACTTGCAGTGACGCAGTTGGCCAGCTCAGCTCAGGATGAGTGGCCTAATGTCTTGAATTTGCTCAGGACGTCGCTCGTTCCCCCTGAAGGCGTCCAGCTCGGAGGATGCACGCATTGCTCCTCCGCCTCCCAAACCGCCTCACTGCAACACTTCAGCCTGATGTCATCGCCGGCCGGAGCTCACTGAGTCCCCTTCATCCACCATGCATCAGATTCCCGCTGCAAAAAAAAAAAAAAAATATATATATATATATATATAAATCGGTTCCTCAAGCAAATCCTCCCCGGCCTATAGACCAGGATGTGGAAACTGTGCCACGCACCAGCCGCTCCGAGGACACATGACGGGACAGAGAAAGTGCGCAGCGGTCTGTCCTCCTTCCCCCCATCCCGCACTCTGACTCAGAGGAATCAGCGGCTGACGCGATTCTCCTCCGACAAGTGAGAGCTGAGCATTATTCTCAATATAACAGTCCGCACGCACTTTCTTCTCTCTCTCTCTCTCCCTTCAGAGCCGTCCTGCAGCAGAGTAGCGGATGGACAGAAGCGCTTATGAGATTATGCTCACTGCGGCACAGGTCGGATCAGGCAGCTGTCCGCGCATCTCTGGACCAGCTGATGTTGCCACTCTTGTCTTCCCGGGGTTCACCCTCCCATTCTCTCGCTTTCTGTCTTTCTTTGAAGGTTTGGGGAGGAATCAGTTGCACGACGCAACCCACGCCCCTAGCAACAACACGTATCCAATAACTCGGCACGCTTTTACCCTCCTCTGGTGAGACGGTCTGAGTGGACCGCACAAACTGTCCGCCCTCTGCGTGACGCGATAAGCCTCCAAAGGGAGGATGATTAAAAGCCAAACAAAAGGGATGACATGGTCTAATAATATAGTCACTAGAAAGCCTTTGAAGTATTCAAATTCCTTGGATTTAAATGTTTTTGTCACGTTGCAGCTCTACACCTCAAAGTGTTTTCTTGGAACTTTGTGTCAGACAAGAGCAAAGTTTCCAGCTTTAAAAGATACTGCGGACCATCTTTTCTAAAATGAGTACAGTGTCAAGCAAACCTGTCAAGACATGAGAAGGAGGGACCTAATCAACAAGGCAGCCAAAACCCAGACTCTGGAGGAGCCACACTGATTCACAACTCGGGTGGGAGAATCTGTCTGCAAGACAACTTTTCGTATTATAAAAAAAATCTCACCTTTGTGTCAAGAAAGGAATTGATTTAAAAAAAAGTTTCAGAAGGTATTTCAAACATGGGAAAGTAGTAATTTAGGTCATGAGACAAGAAAAGACAAACTTCTTTGCCTATGTGTGAAGGAAAAGCAACCCACACATCCCACTGATCGCATCATCCGCACAGTGAAACACAGAGGCGGTGGCATCATGCTGAGGGGTCTACTTATCGGTAAGGACAAGAAAGGTGGATACATCTGATGGAGCTGAATGCAGGACTGGATGAAAGCTGTTGGTGAAGGCAAAACAAAGTTAGACTGTGTTGGAATTTCACATTCTAACAATGATCCTAAGCACAAAACCACGATTACAGACTGATTTCAGTAAAAACATGCTCAGATGTTTGAGTGGCCCAGTCAAAGTGCCAACCCAAGTCTTGAATTTAAGCAGAGGTTTGAAAATTGATTGTCACAGATACTCTCAATCCAATCTGACTGAGCTGCAGCTCATGCAAAGAAAAATGAGCTAAATGTAATTTTATAGATGTACAAAGCTGGTAGAGACAAACCTCAAAGAGAAGCAGCTGAAAATTACAGCAAAACTGTGGAATATGCATATTGTCAGATTCATATTTGTAGAAACTATTTAAAATCATATATGCTTTTCCTTCTGTTTTATAACTCTGCATGACTTTGTGCTGGTCAATATAATAAGAATATATAAAAACAAATACAATAGAGTCAAAGTCTTTCTCCAGATTTTACATTACAAAAAACTAAGAAGAAACATTTAACCATAATTAACACCATAAACAAATTGTCGTATTATTGTCCGTATGTTAATAATATAAAGCTACAATTTATTCTATTTAAAGAAAACTTTACATGGATCAAAGAAATATGTGGTGTCTTTTAAGTGAATTTGGACTTAGAATTTATTCTATGATATTTAAAGATTTTTTTTTCTGTTTTTTTTGCTGCAACTTTTGTACATTTACCGTCCAAAACCTGTAAATGTTCAAACCAACATAATGTGGACTTCAGTGAGAAATTGTAATAATAAGCTGCATCTGTTCATTTGATATAAGCAGTTGACAAACAAGCACTTGCTGAAGTGTATGATTTTATCTCCAAACAATCAGTGTTTTGCTGACAAAACTTTGATTATTTAATCAAATACAGGTGAGAATGGAAGTGGAGGTCACTTCCTCAACTCAGATGAGCATTATAAAAAATGTCTGCAAGATTTTACCTTGATGGAGTTTAAAATGTTAAAGGACCATCTTTGATGGCCAGTCTGCTCCCAATCACCATGACAACTGT
Source organism: Poecilia picta (assembly GCA_033032245.1). Classification (NCBI taxonomy): domain Eukaryota; kingdom Metazoa; phylum Chordata; class Actinopteri; order Cyprinodontiformes; family Poeciliidae; genus Poecilia; species Poecilia picta. The sequence continues at coordinate 18,660,463 of CM065357.1, read as the reverse complement.
GAACTTAACTGGTGGATTTCGACGAGAACTTGGAGAAACAACTTAGTAAAACCATAAATGAGGCTACTGAGGCAGTTTTTTCTCATCCTGCAGCTTAATGTAGAAGACAATTTGTCACATGCATTTCTGCAAAAAGATTTATTTTTGCTCACTTAAACATTTCTGTCATTTATTATAAATCAGTTGGTCACAAAATTCTCCTTTGTTGGTTTTCTATTCATGTACCTTGCATACATACCCCCTACTGGTTGTACCTGGCAACAAAGGCAGCAAAACGCATGGAAAATAAAACAGAACATAAAGAAACACAAAACAACTACAACTAATTACAACATAACCAAGACAATAGTCAAATCATGTGACCAAAGAGCATTGTCAAAATAAAAGTTAGTCACACAGTGAGATATTGTCCTACGTTGAAGTGGAACCCGGGTAAGGTAATCAGTTCTCTCTAATGAAGTTGCTTCATAAAAACACAATTAACCTTAATGTCATCCTGAGTCTGGGAAGAAAATACCTGAGTGTTATTGTTTAGAAACCATTTTTTTAAACTAAAATCTGTTATTGAAACCAATCCTACAATGTAATTTTAAAGAAAAACTTCTCAAAATGTCACTTGACTTACCTTCAGATTATGTACATATCTTTGTTCCTGTCAGTTGTTTTTCACCCCTTAATGTTAAATCTGTTTGCCATGTTTGTCTCATTACTTTCTAAGGGTTGATAAATTTATCAACCCGTATTTCTATCTCATACTTGATATGGAAGCAGTTTTACTACTTGGATACTTGGATATCTTTATTTGGTTATTTAAAGCTTTTGTGATTATGTTCTTCTTTTACAGTGCCAGTAATGCATTTTCTACACTATTCTTCTTCGTAGGTAAATATTTCTGATTTTCTACCTTGCTGTTGCTGTTGTTGTTGTTTTGTGCTGTGTTGCAAGTATTTTGCATATATTCGAGCCACTTTGAATTTTTTGTGGCACGTTTACTTTGCTTCTCCTTTCAGTTGGTGGCATTGTTGACCATTTAATATTTTTTAAAAATATTTATTCCTCAATGTCATGTTTTTGTTTTCATTTTGCTTGTGGTTCTTGCTGCTTCTGAGCATCGTACACATCGTCATGCACATGTCTCTTTCACTGTCTTCTGTGGTTTCTTGTTAGGACTCGGCAGGCCTACTTATATTCTTACACACAAGCTTTTAAATAAATAAATTATTACTGAAATGTTTATTCATTTCACTAATTAAATTTACAAATCAAGGGTTCAGGTTAGGTAAGTTTACTGGTCATCTAAGTGCAGTGATGGTCAATAAAGCAGATATCGGCACTTCAGTCCTCCAGATTTCAGGGGCATTCATTTCTAAACATAAATTTTACATGTGAAAATTTTCATATGAAAAAAAGTCTACATTTAATGTCCACCTAGATGAGATGACCCTGACGTCTGATACATCTGTACGCAGTGGATCTTGAAAATCTAACACCAGCTGCAGTCTTTGCCTTGATCCCTTAAGGCGGAGGATGTGTCTGTTGCTTGTGCATCTTTTTCTCTATTGCACTTTTCCTCTTCCACCTAACGTTCCAGGAATACGGTTAGATCAGCTTCTTTAGCAATCACACCTATAGAGTGTATAATTGACAGCTTGATGGTCAAAGGTCAAGTCTTCAGACTAATCCTTGCTTACATAGGCCATAATAAAGCAATACCATTTCTACATTTGAGTTTCTGATAAACCAATTTTTTGTTTCTATTAGCTGTAGAAAAAGCAATAAAACAATAAATAAATAACCAAACTTGATTCTTGGAACATATATTTGCATGTGTAATGTATAATTTGAACGGAAAACGCCCTTCATTTTAAAATATGTACACTTTCGTAATAACGCAAATGTAACGCTAGATGTCAGCAAAGCCCCGCCCAAAATTATCCGGTAAAGTTCTCAATGAGTGATCCACGCTTTGTCCGGCCTCTAAAACAAACATCAGCGTCTTATTTGGGGACCATTTCTGAAAGTATCCTTGTAAATGGCTTTATTACTATTTTTTTTTGTTTTTGTTTCCTCATTTAACCAAGAGTTATTTGTTGCCTATCGACCAATGCTTTTAATTTGAAAGGGTTTTTTAAAGGGACAAGGTTGCTAAGTGATCTAGACGAACTTCGGATAATAACTGACAATGAACTGTTTTGGACAGTGTAGAGAGTAAGAGAGTCACAGTTAAACAGAGATAACTAAGGAATAGTCAAACTAAGGTCTAAACATTTAATTAGTTAGCGTTTGGTTGATGAGGGAACAAAGTGAGTGTTTTGACGAGAGTATTGTATTTATTGAGCCTAATGTTTATGTTTCGACATGAAATAGTGTTAATATTTGATTAACTGTCAAACAGTTGTTATACGTTTTAGTTCATTTGTAATATAGAAATATCAGTTAATTAAATACATGCACTGCAAATTTAACGTTGCTACATAAAGTAAGGTTTCCAGGTTAAGGTAAAAGGTTAGAACCACTATGAGTCACCAATGCTATTTTATTTGTATGTTTGTAGCTCTTTACCGTGTGTTCACGCACAAAGGCTCTTGAATAAAAGAAACGTGAACCATCAGTTTGAGAGACCGCGACGCTACAACCCTATAAAGAAAATCCCATCGGGACGTTGTCACTCGTGGAAAGCGGCGCACAGCGCAGGAGAACCGCCGCCCCGTGTCGTGTTGGAGGGGCGGTTTCATCAGAGGCTCTGCTCTCCCACCTTCCTCACAGCAGCGGCGCATTTTGCAAGTAGACTAACCGAGTGTTTGTGTCCGACCCGCTGAGTGAAGCCCCACGTCGAGGCTGCATGACCGACCTCTTCTGTCAGGACACAGAGACACGACATGGCTACTGAGAGCATGAGAATGAACGGAGATGCTGACCGGAGCGACGAAGCGGAGGTGAGACATCCTGTTTCTACAGGGCAGCGAATTTCTCCATGTTCAATTCAGACCGAGTTCAGTTCAGTGAAACCATTGGTCGTTTTACAGATAGGAATGTAACTGTGGGAGAGGCTTTTTTTTTTTTTACCTCATCCTTCATCCGCTCGTCAAGCTTGATGCTATGGAAAAATGAAAACAGGATTAATTTAAAGTGTTTTGAGTCTACGAATAGAAAATAACATTTCATAGCAGCAGTTGTAAGTGTTTTCAGTTTTTTTTTCGTAGTCATGTTTCAGCGTGACTTAACTTTCTTTCTTTGCTTTGTTGAGGATCAAATTACACTTAATGACAGATGACACGGGGTATTGTGTCTGCAGCGCATTCACTACTCTGAGGGATCAGGTGGGTTAAACAGGGATCCAGTCAACTTTCCTCCGATACACTGACTGACCCAAATCTGGAAAAATGTGATTTTCAACAAAACATCTTTGTTCTGGAAGTGTGTAACCTAATCCTAACTTTGGATTTGGTGTTAAATGAGCTTTATTTATAAAGTAAGTTTGATCAAAAAGCTTATTTATACATATTCCATATATATATATATATATATATATATATATATATATATATATATATATATACAGTAATATATATATATATATATATATATATATATATATATATATATATATATATACAGTATATATATATATATATATATATATATATATATATATATATATATATATATATATATATATATATATATATATATATATATATATTTTATTTCTATGACAATTTTTTTTAAATTTCTATTACAAATTGTCTGAAACAAGTTTCACACACTTTTTCTTCTAGTAAGTATTTCAAACTTTTCCATACTAAACCTTTCAGACTTCCCAGTCCACCGAGCTTAAATATTAGCATTTGCTAATGTTTGTTTAAAATTGTAGCAAAGTTTTCTACAGTCGGCTTTAAATATTTAATTGGAGGAAACAAAAAAAAACCAAGAAACCAGAAGGAAAAACCTGGAAAGGGGATGCAATTAAGATGCAGGCAAAGGGCCATAACAATATGATAGACATTAATGTGGGATTCATTCTGGAAACAGAAACAGTCAACATTTAAACACAGATGCAGAGTATGTCACATAAAATCCAAATAAAATAGCTCCATTGTGCTAAACTGATGTAACCATAATTGCAACATGGGAATTATCTCTTTATAGCATTTGGCCTTTCATACTGTGCAAAAAATGTAAGGTCACAGATGACTAAAAGTGTTTTGTGTTCCATTTTAAAGGGGGGTTTTCTTCTCAGGATGAGTGTGTGAGAAGAAATAAGTTTCTAATAACAATAAATGCGATCCGACAGTAACTGTACACATATGAGGAGCTACAGAGAGTGGAGACGGTTCTCACTGATACTTGAATGTTGTGAATTTAAGGAGTGACAGCAGCAGTAAATAATGGCTTTACCATTTTGTAGGTCAGCACTTGCCAAAAAAAAGCAAATTTTTTAAAAGATCAAGTAAAACATAAAAAAAAAACACTTAAGTTTGAGTTGGGGATTGAAGTGGAAAAATTCTTAAAGATCTTATTTTTATAGACGTGTCTGTTTTATGTCGTTTGCCAGTATGGGTGTAAGCGGTTTTCTAAGCACACGTAGTGCAAGACGCAGGTGTATTTGGAAGGTCAGATGACGTAGGTGATAACCACAGAGTGCAAGAAAGGTTCAAAGTGTCTGTGCATCTAGTTGGTTTTATTTTCTATTACTGTAAGTTTTCCCACTTGTGATTTCTCTTCTAATATATATGTGTGTGTAGGTGTGTGTGTGTGTGTGTGTGTGTGCGTGTGTGTGTAGGTGTGTGTGTGTGTGTGTGTGCGTGTGTGTGTGTGTGTGTGTGTGTGTGTGTGTGTGTGTGTGTGTGTCAGGACAGGATGTGGTTTGAACTGAAGTGTATTGTATTTGTATGCAGCTGTATTTCGGGGCTCTGCTCTTCTCTGCTGGTCTGTCTTCACTGACAGAGGCTTTTGGCTTCAGGCCCTCGAAATAACATGACAAAGATCCATCATTGTCATTTCTTAACAGTTTCTCTACCCTTTTGTTAATAATTTCTATAGCAGGATGAAAACAGGTTTAAATAAGAATTTTCTCCTACATTTCTATTTCTAAACTGGAGCCAAAATCACAGCAAGCATGTAGCGTACACACAACATTACCGCTGAAGTTTTCTGTATCATCTTAATATTTATGACAGATTTTTCTGGTAATAATGTTCATAGTGTTCTCTCACTGTTTGGAAAAGTCTGGAATTTTATTTTCCTTTCTTGGAAAGTTATTTTTTGTATTTTCAGCCTTTATTCCACATCTTATTGTTGCAACATTTATTTTGCTCTTATTTGTCCCTTTCCTAACTTCTTCTTTCTTTCTGTCTGTCTGTATTTCTTCCTTTGTTTGTTTCTTTCTTTGCTTTTGCTTTCCACTTCTACTTTCTTTTTCAGGTTCCACATTTAAAGCCTGACCACTGAAGATATATATATCTACCAGAAAGTCATAGTCAGTTTCATTATTTTATGTTTCAAAAATGAAGATAAAGAACTGAGAACTCAAAAAATGTACATGAATACAGAAGTCAGCCTAGATATGAACAGCAATTATCATTTGCTTAAGTTCTCTACTGTCAGGTTTGGACCCTCACTGTGGGTCCTGGAACGCAGGAGGCGTCCCTCCAGTACAATAGTAACGTTATGGTTGAAAGGACATTGAGCAGTCACACTGCCAGTGTTTACTTAACGAATGTTTGTACTCTGCGACCGAATCAGAAGTCTCCGTAATGGTTAGTCTGCAGGCTGGAAGTTGAAATCCTGATTAACTACTGCTGGTTAGAATATTTAGGCTAAAGAAACCTATCAGAATCTCTAAAGTATTAATAAGAACATTATGCTCGATAGTGGAAAAGCCTGCATGCATACAGGTGACGTTTCAGAAGGAAAGCGTGAGTACAGCTGGTGGCAGGTTGTGGCCGTCATGACGACGCCCTGTGGCGGTTTACCACAGAAGCATCTTTTTTTCTTCTTCTGTGACCTGACCTTGTTGGTGCAGCTGCAGAAAGAGGAATAGAGGTGAACCTCAGAGGTTCACGGGGTGAGGTTGCCACTCTGGGTACAACGAGGACAGTGTTGGGCAACTAAATGTTGCTCCACCCAAAATAAAAACTGAACTGACTCTACTGAAATACAGCATGATATCAGGGGAGTTTGTAACGTGTTTGATACGTTTGATTCATCCGTATCTGAGGCATCAAGCCTTTCAAATAAAGTGTGTCTATGACCTCCTCAGTGACCTCCCATAGCTCTGTTTGACCTGTTACTGAAACATGTAAATGACTTTCTAATTGCTGATTTTCAGCAAAAAGAGAAGTTTCACTTCTGTCAAGTTTTTCCACTGCAAACAAAACTTTAGGAAGTGTTCCATTCTGATTTTTTTGTTTTGTTTTTACAACTACGCTACATCAACCTTGTTCTTTTTTTCTTTTCTCCCTAAATAATTTGATTTATTTTACAAAAAAACTTACTTGAAGTCTTGATGATTTACTGCAATGACTATCACATGTTTGCATCTACACGTACTGTTTATCAGGAGTGCTCTTCATAAAAACAACCTCCGTCTCTGTATGCTGTGAGTTGACTAACTTTGTGCTCACACACACTTCTTCCTCTGGCCACTTATGTTTTCTAGTGAAAACGAAGATCAATAAGTTTTAGATGAAAATACATTTCCAGTGTGATTTCATAATTATTCCCATATTAAGTAACTTTTGAAGGATTGGTTTCACACAAGTAGGAGTAAAAGTGAAACCTTGGCAACGCATTGAGGGTGAAGTCCGACATTTATTAAGGGCTCGTCTAGAGCAAGGTTGAACTGAAATCTGCACAGATAACGAATCATCTTGTGTTCATGTTGAAAATCATGTGTTAATAACACGGAGAAAAAATTATGAAAGCCTAAATCTGATGTCAGGGTTTGTGCTCGTTTTCAGGCCTCTCCTCGGGAAAACGGCACCATGCGGCGGCGCGGACCCCTGAACATGAACCATTACGCCAACAAGAAGAGCGCAGCAGAGAGCATGCTGGACGTGGCTCTGCTGATGGCTAACGCCTCGCAGCTCAAGGCCGTTCTCGAGCACGGACCGGGCTTCACCTTCTACGTTCCCCTCATCACTCTCCTCAGCATCTCTCTCATCTTACAGGTAGTGGTGGGAGTCATGCTCATCTTTATAGGTAAGCTGGGGATTTTTGCTGCCTCGTTTCCATTTAATCAAGTTGTCAGTTGTATTTCTCATTATCGATTGAAGATATTTATAGGAAGGCAGTTAATTTTGACATAAAATGGCTCTGAAAATGTATGTGCCGCTATAAAATTCTTGCTTTTCCTTTCAACAAATATTTTAATGTCAAAGTTAGCTCAGTTAAAGCTAAAAAGACAGTTTTCCGAGGACGGTTGCTTAAAGTCACGGCATCTCAATTGAATCCAGGTCTGAACTTTAACTAGGTCACTCCAACACTTTATGGTGTTTTTTTTTTAAAGTAATTCAGAGGGTGACATTTAGAGCACCGTCATGCTCTACCACCCAAGTCTGCTAGAGCTCAAGGTCTCAAACTGAAGCCCAGACACTGACCTTTAGGATTTTCTAATAGAACAGGATTCATGTTTCTATCAATTACAGCAAATTTTCCAGGTTCGAAAGAAGCAAATCAGCCGCAAACCATCAGACTACTACTATCATGTTTGAAAACTTATTCTTAATTCTAAATGTTGGTCAATCCTGAAATGTAATTCATTAATTGCTACAGCAGTTACATTAAAAAAGCTATCTGTTGTATTTTTGACTGTAATACATAAAGTAATGCAAAAAAAATACAGAAGAGACACCTGCTGAACTTTGCAGATGTTTTCAAGAACTTAATACATAATTTATCTATTAGTTCTCTTGTTCTTTAGAGTATGAATCAGAGGAAACAGGCTGATATTAGCTGGTTAATTAGTAAGGCTATCACAATACGTTTTTGAAACAGAGCTGGATTTATTTAGCTAATGTTATCACTGATCTTACTTTGGAACCTATTTCTTGTGTAAATTAATTGACAAAGATTTCCTTGTTTTAAAATGTGAATGTTTTGACTTGACCAAGCAGTAGAACCAGAAGTGGAAAGTTTTAGCGACTCTGGACGGGTTAGTATCACCCAGCCTCCATGCGGCTCTTTCCTTATCTTATCCTAACAGAAAAAATATATATGAATGTGGGGGGAGAGGAAGTGTTTATAGAAACCTTACAGGAAGTGGTTGCCTCTACTGTGAGTTGGTTCCAATTTGAAAGAGTTCTGTTTACTATTGGCTGCATGTAGTCACAGGAGAGCTGGAGAGGCAAAAGGGAAGTGGAAACATAGGGTCACCCTCTGCTTAAAACGGATCCACATGTTGGATTCCCAGACTAATGAGGCATGTTGTCGCCCTCTGGAGGAGTCAGATAGATATTCCCCATTGACAGGGATGTCAGATGGCGTTAATGTTTATCAAATCCTTCATAAATGATTACTTCAAAGGTATGAAAGAAACTGCCTGTCACTGGGTGCTGCCCCCTAGTGGGAAAATGTAGTTTCTCCAGCTCAGTATAAGCAAAATATTATGCTTTTCTTTTTTTTTTCAGTTAAGTGGAATCTGAACGATGAAAGAATGCATAACAAGCTGGACATCTTGGAAAGTTGTGTCATGGCCTTCATCTTTGTCATAGTGGTGGTCAACGTCTTCATCACAGCCTTCGGCGTCCAGCAGCCCAACTTGCCGCCTTCTTGACATGCTCCTTGCTCATAAAGACATTATGTGATTTTATTATTATTTACAAGTTAAATGGCCATTTTGCATAATTGGCTGCTATTGTCTCTGTGTGTTTTGAACAAAAATAAGTGGTTAGTTCTTATTTTCTTATCAGTTACTGGTGTAAAATAATGAATAATACCAAGAGCAAATGACTGTATGAGACACAATCATTGTGACCATTTCCTGTCATGTTAAAATATTTTTCATATCTGTTGTATGTATGCATGACTGCTGCTTATTATTGACAGACTGTATGACCTCAGCAAAGTTAAAGTAAAATTATTCCTGAGCCCAGAAGGCTTAAAGCAGAACCATAGCTTTACTGAGGGAGAGATGTGTTGTTTACAGTTAGAAGTTTTTAATGATGATGTGGTCTGTGCGTGCTTTTTGAAGTGCTATGCAAAATGCAATAATTTTGATTGTCTTCCATACATTAGGTCAGTGCTTCCCAAACTTTTCAGTGTCTAACCCACCAAACAATGGAAGAGGCCTATGAGCTCGAAAACCGGTTGTTTTGCAATGTACTGCCTTTTATTTGTTTTTAAGTACTGTTTTTATCTCTTAACGGGTATTGCAGACATACAGTTATGTATTTGTTATTTAGTTTTTGAAGAGACTCTCAAGATCCTACACTTACTGATTGGGTCCCTGTGCAAAGAATAATTTGAGTTTATTTACTTCATTGTGTGGTTACTTTGATTAATGTTTTATTTACTTTTTTTAAACAAAAAAAACCTGGAATATTTTACAGCTTTAAATATATCTATGCACTGTGACTGTTTATGTACTATATTTTTTAAATAAAACTAGAAAAGTTTTATTTTCTCTCCATTGTTTTTATTTACAAAAGGAATCAGAGCTTGTACAAATGATAGTACTTGCAAAAGTAAGGCATTTCTCCAATAGACACATCTTGACAAAAGAAGACACAGTGAAGATATAATTTTAACATTTTGCTTAAAGAAAATATTTTATAATATGTCAAAATTGAGGCCACTCTTGAACATTAGTTTTCTAAGCCCCTCTCAGTGGCTTTAGTTTCTTAAAAAAGAAAAACAACAAAAAGAAACAAAACATGTAAATACATAATTACTGTAATTCATTTTTACATCCTTAATGTTTTGCAGTTTGACCCATTTCACAAAAAAAACCACAAGACCATATATAGCCATAGGTTAGGAAAATAGTACATCAACAGCAGTAATCCACAGGCTTAAATAATACAGGAAGGGGTTGGAGCTTCATTATAAACTACTGCAGTTTCCCTCGAGAACTTTATCACAGCGGGCCAACAGGAAAAGTTAAACCATTTCCGCTCTGTCTAGAGGAAACAAAGTCAATGGAAATCTGAAGAGGGCACGTCCTTTCTACAGTTACACATTTTATACAGGAAACATGGTTCTACCCTTTTGAATGTAGATGTTTAAAATTAGCAGAGAAAACGCTATCCGATAAGAAATGAAAAAAACTTGGTTAGAGATGCCACGAAGTAGGTGGCAATGCCTTAACCGTATATGTGTTGCAGGCCACAGGGGCCAATTCCATCCTTGTCAAGGGGAGTGCTAACCTTCTCTCCTTTCATACAACACGCTAATCCACGGGTTTTTCGACAGTATATATACTCCGACCTTCACTCTCAGTTTCACTTACGGTTCCACTTACCGAGATAAGAAAACTACAAAATTGTATTATTTTACAGAAAAATCAACTCCGAATCAAGATATCTAACAACAAATGTCACATTTTTATTTGTTTATTTGGGTTTTTTTTTCTTTTTACTCTTTTTTTTCCTAGTAACAACTATACCCATAATGCAGGGCGTTCGAAAGCGCGATATTATTGGCGGAGAGTATCACGTGATAACTATTCACGCTTTTACCACATTATTAGTTTAGTAATTACTTCTAGCAATATCTGAAGGTGTTTAGATTTTCATGCTTTAACTTTTGTTTGCTTGAATATGAGAAACAATTTATAAAGACCCCATGAAATTCAATACAAGTTTAATAATGTCGTTTCCTTCATGTCCACAAGATGGTGATCGCGGTACGGAAACAGGTTTGTGACCATCTGTTTTTACTTGGCTTTATGTTGTTACGCCAATTTTAGCATTTCTTACATATGGTGCCTGGCAAAAGCATCCATACTACTTGAACTATTCCAAATCTTTTTCATGCTACAATCACAGACTTTTTTTCCTTTTCCACCTGTGTGTAATTTAATTTCTATGAATACAGCTGTCCTGTGAAGGCTGTAGGGATTGTTAGAGAACATTAGTGAACAACCACAGTAAATTATTTAAAGAAGAGTTGCATGTAAATCAACACGCATAAAATGTTTGTTCCAATGCAAACCTACAACAAAAGACAAAAAAATTGTTGGCCAACATGCAAAATGTCACAACCAACATGATGGTAGGAGAATCATTATGCAGTGTGGATTCTTGTCTTCAGCGGAAACATGAAAGCTGGGTAGAGTTGATGATAGATGGAACAAAAGTCTGGGAGATTGAGAATGAAAACATGCTAGGGGCTGCAAAAAAAAAACGGACCAGAGGTTCATCTTGTTGCAGACACATAAACATACACTTGACAATTTATAGCAAGTCTTAAAACTTCTATCCCATCTCACACAACTTGAGCAACTTGGCAAAGAAAAATTAGAAAAATATTTCAATGTCTATTTGTGCAAAGCTGACAAAGATAACTTTTTTATTGGTATAAAAAAGTTGAAAGTTATTATAAATATAATTATAAACTATATTTTTTGGCCTGCATACAGAATTCCAAAAAAATATATTAAAATTTGTGGTTGTTCCAAAACATATTATTAAAATGTGGCCTCAAGTAAATTACATTCAGAAATACACTGAGTACAGACTAAAACCAAAAAACTAACATTTCATCAACTCAAACGCCAACAAAAAAATGCAGAGGTTGGTGCTTTTATTTAAGAACTCATCATCCCTTGATTGCTTTTAATTAGCATAAAATTAGGTAAATTTATGTATAAAAATCATTTACATTATTTTATTGCACAGTATTACCCTCAAGTGTATTCGTCCCTAAACCACTTAGCAATATATAAAGTGTGACCTAAGTGTCAAATGTGTCTCCCCTTGTCATTCAGATCAGTAGCAAAAATAATACGTACTTTGCATAGTTCATAATGTGTACAAAATCAGAAAAAAAGTTGTTTTTTTTGTAGTGTCAGACATTCTGACGCACCAAGTATGGAGATGACCCTCATTACTTCATTATGCCCTCTTCAGTGTACCATATAAGAACCTCCTGTGCTTTTCTCTTCAGACCGAGGGCGGCCATTCCAAGGGCCCGGCTGCCTCCCGACACTTTAGCTTCTACAAGAAGAAAAAGGCACTTTCTTAACATCAAATCAGTTCATTTAGATATATTTCATAACTGGTCATATTAAAAAATGGAACTGAAAATAAAATTACCGCCATAGTAATAGAGAAAAGCTATTCCCACAGCAAAGCCGAAACAGCCTAGGAAAAAGAGAGGACCTGCAAAATGTACATAGGAACACAGAGGTCAGCATTTGGTCAGGTTCGTTCCATAATAGATAACACACACAGTATAGAAATGTAAAATATTGATTCATCAGTCTATAAAATAACCATTTCAGAAACATAAACCACTTTAGACATTAAATTCTTCTTCAGAAAATAAAAAAAATGGAACAAAAGTATGTGGAACACCAGGTCCTCATAACGTCACGAGGAATAAAGACAAAAGGCATGGAAATAATTTGCGTGGTGAAATATGAGGTTATGCAGCTGCAGCAAATGCTTGTAAAGTGGAGTCCTTGTGTCTCCTAGCGATTCTTACGCAAACTGAAAATGCTAACGACCCAAACAGAGAGAAAACCTGCATAGGTGTCACATTACCTCTGTCGTTTAGAACCTCTCTCTGTGAGTGGATCTGTGGACTTGTGAGTGGATTCGAAGAATCTGGGATTCGGATGAAGCAAAATATTAAAATGTCTCCAGAAATGTTATTGAAACATCTAAACAACTAACGGACATATGATCAAGATGAAGTTGTTTTGACAGACCTCTGAGGCGTAGCCGTGTTGGCAAGCTGTAGTAGACCTCCTCCACATGGAGGTGCAGCGCTCTGTAAAACTCCCTGCAGGCTTCGTCACCTTTCCCCTGGAGATGTGTCAGGAGCTCACCCAGGCGGACGCTTGTTGGTACGTCCAATTTTCTGAACTGACAAACAAATGGACATACTGTTTCTCAGTCATAATCAAACTGTAGTTCGTGTCACGCATACAAATGTTTTAAATATCTGCAGAAAGTCTTAAAATAGTCACTAATTTCCAGTTTTACAGAGAGAGATACACGGCACAGACATTTCTTTACTCCCTGCTCTTCAAAATGGAAAAACACAGAACATGAAATGCCCATACCTACAGTCAGAGCAACATTAAAAAAAATGTAAACAACTTTATTGTCACCAGGCACAGTGACCAGGATGGAGAAGTCAAAATAAACCATCAACGCTCACTGGGACAGAAGTGAGACATTTTGGGGTCACCCAATGTAATAATAACCAATTATTTTAAGGATTTTGTGTACATTTTGGGTCGTGGTCCAAACAGCCTGGTGTCCTGGTGTGATGGAGACAGTGGACGGATCAGTGGGACTTACTCTCGTGGCCTCCTTGTCGGTGAGGATCTGCGGGTAGATTCTGTTGAGCTGCAGGATGAGTTTGTCCACCAGCTCCGTGTCCAGCCTCTGCTCAGCTCTGAGGAAGACGGTGTCCTCTAACAGCTGCTCGCCAAAACTATCTGTCAGTAGCAGAGAAAAATAAAATTATCTTTCAGCTGTCGGATAATAAACTAGCTTTCAATTAAATTAAAAAAAAAAAAAAAAAGCTAAAAGAGAATAAATTTGACCATTTTCGAAAGCGTTTTTGTAGCGCGTTAAAGTTTCGTGGGGCATCTGAAAACCTGCCGAGTTAAACCTTTATTAATAAAAAGTTCAGACTAGGGCTCCACTTCTGTCAAATGGGTATTTTGAGAACTTTTCAGAAACTAAAACAGTGACATTTCATCGTCTTTGACCAAGCGAGGCAAAACACCACGACGGCACTGGTGCGGTAATGGCCGCCATATGGACGTGACGGACAGGGTATAAGATTGCAGACGCGAAGATTCGTGGTAAAACGAACTTTTATTTCGTTTTATTTAGTCAAAGAAAGGCACAAACCTCCCATTGTAGAACGAGTCCCCTCTCCGTCCTCTGTTTGGAAACACCCTCTGACGTCATCACGCCGCTAAAGCTGGACTGAACGTCAACGTTCTCCAAAAAAGGGAGACCATTTTCAGCACAACAGCCAGAGGGGGTAAACAGTTCTGTACATTACTGTAGGCGTCTAGTTTTCAAATGAAGCGGATGTTCGTTTGCTTTTAGAAAAACCTGATCATGATTGTCAGTAAATTTTAAATACATTTTATTTTAGCAGTTCTTGACTTTCCTTAATCTTGGGATGGCTATTCGGTAAATATTTGTATGTAAATATTTTTATTGTTTCATTATCTAATTCTATCAGTAGGACTTTTAAAGCAAACTAATTAAAGAAGTGCAAACAGTCCTTTGAAATACACCTTTTTCTGCTGATTGGTTCTTAGCACTTGTTGATATATTTTAATGATTCCATGATTGGGCAAAACGGACAATTATTGCCAAGTGGAAGAAGACAATGCATGTTTGCTTGTTTTTTATTGCGGTGTACATGTTTGCATCCTTTTTGTGGAACCACATCTTTTGGACAAGAGCTGTATCAGCTTTTCTAGGGTCTGAAAGATGTTCACATTCTTTCATTCAAAAAATATTGTAAGATTGGATGGAAAGTACATGTGAGAGCAGTAATTTTCAAAGTTTATCCATTGACTCTAAACTGGATTTAGACCATTAGAACTTACCTTGATCCAAACCATCCTATATCAATGTTTTGTTTTTCTTTTCTTGATTTGGTCCCTTAATTTGGTTCTCTATAGTTTCTCTGCCAAAACAAAAGGGATCCCACAGCCTAATACTGCCACTACCATGTCTCACCTTTGGCATAAAATTCCTTGAGAAGGATTTCATAGTGTTTGAACTTCACATTTTGTCATATTACAAAGAACTGTGAATGCATTTTACTTGTACTGAAAGCAATATACCAACACAAAGCAGTACAAAATCATAAAGAGAAAATGATAAAGAATTTTCCATTTCTTTTGACAACTAAATACAAGGTATCTTTCATGGAAAACATACATTTGCTGAAATTACACCCAGGGACAGCATAAGAATACAAATGCAAAGTTACGTAACACACAAATTTCTTTTTGAGGAAAACTAAATATTTTTTCTTCCTCTTGACAATCGTGTGCATTTTTTGTTGGTTTATAAATTAAGCACTAATAAAACAAACATTTTTGGCTGTAACAAAAGGAAAACAGATGATTAAACTTGAATACTTTGGCTTGGCTGTGTATCCGCATTTTAGGAAATAAACTTGAAAAGTAGTAGAAAATGTTCAGTACTAAAGACTGGAGAGGCCAGTAACTCAAATAAACACAAATCTCCTCAGAGCTCTGAAAGTCAGGTTTATTTTTTCACCAGCTATAACTGGAGGTAGTAACAGAAGCCAACAAACAAACTTTGCTAGTACATTTTTGTTTCAAACAAGAGCTCATCCATCATTACTTTATAACCAGGCAGCTAAATCTGAACTCCCTCATTTACCAAGAGAACAACGAATCCTGTTATCTGAACAGACACAAATAAATACAATTGCAGTCATAATAAAACATGTACAAATTAATACTTTTAAAAAGCACAAACACTTTCTTTTTTTTTTTTAATTCAGCCAGGATTGCAAATTGCACTTGTACAAACAAAACACACATTGGCACTGCACTTGATACCGTCTGACCAAAATGCAAATACAAAAAGATGTATTAAAAAAAAGTACTTAAAAACCTCTTCATGAATAAAATCTGAATGAATACTAGTATGTTTTATTAACTTATACAGCTTTAAATAAATTTGCATTAAAATACTGTTCCTCAGTCATTACAAGTTTACTCATGGACAGGCAAAAAATTGGCACAGCTGAATTTTTGCCACATTGCCAAGCTGATTAGAAAACCAAATCTGCTCTCCACTCCATCACCTTAGTTAGTTAGGGTTATAACAATATGTAACTTTATTTCCTGAAAACGCAAACCTGGTCAGCACATTGGTTGCTCTGTTACTGGCTTTGATTTTTTTTTAAAACCAGATCAAGGCGAAAGAAAACAGAGCTTGTGAAACTCCTTCGTCTTTCTAGTTCGAATTTCACCCAATAGTTTTGTTTTTAAAAACTAACAATCTCCTACTTTTATTCTAAAAATAAATTAGGTTAAACATATTCAGAGAGCTCAATGTTTGACCAGGGAGCAGGCGGGAAAGCATACATCTCAGTTAAAAATACTGAATAACACAAGCATAATTTAAAGAAGGAATCTGTTAGGAGAAATAAGTAATAAAAAGTGCTCAGTTGTGGTAACAGACAAACGTAATCGGCGAGGAATCGATCTCTGCCCTTCCTCTGGTTCAGCAATCAGTGGTGCATTTACTTGGAAGACTGATGAAATCCAACGGGACGCCGGTGCGTCGGGTCGCTTTCCTCCCTCACATTGTGACAAAAACTACATGAAGTGTTACGGCACTCTGCTATAATGTTCTTGGCAAATACTGGTGGTTGAGTTCTGGTCTATGAGTTCATCAACAGTCACACTGACGGACATTTTTTCTTTCTTTTTTTTAAGGTCACTTGTCTTGACGGGTTTACTGCAATGGAAAAGAGAAAATGATCAGCGTTTCAGCTTCTACTGACATCTGAAGCTTAATAAAATGGACACTACTGGAGATATCTGAGGCAAATGAACAGGAACGCGAGGAAATAACTGATTTTATCACAAAACAAGAATTACAAGAAGATTTAGGAAAATAATCACTGCATTTTGTAGAGTAACTAATGACTTCTGTGCAATTACAAGGCTTTCATTTAATACTGAGGATTGAATGCATTACTGGAAAGTTGCTCTACTTTATCTTTTTCTTTTTAGAGCGCAAATTTGTTACAGAACATGCTTGGCGAGATAATAATGCCAATATTTTAGAAATGTATGGTCATAATCTACTTACTGTGAAAAAAACAGCAATGTTATCCATATTAATTATTTCAGCTGATGATATAACATCCTAAACGCAGTCTGCGATGTAAACTATCTGTAATTGAAAAGCACCTAAAATTGCTAGTTATATTACAGTACATATTTCAGTGATTTTTAGTTTTGTGTTTTACTCTCACTTGATCCCACTGCACTTTTAGCTCTTATTTTCAGCTTTATTTCAATTTTAACCCTCTTTAAATACTGTACATGAGGTCAACAACGGTTTGACCATCCTCTCCAGTTACAGCCTACATTTCTTATGGATTATATTTTAGAGATCATCTGAAATAGATTCAGGACTAAATGACAATCAGAAAATTAACATTGTGCTTATTTAAAAGTTGTTTCAAGTATTACAGTATAAGCTATATAAATGCACATTTAAAAACAACTGTTGTTCCTTCACCCTGTAAGTAGATGCTGTATGTTCTCCTAGTAAATAGACATCTATTCAAACCCAACAGATGATTAATAATTTCAGAAAAAGATCAGGAACCTGGTGTTCGGAGTTTTAGCTCCAACAAAGATGGCCAAGCAGAAGAAATAACCTCTTAAGCTCTGGAAATGCAAAAAGCATCTCATTTGCTGTGAGACCTGCAGTTTACCATCTGACTTACATGGTGGCCGGAGGAAGCTCCCTTGCCCTTTGCTTTGCCCTTTCCTCCCGCCGCTGTGGCACTGTTGCGGCGTGCCTGCTCGTGGTCGAACTCCAAGTCCTCGAGGCGCTGAGTTAAAGCCAGTTTCTGCTGAATAGCCATCCGCAACAATGAGTTCAGCGTCTTCTTCTCGTCCTCGGCTGCAGCCAGCTGCCTCTGCATGTCATCCAGCTGGGTCACGTACTCATCGCATCTGAGAGGGAAGAAGAAGAAGAGGTTTAGAACGACGTAGGAGAGGGGAAAAAAAGGAAGATGGCATGGATGCACATTTCTGCCACTAGGGGGAGGAATGTGGCTGAAGTTGTTATTTTATTCCCAAGTCAACTTTTCCAGATGGAAGGATGGATTTCCTGCAAGCTGAGTCAGTATTACATCAGACTGCTCCCACAATGCTTTGTGTCTTTACAGATAGAAAGACAAAATAATTATAAAGGAAAAGCTCTGAGATTCAGATTTTCTTTAGTCGTTTAAAAAACAAACAACATCAGGAAATGCAGAGGTGCTAAATAAGAACTGCATCTGGAGCTGCTTTTAAAATTTAAATGCTGACAATATGTATGCGTGCTGCTGGCAAGTCTCATAATTTTCCTCCATGTTTGGGTTGAATAGGTTAAGTTACCGGTGCCACTTAATAAATTAAAATATCTAAGAGCTTATTGATTTATAAAAGGGAAACTATAGAGAATGAATTTTGATCATTCTGGTGCCTCTCACACTCCAAATAGAAAGTTAAATTTACCTTAATCTAAAAAAGCAACAGTCTTTCTTTTTCTCTTCAGCACAAGTCAGACTAAACATTGTTTTTGGTTCAGGACTGGATTAAAACATCGAATGCCACAGTTGTAGCTCATGTCCTGCTTTGATTCACAATCATCTCAAAGGTTCAGTTATTCCTGTTCCTTGTGCACCTTTTGCCACCCCAGTTTTTTCTTCCACTCAATTTCACATTAACGTAAATGTATAGCGCTCTCAGAACACCATGGTTTTTTTAAACCAAATCTTATTGTGGCCAACTTTCTTTCCTCAGTCAGAAGTCTACCCCAAATCTGCGTAGGCCAGAAGATGCTTCTCATTTTTCGTCAATCTTTTTAAAGTTCTAATTTCCTGATAAAGTGAATTTGGGGTTTTCATGCACGCGAAGCCTATAATTATGAACCTTAGCAGACCTACAGAAAATTGTTGCCAAATACTATTGAGTGTAATAAATCAATATCAGAGTTTCACTTTTGCAATAAATTAGTGACGTATTAACTAATTATCTTTTCAATTATATTACCATCTGTCTGAGGTACGCTATGGTCAAAAGTAATAGTTTGTCCAGTTTGTTTTAATATGTTTATTCTCTATTCTGCTAAGACGTTGTAAGGACCTTATACGACTGTCTTTGTGTTGCTCAGAGTCACATTTTACCTTGTAGCAAACATGGCCCGAAGAGATGAGAAGGTAGCTGCGTCCTCCTTTAGAGCCTTGAGTTCATTCCGGAGCTTCATCATCGTCTCGGTAACCATGGCCTTCTCACTGTCGTATTTGCTCTTGAGGTTGGCCAGGGCGACTTCTGCTGTCTAAATAGACATTTACATTAATTACTTGTGATTCTGAAAAACTGTGACAGACGATACATATGAGGCAGATGGCAAATGTAAAATCCTCCTCTGACCTGTTTGTTGGCCTTCAGCACAGCTCTCAGGGTGGCAATTTGCTCCCTTTTGGTGCTGAGAAGCGACTTGAGTTTGAGAATCTCCTCCATGCAGGCCTCTTTGTCTTTGTCTGCCACGGCGCTCAGCTCCAGGTTGGCGAGCCTCTGACGGGACAGCTCTGTGGTCCGGTCCACCGCCTGCTGCAGGTGGCGGATCTGGTCCCTGATGATGGCTACCAGGTTGTAGATGTTCATGGGTTCGGGGCGATGCTCTGGAGCTGCAGCCGTCACCACAATGCTGCACGACTCGGACTTTCCATTGTCGTTCTCACCCATCAGCCCGCTGGTGAGAAGAACAGTCTGCTGCTCCCTCCCTTCCTGCCCTCGTCTCACCAAGGCTTTGCCGTCTTTGTAGTAGTCGAGCATGACCCGGTTGGGAGTCTCGTTGTTGCACATGCACACGTGGTTGTAGAGATTGGCCAGCTCTTCGCTGAAAGCTATGAGCTCATCCTGGGCGACGTTGAGGCTTCCGAGGGATTCTCCTGCAGCCGCCGTGGCCAGACGGAGCTCCTTCTCCAGGCGTGACACCTCCGCTTTGTCCGCTTGGTTAATCCTCTCCAGAGAGAACAGCTTTGACCTGAGGTCTTGGACGTCGCTCTCCAACCGCGCCCGCTCGTCCTCGTACTTGGTTCGACACTCCTCGTACTGAGCCCTCAGCGTCTTCAGCTCCTGCCTCAGTTCTCCGGCTTCAGAAACGGCCACGGTGTACTTGCACTGCAAGATCTCCGGCCCGTTGATGTCCAGCTCGTAATAATCTCCGTCGTCGTGGCTGTCCCTGTCCTTCTCGGTGTCGAGGGCAGACTGGCGCTCCTTGCTGGCCTGGAGTTTGCGCATGGCGCTCAGGTTCTCAGTCAGCCTGTTGACGGTCTCCTTCTGCTCGGACACCGTGCCGTAGGCCTGCTCCAGCTGCTTCTGGCTCTCCTGCAGCGAGTTCATCAGGGCCATCTTCTCCCGCTCAACCTGACGCACAAACAAAATAAACCTCTTAAATGACGCGGGTCGCCATTTCTCTTAATAAATACAGAAAGTTTGTGTTACTAACCACTGGTTAGAATCTGCTCAGTCTCATAACACAAACTTCATTCAGTCAAGATCTTTTTCAATCATTGTTGTTGAGACTTTTTAGTTTCTCAACGTGTTATCGAACTGTTCTGTTGCCCATCGTTAAGGGAAAGCTACAACCACAGATCAGTGCAGCACTAAATATAATTTGATAAGTTTAGAAGTGATAATTCTGGAGTGTTGAAAGAATGAGACATTTTCATAGCATCTTAAAATTCATGGTGAAGTAAAGTCCTGGCTTCGTTCACACCATCAAACCACCACGTCGTTAGGAACGGTAAACAGACTAGTCCAAACAAAATTCATTTTTGATAAAATAAGCCAAAAAACATGGCTTATTTTATCACTGCTTTCAGAGAAAATAAAACAATTACACTCAAAGTGCATCTCAGCATCTAATACCTGAGCAAGCTGTTGCTTCAGCTTCTGTATCTCAGAAATGTTGAGCTCACTCAGCAGATCGTCCACCAGGCTAGGAGCCGGCTTGAAGGCCTCTCCTCTCTTGTTCACCAGCGTTCTGTTGTCCTCGTCGCTGTCGCCCATCTTCACCAGGCCGTTCTCGAAGCCTCTGATCAGATCGTCGTTGTCAGGCTCGTGGATGGTGGAGGGATCCTCGTGGAGTTTCGGGTTATCGATGGAGATGTTGAAAGAGCTGCTGTACACGGACCCCCCAATGGTCATGTAGTGGGAGAGCTCTTTGCGCAGCGTGGCCTTCTGCTCGCGCTCCGTTTTAATCGTCTCCAAGGCTTCTGTGAGCTGCCGCTCTGCGATTTCTCTCAGACGCATAGCATCCTCCAGCTGGCCTTGGACACACTGGGAGTCCTCCTCCAGCCGACGGATCTCATGCTTAAGACCTTCGAACTCCACCTGTACACATTGTCAAATTATACATAAAGCAATCATTTCACTTTGCTGAGTTGGGTTTTCTGTAATTGTGCTGATAGGCAAAAGGAACTTCAGAGGATTCCAAAAACAACAACAGGAGCATTAAAGACTTTTAGATGAGGAGTGCAGGAGAAACAACACACCAAGTAAATCACGTCTCTAAACTTTTTTTTAAAATGTCAAATTATCATTTAAAAGGTTGTGATGTATGGTCACCTTCTTTCATGTTGAGAACAGAGCCACTACATGCTCATTTTCCCACATTTATCTAGTGGGGGAAATAAATTCAATGCAAAAGATAATTGTGAACAAAATCAGCAGAGTCAGGATTGTTTTCACCCAGCAATGAATCAACACTTTCAAATATTCCTGCTCTAACATCTCACCAGGATAGAGAAAACAGAAAAAGAATCTTTGAAGATTCCCATCATTTCTATTCTGTAAAATCCCTCCAGGTCGTTTGTTTATGCTCTCCTCTCTTCAGCTCACTCCTCAGGTTTTCAATAGGATTTATGCTTAGGGACCGAGACGGCCGTTGCCAGGCACGGCGTTTAGAGATACCAAGAAACGTGCAATATGTGGTTCAGCTAAAACTGTTTTCTCTTAATGCAGAATTTGTTTCCTTCACTGAACTCAAGTTAAAAGGTCTATAAAATTTTAAATCTCTTTGACCAGGTTACTAACAAATTTGTCTAACTATGCACATATTTCTTGTATCATAAATTTTACCTCCGAACATTTGATGAAACCAGTTTATTTAACAACATAAGACTAAAAGCATTTTCTTTATTTCTGTAGTAGCCCATGTGTGTCACCGTCTTAGTCGTAATACAGTAAAAGAATCAGATTTATGTACAAGAAATTCATGACCATCGTCCATTTTTGGCACTTTGCTCGTCTCACCTGGTTCTGCCGCAGAACAGACACCTGTTTCTGCAGGGAGATGTTCTCCTCCTCCAGCTCAGTGTAGTCCTGGAGAAGTCGAGCTTCCCGAACTTTATACTCTCTGATGTCGTCTCGAAGCTGAGCCCGCTGCAGCTCTGCCACATCCGAATTCTGGACAGGAAAGGTGTCAGAACAGGAATAACTTTATGTTTCTGCAGCTGGACACTGGATTTACTTTAGTTATTGTGGGAACTATCAAGTCATTCGAAATTAGTCAAATTAGGATCAGCGTGTAACACAGAGCACAGGTCAAGACTTGGAGAGGAAATGACAGCAGAAGGACTCTGTCCACTTAATAACTCAGGCTACAAAGAGACTTTTGAGGACATCCTCTGTTTTACTAACTTTGGACCATTACGTCACATTTCCTCCTGGACAAATTCAGAAATGACCCCTTTGTTGTTGCAAGCACTACTACCTCGCTAGGGGGAAATTACTGCGGTAACACTTTATTTGAAGGGGGTGAATAATACTGACAAGACACCGTCATAAACATAACGTAACACATGTCATGAACATGAATAAGCCTTCATGAATATTTATGACTGTTATAAAGCGTCATTCGGTAAATTTTAATACAAAGTTTTATACAAAGTTTAATACTTTGTATTAAAAGACATTGTCATCACAATGTCTTTGTTATGACAACTTGACATTAACCAAGAAATCATTACTGGTATAAATCTCTTATAAAAGTATTACTGATTAAACTTTAAAAATTAAGTACCTTTATGTTATTAAAGGTGACGGTTAAACAGTCATGATTTCTTGGTTAATGTCAAGTTGTCATAACGAAGACGTTTTGAATAATGTCAACTTTGTATTAAAAGTGTCATAATTTACCGAATGACGCTTTATGACAACAGTCATAAATATTCATGAAGGCTTATTCATGTTCATGACAGGTGTTATGTCATGTTTTTGACGGTGCCATGTCAGTCTTATTCACCCCCTTCAAATAAAGCGTTGCCATTACAGCCTAACAATACAAATAAATAAATCTTGAAAACTTTGATCCCATTTTATAAACTCAAAATGCATTTCTGTCAAACTGCTTTTATTTTGATTGCCCGAATATTATGCAGGAGGGGAGGAATAACATTTCATTCGCGATGTACCTTTTCCTCACAGGAACCAGGAGCTGAAAAAAAATGTTCTGGGAAAGAGATTTTCTTCACTGGTGAAGCATTTTCAGATTACTGGGGAACGACAGACTGTAGCCAACCAAATAAACAGAACTGAGAAGTTATTTCATGACTAATCTAAAACCCAACACAACACAAAACATGCCAATTGAAAAGTTTTAATGCATTGAGTTGCTCCGTGTTCTGAGATGGACAATAAGATGCAGCAGCTGATTGTGATTCCAGTGAATTAAATCAACACAGTTAAAATCAAACTTAAGCCTGTCTCTTTGCTTCGTTGGGGAGTCTTAAAATTCCTGCTTTTACTCGACTGTGTTTAGAAAATGTTCATATGGATAAAAAGAAGATTTAATAAAAACCCATGCTGGAAATACTCCATTCTAAAAAAAAAAAAAAGGGAGAGGTTTACCTCTCTCATTTCAAGAGCAATGGCAGACAGGCGATCATTTTCTGCTTGAGCACTTGAGAGAGACGCTTTGGCCTGTCGGAGCTCATTCTGCAAGTCCAGGACCTTCTGCTGGTACAGAGCTTCTTTACTGGCAGACTCCAGTATCAGCGACTCCTCCCTGCTCTCCCCATCTGCTGCCACCTTCCTGTGGGTAGAATGAGCCTGTCCAAACGCCTAAAGACAGACCAACACAGGAAACATGAAAACAAGCCGATCTCATCAAGGATTAAAACAATAAAAGTTTAGATTTAGTTGTACGTTCAAAAAAATTTATTTATTAGGGAAAAATTAAAGTGTTTAAATTAGAGGTGTGCCGATCGATCGGTCACCGATCATAATCGGCCGATTTCCGTGAAATCGGTGATTGGCTCTGTTACCGATACCGATCATCACCTGCATCTCATTTCTCAGCCTGTCTGTCCAGCTGGTCTCGTCTCTCTTTCACTCTGCGCAAACGCGCAGCAACAAATACTAAGCGATGTGTAACTACAGTATAACGCACTGAGTGAATGAGGACGTTTGCGTGTTGCGGCGGAAAATAGAAGCAGGTCAAAATGCATCAACACAACGAAGCTAATAGACATAAAAACAATGATGGAGTTTGGCTACATCGAGGCTCAGTGCAGTAAAAAGACATGGAGGATCAGACAGCAGGTAAAGCAGCGCAGCTACAAACACTCACCGGATTAGCATGACGGTCAGAAAGATAAAACTAATAACCTGTAAAATGATTTAAGTCTTAGAGCTGCGATGTAAGACGCTGGTTCTGCTGTTGAACCGCTGCTCCGCTACAGGTAGTAATATTTAATATTTAGTAATATTTGACACGGAGCCGCTTCTGCTCCACCTGGTAGAGACTCTCACACCGAACCTGTTTAAAGATGCAGCATCTAACTTAAAAAATACATTTTACATACTATTAAAACTTTCTCTGTCCTAACATGAGACAGATAATCTAAAAAATAATCGATCTCCTCCCTGTTACTCCGCTCAGTCAGAAACAGCCAATCAGAACTAGCAGTAACCAGCTAGCCGCTATGCTAACAGGAAGTTTTCATTCAGTAACTCAAGATTGTTTATTGTAATTGATCCTGTTTTTGCCTTTGAATGTTAAGTTTTATACTTTAATTTTTTGGCAATGTTGAGAGGTTTTATTTTGGCTATTTGCATTATTTAGCCTCTTCAGAGCCTCATATGTTATCAGTCTGTTAAAGATAGTATTATTGGTAGCAGTTCAATTTGCACAATGCCTGTTTTGTTTAGTTTTCTTCTTGGAAAATTATTAAAAACAAGTTTTTGTCTAAATTAAGGTGAATTCATGGTTCCTTTTTCTACATAATGTAACATTAGTGTTTATGATAAAAAAATAAATAAATAATAACTATGTGATCGGTATCGGGGATCGGAATCGGCGATCGGCCCTCAGGGGTGATCGGTATCGGTATCGGCAGAAAAAAACCTGATCGGCACATCCCTAGTTTAAATCCACTGGTGCCAA
The DNA here is from genome assembly GCA_033032245.1 of Poecilia picta. Classification (NCBI taxonomy): domain Eukaryota; kingdom Metazoa; phylum Chordata; class Actinopteri; order Cyprinodontiformes; family Poeciliidae; genus Poecilia; species Poecilia picta. Next base: position 18,635,096 of record CM065357.1, on the reverse strand, counting down.
GCCTAACTTATCAGTTTTATCGTCTTAAAATTTGAAATCAAACAACATATTTATCAAATCTAACATTTCTTTCTATACTTTCTGCTTTTTTATTTTTTAGGTCACCATTTCCTCAATTATTTAGATGGACGAACATAAAAAACTAACCGTAAGATTTAACTGGACAAGCTTTTAACTGGACAAATAAAATTTTTACAAAATATCCTTTATTTAAAAGAATATAATGTTTAATTTTTTGAAAATGACATAAAATCATGATGCACAAGTAATCTTCATAAATTGTTTTCTGTTATTTAAGTAACATTTCGCCCAATTTAGCACAGTCCCTTTGGTCCCATATTGTTCCAATTTACTGATTAAAATGCTGTGATTTATAATCAAATGCTTTTTTAAATTTTATCTATAAAGTTAGTAATATCCTCAATAAGTTTAATGAGTGCATGTGATACTGGCCGTTTACTTCAGCGTGATTTGAGGAACAAGCAGCGGTCTGCTGTCACGGTTGGTGCTGCTGAGGAGAGATGACCCCAGATCACCAGTCAGAGTCATATGATGCCAGTGACGACAACAATACGCCGCTTAATTATTAGAGCGTGATGAGCAACGGAATAACCTAATGTGGATGTAACTCAACAAGAGTTTACATCTCTGAATTTGTCACTCATAGAGACTCTCAGAAGAGGAAAAAAACTAAGTTCCTCATTTTGACTTGATATTTAGCCTACTTAGTAAGAATGCAAAAAACATATTGGGTATCAATGTTCGCTCTGACCACTATGACAAAGATCTAGGAAACATTTAAGCTTCCGACTGCAAGTAAAACGCCTCGCAATGACCAATTCCCGGCGCGGAGAAGCGGCGTGCGTCGGATGAGCTGGAGGACAGTAAAACAGAGCCATTACGCTGAATAATTCAGAGTGAGCAACATTCAGAAACCAGCAAGTACAACAGCTAAAAAAAGCCAAAGTGGAAGTCCTTCGGGAGCAGTTCCTCTACTTATAGCGTGGTTAGACGCTCCAAGAACACTCAGACGGGAAAACCGAACTTCTCTTTTTAAAACTTGGTGTGATTTTTTCCCACAAGTTTGGATCTTAGATGCCAAGTAAACAAAGACATAAGAGGTGTTGATGTCTTCTTGCTTTGGGTTCATAGCAAACACAAATTATTAATCTATCCAGATAATGGAAACAAAGTAAAAATTTATTATTTCCATTTCAGGAACAAAAAAATCTATTTAGATTGCTTCTGGCCAACATTTGCTGCCTTGGTACTGTGACAAATGATATTTTATGACTTTACCACCTTTATACCTTCTAAATCGTATGTTGATTTAAACAAGTGTCACCAGTTATATCACTGCCATAAAGAACCTCAATGGACATTACTCAAATAATTAGCAAACACTAATGGTTGTCCAGGCAATTCATTGGTATAAGCATATTATGTGCAGTGATAATTAGATAATAATGAAAATATTATGCAGTTTTATCTATCACACCACTTTCCTGCAGGCTATGAATTCAAGGCATGTCCTGTTTGTATTTAATTTAATTCATAAACATAACTTATATTTTAAGAACATTTAAACGTGTAAAATAATAATAATGACAACAATAACAACAGTTAATGTTATCATTTCAACAATAATAAGTTGTATATGCCATAAGAAATGTAAATAATTACTTATGCTATAAAAATTAATGATGGATTTCTTAAGAAACAAAATGTCAGAATGTGACGTTCAAGCTTAAGTTGAATTTGTATGCTGGTTGAAATCCTCTTTGCTTCTAATAAATTCTTCTATTTTTAAGCTATCAAAACTTTTAAAACTCAATAATCTGAGTTTTATTCTAATTTCATTGTCAAAGCAGAAAATTTACTAAAGATCAGTTTAGTGAATGTAATCCAGAATTATTTTGAGTAATTCTAAGTCACAGGTTTCAGTGTAAATTGAGGGATATATTTTATACAGAATTCCAGCTTAATTTCAGCTTTCAAACACTTCCAGCTGACCCATACTATATTATACGTTTTTCTAGTTAAAGAAAACGTTGCTATCGCAATACCTCCTTTAGTATCTGCAGCTGCTGTTTACTGTGATTGTATGTTCACCCTGAAGTGAGATGTGCATGCAGGAAAAAACACTGAAGTTTGCTGTAGTTATGAGCTGGAAATGTTCATCTAAACAACCCTTTGAAAAAAAGAAGAAAGGGGAAGTGGATAAAACCTGATTACCAGATATTATCTCACCAAAGATTTACTTGTCGGTGCTCAGAAGGAAATGTCTGCAGCATGTTTGTATTTTCAACCACCATCAGACTTTTCTTCAGAACTCGACCTCACAACAAAACAACAAACTAACTTTGCAAATACAATGGTCTCTCTTGAGTTACTGAGGTTTATTTGACTAGAGGGCTTTAGTTTTTACATACCAAGGGCAAGTGTGGGCAAGAGACCAAGATGTTGCTTCTTTGCCTAGTTTAATAGCACAAGAAAAACACCGTTTAAAACACTGTTGACCTGTTCATAGCCGTGATTAACACACGCGCGGAACATTTAAACCACTATGTGCGACATTAACCACGTTAACGTGCCTCCCGGTGACAGTTAGGGTTACGGTGACAGTTACCTCCGACAGCCTGTCAGCACTTAAACATATCCGTCCGCTTCTCTAAAACCATTCCCAACTTTAGACAGTGGATGAATGATTTAAAATTGTTTTATAAATCTTTATGTCTAGTGAAGTCAAAACATGCGTTTAAGTTGTCCAATTTTTTGAAACATTTCATACTTTAATATATTGGTCTGTTATATATATATTGTTTTTTTTCAGTTTCTTTTGTATAATTTATGTCTTTATTGATTTTATTTTTTATCTTATATTATTGTTATTATTTTTTCATTTCCTTTTCCTATGTCCCAGTTGCTTGGCTCTGTTGACACTTTGTTTCTGTGTCCTTATAATGTATACTTTGCGGTACCTTTATGGAGCTGAATGTATGTTTATATTATATAATAAAAAAAATAAAAAATAAAAAAAAAACATATCCGTCCGCTTCTCTAAAACCATTCCCAACTTTAGACAGTGGATGAATGATTTAAAATTGTTTTATAAATCTTTATGTCTAGTGAAGTCAAAACATGCGTTTAAGTTGTCCAATTTTTTGAAACATTTCATACTTTAATATATTGGTCTGTTATATATATATTGTTTTTTTTCAGTTTCTTTTGTATAATTTATGTCTTTATTGATTTTATTTTTTATCTTATATTATTGTTATTATTTTTTCATTTCCTTTTCCTATGTCCCAGTTGCTTGGCTCTGTTGACACTTTGTTTCTGTGTCCTTATAATGTATACTTTGCGGTACCTTTATGGAGCTGAATGTATGTTTATATTATATAATAAAAAAAATAAAAAATAAAAAAAAAACATATCCGTCCGCTTCTCTAAAACCATTCCCAACTTTAGACAGTGGATGAATGATTTAAAATTGTTTTATAAATCTTTATGTCTAGTGAAGTCAAAACATGCGTTTAAGTTGTCCAATTTTTTGAAACATTTCATACTTTAATATATTGGTCTGTTATATATATATTGTTTTTTTTCAGTTTCTTTTGTATAATTTATGTCTTTATTGATTTTATTTTTTATCTTATATTATTGTTATTATTTTTTCATTTCCTTTTCCTATGTCCCAGTTGCTTGGCTCTGTTGACACTTTGTTTCTGTGTCCTTATAATGTATACTTTGCGGTACCTTTATGGAGCTGAATGTATGTTTATATTATATAATAAAAAAAATAAAAAATAAAAAAAAAACATATCCGTCCGCTTCTCTAAAACCATTCCCAACTTTAGACAGTGGATGAATGATTTAAAATTGTTTTATAAATCTTTATGTCTAGTGAAGTCAAAACATGCGTTTAAGTTGTCCAATTTTTTGAAACATTTCATACTTTAATATATTGGTCTGTTATATATATATTGTTTTTTTTCAGTTTCTTTTGTATAATTTATGTCTTTATTGATTTTATTTTTTATCTTATATTATTGTTATTATTTTTTCATTTCCTTTTCCTATGTCCCAGTTGCTTGGCTCTGTTGACACTTTGTTTCTGTGTCCTTATAATGTATACTTTGCGGTACCTTTATGGAGCTGAATGTATGTTTATATTATATAATAAAAAAAATAAAAAATAAAAAAAAAACATATCCGTCCGCTTCTCTAAAACCATTCCCAACTTTAGACAGTGGATGAATGATTTAAAATTGTTTTATAAATCTTTATGTCTAGTGAAGTCAAAACATGCGTTTAAGTTGTCCAATTTTTTGAAACATTTCATACTTTAATATATTGGTCTGTTATATATATATTGTTTTTTTTCAGTTTCTTTTGTATAATTTATGTCTTTATTGATTTTATTTTTTATCTTATATTATTGTTATTATTTTTTCATTTCCTTTTCCTATGTCCCAGTTGCTTGGCTCTGTTGACACTTTGTTTCTGTGTCCTTATAATGTATACTTTGCGGTACCTTTATGGAGCTGAATGTATGTTTATATTATATAATAAAAAAAATAAAAAATAAAAAAAAAACATATCCGTCCGCTTCTCTAAAACCATTCCCAACTTTAGACAGTGGATGAATGATTTAAAATTGTTTTATAAATCTTTATGTCTAGTGAAGTCAAAACATGCGTTTAAGTTGTCCAATTTTTTGAAACATTTCATACTTTAATATATTGGTCTGTTATATATATATTGTTTTTTTTCAGTTTCTTTTGTATAATTTATGTCTTTATTGATTTTATTTTTTATCTTATATTATTGTTATTATTTTTTCATTTCCTTTTCCTATGTCCCAGTTGCTTGGCTCTGTTGACACTTTGTTTCTGTGTCCTTATAATGTATACTTTGCGGTACCTTTATGGAGCTGAATGTATGTTTATATTATATAATAAAAAAAATAAAAAATAAAAAAAAAACATATCCGTCCGCTTCTCTAAAACCATTCCCAACTTTAGACAGTGGATGAATGATTTAAAATTGTTTTATAAATCTTTATGTCTAGTGAAGTCAAAACATGCGTTTAAGTTGTCCAATTTTTTGAAACATTTCATACTTTAATATATTGGTCTGTTATATATATATTGTTTTTTTTCAGTTTCTTTTGTATAATTTATGTCTTTATTGATTTTATTTTTTATCTTATATTATTGTTATTATTTTGTCATTTCCTTTTCCTATGTCCCAGTTGCTTGGCTCTGTTGACACTTTGTTTCTGTGTCCTTATAATGTATACTTTGCGGTACCTTTATGGAGCTGAATGTATGTTTATATTATATAATAAAAAAAAACAACAACATATCCGTCCGCGGGGCTCAGACTTCAGCTTACCTCCTTCAGCTGATCCAGCTCCTGTCGGACCGTCTCGTATTCCGCCTCCATCTCATCGAACCGCTGCTGGAGCTGCTGCTTCTCCTCCAGGACGGCCAGCCCGTACTCCGCCGCCTGGATCTTTTCGTGGGTTGTCTCTCGCAGCTCGCGGGTCAGACGGTCCACCTCGACCCGGAGCCACTGCGGCCCAGCTTCGGTCACCAGCACCGCCTCGGGACAGTCCTGCTCCTCCATAGACATCTTGGCGAACCCGCCGATTCGAACCGTGACGGAACCGAGCCCTGACTTGGCTTTAACGGGAGCAGCCCAGTGGGGAGAGAAGAAGAAAAAAAAGGGAAAAATAAAAAAAACTCGGAACGCCGCAAATCACTGTCCTCTTTGTTTGAACCGCATTGTGGCGGTTTGAATGGCGTTTTGCTCCTTCTGCTTTTTTTCCCCAGTCACAGACGTCGAAACGCGTTTAAATTAAATACTTTTGTCATTCTCGATGACTTTCCTCAGTATCTTCATGAGGCAGCCAGAGGAAACTTCAGTTGAGATCATCGATTGGAAAAAGCTCTCCGCACAGCTTTCAAATCTACGTGACTGTAGAGGGAATTGTAGTTTTGAAGGAAATGCTAACGTCACATTGACGGTCTGGTACAGCTGGGACGTTGACTTCAACTACCAGAGTGCATAGCGTGACGTACAGAGGATACGTACCGACAACCTAATTTAATTCAAGACTGCCATCTAGAGGTTTTACAATGAAACTACATCTATGTCCACGAAACAAGTAATGCGTTAATTTTCTCTACAGCTTAAAGGTCGAAAACAAAATATCTACATCCAACTCAGAGCTGCCTTACTAAACTAATTCCTCTGAACGTAATCATAGTTAAGCTTTAAGAGACATTTTAATGGGAGGTTTAAAGGTAGAAAGATAGCACTTGTGTGCCTTTGTATGTTGCAGAGCGCCCCCATAAGGTGAGAAATACACAGAAAACTGTAACCTTTCAAGACCGCCATATGCAGAACCTGCTATTTTTCTAATGGCGAGATATGTTCAGGTTTATAAATCTGCAGTTAAGACTTAAAAATAAATAAATAAAGGAGCTACAGCAGAGCATAAAACCCTGTGTTCCTGGCTTAATAATAGCAATAGTTATAGGTGGACTAAGTTGGCTTGGTTGTGGCTTTTACCTACAGTAAGCAAGTATTTATTTTTTTAAACAGAATGTATTCTGTTAAACTAAAACATGAAAAAACTTACTATTTGATTTCCCTCCAAAGTCTTAATTTAAAAATATCAAAATTGTGAAGTAAATGTGAAAGCAAAACAACCTGATGAGGGACTTTCCTTTTGTCCCAACCCATGACTGAGTGGTTGAACCGGCTTCAGGAAGTTGTCAAATAAATGTTGACTGTCTTGCTGTTGTTGTACCTGCTTGGAGAGCTCACCCAGCTACAGCTGAGCTTACATGGTATGTACACCTGTTCGCAAAGGTTTTTGCCACAATCTTTAACCTGTGTTAATGCTAAGCTATTTTCAGTGTTTTTATCTACATTTTAGTATTTTATTGCTTTACACTCAGCTCCCTCAGTCTTTGGCCGCGCTGTGATTTTTTTTCTTATTAGTAAATCATGTTTTTGTCTCATCTTTTTAGGAAAATGAAGGAAATCCTATTAACAACTTTTACAAACAGTGTACGTATACTTTAGTAACCATTAATTACAATAACTATGTAGTGGTGCCATACAGTTTCCTGAGTCAGATTGTGTTTTTATTTGAAGAATATTTGACTCTGACTAATTATTCTTACTATTTTCAGACAAATATTACCATTTTTACTCTGTCTGCTTTGGTCTGGGATGTGCCATGGCACTCTATAGGCCATTTCATTGTAAGTATGTTCTGTATCCAAGTTGTTAAAAGGTAATTACTTATGTACTATTATCCAGCTACTTCTGTAGACATTGCACTTCAGTTTTTCTTTCTTTTTCATTTCCAGCACTTTTGGTACCTTCAGTTCTAGGTGTGTTTTTCACCATAGCATTTGAGATTTTAGGTATAACGTTGGGTAAGCTAACTCTTGTTTTATTATACACTGACATTTTATAACTTTAAATATGGTTGCTGTCGGTTCCTTAATCTTTTTGATTTATTAGTTCCCATTTCTTCATTGAGTTACAAGCGTAAATGTGTTGCTTTTTTATCTCACTAATAACATTTTTCTTCTTAGACCTGCCAGCCCATATTAAAAGCTGTAAAGGTCTTCCATATGCAAAAGAGGTATGATTTTGCATTATGATAAAATCATACTAAGTCACAGCTCCTTCCAAACTAATTGGCATTACTGGTAAAGACGTCTAAGTCTTAAAATAATTAACCTTTAGATACAGTAACATATTTTGTTGCAGTTCTCTCACCTTGAGTCATAATCCCACTCAAGGTACATTTTTGGGAAAAATGAATCCTTATCCAGCCTTTGTCACAGTCAAATGCCATGTTCTCTTGTTTTTTTGCCCCCAAGAGAGATACATTATCACCTAAAACAGGTTGCAATATTAAAAAAAACGTATTAAACTTGATGTTATATGTTGAACTGTAAAAGCCTTTTTCATAGATATCTCTAGACTGCAGCACTGTACAATACCTGTACTGCAGTAGTAATGGCAAACTATTGATTAATTCTGAGTACAAAAGCTAATTTAACCTTCCACCTCTTTTCAGATGTGTGCTGGGGATTTGGTCTTGCCTTTTTTGTGGCCTACTTGAACCTTCACTCTTACCATGGTAGGTACCACATACTTGGTGGATGCCTGATAGAGTGCTACCTTGGGCATATGCTGTTTCATGTGTTGAAACACTGTACTTTCATTTTTAGTCTACACTCTTTCATATGGATGTGGAATCATGATGTTTGCTTAAGAGGTGCCAAACGAAAATATAGCTTTCTGAGGTATGCAGGCTTGAAAAGCAGCTTACAGTTATGTTCTTGAGAATTTGGAATTTGAATTTGTAATTCATAAAAATATAGGTTCAACTTGTCTCAATACATTGGAAAGTTAGATGTGGTCTGATGTAAAACATTACATGTTTTCTTTTTTTTTTTTTTTTGTACAGGAAGCAGAGACAGCAAGGAGCCAGGAGGTAGCGTACGTTTACAACCTTAGGAAACTGAAAACGGGTTTGAAATCATAAAAGCCAAAGAACAAACTTGTTCTGGTAAACTGTGAAGAATGTGATATGCCAGGAAGTCATTTATGATGCCATGAAAGAATAATAACATTGAAGTTTGCTTTATTTTTATGTTCTCTCTTTTGTAGATGTAATAAGAAACGCCTCAGGAATGTGTAGTATTGAAATTTTAATATGATACCAGGATGTAATTTACTTTTGTGTAAAATATTTTGTGTTATATTTAGAATTTATTTAAGTTATGCAGGCACTAAATAAACAGAACAGAACACAAGTTTTCAAAGTCAAATGCAGAGGGCTTTATTGCATGATAGTATATGGGAGATACAAAATTTCAAGTAACCAAGAAGGTGTTTTGCTTTTTCTCATGTTCACAAGTCAGATGTAACTAAAGTTGCAGCTACAGCCTTTTCTTGGTCATACACTGGATGGACCTGAAACCCTGAGGTGTGTTAATCTGAACAGCTGTAAAAAATCATTATTAAAAACAGTGCTGAAAAGAAGGAAGAATAAGGAAGTGAAACCTTATTTAATGGTTTATGATTTCCTCACATTTCTTTTGTTTTTTTTTCTTTTTTTGTCCCCACTACCTTCTACAAACAAGAACCCACATGTCATCTTTCTGACACCGTTGACACAATAAACACATTAAACTGGGCCCCACCCAGTATTAAAACATTAGAGAAACCCACAATTATTGTGAAACAAAGTAAATAAAAAAGCACTGGAAACCACATGAAAGTGAAACTAAGATGTAGAGATGCACCGAGAAATCAGCTGGTGATCAAAATTCAGCTTGGTTGGCCCTGACCTGTGACCTTCTAGATCAGGGGTGTCCAAAGTCGGTCCTCGAGGTTCCGGCATCCTGCACATTTTAGTTCTTTCCCAGGTGGTAGTAACAACCTTTTCAGCATGTAGGTGTTCCTGTTAGGCCTCTAATGAGCCATCATTTGATCCAGGTGTGCTAAACGAGGGAGAGAACTAAAACATGCAGGATGCCGGGGATCCAGGACCAACTTTGGACACCCCTGATCCAGATGAATGAACAAAATTATATTTGTTTATGATCTGCAAACATACCATACCTTAGTGCTGCCAAACTACTCTTACAACAGCAGTTTTTGGTGCAGAGGTTGTTACTGAGGGAAGACTAGTTATTTTCTGTTTCAGTTAGGGTTGTTGAAATTAAGCAATATGACACCCCCAAGGTTAAAAAAAACAGTTTTCAATTGTTTTTTTTTCAGTGATAAATGCCTTGCACTCATTGTTGCTGCTTACAAAAGACAACTAGACTTCACCGGCTTCTTGTCATTTCATTCTTTTTTACCCAAGCTTCTCGTGAATGAAATATTATCTGCATGTTTCAACTTGGTCCATCTTTGGGACTTGGAAAAGGAATTAGGAAAGAGGCAGATTGACAAACTTACAAATATCTTAGAAATCTGGATGTATTACAGCAGAAATAGATTATCTAAGCTTTTTAAAGTTTTAACCTCTATCTGTCATGGAAAAGGAGGAACTGAGAAATATTGACAGCCTTTTGAAAATCTAAGAATTCAGGTAAGAATCTGCACTGGGGAATACAAGCAGAGGTGGGTGTTTACAATTGCTAATGCTAATCATGCTAATTGCTAACAATTAGATGAGAGACAACTTAAAACCTAAATTCCTGTCATTTTGTCTGTAAAATTAAAAACACTGCTTTACAGAGACATTTCTGTCTGAGATGTTGCTCCTCATAATGACAAGAAACTTGCTGATATTTCTTCAACAGAAAGGAACTAAAATAGGTTTTGGTCGGTCAAAGATTTACAAAAACAACAAATCCCAGATTGGTGCATCTCTAGTAGTGTGTTAAAAATAGAACAACAATTTGTTTTACACAGTGATAATCCATCAAAGGCAAAATAACCAATAGCAACAACTGGAACCAATCCTCTCTCCGGATTGGTCCATAAGAAGGTAGAGATTAAAAGTGAAGATGTGTGTGTCAGAGGTTCTTTATCTCTGTGTGTTAGGATGAACGCACAAAAGGAAAGTTAAAAGCAGACGTCTACTTAAAGGGGAACTGCACAAAATCACAACACTTCAGTACATTTTTTAAGTGAATGGTTTAATGATAAAAATGGGTTCTGTGCTTCCACAACATACATGACTGTCTATCGCCATCTGGAGGGGATTAGTCAGAAAGGTGGGTGGGGCACAGAGGAAATTACTTGGCATTAGCAGAGCTGCTGAGCATCTTTCGGATGGCCTGTGCGATGGCATCACGGTCTATCCCATAGATCTTCAGGAGCTCATGAGGTTTGCCACTTCTGGGAACGTGGGACACAGCCAAGCGGTGCAGAGTAAACCCAGACTCGTTGGCCATCGCTGAGGATACTGCCTCCCCCAGACCACCTGTTACAGAACGGTTTAGTCCACACTCTCACAGTAAGAAATAAACTTACTTTATGCCAAATGAAAACAGCTGGAATCAACAATTTCACCTGATGTAGAACATAAAAAAAGCTGCTAAACAATTTTCATCAAGTACAGTAAACACTACAGCCCTGTGGTTTTATCCTATGAAGAGCTGTGCAAAGCAGACTGTGCTATCTAGGTCATGCTCTGGCCCACAGGCACATGCTCAGTGAAGGAGACCTGACAGCACTCTGCCTCTCTTTCTCTAACATTTACAAAACGTACAACGGCTCCGCTACCTTCCCTCCGATAGGCGCACACAACAAAGCATCGTCAGCCAATAGGTCAACGCCAGCACAGCGCCCTTGTGTCACTGAGCCAATGGAAACGTGCCACCGCGACACAGTAACACGTGGACCAATGGCAGAGCTCTGAAGCCATATTATGCTAAGACGTTTTGCTCATATAAAATGCAGGAGCAGTGTGGCGTGAGCAACGATTTCTGAAACCTACCTTCGTAGTAGTGGTCTTCGACGGTGAGGATCCTTCCCCTGGTGACGCGTGCATGGTCGATGATGGTTTTAATGTCCAGCGGTTTGATTGTGAAGGGATCAATGACCCTTACTGAGATCCTCTCTGGAAGACGAGTTTAATGGACCAAAACAATCCGTAAGCATAGCAATTATTTGACAAGTACAATTAGTAGAGAAAACTAAGGATTATACGTAATTCTGTGGCTTTTTCAGCAGTGTTTCACACACAAGAAGGCCATGCACATGTTTTTTTTTATCTTTTTAAAATCAGTTTAAATTCTAACCTATTTTCAAATTTTTCATCAGTATTTAACCTAAAAAAAGATATTCAAAGTAGAGTTTGTTTGCCCTTTTGACTACAACCACCTTAAACATCAAACATCTTAGATGCGGTCAACTTTCACATTTCAGGCATGCCTTAAGGTTATCCAGATGTCTGTCTTTTCATTTAAATTGTGCTCTGTCCTGTTTTTCTTATTGTCTTGTACCTTTCTTGAGATGCTCAGCAGCTGCAATGGCTTCGTGCACAATCACTCCAGCTGCAGCCACAGTCACTTGATCCTCTTTGCCTTGGAACACCACCTGGCAAAGACAATTTAATTTTCTATTTTAAGTGGCTATGTTTTATGTTCTTTTTATGTTTACCTATGGAGCAGTTAATGTTTGCTAATATGATAATAGTCACTCACCTTTGCCTGTCCAACATGGAAATCCTCATTGCTATTGTAGATGATGGCATTGTCTTGGCGGCTGGTTCGAATGTAGCAAACACCCTTATTAAAGAGAATAATCAAGAAAAACATGATGATAAAGGACATTTTTGCTTTACGCAAGGGTTTTAGTACTCCTACGGAGAAACCATTCCTACCTTTGTGGTTGCAGCCAGTTCCACAGCCTTTTCTGTGGTGACACCATCACTGGGGTAGAAGATTGTAGCAGTAGGCAGGGCCCTGAACATAGCCATGTCCTCCAGAGCCATCAGAGAGGGGCCTTCCTCTCCTGTCAGAGGGCAAAATTATTATAATCTATACAATGCATCCAACAGCAAGGCAAATTAGTTTTTTGGCGAGTTGTTGCATGCAGGAGAAAAAAGGTCATTCTGGATGCAGGGTACCTGGACTAACAAAGGGATACTTGGTTCCCTGCTGACAGCTTCCAGTGCAGACACAAAAGGAGAAAGAGGGTAGGATTGGGTTAGGATTGAAAGACCAGTGGGGGGGAAACCGCAAGGAAGCCACAACATAAGAGTGGAAGAAAAATAATAACTGGGGAGTCATTAAAATTTTTCTTTATTTTTTCTAAATTTACTATTGTTACAGTGAGTGCAAAGCATAATCTGAGAAGCCAAAGGCTGTGAAGTTGCCAGACACAGTGTGAAGGTATAAAAGTGGATTTTGTGATGGGATATCTGACTGTGGTAAACATGGCTTATTATTATCTACTAACCAGTAGACAGACCACAGTGGGAGCCACACAAGTTGATGTTGCTTTCTGAAATCACTGCCATGCGAATCTGGTCATAGGCACGCGTAAAAAAGGAGGCAAGGGTGCTGGCAAATACAACGTTCCTCTCGCGGGCAGCGCATCCCATGGCAACACTGACCTGCAAAAAGAAAGACTTCTTATTATGTATATAGGTGTAATATTCCTGTGTCAAGGAGACGGACGTGGTTCAAACAAACTTAACCAAAAAAAATACATTCCTGAGAATTCAATATTTCTCACAAAAACCTTCCCCCAAAAGTCTCTTTGAACCAAAGACCAGTTCAGCTTAGAGTTAGTGAGAGTAGCTTTCCAAAAATCTCTGCAGCTTATTTTGCCATATGGGGTGAATCAGTGACATACCTTATTTTATGAATAATTTCCTTTGTTCTTTCTTCTTATCGTAGCACCATAAATATGTTTTGTCAAAAGTAACATATGGTATCAGGATTTTTTTTTACTGTTTTATTGTAAACTATAGTATATAAAATTACATCAGATTATCATTCTCGCATAGCCTATTACATTTTAACGTTTCTCCTGTATTCAGCCAGATGGTTGCGTCCTCTGTACTGATTAATATTTTACTTGTGAATACACTTGTCATGGCGGTTTATCGTCACATTGCATGCACGCATGACCTACATTAGAGATGACTGCTGGAGCCGTAGAGTCAGTCTGATTGTCTCTGTGTTACGATTTAATGAAAGAATTAAATGAAGAAAAAGAGACGTATTTTCTAACCAGGATGATGAGGATATGTTGAATTCAACATAAGAAGGAAGGTTAAAACCACTTAGGAGCCACCATAAAAACATGCTTAGTTATATCTCTTCTGTGTTTGTAAAACATTCCACCAGATAATCCCGTATTAAGAACGCAACACAGAAAGTATAAAAAACATAACAGAAAATCAAGTTCTCTGGTTTAGTGAACATTTTTATATGTATTCATTTGGGGATCGTACCATGTTCTGCTGAGCAATGTAGCACTCAACAAAGCGGTTTGGATGTTCATTCTTGAAGATCTCAGAGCAGGTGAGATTGTTGGTGTCTCCATCAAGGACCACAACACGTTCGTTGTAGCGACCCAACTTGGCCAGTGCCATTCCATATGCCTTCCGAGTGGCAATCTGTAAAGAAAAAAAAAATTATAATCCAGCCATCAGTTTTGATCAAGAACACCAGTATAATATTGTGTTGCAGGTTTTAATTTCCTGGTGTCACCTGGATTCAACCTAACTAGGACTTAAGTCATAACTTGAATTTAAAAAAAGACTTTCATCACAAAGCCAATGCTCGTATACATGTCACTTTAAAAGAAAGTTTGTTTCTGAGAACAACTTTTAGTTAATGTATATTTTCAGCAATTATTTATCCTCACAGAAAGAGATAATTGTGGATAGGTTTAAATACATACACAATTGATAATGCACAGAGAACTCTTAAGGATTTTATATGCCACAAATAATTTTAATTTTTCAGCAGTAAAATTCTGAAATATGATTGCTGTATTGCAAAGAAATATTACCTTAACTATAAGCTTTGACTCCCCAACTTTTAGTGTGATGACTGTGATTGCTAATATTTAAGCAATGTTGTTGAACAAAAAACCATAAACCACAGAGAACATAATTACCTGTGAAAAATATTTCCCCAAGGCAAAACCACCCAAATATTCAGAACTAATCTTTTTAAGCCATTTCTCCTGAAGGAAACTCACAGAAGATATGTCAGAATCAATCTTTTTTTTGCAATTTTACAAATTCAAAGTTTTGACTTAAACTTTTAAATGTCTGTTTTTCTATCTACTAGCAGAGAAATCTGTGCTAATGCTACGTTGTGAAACAGGAAGTAAGATATTCTGTTGCAGTTGCGATACTTTAAGCATTTGTCGAATATTATTTTTTATAAACTTAACAATTCAAATAAATTATGCAATTACAAAATTATTGAAGCAACATTTTTCTGTATTCCACAACATGTCCTACACAGAAAATTTAATTGTTTCCTAACTTCCGACGTATAACAGCTGCCTGTTTTTTTTTATTTTATTTTTTAATTTTTTTATTTTACCTTTCATAATTGCTTCACTTTTAGTTTAAGTAAATGTCTTTTCGTAAAATAACATTAAAATTAAAACTATTGCACTGAGTAAATAGGACTTGGACTTAGGTTGTTTTCAAAATGTCATTTTTTAAAAACATTAAAGTTGCAGTAAATGTTAGATTAGCTAAGTGGCCTTTAAAAAAGGAGTATGAACATCCAAACCTGTTAGCACATTACATGTACATAAACAGTGCAAATTTAAACAGACATTATGCATTTAATTTGTTAGGCATTAGCATAGCTAGTAAACTATAACCCAAATGCTAATACTTTATATTTATGCTCTAATGTGTTAGCATGAGGCACAATTTAAGAAACACAATCTGGAAATTGATGTGAGACGTGAAGATTAACTTGAGATTTAACAGCAAGATTTTTGTTAGCAGACATAAAAAGGTGAATTGATTCTGCATTTGTGTAAATTTGACAAACTTTTTCTCCAGGCTTGTAGTTCGGTGCACTTGGCATGCGGATGTTCCTCAGGCTAACAGGAGGGGAGTCCTCTATGGGAGCCGGGGGGTAAAGGTGCTTGCTGGTGTTCATAATCCGACTCTGCAGATCCTTCATAACCATCTCAGCCATGTCTTTAGGCAAAGCTTTGGCATGCCAGCCCAGCTTATCCTCTGCAGCTGAAACAGCACACATAAAACATACAAACATGTTTAGTTATGTCACTTGGAGCTGATAATGGACTTTGTGAGGTTTTGTATTTTATGAAATAAGTGAGCCGTCCATTTGCAGATGAGGAAGGTCAAACTGTTACCTGGGATCCCTTTGCCTTTGATGGTTTTAGCAATAATTGCAGTGGGTTGATGACGTGGTTGGCTCAAAGCCTTGCAAAGCTCTTCAACACTGTGACCATCCACAATAATGGCGTGCCAGCTAAACTCAAACACACAGATGGGCTTACAATAAAATCATGCACATCATTATTTATATTATGGATAATTGAAAATGTCAGTGTTGTGATTACTTTAACAAATTCTATCATCATATTTATTTCTACTCTGACTATTTCTACTCATGCTGAATTATCAATGTTCACTATACCCGAAAGCCTCACAGCGCTTCTGGTATTTCTCTACATGATGCTGCAGGGGTGCAGGGTCACTTTGGCCCAAGCGGTTGACATCCATGATGGCCACCAAGTTGTCAAGCTGATAGTAGGAGGCAAACGACATGGCTTCCCAGACAGAGCCCTCCGACATCTCACCATCCCCCAGCAGGCAGTACACACGGTAACTGAGGTGGATAACAAAATGAGGGGCTTTCGTCAGCATCCTTGTGTGTGGTATATATATTTGGTTCTGTTTCTTTCTCTGATCAACATTTTCCACTCAGATTGGATTTCTGTTCAGGATCTGAGCTGTGGCTTTATTATCAAACCCATTTCTAAAATCAAATGCTTTGCACAGGTAGACAAAGAAGTTACTTTTTGAGAAAATATTTCCGCTTACGTAGATGTACTGGCTGATGTAAAGAAACAAGAAAATTTGAATATTTGATTTTAAGCCCCCTTTAAATAATGGTTTTCTCGTGAAGAGAAGCGAGAACCAGATAGAATCAGAATTTGACTCTACAGTTAAATGTGCTTGGGTGGTTAAAATAATTGAGATGTGACTGCTGCGCTCTGTGATTATTAGAGCAGAAGAATTGTGAGTGCAGACATGTAGCTGCAGCACACACCCACTGAATGTGGAAATCCTCATGAAAATGCATAGAAAGGTGCCTTCCTTAAAACCCACATTTTATTTACAGAATCATTAAATATAAAAATGTTATTTTATGAGAATATTACACCCTTTCAAAATTTAAGGATACTATCTTGTGTATTTTTCTGTGACTGTGCATTCATCATGATAATGTAGCTGGGTAATGAAGCATGGTGACAAGTTATGTCGAAATATATCTTTATTGAGTTTACAGAAAAGTCTAGGGTATTTCCATTAAGTCAAGACATGATAAGGTGCAGAAGTACCTTAAAATAGTCCCTGAAATTTTAATTCTTCCCTGTTTGTCCCGTGTAAATGTTTGTGATGGATTACCTGGACTTATCAAAGTATTTTCCAGTGTAAGCCATTCCACAGGCCACGCCAAGACCCTGCCCCAGTGATCCAGTGGCTACATCGACAAATTGTTGCCTCTGAAAACACATGAATTATGAACGTCATCAGGAGGTGGGGGCTGTTGATTCATTGGGTGCACTAATCAAGGGTAATCCCTGTAGGTGCAGTGCAGTTTGTGACCGTTTACCGGAGTTGGGTGTCCCTCCAGGGTCGAGTCAACCTGGCACAAACTGAGCAGATCACTCTCCTTTAGGAAACCAGTTTCAACCCACATGGAGTACAAGGCAGGAGCAGCATGACCCTGAGAACAGACACAGCAGCAGCTTAGAATGCCAAGACACAAATATGAAGCAGATTCCTGACCATTCCTGAGAACACTGCAGCTCACCTTGGAAAGGATGAAGCGGTCGTTGTTGAAATTTCTGGGATCTTCGGGGCGGTACTTCATGGTATGGAAGAAAAGGACAGACATGATCTCCGCTACGCTGCAGCATGATGTGGGATGGCTGTACAACAGAGGAGATAAGACTCAGAAAATCCCACAGACTCCAGCTTAGTGCTTTGCCTTTAGTCTCTTAATTTCAGGACCAATACAAAGATTACGCATTTCTATGTAAGCTGTTTCTTTTAGACAAATACTGCACTAGTACTGGAGGAAGGTCTTACTGATACATACATGTGTTCATGTTTTTTACAGAAATTTAAAAACTTAACATCGGGGAATCTCTTTATGAATTTTAAATGAACGGTGCTCAGACGAGGAACTGTTGGAAATGCAGACATTGATGTCAAAATAAACTTGGCTTTCTAAAAACTACAGTTTAATTTTTTTTGAAGGGGAAATAAATGCGTAAATGTCAGATCTGAAAGGTAATATATCCTAAAGAATACACAAAACACGTTTTTTCAGCTCTGTAGAATCCAAAATATTTAAGTGACCTGCTAATCTTAAAAAAATCTGACTGTTGGTTTCAAAGCAAACAACATTCACCAAAAAAATAAGCCCAGTGCACCGACTATTCAAAACTATGCTCAGCCTGTAGTGACATGTAATTCATGCATTAATGCTCACAGTAATGCATGATCAGAACCACTCCATGTTTCCATTGTCAGAATTTTAAAAATCAAATCTACTGTGTAAGGGCTTAATCACAATATATAATTTATAATGTTATATATATTTATATATAATGATATATATATATATATATAGCAGATCACAGGCCATATAAATAAAAAATAAAAGTAAAACTTTGAATGTAACCATTTTTTATATCAATAGACCAAAGGAGCACGATGCCAGAACACACTGTTCCTTTGAACCTTTGTGTGCATCATTTGTGTCTTTGTGCGTGCATCTGTGCAGGCATAGCTCAGTCGATTTATTCAGTCGATTATTTTTCCAAATTGAAACGCATTATTTAAGTTTCTCCCAGGTATGTACGTTTGTACTGAAACGTCCTAATCCAAGTACCAAGATATCCTTTTCCCAAAATTTAAAGAACAGGCAATGTTTGTGGCTTGAACTCACCCACTTCCAGCTGCAGTCGTTGCCTTGATGGAGTTGATTCGGAGGCGGTTGGCGATGTTCCTCAGCGCCTGCACTGTCTGCTGGTCAGGTTTGTGGTAATCCTCCATGAAGTCCAAGTGTTAAGTTCCACAGCACCAGAAAAGTGGAAAAGGAATGATGAGTTTGTGTGTTTTTTGTGTAGATCTGAGCTTTGCCAGAGCAGCACTGGTGTTTGTATGTGTGAGAGGGACAGAGAGAAAGAGGGAGAGCAGAGAGCAGAGGCTGGATTTTATCCTACAGGGCTTACAGACAAAATGCACAAGGACAGATGCACATACACACCCAGGGACATTCAGACACGGAGGGGGAGGGGGGGGGGGCAGGGTGATGGTGGGTGTGGAGGGGGCAGGGAGGTGGTGGTGGTGGAGGGTTGAGGGAATGGGTGTTGCTGCAAAAATATAATGCCATATATTCCACTCATTCTATTGGCCGCAGTGTGACGGTTATGCTGATGGGAGAGGTGTGGTGTTTTAAGCATCTCCGCTTGATCAGATGTGACATTACTGTCTCAACTAATACATCAAAAACAACAGCTGATTGCACCTTGGTTTGCACGGACAAAAAGCCACCCATTCTTGTTGCTAAGGCTTAAAAAACCAGCTACTCAGAAAATGCACAGATTAAATATTTGAAGTTACAAGAACAAGAAAAAAGGGGTTGCCAAAATAAATAAGTCGCATATGAGCTGTATCAGTATAAGACATTGATGACCCTTTGTAGCAGGGAATTATGTGCTTAAATGCTAAATCTACAAAGTAAAAGAAAAGAGACACATATAAGCTCAGCTGATTGGATAAATCTGTGCATTGCAATCATATTTCTGCCTTTCAGAATTTTGGACATTTTCATGTTACAAACTCAAATCTCAAGGTATTTCAACAGGATTTTATACAATAGAAGAATAAAGAAATCTATTAAAAGCTATTCATTTAGCTGCTTTACGATTATCCAATAGTTGTGAAGCAGATGGGGAAAATTATGATTTTTTACATTTAAAACCTGTGTGCTGTTCAAACAGGAATAAAGCACATTTAGTACTGATGACCCAATACTTTGCAGCTCAACCTTTAAGTCTTCAGAGTATGGCTGTACCATTTTTGCATGTTTACAGTTGGGAAGTTTTACCCTTTCTTCTGCAAAGTAGCCCGAGTTCAGTCAGATCAGATGGAGAGCATCAGTGAACAGTCATTTTGAAGTCTTGATTTATGTTTGGCCTTTGGGTTATTCTAAAATATGAACAAACAATCCACACGTATTTATCCATCTAGCAATACATTATACTGTAAAACATTATCAGGTGATAATGTAATTTTTCTTTCCTATGCATGCAGTAAAGAAAAATGCCTAATCCAGGCTCTGAATTTAATATTTTGTTTAAATTGTACAATAAGGGTGTGTTCCAAAAATAACAATAAGTAATGAGATACTCTTGTATGTTATTCAACAATGTTATTTATCGCTTGGTCTCATCTCAAGAAAATCCCCTTTGAGCCTGTAGGAAGATTACTCTGCCATCTACAGGATAATCTTTGTCAGTACATTTGGCCTGTTTCTATTTTCATGCCATCTGATGTATAAATCTAAGACAAACTGAAACGTGAAAAAACCTAAAGTATGAAATATAAGTTATTTGGAGTTTGCACAATTACTGCTTTGTAAGCATCATAAGTTAGGCACATTTGGTCCTTCTCTCTTTGACTTTATTACACTGACAATTTGGTTCAGGAACTAGACATATGATGATCATTTTTCATGTATTACTCAAATTGACAACATTTCCTTACAGAAATATTGTTTCAGAATAGTTCATGAATTGAATTATTTAAAAGAAATAAGAAAACATTCCTGAATCCTGCATGCAATTGGCTGATGAAGAGTCAAAACTTAAGTTTTGTGACTGTTTCATTTGTGACTGAAAGGAGGAAGAAGAATATTATTCTTAAAGTTAAAATTAATTATTTTGTTTGTGACTTTACTCTCTGTAGTGCTAATAGGTGAAGTCTAGGGTAATACGTAAAGGTGGCACACGGAATATTAATATGAATCTACAGTGACTATAATAATATTTAGAACCACAATGGAAGGAGCAAGTAAAACCGAGGTATAATCTTGCTATTTACAACGCAGCACCTGAATGAACAATTAACCAGTACCACTGAGAGTGAAAGAGACTTGATGATATTCCTCCGTCCTTGTTTAACAGTACATACAGTTTTTAAAAAAGCCTCACTTTAACATATTTCTTGTCATTGTAGCCAAACATGAGATTTAGATTTGTTTTGTGTGTATGCAAACTTCTAACTGTAATTATGTGTTGTGTTTGAAGTTTGGAAGGAAATGAACATTTTGAGATGCATTTCTGCTTAATGCAGACAGACATTATTTCTTGAATAGAAAGTCATTGATGATCCTCATAAGTGTTCACCAAGGATTAAACACCAGAGGGCGCTGTCTCCCAGTAAATACTAACTGGATGTTGCCTGACATGAAAAAGCATTGGTGGATCTGATAACCAGTACTAGAACTGATAGAAAAAAAGATTAAAAGTTCCTCACATTTATTTTAATTATGAACTTTAAGTATTAAAAAAAAACTAACTGTGGTAGCAATACTGCAAAAATAAAGTGTGAGTGAAATCTGTGCAATTGTGGCACAAGCTTTATGACCGTCCCTGCTCCAAATAATTTGTCCGGATCCCCCTCTGCCACATTATCATCTCTGCCCTCTCCCACAGTTGGAAGGTCATAGCCCAGCATCTTTGCGTTTACTGTCGGACAGCGATGACCTCCTTTGAGGGCCCCCTCTGCTTTCATCCTGGTTCCACCGACATTGTCCTTCTCTCAGTTTGCAGCAACTCCTCTGGGCTCCTGGGTCCTGTCAGAAAAGCTTTCCTTCACAGAGCCCCACAGGTGCCAGCCAATGGAAGCCTGGGAAGACGATGACACGTGATGGAGCTTGGCCAATGTCTGACTTGCACAGCTGCACACTTCCTGGAGGGAAAGTACATTCAGAAAGCATGAATGTTTCTATTTTTAAATCTGTTTGGCTGAAAAAGAGGAGCAGAAGCATCACTATTAAAATAATACCTTAATAAGCAGATAGATAGATAGATAGATAGATAGATAGATAGATAGATAGATAGATAGATAGATGATAGATAGATAGATAGATAGATAGATAGATAGTAGATAGATAGATATGATAGATGTTTTAATGTCATGTCACACTCCCTTGAGGTTGAGCCTCTTCCCCTTTGCTCTTATCAGTCGATTTGCTTAAGCCGCTACAGTCACCATAATGACACAGTTCTTGCCCTTCCTTCTGAAAGCTGTCTATCACAGATCTCACTCACTCACAGTGAAAATAAGACCAAAACCATTTAGGACCTGCCATCAAATTGTCAGCAAAGCCCCAGACAGATGTTCACACATGCACTGGGAGATCGTTTTCGTGGCAGGAGTAAGGCCCAGGTTTGGAGGACAAATGGTAAAACACGATGGAGAAGGAGATGCATTCATAGCCTAAAAGTGGAGCTATTGATGAAGTGAGGAAATGAGAGCCAAGGACATTAAAATGAGCTATTATGGAGATTCAGATGAAGAGCTTCAAGAGGAGCAGAGGAAGTGGATGAAGAGGGAAAAGAGAAAGGAAAGGAAGATTGTGTGAGTGGGGTTGAAGCATGCGTTCTGGGCTCAGCGGCGAAGTTGACGATGTACTGGGAGAACAGCTGCGCTGCAGGGCATTCAGGCTCCATCACTACTGCTCTCCTTCAACCAGCTCCACACACACACACACACACACGCATACACACACACACACACACACACACACACACACACACACACATATATATTTTTTATATATATATACATATACACAATGCTATCATAAACATGCAGAGGCACTGATTAGGCTCAGTGCAGACAAATGTTCTGCAATATGAACCAGGTTTCACATGCACATCCAGACAAGGGGATCAAATCAAGTTCAATTCAGTTTATCTATATTGTGCCAATTTAAAACACAGGCCATTTTAAGGTAATTTACAAAAAGTAATTTCAATTCATTCATTCAAACGATGAGGTATGAGAGAGGCAGAGGCAGGGAGAAATATTTTTCCAGACTTCTCTTTAGGACACCTTTCCAGTCCTGGACTTCTGGACAGGATATTTCTAATTCTGGCAATATTCCAGAAAGAAAGGAAGTCCAAGAAATCCTTTCAATAAGGGATTTAAATGGCATATGCTTGTCAAAAATCACACACAGGTACTTTTTTTACCAGAGGCCAATCTAATGCCATCCAGATCAAGTAACTGACTAATCTGTTTCTTTTTATACGTTTTGGTGCAAAGATGAGAATTTCTGTCTTGTCAAAATTGAAAAGCAGAAAGTTTGGTGTCATCCAGGTTTGTGTGCCCTCTAGACATGCCTGTAATCTACCGAACAGAGTGGATTCACCAGATTATTGGAGTATTATTGGAAAAATATAGTTGAGTATCATCAGCATAACAGTGGAAATTTATCTCATGCTGTCTGTCAATTTTACCAATTCTCTTTACTGTGAATCTAAAGCCCAATGTGCAACAAGTATAGGAGGCTGCCTTGGGACTTCCAATAGCCTGAGGACCGCAAGAGTTCCTACATTTCTCTTAGGTCTAAGTATGTACATGCATGACTGTTGTCTTGTGATAGTTTGACAACATTTTCAGGGTGCACCCCTCTTCCTACACGCTGTTTTCTGGAGGCAGGCACCAGTCTCCCTTGCAACCTGAAAAGCCAGCTCTGCAGTGATTAATTAAATACTTAACTGTGTGATCCAAACCAAAAAGAGATCATTGACTTTCTATGTTTTTTTAGAACTGGTTTTAAGATAATTTTGCTGTTTTAAACAGGTTTTTAAACTACTTTTAGTTCATATTTTTCATTTAGTCAAATCTGTTTTTACCAGCAGCTACTATTCTGCTGCTGGTCAAATAGCATTGCATGTATTCTTGTATGCAGTCACTGGTGATTGGTACATCTGGTCAACTGCTTCTTGCATAGTGCAGGCAACAGTCTACAGTCCCTACTTGATCATCCAGGAGGAGTGAAAGCGGCAGGTCAGTGACTCAATGTAGTCTGTTTCATTTCCTTTAGCTTCCTTCCAACATTATGTACTTGACTTGGATGAACTGACTAAAAATATTTTTTTAAAGTATTTTGAGACTACATTTGTAGTGGATTGATACAATATAGATAAACTGAATTGAGTTATCACAAATGGAATCACACCAATAAATCATACCTGTCACAGACAAAGGTTAAACTACTTGATAAGCTTTACAAAAATACACTTAGGAAAATAAAACAACATTATCATTATTACATTCTTGCCAATGTGGTGCATCCTGGAAACATTAACAGCGTTTTACTTTTTCCACATTTTGTTTTATTCCAAAATGTTTTAAATGACCTCTCCTCAAAATTCTACACGCAAATGCCCCATTATGATTTTAGCATTAAAAATAGAAAACAATAAAACATAATCACATTAACTCAAGTATTCACAGTGTTTTCTTAATACTGTTTCCACTGATTGTCCTTGAGATGTTTCTATGGCATAAATGGAGTGCACCATCTAACCTTTGATAGGTGACTTGTGACCATATATTACAAACAAGGAATGTCTGAGAGAACATCACACCGAACCTTGAAGCAGAGAGGTTATAGCAGCTGAAGACTACACCGAGTTCCACTCGTGTCAACTAAGATCAGCACATTCAGGCTACTATTCACACAGACTCACAGAAATTAGGCAAAGACATAGAAAATGTTGGCTGGTCCAATGAGTTTCAACATTCAGATGGTCAGAATGTGGTGTAAACAGCACAAACGCAGAATCCGTCCTTCCTTGTGTCAGTGCCTCAGGTCGCTGCTGGTGGTGGAGTAACGCTGTAGGTGAAATTCTTCTGACACATTTTAGTATTAACCAAGCATTGTTTAAAAGCCACAACTGAGTATTACTGCCACCATTCCCACACTGTACCAATCTTCTGATGGCTACTTCAAGCAGGATAATCCATCACAAACTAAAGCTAAGATCATGTCAAAGTGGTTGATGTAGTGGGACAGGAAATTCAGGGGAGATTAACATCATGGATGTGCAGCTGACAAATTTGCTGCAACTGGAAGCTGCGTTCATGTAAATATGGAACAAAATCTGTGAGAAATATTTTGGATAAATAATTTTAAATCTATGCTGTGAAGAATGAAGGCAGTTTTGAGGGGAACATGTGTACAACTCATCTCTAGAAAGCTTTGTGCAAAGCACTGAGCTACATTTTGCTATCTTGGTTGGTGTATTGATTGACAGAAATTACAATATGTGTATTGAATTAAGAACTGGAACACTAGAGGAGACTGCAGCAGATACTTTTACAGTTTAGTAGGACACTCATGTAAAATTACTCCTGTAGATTTATCACAGTCTGATTTAAAAGTGGTGAGGGTGAAACTTAGGGATGAGGAGAAAGGGCAAAGTTCAAAATACACTGTGAACTACATATATTGAAAAGAAGCATATTCAGTCATGCTTAGAAATCCTAATTTTAATGGCACATATTCTATTCTAATTCTGAGAAACTAACTTTTTCTTGTCTTGGTCTCAATCATCAAATTTAATAGAAATAAACATTTTTCAAAGTCTAATTTTAGTTACTGAGTTAAATGACCTTTTCAATCATTTCTATTTTTCAATTCAGCTTTGTCTCTGAAAAATGCAAACTTATACAGCAGCTACCACCAACATATGCACACCGACGCAGAGCAGGATGTCCATTGGTGAATAATGCACGTTTGTTCTAGAAGGAACCATTATCCAGGGCAGACAGGTAAGCCGATACAGAGGACCTCATCCCAGCCTCGCCGTCCAGCATCTCTTCACCTGCTCACTCATTCACTGGTCAGGAGAGGAATGTTTTCAGCTTTCTGTCAGTGAGACATGATGTAGGTGAAGAAGGAACCCCACAGAGCTGTTCTAATTAAACAGGTAAGATCTCCACAACACTGACAGCGACGGCTCAGACACATCATAACCCCAGACTCTGAAATCCTGTTACTCTTACGGATAATGTAAATAAAACTGTTGATGGCTTTAGTCAGCCTTGCCTAGGCGATTGTTATTTCTATGTTGTTGTTTTGGCGACAGCAGGATAATTAAAATCTTTCAATAGTTGTTAAAAGGTCATCTATGGGTGAAGGCTATCACTTGGTCATTACTTTTTCATAAGGGTAGTATTTATGCATAAAACCTTGTGTATGACAGATGTACAAGCTCTCCCTGAGGTTTCTGCTCTTGTCAGATATTTATCTCACTGTATCACACACAAGATGTTATTTATGTTTCTTTAACGTTGCGAAAGGAGCCTGTGGTTCTTTGTTATCCTGCTGTTGTCCTGTTTTACTACTACCGATGTTGCTAGCAAATTATGTCACAGGAAACAATCAATAAATCATTGTTTCTATTCAAACCTCAGAGAAAGAAGTCCACAATATATTTTGGGGTATCTATTATGAACTAATACTAAAAAAAAAGAAAAAATAAGAAGCTTTCAGTCAGACATTATGCAGCTAAAGGCAGCAGCTGTAACAGGAGAGAGGTGTGTCACCAGGATGAGGTGGTGTAGACTTACTTTCTCATTATATACACATGTGACATACAGTCTCTGGACAGGGCACATATTCACTGACTTTTCTAGTCATTAATAATTACATGTTGAAAACATTGTTATAGGAAAAGGCTTCCACATATCTGAATGATAATAGAATTCAATAGAAATATCGTCCAAACAAAAACAACAGACTTCTATCGACTTAACACAAATTAAAAAGATTACAAAATTAGTAATATACGTAACCACCACCATGTTTGATTGTTGGCATGTGTTTTTTCTTCTTTCTTTCTGAAATGCTGTAGTAATTTTCTGTCAGATGTAATGGGGCCTTTTAAAAAGTTTAATTTTCCCTGCAAGTTTTGAGGATCAGCAAATTTTGTGGGGTTTTTTTTTTTGTGACACTGGGATTTTTGTTCCTTTTGCTCAGCACTCACTGGTTTTCCCCTACTGGGAAATGGATGTAACTTTTGCTCTCTTTGCAGTTGTTGAGTAATGACCGTTGAAGTGAGGTCTGTGCTTTGAGTGCTGTTGGTTCTTTTCAACCCTGTTGATGAAAGAGTGGCAAGAAGGAAGCCATTGTTCAATTAAATTCAAAAATACTTAATTTATCCCATAGGGAAAATAGATGTTGTCATATCTAATTGTATCACAATGTATTTTAAGAGTTATTGTAGATGTTGATGCTGTGGGCAAGAAGGATCTCTGGTAGCAGTCAGTCTTACAACAATGCTGAAGACGCTTCTGACTTTGACAGTGTCAGGATTTTTCTTGAGATGCTGACAGCTTGATTTCCTGACAGCAGAGACGATATTCCACAGCAGCATGTCCTGGATGACACCATCACTTGTTGACAAGCACTGCTACATTTATTTTTGCTGCTCCGGTTTGCATGGTCAGAAAGCAGAGCAGGGAATCTGGGATGTAACCTTTCCCTAATATGATCTATGGATGAGATGGTTTGAACTTCCTCCTTCTCACTCTACTGCCCCTTCTTAGATTCGGGGTAGTAGTTCAGGTATTATTTGAATTTTTGAGATCCTTTTCAGCTGCTCCCAGTTGTAAAAACAATACTTTGTTATCATAATTATGTATAATAGGCATAGGAATAGCCAAAAGTAAAATGTAAGAGCAAAAATTCCATTCAGGTGCACAGCATCCAACACCAGAGAGATATGCAATGAATCAGGCCTGGAATCTCAACAATAGACATCTTGTTTCCAGTTCCCCTCAAGCCACATAGAGGACACAGCAAAAATTGTGAAAGAACAAATGCATCGCATGATTGTCTCAAAATCATGATGTGGGAAAGCTGGTCAAAGTTGCTGATAGTAGATGGATGGACCTAAGTACCGGGCAGTCCTGTAAGAAAACCCATTACAGGCTGCAAAAGACTCAAAACTGCTGTGGAGATTAGAAAAAGCTTTCAACTCTTGCTCCCAAATATGGAATGATGATTTAATAAATCCAGGCTGTATCCTGATGAGTGACCCGCAGGTATCTCTATCTGGCCTATCTAGGAGAGTAAAGGAGGTGTAGGAGGAGGAGGAGGAGGAGGAGGAAGAGGTAGAGAGCTCACTCTCTGATGAACGATCGCATCCGCTGTTCACTGGCGCCGTGACTATAAACAGTCAGCGGACAAGGATGCTCTGTAGTCCTGTGCGCACACTTCTGTCTCCAGCTCTCCACAGTCACCATGGAGGAGCCTAATTAAATGCACAGACTCGGTGTGCGTGTCTCTGCTGCTCCGGATGGGGGGAGCCGATGATTTATTTTATTTTGTTTTAGGATTTGCAAGTGTTTCTCGCCCCGTTTGAAGCCCGAGCGGAGAGGACCGCGGCGGATCTGCGAAGTCTTCAATGAAAAGGTATGAATCTGAACTGAAGTTAGCCTCTTTTAGCATGGCTGCGTTTCTCTGCAGGTTTCAATATGTTGGGGTTTAGTCGGAGGACAGTTTTGTCTCGCTGGAGCGGATCCGTCGCTTTATCACAAAACGGCGATATGCGTCTGTGGCCGCACTATTAGCCCTGAGTGGGTCTGATTGAGGCTGGTTGGAACGAGGTTGCCAGCTGTTTGTGCAGGACCATCTGACGGCTGCGTTGCTCAGTTTTTCAGCCCTGAAGTCAGCCTGTCATTTCACATCGGTTTTTGAAGACGGGGTTTGGGAGGGGAGTGGGAAGGTGGTGGTGGTGGTGGTGGGGGGGGTAATTGTACCATGTCTTACCTTGGTGGGGGTCCAAGGAGAAAACATAAGGACGCTTTGTGATGAGTTAGTTTGTCACGAATCGCTCATGGAAATGTCAGTGCTCATTTCCATCACCGATCTCGGTGCAGCGTTGAAATGAAAATCCTCGTGAAATAACACCAAAAATGCATCGCTCACACTCACATCTCGCTGTGTGGACGAGGCTACGTGCAAAGCGCAACACAAAGGATATGTCAGTGCTTTAGCAGAGATGTTGCAGTTGCAGCCCTGCTCCTGCAGCCGTCCGACACGCATGTTGCATTTTTGTTTGGCAATAAGAAGATTAATTCTTCTCGGAGCATCTCTGCAATGTGACCTTTTCGGTTTCTTCCTCTGCGGGGCCTGCTCGCAGTTCAAGGACTTATACAACTGACACGACCGAGTGACAGCCCGAGAGTGGCAGCAGCTCTCAATTTTTACACGCTTTGTTTATTTGTTTGTGTTGTCGCTGCATTAAAGCATCTGCTTCGGCTTTTCTCCCTCACCGCGGCTAGAGCGAGAGAGTTGAGCCAAAACCAATCTGCCATATTGGTTGTAGTTCTGAAAGATGAACCTCTGTTTGTCCGCTTACATTAAAAAAGACACAGCAGAGGGATGCATTTCACATGTGGTCAGATTATGCAATCATTCCTCTTTGCACTTGTTTATCTAAACATATGCTGTTTTCGTATGTATTTTTTTAGCTCACTATCATAGTTTGAATCAGCAACACAATACATTTTTTTTGCACTGACACTTGTGTCTGATGAACTATCATATCTTTCATAATATCAGATATTTCTGATTAACTGTAGGTCATAATTAGCCAGTGTGCTATGAACAGCTCCTATTGCCTCTCAGCCAACTTGGACTAGTTTTTTTATTCATATGTTGAGTGTATTTATTGTCAATTAAACTAAAATAAAAAATGTTTCAAAATTTTTGGCCCAAAGTTAAACAAATACACATTTTGATTAAGCCTCAATCTTTTTGTTCAATAGGCAAAAATATAAAATTATATACAATTATCATTGATCAATGATCTTAAGACTGAGTTATTTACAACAAAAATACAAGCAAAATTATGTAGAGTCCCATGTGGGAACCATGGTCCTACCTGCGGCTGTCAAAAACAATGTAGACTGGTCTATCACAACACAAAGTAGAGACACAAAGGACAAACAATCATGCACAGACACACTCATATCTAAGGATAAATTAGAGATATCAGCTAAACTAACAAGAGAACTCACAAAAATGGGAAACCATGCAAATGCAAAAAGACCCGATGCTACGATTTGATCCCAGGACTATCTTGCTGCTAATGAATAAAACATATTAAATTGCTTAAATTATTTAGATTTTTTTAAATTAAAATAAGTGAAGAGAGGTGCGGTAGAAAGTTGAAGTGAGAGGGAAATAAGAATAGAGGAGAGGAAGAAGGACAAGGAGATTGCAAAAAAGCATGTTATTGCTTCTACTGCTTTGTAAAGGGAGAGAAAGAGAGAGAGAGAGGAAGAGAGAGAGAGAGAGACAGACAACTAATAAACCACAACAAAAAACAATATGTGAACAATGACAACAATGTCACTTCAAGGCAGTAGATAAGAATTAATATAATATGCAGATGGCAACCACAGCTCATGGTCTGTGAAATCTATCTGTGAAAACCTGAATTCATACCTGAGTGAACATGTGTGTGTCTACTAGCGTGTTTATATAAGGTTTTTCCACATGAAGAATGAGATGCAGTGACGAACGCACAAGCTTTGCTGGCACCAAAACATTCAGAAATCTCAATGTCTACATGTATTTTAGCATTGGCAGTGGACTCAGGGACCAGAGGTGAGCCTGACTGTACAGAACTCCCTCTGGTTGCCATTAAGCGTGCCTACCACATGGCACTGCATGTGTGTGCCATGAGAGTGTTTAAGTTGTACAATAAAATTGAGACTCGGGCTGCCATTAGACAGTGATACAGTTGCAACCTGAAGTGCTGGATGTGGGTTAGTGTGATTGATTGGTAGGAAAGAGGTGCTAGGCATGGGGAGGGAAAAACTGGTGGGATAACCAGCCCTTGCAGAGAGACAGCTCCCCTGCTGGCCCCAATAGGCACCAAGGGTTTTGAAGCCCCGGGTAGTGTTGTAGTACTTCAGACCGGTCTTGGTCTCAAGACTGGTCTCGATTTCCCTCAGTCTTGGTCTCGACTTGGTCTCGGGCCCTAAAAGTCTTGGTCAAGCCTCGGGCTCGGGTTAGCTGGTCTTGACTACAACAATGGCCCTAGGCCATCCACCCCAGGGTACATGGTAACAGCACCAGTGTCCACTCAATCCCTTGGGCTCTGTGCTCAAGAGGGAGAACTGTAGCTACTGTAACATTTGGTAAGGTCCCAGAACAGAAGAGACATTAGACCCTCCCTACCTCATCTGCAGAATACACTCCCTAAATGAGAGTGCAACACCAATGCAATGACAAGAACCTCTATGCCAGCTTAAGAGGCCCCAAGATCTGTCAATTAACCAAAGACCTTCAGGCCAAGGCTGGGTACCACCACATGCAGTGCTACAAAACACCTACAGTATGTCCACTGGCACAGACCCCTTAAAGATTTGCATGCAAAAGTAAGAGTCACTTCCCAAAGCCACAGAAGGTTGCTCCACCCTGGTGGCTGAACCCCAGGAATCATTGAGATGCATTAAACACCAGCAACAATGCTCCACAGAATGAAACCATCCAACTAGGCGATGGAGCCGATTGAAGGAGCCCAGAGAGACTGACTTGATATGGAGGCATAGGCTGTATGGTCTAATAAATGGTTTCTGTACTGGCTAATATTAATAGTATTTGTATTTTGTTAACCCCTTTTAAGTTGCCAGCAAGCCAACTGAGGGGGAAGGTGGAATATTACATTTCAGAACATTTCAGAAACTCAGTAAATCTTTGTATATTTTGCACCAGAAGCTCTGAAACTCTGACACTATCCATGTTGTCCACTTTTCTTGTTATAAGGGTATCTGATAATTATTAGATGAAGAAGAGCAAGACCATTCATTTCAGAAGGCAAAGTACCTGAAAACATGTTAGTCGGTGTTAATTCAGGCCAGGTGGAAAGTGATCTGTTCTGACCTAAAAATAGGATCAAATATAGATCCTTCTATTGTTAGGCTGGAATAACAATAGAAGATCAAAGCAGAATTAAATGACACTATTCGATTTTCACTACATTAGTTGTTAATGCAAAAAAGGAGAACAAAACAATTAAAGCAAAAACAAAAAACAAAACAAACAAATAAAACATATCAATATATATGCATATACTTCCACTATTTTACATTTTATCCATTTTGACATCCTGGCAAATTCACTCCGAGGTCAAATCGAGCAATTATGAGAGAAACTACAAAAGAACCGAACAGCTCCATGTCAGATTATGCTGGTCTCAGTTAGCATGTTAAATGTCACCGCAAGAAAGGAAGACTTGTTTGTAGGGGTTGTCAGAAGAAAGCTTCTTCCACTAGATACATTATGGCAGCACGGCTTAAATGTACATAACATCTGAACGATAACTACAAAAAGAATGTCTTACAGACAGATGAGACCAAAGTGAAGATTTTCTGCCTTAAGGCATATCCATGTTTGGAGAAGATCAGTCCCAGCATACCAGCACAAAATCTTCTCACTAGCTGTCAAGGACAGTGGTGAAAGTATTTGGATTTGAGACCATGTGTTCAACAGCCAAAGTTTAGCTGAAACTGGGTCATGCAACAAGACAGTGATTCCAAATACGGTGACAGAATGACTGAATAAAAGGATTCAAGGTGTAGTAATGGCACAGTGAACCTGACTGTGGCGAGATCTTAAGAGAATTGTCTAAACAAATGCAAAAAATTGCAACTTCCAAGTTATTGCTGCTGATGGGGATTCTACAAACTTACAATCACGGAGTGTATTCAGTTTTTATAAATATTTATATGTTATTTAATTTTTAATGATTTTTTTTTTTGCTTATTACTGCATGTTATGTACTTTTATTGGATCACACAGTTTTGCAGATAAATGACAGTCGCTGAAATATTTCCACAGGCAGACATTTGCTGCCTGTGGAAATATTTTTATTTCATTGCTATACAAAAAAAAAAAATCTAAAATTTCTCTCACCTATTTTTTTTCAGAGGCAAATTATGCCAGCAGCATCAGAGTCGCTCACCCTGGTGACGAGCCAGCTCATCGGTCAGACCACTCTGCCCTTCACTCGCCTCTTCGTCTGCCCTGGCAGATCCATGTTGCTGGATGCTCCTCAAAGAGCCACGCCCACACCATGAGCGCCAACGGGCCTGCCCCAGAACCAGCCCCAGAAGCCCCTCCCATCTCAACCCCTGCCCCAGCACCGGCCCCCACTCCGGCCCCTGCCCCGGCGCCGCCCCCGCCCGCCCCACCTGCCCCGACATCCTCCACCATACCGGTAGGTGCGTTGGCTCAGAAGAAGCGACAGCAGTATGCCAAAAGCAAGAAGCAAGGCAGCAACGCCAACAGCCGGCCACCGAGGGCTCTTTTCTGCCTCAAACTCAACAACCCCTTACGCAGGGCCTGCATCAGTGTGGTGGAGTGGAAGTATCCTTTACTGTGGAGGTTGAAGCTCAACATGCCCAGTTTAATTAGTGAGCTACCAGGATGAAAAAGCTAATCTTACAGTTGAACCCCTTTGGTGATCAGTTTTTCAAACAGAAACCGTCTGGCGATTAAGTAAGAAATTAATATCTACACAAGGCTCTCTGGTGGGCCACTTTTAAGTTTTTGCAACATTATTAACCTTATGACATGCAAACATTTTTCAGCTTTATTTCTCTATTGTAGAGATAAAACAGTCATTAAATAGTTGTGGCTTTTCTAAATTAGAAAAAAAAGTTAGATAAATAATATGGAGACTACACTGAAAAAATGTCTCTTTGAACCAACTTTTAAAAAATTACTCTAGTCAAATTAGCTGTAAAAAATTAAAGTAATTTTTTAAGTTGGTTGAAATAAAATATTTTTTCAGTGCAGTTACAATTATGTTTGTCAATAATTATATTACAATAATTTACAATTAACACAAATACTTTCATTCATTACAAAATCAAATAAACTTGAAAAATGAATCAAATTTAAATGTAAATAAAAACATGATTATTAACAGTCCTAGTTCCCAAAATATTTTGTTTTCTTATCAATTGTATTTTTAGTTTATATTGTAAGCAACAAAATATGAAAAGAAATAAAACAAAAAAGAAAGAATGTTGGATTTTATTTTCAATAATTGCTCTCCTCATTTTCATTGGTACTTCTGGTAAAGAATTGTCCCTTTTGAATGTATAAAAGTCCCCAAAACCCAAAGAGGGTCATCTTGGGGTCACAATGTCACCACAGAAGAGAAGAAGAGTTTAAGGCCTTCTTTTACCTGTGCTGTATATTTTCCAGTTTAAGGTCATTTTGGTGAGGAAACTGCTCTAAACAACAAGAGCACTATTTTATCCCCCATAAAGACAAAGGGAAAGTCACTGTGTCCTTAATCTAGAGCTGCTGCTGCTGCAGTGACATCCTGTAGATTAAAGCGTCTCAACGCAATCGTGGAGGGTTTGTTAGTAAACAGATGGTTCCATCAGGAAATGTCATAAAATGTTACAAAGGAGATTACCATGCTTGAAAGGCTGTGGTACATATTTAACTACAGTTTTATGTTTTGTTTGTGTGGACAACGTCAATGTCTCCTGGGGATTTACAACCAACACAGACGCAGCTGTAGCTGTATCAGGTGTCCTCGTTCGTCCTGGATAGAAAGCATACAGTACATCAGTGAAGCTTGTTCAGTACTTAACAGATTTTTTTAATGTATATTTTCCAATGACATTTATCTGCTGTATGATTTTATGTTGAAAATGTGATGCTACATTGACATTTAGTTCTGACTATTTGAGGTGAATATTGTGCCTTTTGATAAATTACATGCTGTCTTCATATTAAAACTATGCTTTCAGCTCAGGCTGAAATTAATTCGAGACTACATTCTGGGTCCACTGCATTAGCTTTAAACTCACATTCTATAATCATTTTCTTTATTTTTGTACCAACTAAAAGACCTATTTTTTACATTCTGAGTCATTAATCATTTGATTTTGGGGAATATGAGATGACTCATATTTCTAAATATACACTGTTGTTCTTATATTGCACATTGAGTCAGCACATTATCGAAGGCTAATTTCAGTTTAATTTTCTAAACCAAATAAAGCCATTTATTAAAATGTTGCGTAAACAGATCAAACTTAGCCGCTGCAATTCAAGATTAAAACCACACTATTAGCAAAATATAAGTCCAGGAAAAGTTTTTTTTATTATTATTATTATTATTATTATTATTACAGTATTATTATTGTTATTATTATGTTGTTAAAATATTGTCTCTATGTAATTTTCTTCTGTGATTTCCTTAACTTTCACTCTCAGGCCATTTGATATCTTTATATTAATTGCCATTTTTGCCAACTGTATGGCCTTAGCTGTCTACGTCCCTTTTCCTGAAGACGATTCCAACTCCACAAACCACGATTTGGTGAGTAGTCTGTATCTGTCTTAGAAGCAGTTTATTTATTTAGTGTCTGCTGCTATGGGGCTGCTCTCACATCCATGGAGTTCTAAAAACTTCCTTTTGGTTTGAAGTTTTATGTTTTCCATAAATTGACTATATGTGGTACAGTATTTGTGAGATACATGACTAGTGTTTTTGTTGTGACATGATGAGGAGAGAAGAAATACTTGATCTCCAAAAGTCTTATCTGTCACTGGCAAAAGTATTCACACCCCTTCAACTCATTACCAAAATTGCTCAAGCTCAGTCATATCAGCAGATGTACAGTGAGCAGCTTTTAAGCTGTGCTATAGATTTACATTTGGCTTTGGACTTGTCAATTATAAAACATAAATATGGTCTGATGAATAATTTAGACACAGCTAGCAGGTTTTCTTTCATTATTGTTCTGGACGCAGCTCCATTCAGTTTCCTGTCAACTCTGACCAGCTTCCCCATCGCTGCTGAAGGAAAGAAACTCCCCAGCATGTTTCTACCAACATCATATATCACTATGGGGATGGTGTGTTCGAGATGATCTGCATTATCAGTTTTTATCTCATGAGGCCCTTTGCATATAGATTAGAACTTCAACTTTAGGTTTCTGTTTTTCCACTATTCCTAAAAGAAAGGATTTCTGTAGTGAGCATCTAATAGTGTCCCTCTGACTCTCCCATCTCAGCTGTGGCGTTCTCTCATTAGTGTTCTCGTTGTGCTCTGTCAGTTTTGTTTCTGAGCCATGTCTTTGTAGGTTTGTTGGTCTTCATGATGCTGTTTTTTCACTAATGTTCTTAAACCTTTGAGGTCTTCACAGAACAGCTGGATTCATTCTGATCTTAAATTGCACACAAGTGGGCACAGTTTTCTAAGTCGATGACTTCTGGAGAAAATTAACTGCCCTAGATGTTAATTTAAGGATGTCGGAGAACAGGGCCTGATGTCATTGTTTAGAGGGTCTAAAAACTAATTCTCAATTTTCCTCCACTTCATAATACTGTTCTCCTTTTTTTGGCATATCTCATCAAAAAGATTCAAATTCATTGTCGCTTTTGGTTGTCAAGTGGTAAACTATGGGCCAGATGAAGCGGTGTGAGTACTTTTACAGTTACTGCTTTCCTCTGTGTTAATTTTGATTGCAGTCTCATGTTGTGTGCCGTTATGTAGCTGGGGCTTTATAAGCAACAACAGGACCTTGCATGCAATCTGTGTTTTCAGTATGTAGCTTTAATATGCAGATTTGTTTTGCCTACCCAGAAAAACACTTTGAACCGATGCTTAATCATGTCACGGGTCCGCCTGTGAAGTTTTTTTTTTCTTTTTTTATTTGCCTTTCTATTTTTAGCAACTGCTCACCATTGCACCACTCTGTGCACCCTGTGCATTTATGTCTGAATGATGAATTGTGGGTGATGTAGTGTTGTAAGCATTCTTCCACTGCTGAGGATAAGCGTGCTCTCCAGAAGGCAGACAGACATAGACTGCGGTGCTTACAAGAGCAAAACCAAGCTCACTGTTCAATGATTAATGAGAAGTGTATACCGCATGACTGCAGACAGTCGCCTGTTTTTGATTGATGCATTTTGAGGCATTTAAATCTCAGACAAAGCTTACCAGTTTGCTGTAAATGACTGAGAGGAAGATGTAAACATGTATGTGATGTGTTGAAAAAGGTGCAGCTCTGGTTAAAAGTCTGCTTGGTGTTAATGAAGGAAGGAGTAATGCTTCTCACTGTGACCTCCTGGAGGGTGACATCTGGGTGTCTGTTTACACATCACTGGTTCATCAGGGAATACTGGTCCATCTGGGACATTGCCTGTGACAGAATTATAGTCAGATTTCTGTCAAGTTTAGTTGTGAATTCAGTCCGAAAGACATCATTTTGCCGCATAAACACATAAAAACAGTCTATTTTTATCCACTGATACAAATTCAAGCTGGTTCGCAACCAAAAATAAAAACTTAAAAGATAAGAACAGCGTTAAAATGTTTGCTCCTTGCCTCTCATTATTTAAATTGGGAACAGAAGTGACTTCATGCTGCTGTGTGAGAGAGTAAATCACTGTAAAACATAGTTCTTCTTACTATTTCAGACAAATTGATTACAAATCTGTGTTTATCTTATACTAGCAACTAGCTAGAGTGGTGAACATTGCTGAAACAGTTGTCTCCATGTGTGTTGTAGTTCTTGTGGACTCAAATGTCCTTTCTATAGTAAAAAGAAGTTGAACGTAAGAAGGTTTGAAAGCAATGGAGACAAAGATTACAATTAACACTCCTTTCTTTATTTTCCTTCTTCAAATAGGAATATAAAGAAAGTTACAAAATGGAAAAAAAAGTGAAATCTATTTAATCTTCGTACGACATTAAATTTTTTTTAATAAAATACAGTAAAAGAGATTACATTTTGTTCCATCTTTAAAATCATCAGCACACATTAAGCAACTCTCAACAAAGATTTTTTAATCTTGAATAAAAGCACCTAAGTGTTTCAGCGGTTTGTGACACATTTTGGGTCAGTTAAGTAGTAAAAACAACAAAACCGATAATACTATAATAATAACACAAATAATAAATGCCATTAAAGCATTTTCTTTTAAAACGTATAAGTTGTAATGCCAGTAATTGTAGGGACCTTGGTAGATTCATAAAGGTGTGTTAGTAAGCAAGCTGCGTTTTTAATCTCACCCAAGCATTCACCTGTTAATCATCGCGCTGCTGCGCCTGTCCTCTGAAGCTGCTACGGCTCTCATTTGTTGTATTTGTTGCTCCTTCCTAATGAACAGGTATAGTCCTCCTCTAAACAGAAGTGTCAGATTGGATTTATGGATGCACCCATTATGAATTAACTGACAAACCACATGCATGACCCGATCACTGATGGATGCAGCGTGAATGCTTCATAAACAAGGGCATTAAGTAACGATGAAAGGACAAGCTGATGAGTAGATCCGAAATGATTTATGATCTCTTTGAGTAAGACACACAGGGACAAAGCTTTGCTTTCATTTTATTTAAAAGACACGTATGTTTCCTCATAGTTACACTGCTTTCCTCTGATAGTTTTACATTTTTTAAAAAGTTAGGTGTAGTTATGCCATGTCACATCTAAATCACCTTCAGGAGGATGAATAATGGAATATTTTCCTTTCCAGAAGAGGTAGAACAATGTAATTATTCATAGCACAGAAGTGCCAGCTTGGCCACAGTTGTCTATACTATACTAAACTATACTATATGGAGATCTGGAGCGGAAAGTGCTGACTTTGTTTTGTAATATAGCCGACACAGTGAAGATTGTGTTACGCACTTCTCTGCAGCTGCATAGGTGGACGAAGACTGATATGAAGCCTGAATTATAGATTTTGGTTGGCCTACTATGCAATGCAAGGATCAAATTGTATTACGCTGCTACTAAAGCATGCAGAGTTTTAGCCAGTAACACATTAGAATGTCATGTAGCTTTTTAGCCGCACAGACACTAAATCCCTGCATTGAGCTGATGTCTGGAGTTTTGGACGTATGGGCTTTTTATTTAGTGTGTTGTTCATTGATGGACTTACTGTCCACTATGTTCAGAGTGCTGAGGTGCTGCAGAGCTGCCTCAGTGTTACACTGCTGCATAGTCATGGAGGCTTTAATAGCCTGAGCCTGTCCGTCTTGTTAGTGAGGCTTGGTTAAATGCAGCAGCTCATTATAAATAGAAAGCAATTTCCTCCCCAGGCAGCACAGAGGGCAAAAGATTGGGGTTTTACAACCACCAGGAGGCACAAGTGAGTAACAGGATGCAGCAAGCACAAGGAGTTGCATGTACATGTGCAATGAGACAAACACCAAGTCAGAAAGTCATATTGTCAATGCAGTCAAGGTCAGCTTGTTCTGTTTCTGCTCTTTCTTTGCTTAGACATTTGGTTGGATAATAAGGAGCCATGTTGCGTGTGACTGTCTCCTCTAAGATTTGCAAAGGGACATGCGGATAATCCTAGCACTGCTGGTTCTGCTTTCAGGTCATTTCTGTCTTATCTATCTGAGGATCAACACCGCAGGTGGGAGTCTCCTGCTGAAGGTGGCTCAGCGGAGCAATGACCTTTTCATGGGGAATGTGATTCATACATCTCATTCTGCGTACGTTAACATACAGCCAGCTGTGTCTGATACCAGGAACTGTCGGTGCTCATATAAGTGTTGTTGCGTAACTTGTGCTATATGGGTGGCAATAAAAGGACAGATACAGATGAAAAAAGGACATATTAGTAGAGTTTGTACTGGTCCATGGCTGCTAAGTTTAGAGGTTGTCTCAGGTTCAGTTTTTTTTTTTAAAACAAAGCATAATGATGATATAAATTATCATCCGTTTGGTGATTCTGTCTGTTCTTTTGCTACATAACACAGAACATGCTTCCTATAAATAACAGCTTTAGACATTTATTTTTTTTATCCTTCATTTAACCTGGAAGAAAAACTAATCGAGATTAAAAATTTAATTTTCAAGAGTGTCCCGGACTTGACTGCAGCAAAACAAGATAAAAAATAAGACAATTTCAGCCTTACAACATTTGACTCTGGTACAACTAATCACATAAAACAACTACAGCCTGAGATATCTATCTCCTTGTTGATCCTTTAAAACAATTCAATAAAACCATCTCATCAATCTTTAGATCCTCCCGTAATCGCAGTAATGAGGAGCAGCATATTTAAAGCATTCTTTTCCGGTTCTGTCCTGGTTCTTGGGTCACGCAGTGCTTAATTGTCAAATTTTCATTTGTGAAATTATTTGAAAGCTGTATATTATTTTGTAATCAAATACTAGTTTCTGTTGGCCTAATATACATAAAAAAACAAGAAAATACTTGGGCTTTTGTGGTTAGAACAAGACAACACACAAAAAACCTTAAGGGACATGAATGCTGTTGCAAGGAATGCTTAATATAGCAGCAAAAAATAATTAGTCCTCATCTTTCAGGAGAACTGCAGTTGTATACTGATAATTACTCCCTTCTGAAAAACCAGTCAAAAGAATAATGAATTTATGTCAATAATCAGTTTTAACCTCCTACCAAAGCTTGTGTATCTTCCACAGCAGGGCCTGTTGCTTTATAGTATATTTATCTTCTTTATTTGTCTTTTTTTATTTATGTAAAACAAAAACCAAGCTTTGCATCATTGTTTTAAATTGCACCTTGTTTACTCTTAAGACATAAAAAGCAGTTTTAGGGTTTTTAAACCAGAATTGGTCCAGCAGGTCCTGTTTATTTGAATAACATGGTTAAAAGTCAGTGCAAATGGAGCAAATGAAATAAATATAATATACAAGAGGTGCTTTATGTTTATGTGTGAGTGTTTTGGCTGCACTACATACTGCCTTAGAGTGTAAATATGTACACGTGTGGGGTGAATGAAACAGTTGGCTCTGCCTGCGCGCGCGCGTGTGTGTGTGTGTGTGTGTGTGTGTGTGTGTGTGTGTGTGTGTGTGTGTGTGTGTGTGTGTGTGTGTGTGTGTTAGTTGCTGGCACAAGCAGCTATGTCTGGATTGGGGACTCCTGTGGAGATGATGATAGAAGAATGTGTTTAGTCACTTAACGTAACTGCTCATTTGCAGCTCACACTAGCACTGTCCCCGCTTGTTATCTTGAATGTGTATTTCTGCATGTGTGTGCAACATTGAGAGTGTATCTGTATGCAGGCGTGTGACAGGGGGAGCAACACAGTCATAGGAGCAAAGCGAGAGTGAGTGCTGTTTCAGTTCTCTATGGAGAATGTGTTTATTGTACATAATAATGTAAAGCAGCAGAGCCGTGGAAAAATATTCCTGCCTGGACGTTTAGCAGAATTTCTCATGAGTCAGCCACAAACTTGAATGCATTTTCTTGGGAGAAGTGAAGAGAAAATAATATAATGCGTAGTTTTCTGTATGTTTTAGCATTTAAAAATCTGAAGAGCATGGTTTGCGTATATATTCAACCCCTTTACACTGATACCCATAAATAAAATCCAGCGAAACAAATTGCCTTTTGAGAGTTACCTAACTACTAAATAAAACACCTGTGTGCAATTTACTCTAACTTAGTGAACAAACAGCATTGTGAAGATCAACAAACACAGCAGACAGAATACAGCAGTGTTAGCTTATAGAATAATAATAACTCAAGCTTTGAACATGTCATGGGTGTTTCAAATCATCGTTAAAAAAAGGAAACAAGCAAGAGACTACTGTCTACTAAGACATGATCATCCTCTCAAATGAACTGTCTATGTGAGGAAAGCGTTAACAAAAGTGCATTCTCAATTCAGAGAACAGCAAAGTTAAAAATTTGCCCTCATGCAAAATGCTATTTGGTTGTAAACTAATTATGCACAACACTCTGATCACACCTTCTTGATGTCGTCACATGGCAGTGGAAAGATCATACTGTGGGAAATCCTTTTTTCTAGCACGGAAATCGAAGTTCGTCAGAATTAATGGAAACTCTGCAAAAGTGCTGCAAAAGATTCATCTTGGGCAGAGGTTTATCTCTTGGTATAACTAATTATTCTGACCTGTTACACCTACACACTCGAACGAGATCTTTAAGGTCAAATAATCAAAATTTCCAACGTTCCTCAGGAGCAGATTTTAATCCTTCCCTGCAGATAAAATCCCTATAAAACACATTAATGTTTGTGACAAAAGATGAACAAACCACAAGTTGTATGAATACATTTGCAAGGCACGACACAGTACATAATACACAACACATTTACACAAATAGACATGCATAGAAAACACATACGAGTCTTTATTCTAATCAGATGGTAAGAAGCATGTGAGACGTTTGAACAAATGATCACAGGGCATTGATAAATCTTTCGTCAGAAATGACCACATGGACTCCACGCTCTAAGTCCTCCTAATATAGACTGCACACTCTGGCAGCCGGAGGAAGCAGTGGGAAGCACTAAACGCTGGCTGCCCTCACCCTGCTGGCTCGGCTGCACGGCCCTGATCTTTACCGACAGAAGAGCGAAGCAGAGTCGGAGAGCGGACTGAGAAAAGGAGATGGCAAATATCTGTCATCTCTTTGAGCGCATCAGATCAAAAATAATATAAAGACATGTGGGGGCATCTTTGCTGCTGAAATAGCTGATAACAGTAAGGCTTATTTATGTAATCTACATCCGGTTTGAGGAGACCGCTCGCTGGACTACATATGTCCTAAACTCTCAGTTATATTGTAGCTTATAGTTTGCCGTGTTTTTGCTGCTCGGAAGCGTCTGGTCACACACAAATATCATGCATGCATGATGTCGCCTTGACTCACGCTACTCTGGGCTTGTCGCCACACGCTCAGATGCGAAGACATGCAAGCATGCTGCAGCAGCGGTTAGGTAATAATACAATGTAAACACTCTCCTTTAGTTATCCATAAAAAATATATATTTTCATAGACAACTAGTTTGTGCAAAGAAAACATGTTTTTCTGTCAGGGGATAAGGCAGATTTTTCTACAGTTTTCCATCCCACAATCTTAATCACTTGGTTAAATAATGGAAAATATTTCTGAGTGAAATATTTTCCATTAACCTTTTATGTTTTCTATCATATCTGTAGTCTTTCTTTGTCCTTAAATAACTTCTAATTCCATTTTTATTCCCACAATACTGTCTAATGTAATTATCAAATGTTCCTTACAAAATTTAAGTTAATGAAATTTGTGCCTAATACATATCTAGCATTATTTAAATAAACTATTTTTTATTTATCCATTTATTTTTTTCATTTTTATGTTTGTCTAGGATGCCTAAAAAAATGTAGTTATACAATTTAAAATTGAATTGTGGTGATTAATGTGACTGTATTAGGTTTTGAGGCATAATTTTAAGGTTACTGCAGTTTTGTTTTCTCTCTTTTAAGAAGTTTGTTTTCAGCAATCTCAGAGAACTAACAGCTGCAGCTGTTTGAGCTATTTTCTATCCTGAAATTGTTCAAAAACAATATATGAGGCCAGTTCCAGTGACAGTGACATTAATTATGAGTCTGTGGGGGTAGAAAGCAGGGCTGCACAATATGGAGCTTCAACACCTTCATTCTGATGTGTGTAAATGTGACATACAGTCACACTGAAGGACGTGTGATGTCAAATGAAGCAAATTAACTCAAAGACTGCACAGTTTTTTCCCCCACTGCTGGATTTTGACCTCTTTCCTATTTCAGTCATGAATCGAATCCAGTGCAATCAACTGCCCTCAGAAATCTCATTATTAGCAAATCGAGTGCAGCTGT
Organism: Poecilia picta; assembly: GCA_033032245.1. NCBI lineage: Eukaryota > Metazoa > Chordata > Actinopteri > Cyprinodontiformes > Poeciliidae > Poecilia > Poecilia picta. The sequence continues at coordinate 18,591,616 of CM065357.1, read as the reverse complement.
GTGTAATTTAATCTCAGTAAAAATCCAGCTGTTCTGTGAAAGCCTGAGAGGTTTGTTGGAGAACATTAGAGAGCAAACTGCATCATGAACACGAGGAACACAGCAGATCAGGGAGCAAATCAACTTTTCTCCTCAAAGTTTTCCACTTGAGGAGAAAAGCACTGTTGAAATCATCCGACAAAAACAGGAGAATAACACAACTGTAACCCTGCCAAAACATGGAGTCCATCTTTTCAGGCCAGGCAAGGGGGGCATTTTTCAGAGAGACAACCATTTTGACTCTAGAGAACCAGCAAAAATCCACAGCTTAAGTGGATGAGTATGTGCATGGAACAAGTAGATTTGCACTCCACAAATCCTATCTTTTGTGGAAGAGAGGTGAGATTGTTGACTTGAAAGTCATTAAAAACCTCCTGGTTGCAGTTTTGCAAGCCATTTAGGGGACACCAACAGATGCATCGTCGTTACCTGTTACCTCACTTCCTTTTTTGTTACGTTTTGCTTCCCAAATGTAAGGTCTTAATTTGCAAACAACCAGGCAAGTTAGTCTCATAATGTTTACTAGGGTAGAGGTGATGCATTGCTGTTGTTGCTTTCTGTCTGAGGTGAGGAGGAGATAAACTGTAGCTCATGAGCTCTGCAGACGCACCACTCCAAACTGCTAATCTACTCACATTGCTGCTGTCCGCTCAGCTAAGTCATATGGCAAGTTAGGTTGGAGCGCGCTCGGTTCAGTGGGTGAGCAGCATCATATGTCATGTGGTGAACTGATCAGCTGTGAGATGAGCTGAGCTGAGCTGCGCCTGTAGATGTGAGTACTCACCCTGTGGCGAAGGAAGGCCAGTTGGGGTTGTGGCTGTGGGGGGTTGGTGGAGGGGCTTCTGAGTCTTCTGTTACTTTTTTAGTTTAAAACTTGGCTGTTATAATCTGTCTTGGGACTTGAAAATGTCTCGATGCCTGATGAAAGCTGTTTTTTTTGCAAGCATGAGACTGGCAGCAAGTGGAGTGAACATATTTTGCTGCTGATACAGTATTACAGTGAGTCTTTTTACAGCAGCAGAATTCAAACGTAAGAGTGGAGAGTGTGGTTTGTATGGTCATCTTCTTTGCTGTGTCTTGTTGCTCCTCAAACAGCCTAACATGCTGATTAATGACTAGATTACTGTTTAATTGGAAGGGAAATGGTTATCATTTGCAATTATATTTAACATGCCTTCCTGATCCAGTAGCTGGCAATGTGCATAAATTAACTTCAGCTTTAAAAGCCAAAATTGTCCTGACAGAACGTTACATTTTAGCACCTGCTCCTCAATTACAGCTGGAGAAAATAAGAAACTATTTATTGCAGCGTCATACGAAATTCACATCCTTGCGTGGGCCATCTCATAGTAGTGTTTAGGCTGCTATGAAAAGCTGAGTAACGTTTTTTTTTCTTTGTCTGATTTCTTGTTTACCACCAGCAGAAAATCACAGCAGCAGTTTACTGTCCGTTCTTTGTGCTCGTCGTAAAATTGTTCACTCGTCTCTGTGTCACTTTCTCTCCGTCCCCACATGAATCGCTGTGTTCTCTCTGCTCCCTGCAGCTTAAGAATGCTCCAGCACAGAGGCAGCAGCCCTCAGCTTAACTCAGCCTTTTATTGCAGTAACAAAGAGGCCCATGTCGGTTATTCTGGGCTAAGTGCTTCTCACAATCTGCTGTTAAGCGTTGGGAAAACGAGCCCGACAGCCTGCAGTGCTCTCGCATTTGTAGTGTCCGTAGAGATCACAAAGTTAAGGACTCCCTCAGGGAGAAGAGATAATTATCTATATAATAACATATATGAAGGCTTTTGCCTCTTTTTACTCAGTGTTAAAGGTTAATTTTCATATTGATTGTAATGCAACTGGTTGGTGATGGTCATACAGTGCCTTGCAAAAGTTTTTCAAACCTTCAGGCCTTTTCACATTTTGTCATACTACATCCACAAACTTGAATGTATTTGATTGGATTTCAATAGATAGACCAACACAAAGTGGAGCTTAATTGTTTAGTGGAAGGATTTCACTTGGAAAATACCCTTTCCAACATTCTTTTCCAGCTTCTAATAGATTGCCTCATATTTAGCTTCATCTGTTTTTCTCTTCAACTCTGCCTATTTTCATTCTTCTAGCCAAAGAAAATGTGTCCCTAAGCGTGATGCTGCCACCATTATGCTTCACCGTGAGGATGATGTGCTGCATTACTGTTTGGCTTGTAGGCCTGGGAGTTCAACTTTAGTTTTATCTAACCAGAACATTTTCAAAATTGTTTGCTTTCTCCAAATAGTTTTCTTTGTGCTCCTCTTGCACCTCACTCTTGCTGCACAGATCTATCAGTGATTTTCTAGCTGCTTCTCTGATTAATGCTCAACTTGCTGAAGCTGTCAGTGTTTGTAGACGGCCAAGTTTTAGTGCGTTTGCAGTTGTGCCATGCTGTTTTCCCCTTCAGATGATGGATTGACCTGCAGTCTCTTGGACTTGCTCCTTGTTGTTTGTTGTTGTTTGAACTTGATTTTATTTTGGTATATCAGACTAAATGGGAAGTGAATATATTTGCAGATAGGGCCTTTTCAGAGTTATATTTGTAAAAAAAAAAAGAAAAAGAGAAAGGTCAATTTATTTTTTTCCCTTCCACTTACAATTATGCACGACTTTTTATTGGTTTGTCACATGAACCCCCCCCTCACTCCCCCCCCCCCCCCCACAAAAAAAAAAAAAAAACTCAAAAGGTCAAAGGGTGGGAACATATTTGCTTGCCACTACATGTATTGAATACCAGCTGGTTACGCTGACCTTACTTATGAATAAATAATGAGGAGCGTCTCTTCTGGCCTATAAGACGTTGCAGGACTGTTCTAAACAAGCTGAGCCCCCTCTTCAGTTTGTCCGCCTACAATTTCTACCACAGCCAAACACACACACACCACCTTTGTCTGGATGTGTGTGTATTTGCTTTCAGCTTCACATCTAGTTGTCCTCAACCTGATGGCTTAATGTTCCTGTGTTCCCTCTGCCTTTGAAACAAGCAGAGAAAGGAGCACAGCAAAGTTACATCATGTTTCTCTGCATACAGTACCCTCTGCAAAGCCCTAATTATCCAAGCCAATCCATTCAGTGTGTTTTTTGTCCAGCTTTTTGCTCCTTTTAAAGACTCTGTTTTAAAAACCAACTTCATCATTTTATAATTTTGTATTTTGGGCTTTTAAAACAGGGCTGCACAGTGACGCAGTTGGTAGAGCTGTTGCCTTGCAGCAAGAAAGCTCTGGGTTCGATTACTGGCCCCAGTCTTTCTGCATGGAGCCTGCATGTTCCCTATGTGGATGGTGGGTTTTCTCCGGGTGCTCCGGCTTCCTCCCACAGTCCAAAAACATGACTGTCAGGTTAATTGGTCTATCTAAATTTTCCCTAGTTGTGAGTGTGTGTGTGCATGTCTGTGTTGCCCTTCAACAGACTGGCAACCTGTCCAGACCCTGAACATTAGCTGGAGATAGGCACCAGCAACCCTCCCAACCCCAGTAAGGGACAAAAGGTGTACAGAAAACTTCTTCCAGGTTCAACGATTTGGTTAAAACGATTTGGGCTCGTGGTATAGCGATTTACTTGTCAATTTCAGCATATAATGAAATGGGACTTAATTCATCTGACAGTTGGAAATGCTGAACATTTTAACAATGTCACAAAATGTGTGAAATTGCTGTTAAAAATACATAATTATGTCAGATTTTAATATAACAACATCACAATAAAACACTATAGACAAAATCTGAGAAATCTGAAGTATCTGCAGTGTTTTACAGCCCTCGTGAAAACTCCAGCCTATGCAGCTGCAGAGGATCAAATTATAAATGACTGTCCAGCACAATATTGTGCAGAACTGCACAGACTAAAATGTCATACAAGTTTTCTGGGGCATGCACAGAAGAGTTCCTTCTGCTGATACAAGACACAGCTTTCAGTACCTACTACCCTTCAGCACATCCAAAGTTCCACTCCAACATGGTCTGTGTTCGGACGCATTATTCCTCATATGCTGTTGGAAGATCATCCTGTCTGAAGACATGGAGAGCACCTACACTGTTATGACTTTGGGGACTCAGGTTTCCCTCCTTAAATGCGCTTCTGATTGGTGATAACTTTAGAAAAACATGGCAAAGACAAAGTTCTCTTTTCAGCCACTAATCACCTCACATAAAGAAATCTGCTGTGTTCAGAAAACTCATCTCCTTCCTCTTCACAATAACAAAACAGCAACGACACTGAGTTTTCTAAACCACGTTAATGCAATTCATTTTCTATGCAAACTTTAGTCACAGTTTGCATAGAATCTGGACTGGCACTAATCACAGCCAGTCCAGATTCATAGTCTTAAAAATTCAATTGTTTGAAAAATTTTCCTATTTAAGCAGCTAGAGATTAGGCAAGTGTAATATTATCTGTTTTCACATTTATACTGCTTTTGCAGGACACCCTTGCATGTTGTATGGAATCAGACTCCCTGCACCTCAAAGTAAACCCATCCACCCATTTTCTATACACCCTTGTCCCTTAGTGGGGTCGGGAGGGTTACTGGTGCCTATCTTGAGCGAGAGGTGGGGTACACCCTGCACAGGTCGCCAGTCTGTCGCAGGGCAACACAGCGATAGACAGGGAGAACATGCAAACTGCGCCACTGTGCAGCCCTCAAAGTAAATCATGTATGAAAAATCACTTACACAGTATGCAACTTTTACAAAAAAACATTTTTTAAATATTTGTTAAAACGGTCATTGTCATGACAGTATAAAGTGAGAAAAATAATCTGTGAAAAAATATCACAGAAAAAATAAGGATCACTTCAATTTTTTATTCATTTTTTTATTCAGGAGCCAAATACTAAGACATTTATGAATGTTGCAATGCTTGCCTCTTTAAAGTTTTTCTCTGAATATATAATTGCAACAACAGTCAAAATGGAAGTTGTGTCTTAGCTATTTGCTGTGCTGAAATACAAGCTTACTTGAGGAAAAATCATGTGCACTTTTGAAATCTTACACTGGAAACATAAATCACAAAGAAAAAGCACTGAATTGCCTACCTCTTCATCCAGATGGAGTTCATTCTTTAATTTCTTTACTCTTGTTGCCATGGTTATCTCAGTGTAGTGCTTGATTATGGGTAGAAACTATGCTGGAAAATTCATCAGAATTGAATGAACTCAGAACAAAGATAAGGTTTTAGATTAATACTTCTGAACATCCTTGTATCCTGTAATTAACTTTTTTTTGTATTTTTATAGTCTTTAAAGATGAGGAAAATCAACACTTCATAATGGTACAATGATATTCACACACTGTGCGTTTATATGTTGTCAATGCATGAAATATTAATTGATCAGCTTAAAAGAACAAAAATGTTCCACCACCAACATGTAGAATATTCCTAATTTATTTTATTACATAAAATGATTCATGCAATAACAAAGTCCTGTATTTCAGAGCTACAATTTAATATTACTGGTGTTTATTCTATGTTCTGTTTGGATTCATTGACACGTCGTAGCATGACGTCAGGCGCGCAAGATGACGTTACGTCATTGCCTGTTTTTGTTTTGCCTGCTGGGGGACAATAAGCTGCTGGCATTGACTACCATTGGCGTTACGTCAGTGGTCCCCAAAGTCCTCGGGGGCCACTGTGTTAAGCTATCAATATAACGCACTAAATATTAAATGTTCGCCTGACATTTAAAAGGAAAAAGGGGCGCGGTGCTTTGCTACTGCACAACTACATAAAAAGGTCAGAAAAAAGTTTTAATTAAGAAAAAAAAATAGGGAAAGGAACGTATAGTTATTCTGGTTTGACTTTGACAACCGTAATATGTAGATGTGATGTGTTTCGTTTAAGTTAAAAAAATAAAAACAGCCGACCTAAGCGACAACTCTGACTTACCACTAGCAGGTGTTTTAATTAGCTAATCGACCACAGCCGTGTTAGATTAGCTAATAGCAGCGTTAGCTAACAAGCAAACAAAAAAACGTCTAGACATAATACTGTAATGGACTGAATGTTCTGTTCTTTGAGTGGGAAATGTTTTTGAGTGTTTTCTTTTGGTGTGGCATGTTGTCAGTTGCTATGAAAATGAGTTTTTATGCATCTAGCCGACACAGAGACCGAAAGAAAAGTAGCTTTAAGTTGTTGTTCAACGGTTTTTCTGCGTTATTTTCCCTTTGCTGTGGCGTACTGCACTAAATTAATCATGCCTACATCTCCAGGTTTCATTTAGTTAAGGAAATAGCTCTACTGCGACTGCGCGGCTATGGATGGCACGTAAAAGAAGCGTTTTTTGCCCTCCAGCGTTTTGCGAATGCGCAAAATTTCCGTACGTAAACAATAACATTTAAGAGGTTCATAGCTTCCGATTGAAAAAGAAAAAAACGTCTGTTATCTTGATACCAGAAAATATGCATTTGAAGTTTTCAGAATGAGCCCATTCCTAGTAAAGAGGCAAGGCATTGGATTTATTTCTTTAGATGTGTATATTTGTTTTTTATGTTATGCTAATAGTAAGATTAAATTTGTTTGTGATCAAATGTGTTTGTCTCTGTTTCTATTCTGTGTTTGATGGCCACCAAAGAAACTTGGATCTTTCTGAAATAATGTGATCATGTTCTCATAAATATGACCTTAAGGTTGCTGCTGGCAGCTTATTTACTTTTGTTTTTGTCTTTCTTTGTGTTTGCAGGAAACAGTTGAATATGCCTTCCTCATCATTTTCACTATTGAGACCTTTCTGAAGATTATCGCTTATGGTTTGGTGATGCACCAGAATGCATATGTAAGAAATGGCTGGAACATGCTGGATTTTGTCATTGTGGTTATCGGGTAAGTCCTTATGTCATTGATGGCTGCTTTTAACATTTTGTGCCTTTTATTTATGTATCAGGTCCTAAGGGTTTTGTTATTTTTAGTCGGGTGCTTTTTCCTTGCTTCAGTTTGACAGTTTACAGTATTTGCTGAAGGAGAAGTTAAAGTTGCTTAAGCCTCTGCTCCGAGTGGCCAACTGCTAATAGAGCCCCTCAAACACCCACAGTATGTGACCCAGAAAAGACAGAGAGAATAAATCAGAGCTTTACCACCACTGGAGTGACTCAGATCTCTCCATTTTTATTCTCCTCTCCAACTCTCCCTCACATCTTTCCCTCTCCTTCACTCACTCTCTACCATCCTGCTCTGTTTTGTGTCTGCAGCTTGTTGGCATTAATTCCACAGGGTATAGCTTCTTAAAGCACAGGGAAGCACAAATTGTTTTTTTTTTTCTTAGAATGTATAAATGAAAGACAAATAAAAATAAATATTAGCAAGTCTTGAAAATAACCAGCACAAAATATGGAATTTTTGTGCTGGTTATTTTCAAATTTCCCAAATTGAAATAAGTTTATGGTTGTTTTTAGTTTGCTCAAATAATTGCCACTTTGCACACACTGTTATGGAAACATCAGATGCATGCCTTTAAAGCTTGAATCTTTACCCATGTATTGGTGCAGCGCAGCAGAATGTGACCTTGGCCCTTGCTTTGCTTCCAGAGCAAGTAATCACAAGAATATTCTTGGATGTGATCACTTTAGAGTATTGGTCCCTATAAAAAAATATGATGGTAACCAATACATCTTCCTCGTTAATATCATAGTTTTGATGGTTCATGCTGTTAGCTCCCCAACCCTTTCCACCCTTATTCATGTCTCCTGCACATTCTCATCTTATCATCTTTATCACAGCTTTTTTTCCCCACCCTCCTCTTTCTTTCCTTTCCTCCTGCCTGTATCTCTCCTCTAATACGCACAGTCCGATGGGTAGCTGGGTCAGATCTCTGTCTGTGTGCTGCATGCGGTGTTGATCTGCCATCCAGTCACATGCAACGAAGGCTGCCTCTGCTATGAAGAGTGACTCTTGCTGCTATAAACCACCAAAATGACAAACCAAGATAATCCAGCTTGTATCTGATGTCAGAGGTGCAGTCCATTTTCTGACAGGGTTTAGTGTATGCCTGCACAAATGAAACATCTTTAACATTTGATGATTCATGGTTTATAGCAGATAAATTGTTTTGGTGGAATATAGATAATGGTATTTTTCAAATGGTACAAGTACAACTTTCCACTGAAACAGCAATGTTTTCAAGTGAAAATCATTTATGCTGAAATGTCATGATAAAATCTTAAATGTCATAACAAAAAGTAAGAAAAGACATTTTCTACAAAGGTATGTGTAATGTAAAAATATTCATGCTCATTTTTGTATTTTGTCACTTTAAAACACAAACACCTCAATACATGAAGTAGGGTTTATGTGATGGACAAAAACACAGCAGTGTGTAATTGGCGACAAAAACCATAAAATGTTAGAGTTTTTTTATGTTTGTCTTTGGCCTCTGTGTGAAGGATCACCTCATCCTGCTGTACATATTTAGGGGTATGAAACTGAAAATTTTCATTGTACTGAAGGGTGTAAAATGTCTATTTTATTATCGGGGTGTTGTGTTCAGGGGTGTGTGTGGTTTTTTTTCCCCACAGTTTGAATCTCATCTGATCATAAAACCTTCTTCTATATGTTTTCTGCCTCCTGATGATTTATGTCAAATTGCAAACTGGACTTCTTATGCTTTTTTCCCCTCGCTATTTGCTATTCTCTTTGCTAGGGTAGATTTGTGGAACTCACCATTGATAATCTTTCTGTCAACAGTCTCCCACCTTTTAATTTCACCAATGGAAACTTAGCTTTTAAACCAACTGATTTGTGTAGTAAGTGTTCTTTATGTTACTAGAAAAAGGCTCAAATATATTTATCAACTACACTTTAATGGGTGTTTGAAAACCTTCATAAAAGATACTTCAACTGCTGAAAGCTTGGCTCTTCTGTGGTTTCATTAATAAAAGAAAGTTGTCAATATGTGAGCCTGAGCCTATGTCTTGTGAAACCCCCACTGGCGGGCGTTTAGTCCAGCAGCTGTGACTCAGTGGAGCATAAGTTGGAGCAGACTGTGCTTAAAGGCCATCAGAACTTCTTCCAGCTCCTACCAGCAGCTTCATTCACTGTTTTTACTCCACAGCTTGGAAGTGATAAGTCAAAATGATTTCCCCCTTCTGGCTAGGTGAGAAATCTCTAAGCGAGTGCAACAGTGTCCTCCTCCATTGTGAAATCTGATTCTACTCTGAGTCCGCAGTAGGAAGCAGTTATTATGTTGAATGTCTTTGCTTTTTTACTGTTTTTTAGATACACAACTGATACATCTGAACAATTTCAATATTTAGAGTGATATAGACTCAAATGATCAATCCAGTGTCTAAGATGCTATTTTAGATATGGTGTCTTGTCTTGAAAGAAACAAAGAAGACTATTACACCTTCTCAACCAGAAAAACAATGCTGCACAAATCCCATTAGCAAAACTATATAAAAGTGCAAATATATTGTAGTAAACGTATATATACAGACATTTTTGCAGTTTGCAATCTCATTTTCATCTTGTAAGAATGCTGTAAAAATGGTGGACTGCATACTGTCTGATAAGCGTATTGTCTGTCTTACTGAATATTGAAACCTACCTTTATTATTTAAACAATCATTTTATTTTCTTTATAAAATATTTAAATTGTTTTATTGCTCAGCAGTAATGCTTTGAAAACGGTTATCTCCTGTTTAATGTAGCCATGATTTCAATGGCTAGTGTGGAGCTAAGGAGACCAAATATTCATCTTAACGTTTCATTAGAAGTGACCTGAATTATAGATGAATCATAATATCTGATGTCCGTTTTTGTTGGCCTTATCAAATAGTATTTGAATAAAGCTCAAACACAAAAATGCTGCATTTACTGTCCTGAAGAAATTGATAGAGGAAACTTGTTTTTGGTTGCAGACTCTTCAGTGTTGTCTTGGAATTTTTGACCAAAGATGAGAAGGGAGAAGGTGACGGAGAAAGTAGCCATCCGTCGACGCATGGCCACGGGGGTAAGCCCGGTGGATTTGACGTTAAAGCCCTTCGAGCCTTCCGTGTGCTGCGACCCCTGCGGCTGGTCTCAGGAGTACCCAGTAAGTTTTCTACAGATACTCTGCATATTTTTGTGTGAAACAGTTTAATTTCCTTAATCAGAACAAAACAGAAGGTGATTAAATCCTCATGGCAAGTGCAAATAGTAAACGTTCAGACCCTGCGGACTGTTTTTCAAAAACATCTATTCAGTATCTTCATCAACGCTTCAGGGTCAGGTGTTCAGTATGTTAAAGCAAAACGAGAGTAAAGGTTTAATAAAAGTATATGGGTTGCATTAAATGCAATTAGATATAGTTTACACTTAAACTAGTGTTGCACTGCTATAATAATATATATTTTTACCTAATAAACATCACAAGGTGCTGAAGGTTCAGTTGTATGACCCAAGCCCATCAAGATTTGCATAAATGTTTTTCTTATATTCCCCACAGGGTTGAAACGCTTTACCATCTGGTGCTACTTATGTAAAAATTTAGCAGTAAAACAAAAACACAAGAGTTCATCTTTTTGGCCATATCTTTTTCATCGGTTTGCTTTTCATTTTTGCTTAGGTTTACAGGTGGTGTTGAACTCCATCATTAAAGCCATGGTTCCTCTGCTGCACATCGCCCTCCTTGTCTTGTTTGTCATCATCATCTATGCCATTATTGGCCTGGAGCTTTTCATCGGTAAAATGCATGCAACCTGCTATATAGGCGGCACAGGTGAGACCTCTTGGCTTTCTTTACTCATAAAAAACCCAATTTTCTGTCAATGTAGCGCTTGAACACCTTTTTATGCTTTCCTTACCAAAAACACATGTTGAGGCTCTTTATACATTTATTTTTAGTAAATCATGACATCATAGTGACAAACTTAAAGGATTTGCTAAACACATGTGACTTGCTTCAAGTTGTCTCCAGTTTTATTTTATAATGATCAAAAGACTGTAGTTGTGACAATTCAGCTTACTTTAATACATTTTTATGTATTTAATTTTGTTCATAAGGGAGTTCATAAACAGTGCATTTTGCCCTCTTGACCATTTCTTCTGTTTGTGATAATCAAACAAGTCTTAATATCAGACAAAATGAGCCTAAGTGAATACAAAAAGCCACTTTTAAATGAAAACTAGCTTTTTCATATGGAAGGCCTGAAATGCCAAGAAAAATAAGCTTTAAAGTTGCCATAACCTAAGTTATCAAAACGTGGACTTGGTGGTGTCCTGATAACTATTGTCCAGAGTTGTCTGCTAGGGAACATGTGTCATGGTTGTCTTAGTCCTGGAGCAACACAGCTAGTCCTTACCTTGGTTGCTGATATTGTTTATTATTTTTTGATCAGTTTTGTTTCATACAGAATAAGACTTAATGAACACCTTTTTTTAAAAAACTGAAAGAATGTTTTCAGTGATCCTTAAAAAGCTTTTATTTATTTATTTATTTTAGGAAATCTAGCATGGTCCTTTGTGTTCTTTTTGTTAACTGTTGTTTTGACCTTGAATGTCTCTCTAGGATGCAAATTTGGCGAATCACTGCCTCAATGTTTAATCGTGAAGAAAACCCTAATCAAGTCAAAAGAGGCCTGCAATGTCTCAGATGTTGTTCTTGGTTCATTTAAACTCCTGGATGATTCGTCAACATGCTGGCAAAATCCTCCAAGAATGTATTAAATTTTCAGTACTGTTGTTTTGCCCATTTATTATTGATGCTTCTAATTCACTGGAATCCTAAAAGCACAACTTTTTAACCTTTCCTTGTTCCCACGTGGAACTGTTTACAGGATTACCAGACAGAAAACACAGAAACTCATTAATTTATTAGAAGAAATAAAAAACCTGGCTTAGGAACAATATGACAGAATAACTTTCTGTTAATCAGAAGGATGTTTGTGTTTTCATGTCTGCATGTGGCGCTCTTAATGCTAAATGTAAACTGAGGCTAGAAATCAAAAGTGAAGGTGACTTACCTTCATCTAACGACGACTGACTGTGTCTTTCTGCAGATTTGATAGCAGAGGAGGATCCAGCTCCCTGTGCGATCTCAGGGCACGGGCGCCAATGCCCCATCAACGGCACACAGTGCAGAGAAGGTTGGCACGGCCCCAACGGGGGCATCACCAACTTCGACAACTTTCTGTTTGCCATGCTGACGGTGTTTCAGTGCATCACCATGGAGGGCTGGACAGACGTGCTCTACTGGGTGAGTACTGCTCTGGCCTCACATCTTGATAACCTGCGACTGACACACTGATGCATCCTCAACCACAGTAATGTGACTGACAGGGTGATGATGAAGGTGATGATCATTTCCTGAGGCACCTTCTATCACTCGCATGTGATTGATTGGCTAAATGACTCAACACATTCATCAACCTATTACTACTCATCTGGCACTATCAATATTCTTATGAGATCTGTTTTAAAAGAGACATATGGTCGATTTTTACAATCTTGTTATCTAGTTATCTAGCAGTTAAAACAATGTAATTGTGGTATCATCCCAATAAATTCTAGACTTCACAGTTGTTTTTTCCTCAGGTTTTTAATCTTTGACCTTTTTTACATTTTGTCATGTAACAACTATAAAGTAAAAGTTTTAAAATGCAGCTCATAATATTGAATAAAAATTAAGAATCGATCACCAATCTTTAAATAAAAGCTGAAACAAGAATAGCTTATACCAAAACTTGATTACTGCAACATCTTTTCACAGAAAAAGGGCAAGAGGAGGTTTCTAGAGCTTTTTCACAATGTTTATTACCACCTAAATGAAGTGAGATACAGTGTTAAATTTGCTTGTAAAAGCAAATTCAGCAAAGAAAGCTAGAACAATTAAAATGAGTTTTGTAGTATGTCTCCTTTAAGACAGATGACTTTTTCAGCTTGATTCTGTCTTTTCCGCTGATTTTACTCCGTTTTTCCTCTTTTCTCTCTTCTCTTCTTCTCCTTGTTTGCTTTTCCAGATGAACGATGCTATGGGCTTTGAGCTTCCATGGGTTTACTTTGTCAGTCTTGTGATCTTCGGCTCCTTTTTCGTTCTTAACCTGGTTTTGGGTGTGTTGAGCGGGTAAGAGCCTTTTTTTCTTTGAAGACAGGGGGCTTTCTGCTCTTTTGTGAGCTGGAGGTTCTCTGTTTTCTCTTTGTGTCTGTGTCTGTTAACTGGTTGCTCTCGGCTCCTGTAGGTCAACGATGCCATCGGATTTGAAACGCCGTGGATTTACTTTGTCAGCCTGATTATACTGGGCTCCTTTTTCGTGTTAAACCTTGTGTTAGGTGTGCTAAGTGGGTAAGACGCAGCGTGTGCAGTGGATTTGGTTTGCAGTGTGGAAAGCATGTTTCTCTGTTTGAGATAATAAATCAGTTTACCATTGTTATGGTAAAGTTATGATAAATTAATAGCTGACCTGCAGAATAAAGGTGCATTCTAGTAATAATGGCATAATAATGCAATAACTCATTCTCAAGGATCAATAAACTTTAAATTGTAATAAGCATTTAAACAGTGGAATGGGAGACATTTGAAATATCCAAAATAAAAAAAGAAAACAACAGAAACAACAAATAAAATGAATTATGAAGTCTATGTAAACAAAATTATCTTTCATAAGGGATAGTTGAGACCAAAACACGACTGAATACTTTTATCATTCAGTTTTTGGCAAGAAAAAAAAGAGAGAGAGAAAAGAGAAAAATGATAAATCAAGAAAAAATGATTGAGTTTCTTTTAATTTATCATGTGATTAATTTATTAATTGTTTATTTTGACAGGTCTAATTATATGGTGATATATTTCAAGAAACTTATGGTAATTTTGAACATTATCGGTTAGAGCTAGTAAAAACCAATGTTCAGGTTCTGTAAATCACTATAAAATGTGTTTTATACAAAAAGGTTGACCCGCTATTAATGCACACAATGCAAAAGTTAAATTTTGGATAAAGCACAAACAGTTGTTGCCCATGTCTTGGATCGTGACTCTTGAAGCACTAGCCACAGCACACACTTGGTGAATCTACACCAGACGTTTGCATGAGCTTTGCTTCACAATCTTCTTGGTGCTATTGTTATCATGTTATTTGAACAACTTTTTATACCACAGCTTTTCCTTCCACTGAACTTCTCATTGATACACTATGTGACAGGACTCTGTAAACTTCTTTAGCAGTGACACTGTGGCTAATCCTGCTCATGTAGCATGTCAATGACTTCACCTGGAGAATAATAAACAATCTTGTCTATGATTCTATTCATTGGACTTTTCAGGAAGGTGATATTTTTGTGTTGAAATCCCTCTATTGTTTTTTTTTTTTGTCTGTTTCCATTCGTTGTAAGCCATAATGTTCACAATCAACAGAAAGAAGCATGTCAAAATACAACCATGTATTAAACCTATATTATTTCATTTCAGTAATCTAATTACTAAACATTTCAGAAATATTCTAATTCACCTGTAATTGCTGGTAAATTTCTTGGCTGTTTTGATTCTAAACTATTACATCCTGTCTATGACAGCTGCATTGTGAACATTTCTGCCTTCAGCCTGTCTCAGACCCAGTCATCTCCTGAGAGAAAAATTAATCTTGTTCCTCGCCCTTCACTCCCTCTGCGCTGCTAAGCTCTCTCAAACCCCGGTTTGCTTTCCCGTCGCTGCAACGCCGGGTGGGGTGTTACAGTAGATTTAACTCTAGCTGGTTGACCAGTAGGAAGGAGAGTTTAATTTTCCTTTTTTAGAAATCCATTAAGGTTGACAGAGCTGTCACACCAGGTGGACGAGGAGTTCCTGTAGATGGTTTTAAATCGATCTTATCGTTTTGCTTACTTTACGTCTTAACGTTTTTGAACAGATCCTCACTGGTTAGGACATTTCTCTTTGCGCCTTGTGCTTTAGTCACCTAAATGTAATTGTGTAATTGTCAGGTACTTAACTTAGTCATTACAGCAGCCTAAATGTGCATTTGTCTTAGTATAAACATTTTTCTTCTTTCATCGTTTCACTGTTTAATAATTCATATAAACTATTATATAATATGAGTGTTGCATGTTTTTATAAAACTATCTGTCTTTAGAAATTTACCTTTTCTGTTTGATTAAGACGATCACCTCAAGGATACGTTACTGTATTGCTGGACTCTATTTATAGCACTGTGCCGTCTCTGTAAGGTGCGTTCTCCCTCCAGTGGTAGAGTTCAGAAAAACACAATCTGAAATGTTAAGCCACGCCCCCCCAAAAAAACAATAAATAAGATAATTTAATGCGAGAAAACAGATATTATTTTGCGTGTGGAAGAATCCCTCTTGTTTGCTGTGAATGCTTGTTTTTGCTTGTGTTTGCATTAACTCATGCACATCTTTGTATGTGTATGTTTGCTTTTGTCTATGATCGCTGCTTCCACATTGCAGGGAGTTCTCTAAGGAGAGAGAGAAAGCTAAAGCTCGAGGAGATTTCCAGAAGCTGCGTGAGAAGCAGCAGCTGGAGGAGGACCTGAAGGGCTACCTGGACTGGATCACTCAGGCTGAAGATATTGACCCTGACAATGAGGACGAGGCTGAGGAGGGGAGTAAGAGAAACCGTAAGCAACCGTCCTCTGCTTCCTCTCTCTCACAAGAACATTGCTCAACTTGGATTTTTAAGGAAAATATTCAGGAGCATTCATTTTTTGTTGGCATAAAAGCTTTGGGCTTCACTTACTGAGTGGCACATTTCCTGGTGACCAAATGAACTCGTTGCACTTCAATCTACAGGCAAACGAGGCTCTTCAAACACAAGATGTGCAAAAAAAAGCTGAACTCGGGATGTTAGAAAATTACTGTCAGGTAGAATAAAATAAATCACATTGTTCTAAATTTATTTGCCAATAATATATAGTTAAATTAAAGGTTACACATGCTGGAATATTTTCAGGAATTTAAAAAAGTATGTTGCTCTCAGCTCAGTTTCATAATCATCACAATTATTTAAGAAAAGTGTCCAAAAATATTTTGTAAATATTTAAGTTGTTTTCCAGAGCATTTAGCTAAATATAGAAAGTAATTGACATTACTAAACAAAATAATGCTGTCTTTGAGTTTTGCTTTAAGGCCCTTTTACATTTTCACTGCTAATCTTATGACTTTTTAGACCAGGAAGTTTTGCTTGGATTAAATCTTGACAAACCATATAATTCCACCGAAGAGAAAAAAAATCTAACAAATGACTTTAGCAGAAGAAAAACTCTCAATCCAGATCTTATTTCTTTAAGTTCCAAAACATGACGCAGAAGCGACAACATGCTTTGGCCTCACCTCGTATTTGATAATGGTGATTACAGCTTATTGCATCATTTGCATATTCATTCATGAGCTCCAACTGCGACACCCATTGCTCAGTTCCTCATTCTATGTTACTTTTTAAGTTTCACATGCAGCGTCAATCTGAATATTTTCCCAGAAGGCCGATGGTCCACACCTTTTTCCGCTCAAAAGTCCCATCTTCATCCAGCTTCACGTGTCAGTCGGGTCTCTATGAGTCCCTGCAGCTAACATGCTCGCATGTTAGTCCAGGTCCTCGTCACTTCCAGATGCTTCCTGTGACTAACTGCTCTCCGTTGTTGTTCTTCTGCCCTACTCAGTGTCCGCAGTCCAGTGTGACTCCTGCTGCTTTTGTCATTGTTGGATATTGATATTTTGAATACTGTTGTTGTCCTGTGGTGCTTGTCTGCTCTGACCCATTTTGATAGCAGCCCATTCTCGCCCTCTTCCCCGCCCTCCCCATGTCCCTCTGCTGTGCCGTTGTGTCTGAATGCATGGGGGCTTGCATGCATTGCACATGAAGGGGTGACTCTGGCTGACCTCACCGAGAAGAAGAAAGGAAGGTTTGGGTGGTTCAGCCAGTCGTCCGACACTCATGGTAAATCCTGTGGTTCTCCCTCCAGTGTTCTCAAGCTTACTGTGTCTGTGTGTGCCCAATCTGTACATGTCTGTTGTTTTTATCACATGATGTAAATAAATAACCTGTGCTTATATTTAGTAACAGTTTTAGGTATGAATTGTCCTTGGAAAATGCTGAATTACTGAAAGTAGGAAGTTATTCCTACAAGACAAATGAAAAACAAATTATCTCTGGTGATCTGCTACCTCACAAAATATGTAAAAATACTTTTTTATTCTTATTCTTTTTTTTTTGTATCTGTTGGTGAAACAAACTCTCATTAGTTTCTCAAAAAGAGCGTTTATTGTAGACTAAAACCAGAGAATATGCTTGAAAACTCATATTTTACATCCCGGCCCTTATTTTTTAGAAATTGAGAGAGATAGTTTTCCGCCTTTGGATGTGACACTTATTTTTATACGTTAAAAATAACTCTCTTAAATGGGATATTTATACGCAGATACATGCTGTAACACAAGCTGCTAAGATCCAATCTCATAGCCAGATGGCACAAATTGGAATTACATTTCTTAAATGATTATAGTAAAAACCCGAAAGGTTGGAAAAGATGAGTGGCTGATATTACTTTGCACCATATGCTGCAGGCTCAGGCGAAATGCAGTTCCTATTAACCAAAGCACATCGAGATAATCAGGGTACTTTATTCATTTTACCTTGAGGGGACATGTTGCGCCAGATGTCTTTGAGATAGATAAAACTTTTAAAACCTCTAACCTTTTGCTGCTGATGCTGTAAAGTCGGTTGTATAAACACTAACCTTAAGGACAGCTCCTCAATTTCCATACTGACAACATGGATCATTTTAAATGCATCATTATAAGCTTTGTTACTGATTCCAGTTTCCAGTTTTTGAAAAGCTTTGGCCTTGTGATACCAATTCTGATTCCTTTCCTTTAGAAGAACTGTTATTTAAGACTATATCCAGTAGAAACAGATTTAAAAGTACATTCCTTTTTATTTAAGTGACTATGGTTTACATAGAGCTTTGCTAATACTTTGAAACATTGACAAAATGATTAGACTTCAATCTTCCAAACAGCCTTAAATCTTCCAAACAGCCTTCACTAACAGCACAACACTAACAGTTGTGCTGTTAGTGTGGTTTGCATCACAAAAATAGCATCCTTCTTTTTTTATTCTGGGAATATGCAAAATGTTGACCCTTATCTTAACTGTGAGATTTCCAAAAGACTGCCAAGTAAAAGACAGAAGGTGAAGCCCTCATACAGCCTTCCTGCTATCTGCATAACGTTTTTTTCTCTCACACAGCTTGAATGAACCACAGCTTGTTGACATGTCAAACAAAATACCCTCTTTCATCTCTGCTTCCTCTGACTTCCTTTAAACTCCTCGCTGGAGCTAAAAATAGCTAAATTAGGTCCTTTTTAATTAGTAATATCACTGAAGATTGCAGATGCTGTTATCAACTCGACACGATGCATTCACTGATTGGGAATAAAATTGTGTTTTTGAGTTTTCAGCAATGTGAGCCACAGTCAAAACTTTTCAAGATGAACATTCCCTTTTGTATATTTACTAATAATAGTACTATATTACTTATAAAATCAGCACAGACTGGTTTACTGTATGTTTGTCACTGTGCATGGTTTACTACTGGACAGCCTAAAGAGTAAACCTTCACTTCCATATCCTTTCCCTTAACCTTACATGTCAGCAAATAAATGAGACTGTTTTTTTTTTGTTATAATTGAGCTGTGCACAGTAGCAGCCACTTAACATACTTAACACCGTGTGCCCTAGTTTAAAAGCAGAAGTCTGAATATGGGAAACGGGGCTAAACCCAGATCACGACTCCAGCAGTCAGCACTGTTTTCAGAGCTGAAAGCTGTCTGAAAACTCAGGAATCAAAGACAACGTCCCCACATAAGCTCAGCAGAAGCACCTGAATTTAAGAGCCGAAACATTTCACATGACTCATCAAGTGTCGCCAGTCTGTCTTTATATCATAGTAAAGCAAGTGCAGCAGCATTTCAAAGACAAGTAATAGGAGCGCCGACCTAGTCTCTCCAATGTCTTCCATGTTATTTTTATTCATTTATTTGTTTAGTATTGGTTGTCCCTGGTATAGCAGCTGTGTATTGGCCTGTAACATGACTGCCTTGCAGCGCCTTCAGGATGATACTGATGATGACAGAAACACAGCTGCTCCTTTTTGTCTCTATGGATGCTCTTGTTGCACAATCAGAGATCTTTGACTGTCTTGATTACTGTGTTCAGCAGTGATCAAACACTTTCCAGATTTTCTTTAAACTTTATGAATCACATGGATTTAGAATTTTAAATCTGTTTGCACTTTTTGGTGTGGTTTGTATGATTTAAAAAAAAAAAAGAAAACAAGCAGCATGTGATTTTTTAGTTGCTAATAGTTGTTCTGTGTGCTGCTGCAGCGAGCGTTCCAGCCAGTGAAACAGAGTCTGTGAACACCGAGAATCAGAATGGAGAGGATGAAAAGACACCCTGCTGTGGACCTTTGTGGTCAGTACAGAGCAACCTGCAGCTAGTCCACTTTACTTTAAACCTTTAACTTACAATGGGATTTCACAGCTTTTATCTTTCAGTACTCCTACCAGTTTTCTAAACTGATGTTTTTTTTTTTCAGTCAGAAAATCTCAAAGTCAAAGTTCAGGTCAGTATATCTTTTAGGTATATCTTCTCGTGCAGAAAGCTTCTGGTATAAGTTGTAATCGTATGTGACTATTAGCCTGTTAGCGGCTCTTGCTTTACTTTATACATAATGAGTTTTTTTTCTTTCTGGGGATGATAAATTAGCAGCTTTCATAAGGTCAGCATGTACCTTAAAGTATTTTTATAGAAAAGCCTTACTCAGTGTTTTTACCTCATTTGCTGTTCAGTATGACTTGCAAAATTCTACACACACTGTCCCCTTGAGGCTTGTGCTGTAGTATCAAGACTGCATGGTGTGTATTTTCTTAACTTAAGGTTTTATTTATCATCCCCTCTTGTAGTCGGCGCTGGCGTCGCTGGAACAGGTTCTGCCGCAGGAAGTGCCGTTTGGCTGTGAAGTCAGTACCTTTTTACTGGTTGGTCATCATCCTGGTGTTCCTCAACACGCTCACCATCTCATCGGAGCATTACAATCAGCCTCTGTGGTTAACACAAGTTCAGGGTACGATCTGAATGCACAGACACATCTGTCTTCTGTCGTCTGTCTTCTTTTTTTGAGGATTTTTTTTATAATAATCTGGATAACTGTTTTATAAATGCTTTACCTAGAGCAAAACAGAGTAAATAATACAAAGTAGAGATGATGGACAATATATAATAGAGGATGAGAACCATAAAAAACAGAGATGAAGAGATTAGGATGGATGGAGGATGAGATAAATAGGGATTAGAAATAACAGAGATAATACGGGAGGAATGAAGTTTATACAGATGTGGGATGAGAGGGATGAAACAAGATAGTGAAGAGTGTTAACAAGAGCAAATAAAGTTAGCAAGGAGGAATGAAAGGGATGAGGAAGATAAGGATGAAGGTGTGAAAGAGATAGAATCTAGAGATAAAAGAAGGGAGCGAGGAGGGATGAAAGAATGAAAGGTTGAGATCAAAAGATTGTGATAATCCCTGCTAACCAGGTTAGCTTGGGTAACAATGATGTGGATGTTTAATTTGTCATATCGATCTACACTCAGCTGTGCACCAGCCTACACTGAACTCAGTCTAATTGTGTTCATGTACATTTTTGATCTGCTTTTTTTTGTCTTTTACGTCTTACTCCTTAATATTTTGTTTATCTCACACAAAGCATATTTTTTTATGTTTAAGAGACATCCATATGATACAAAATAATATCGGCTAAAGTAAGAAAACAAAGAAATTTACATACATATATTTACACTTAGTTTTTGTTGAAAACTAAGTCAAGCAAGTTTAAATCCATACTCTAATTTTGTAGTCACACTGAGTTTTTAATGAAAAGATGCTTAAGTATTTTTAAATTGATTAAGTCCATCAAATCAAATTGACAGTGTCTTTCTGAAGGTTGAAATGTTTTTATTTCTTTCAGATGTGGCGAACAAGTTGCTGCTGGCCCTCTTCACATGTGAAATGTTAGTGAAGATGTACAGTCTGGGACTCCAGGCCTACTTTGTGTCCTTGTTCAACCGCTTTGACTGCTTTGTGGTGTGTGGAGGAATCACTGAAACCATCCTGGTCGAGCTGGAAATCATGTCTCCTCTTGGGATTTCTGTGTTTCGCTGCGTCCGTCTCCTGAGGATCTTTAAGGTCACGCGGTGAGTTTATTTTGTTACTCGTGATTGTTGGTGTGTCTCCCCACTGTGCTGTTTATTTATTCAGGTAATCTCTTGTTTCAATTGGCCCTCACAGGCACTGGCAGTCTCTGAGTAACCTGGTGGCATCTCTACTCAACTCAATGAAATCCATTGCTTCCCTGCTGCTGCTCCTCTTCCTCTTCATCATCATCTTCTCCCTGCTGGGCATGCAGGTGTTTGGTGGGAAGTTCAACTTTGACGAAACCCAGACGAAGAGAAGCACCTTTGACAACTTTCCCCAAGCCCTCCTCACTGTGTTTCAGGTAATTTTTTTATGATTAGACTTTATCTGAAAAGCTTGTTTAGAGTCTTATTTTTCAATATTACCCTGAACAAAACAAAGATAAGTCAGGCACAGCAACATCCAACAATCAAATTACACAATGTTGGCATTTTCATTCAAATGACATTACAATTAGATGTTTCAGCCTCCAAGTTATAGAGATCTTTGGGATCTATTCTAGACCATAGCCTTCATTTCCTGTCTTTTAAGTTCTGACGTTAGGTGCAGCACTTTTAAAAAACATTGTTCCAGAATTTATATGAAGACTGTGCTTCCGGCAGTGGAAAACAGAAGAGAATTTATATTCAAATCATGCAGTGTTTGAAATATTTCTGAAACTAAAAGTTTGAGTCAGTCTTTTTTGTTGTGGATATGTTGCTCAGTGTTTTTTTAATGTTTCCACATTTGCTAGAAGTGCAAATACAAAACTTTTGGTGGAATTTCATAGGATAGGTGACTAAAGAAAATCTTAAACGTGTGGCAGGCAGATGCATCCACCCTCTTTGAGTCTCACTAAGTATTATAATGCATTTAGATCCTGACCGGAGAAGACTGGAACGCTGTCATGTACGATGGGATCCAGGCGTACGGAGGCCCCTCCTCCACCGGGATGGTCGTGTGTTTTTACTTCATCATTCTCTTCATATGCGGAAACTGTATCCTGACTCATCCTGGCGCTCATGTTGCTACTATTTAATACTGTTTGGATTTAAGCGCCTCAAAAATGTAGTTTGTGGAGTCTTTCTTTGTTTTGACATCAGGGTTATTCTTTACTGACCTTTCTGCTCAGATATCCTCCTGAATGTCTTCTTGGCTATCGCTGTGGACAACCTGGCAGATGCAGAATCACTCAACACAGATGAAGGAGACAAAAAAGAGTGAGGACCTGATCTCACCATTTCTTTAAACCATATTTTTTGTTTATTATTATTGCCACATGTATGGAAAAAGCACCTATAAAATTTTCCTGTAACTTACAGGGACAAAAAGGATGATGAGAAAGATGAAAAGGTATTATCACATTTCGTTCAACCACCAAACAAAAACAATATACTAATATATATTGTAACACAATTGTTCACATTTTCTGGTATATATATATATATATATATATATATATATATATATATATATATATATATGTATTAGGAAGAAGAGGAAGAGGACAATGATGAAAATGGAGGAGATGAAGAAGACCCAGAGGTACCATCCGGTCCTCGGCCGGTCATCGCTGACCTCGTAAAGAAGGAAAAGATCATTCCGATCCCAGAGGGAAGTGCCTTCTTCATCTTCAGTACCACAAACCCGTAAGACACACTTTCATCATCGGTGAACTAATGCTCAACCTTTAAAAACAAAAACATTATTTCACCCAGCGCTGAAGATTCATTACACATTAAAATCATAAAGTTGCATGTAGTATCTCTTTGATATGTGATTAGCTGTTGTTCTTTCTTCCAGGGTGCGAGTGTTTTGTCACCAACTCATCAACCACCACATATTCACCAATCTCATCCTGGTGTTCATCATGCTCAGCTCTGTGTCGCTTGCTGCCGAAGACCCGATCCGCAACTTCTCTGCCCGCAACATTGTAAGTCTGCAAAGCTTAAACAAAAAACTCTATCCACAACCGATACACATTTAGCACAGGCCAGAAGAAGAAGTAGCACTTTGGACAAATCACTTGTCAGGTAATAAATGTTGTTTGACACTCCTTAGTCTCGTCAAATGACCCCACTCTTGGTTTTTGCATGTTTTAGCTCTCTGAGTGTAAAACAAATATATTCTAGAGTCCTTTCCAAAGCCTTTTTTTTACCTGACAAGTGTTTAACCTGTCAATTATTAAATTGCTTTAACATGTGATGAATTACAAATGTTATTTTTTCTTTTGATAAATAATAGCTAAATATATGAAAGAATAGGTGTTGGAATTTTGTGGAAAAACATGTTTGTATTAATCCAGTGAGAGGCAAAAACTCTAGTTTTACAGTTTTCTCTCACAAATCGCTTATATTTTGTAACAATTAGATACGGCCAACTTAAAATCATCTTTTTGTATGAAAACTGTAATTTATCAAAGGAATACGCAGCCAGGAGGACAAGGCAGAAACCTTTTTTGTAGCAGCATTCATAATATTCATACTGCTTTAAAGAAAAAAGAACTGCACTGTCTTTGAGGACAGAAACACTGGAAAAAGTGTTAAAATGATTAATATGAAAAGATTAACAGTAAAATAAAAGAAATTAGATAACTCATAATTACCTAAGTACTGATAAACTTATATAAAAGTGGTAGGTCGATAAGTTATTCGGTAAAAATATTCCTAAAAAGTAATTTCCTTTAGAAAAAATGTGATTGTTGCTTTTAAGGACCAGGATTACTCTGATTAGATGTGTTTATGTAGATAATACAACTGTGAAAATGGGAAATAGTGGAGCTTCTTTTGTGCTTTTAGAGTAGAGTTATATTAAAAGAAAGTTTCTTAAGCAACTTTAAACATTTCGGCTTAATCACTCTCACATTAGAGTACACTACCATGTAGATCAATTTCTAAATACTTGCTGGGAAATCTTCACCAATGTCCGTTGTTGCTTTGCTTTGTAATTTTTACTGGATTCACAAAGAAAACTGCATTAAAATACATGCAGGAGCACGAAGTCGACCAGATGGATTCATTTGCACCTATTTCTGTCGGTAAAAATTACAAAAATGACAAGAAACAATCCAAATGTGATTTAGAAACGAGTCTATCTCTATGAGGAGCAGCAGACAAACTGTGGTTTCCCGCTGCAGTTGCTGCGCTGAAGTGCCACTCTATTCATAAAGTTTGTTTTTACCAAAGCATCTGCTTTTAATGCAGTTTACACAAAGTACATAAATTCACAAACTATTTTTCAGACATCACTAGAAAACATGTGAGATTTGTGACATCTCTGACCACAACAAAACAACATTAAATGTGCTGCTAATATTTTTTTAGATATTGTTCTTGTCATTAAGTTAAAATATATCCAACACATATTAAAAAGGTTTTTTTGTCTTTATTGAAAAAAATTACAAATAAAACAGCTATATATTAAAATGACAACAAATATCCTAGATATTTAGTGAAATGATAAATTGTATTTTTTCAAAAGGTCATGTAACATTATTTTACATTTTATTTAGTTGGACTTCAGCAAAAATGTCTTGAATGCATGGACAGTGTTCCATTTAATGTGGACAAACTGTTCCTCACTGAGCATCAAAAATACACAATTTTCCCAGTGGAGTTAATCTGGAAAATATAAGATAAATAAGTAAGCATAAAAATAGAATGTGCTCATATTATTGAAAATTTGCAGATCAGTGTCTGATCTGTTTTAAATCCTGGAATTTAGGATGACCTATTATACATTTTTGTTTGGATTTAATTACTTGAAAGGATATCCACATAAATGTACTGTTTTTTATTTTTGTATCACGCTCAGAGTTTGAGAGTCCACAGTTGAGGAGAGTTTGTAGAAAAAAGTTTGCAAAATGTGAAAAATGATCAGGTCACAGAGTTTCTTTTATTCTAACTGAATACAACTTTCTGTAAACTAAGCTTCAGGGTTTTTTTATAGCCTTACTCTATATTCCATGTGTTTCAATTGTGTATGAACTGAAAATATGGGGCTTGAAGGCATTACCTTTTAATGCATCTGATACAGTAGACATGGCATGTGGATTGTTTCAGCGTTTTAAAACGCTTTGTAGCAAATGCAAACTATGCATGAGTGCTGTGTAAATTTTATTGCTTTGACCTAGCAATGACATGACTGAATCTATGGTGCGAAGACACTCTGTCTACCCTGGTAAAGATTCACTCACCTCAACATGTCAAATGCTTAGACAGGCTGACATGGCAGTAGCTAATGTTATTTGACCATCAATGGGCTCTCACAGCTCTTTAGACCAAGATGGTCTGGGGATTATAAAGTATTGAAAAACATATATGGCACCATGGCATAATTTAATTAACTTTGTCTTTATGAAATAGAACAATTCATATTATTCTCTTTCCTACAGATTATACAAAATATGGGTTCTTTATAAGCAAAACCCATATTTCATAAGGAAGACTTGATGTTTTACAAAGTAGATATAATTTTGTTATCTTGAGATTTTTGTCAGACGTCTTTTTAGATAAAACTGCATACCTGACAAGGTAGGAGTGGTCTGACAGAAACATTTTAAAGCAAACTCAAAAAGAAAAAAAGATCTCTTATGAGCTAAATCCAGCAAAAACACTAGTGTGGTCCCGATTTTAAATTCTCAGGTAGGATGTTTAATTTTCTCTTTTAAATGCAATAGAGCCTCTATGTTTGAGTGAAGTAACTCTTGGTAATCCTCTTTTGTAGATACTTAAATATTTACTCCTTTCTTTCATCTTGTTTATGATGTATAAAGCTGCATGATGACTGTCTTTGTTAAACATCTACATTGCTTTTTGCAGATACTTGGTTACTTTGACTATGCTTTCACCGCTATCTTTACTGTTGAGATCGTGTTGAAGGTAAATGCCCTGTGTCCCCTGTCTGTGCTGTCACTAACCTCATTCCAATAACACTCCAAACGTCTCGTTGCCTTCCAGGTCCTAGGCTATGCAGATTATGTCTTCACTAGTATGTTTACATTTGAGATCGTATTGAAGGTAACCCCATAGAGTGACAATGAGAGCCTTGCTGCATTCTCTCCTTGTGTGTCACCTGCCACTCAGTGCAACCTAGCTTGTTTGTTTCCTTTCTCTTATTTGCTTTTATTCTTCATGGCACCTCTTTTAAAAAGCAAAAAAAATACTATTTTGGACTTTTTGGTTGCACACACTAACATTAACACGAGATTTGTTAAATTATCCTGATCAAAGAGCGTCTGATGGGGGAAGGAAACATCACATGAACATGACATTATTCTCACTTGGGTGTCACATCATTGGGGCAGTCATCGCTGAAACGATTTTTGGTGGAAATGTGGAAAACAAGATGCAACCTCTGTTTGCCTTGCAACAAAATTTTATGGGGTGTTCCGACATTTTCGAAGGCATTGGCTGAAGTTGAGGTCAGGGTTTGTGTTGTAACAGCATAAAGCCAGCTCCAGTCAAAGCTACGAAGCTCCATGCTTATCATACTGACTGCTCTTCAGAGTTACCATAAAAGAGGGGGCACAACCAACCATGTTCCTGCCGAGCATGGTTCAGTCTGCTTTCCCCGACTGGCTGCATATCAATGTGAAGTCGCCTCTGCAGCCGTTCAGGCAAAAATAATAAACAACTGATGACTTTACTGCTTTCGACCTTCATATTCTCAAGCGCTCTTAGTTAGCAGTCTTGTGTCTTGACCTTTCTGCAGGGCTTCACATTTATATGTGCTTGGAAAACAAGCATTTTACTTTCATTATTTGAAGAAGGGTTATTTTGGCTGGTTTTTTCTTCTCTGCCTGCTGAACTGCAAAGTTTCAACTGGGAGCTGCCTCCAGTTTAATCTGAGCATTTAAAGAACATATCAGAATGTGCTTTAAGAGGACGGCCAACATGAATGTGACAGTAAGGCCATTTCCGATTTCCAATCCCTATATATAGCTGTTACAGGTTTGACTTCATGGCAACAAAATGCATGTTTGATTGCCTCATTCCATAGTGGATTGCGAAATAAATGACTTACTACTACATTCATGTTTTTAAGGGCCGTGGGGGTGGCGATAGTAGAGTTAGCCTTCCTGCTTCACTGCTGTGAGCTCGCCACCCCAAATCAGAGTGATCTAAAAGAGTGTGGAGAAGTGTGTGCGTGTGTTTGACTGCAGGACTCTGAGTGCTGAGAATATTCCTGTTTAAGCTGTTTATATCGGCTGTGTTTGAGTCCTCTGCAGTATGAAATGTAACACTGTTTGTGTATAAAAAAGCTGTAATTTTTTTTTTTGCGCCTTTAATACCATCTGTCCTCCCCTCAGATGACAACATATGGAGCTTTTCTCCATAAGGGAGCATTCTGCAGGAATTACTTTAACCTCCTGGATCTCTTGGTGGTCGGGGTTTCTCTTGTCTCCTTTGGCATTCAGTGAGTAAAAAAGAAAAATGTGATCTGCAGGCAGTCATGATGGGATCTTTTGCAGGTCTCTTCCTGCACACGTCTCTCCTGGCGTACTTCTTCTGCGTTCTCTCAGATATCTGGAATCAGATTTTCAGAGTTCCCCACTGGGAATATTAGAGTTTACCTAACATTCCCAGCCACCTGGTATATAGTGAAGTTTTCCGGTACTAGCCATTTATTAGCACTTTCATCTCAATACACCACTGACAAATATTGTGCTATGAAATGTCCATTTGTGAACATGTGCCTTTTATTGTTTAAATCTACAAATTACAGAGGAGTATATTTGTTTGTTCTGTAATCTGATAATGGTTTCCACTAAACAAACAGCAAATCTCACTGTTTTTATTTACAGCTCGAACGTTCTCACTTCGATATGAAAGCCTTTCTAACTCTGTGACAAATTGAATGCAGCATCTGACTTGTTTTTACCAAAGCATCTGCTTTTAATGTAGTTTACATGAGTCTTCACTAGGAAACGTCGTTTCTCTCCTCCCGGTTGACTAACAGCGGCGTTGCCCAAAACCCATTCCAACAACTCAGATGGTGTAAATTTTGTTGTCAAAATCTGACAACAAACTGTGTTGAGTAAAAGGGAAAATAAAAAGAAAATACTTTAAGAAGTGTTTTTTGTGTTTTGATATTTCTCAATGCCTAACACAGACATCTCTTCATTGATTTAGCAACCAGTCAACAAATTTATATTATTAGTGCCCTTTATTGTTCAACCTTAATGGACCATTGTCAGTTATGCATTTGATTTAGCTGAGAAATTGATACATTTTCAAAGGGTGCAAAACAGCAACTTCAGTTCTCAATTAAAAAAAAACCTTCAAAAGTGTTTTAAATTTTTCTCATCAGTCATATATTGAAGTCACAACTGAGTTTAAGATGCAAATGTTATCTTAAATCAAGAACTTCCTTAAAAGTAGAATGACTGAAACATTATTTTCCCTATTTGGGCTCGGATCACTAATTTGTCACATTTTTCAGGTTTTAAATTAAAATAAGAGTCACAGTCTTTTCTTATGGCAAGTAATGGTTATTTATGTGGTTTTCTCAGGTCTTCGGCCATCTCCGTAGTGAAGATTCTTCGAGTTCTTCGAGTGCTGCGACCCCTGAGGGCCATCAATAGAGCCAAGGGCCTTAAAGTAGGAAGTGAAAACATATTTCAGCTTCTGCACTGAAACTGGTTCAGGTTTATAATATCTTGGTCTCTTTGTTCCACAGCATGTTGTTCAGTGTGTCTTTGTAGCAATCAGAACTATTGGCAACATCATGATTGTTACCACTCTACTTCAGTTTATGTTCGCTTGTATAGGTGTCCAGCTATTTAAGGTGAGCAGCACTCACTTATAGGACATTATGAAGACAGATCATTTTGAAATTAATAGTAATTAGTTTGAACATAACACACTTTTTTTTTGTTTTATAGGGAAAATTTTACCGCTGCACAGATGAGGCCAAGTCCAGTCCAGAAGAATGCAAGTAAGTTTCAAATTTATTGTTTCTTGACCTTCATTTATCCCTTTATACTGATTTTCACTCTCCATATGATTGATCATTTTCTTCTAGAGGGACATACATCCTGTATAAGGATGGAGATGTTAACCAGCCGACGATGCACAGGCGGGTCTGGCACAACAGCGACTTCAACTTTGACAATGTCCTCATGGCCATGATGGCCCTCTTTACTGTTTCCACGTTTGAAGGCTGGCCAGCGTAAGACTCAAACATTTTACTCTCAAAGTACTCAGAGTCGAGAGCTTTTAGTGAAACGACTGACATACATGTGTGTTTAGGTTGCTGTACAAAGCCATCGACTCCAACAGGGAGAATCTGGGACCCATTTACAACTACCGTGTGGAAATTTCCATCTTCTTCATCATCTACATCATTATCATTGCTTTCTTCATGATGAACATCTTTGTGGGTTTTGTCATCGTCACATTTCAAGAACAAGGAGAGAAGGAGTATAAAAACTGTGAACTTGACAAGAATCAGGTAAAAAATCTCTACAATTTTTCTTTATCTGTAAACTCTGGCTCTGATTCACCAGCTCTGTCTTTTGTCCAATGTGAGCTGGATCTCAGAGTCTCACACAAGATATGTAGCTCTAATTGCACTAGTATAAACATGGTATTTGCATTTTTTCCACTGGTTTCAGTTTTCTTGTTTCACAATCTAAATGTAATCTTATCATTAAAGGAGAAAAATGACAAAACTCTACAGAAATGCTTTCTGCTGTACTTTCATTCTCTAAGTCTCTTTATCTATTAAAATCCAAGCTGACTGTTGGCATTAGCCGTTTCACTAATATCCATCCCAAAGATTTTACAGGTTTTAATCAAGCAGGCAGAGATTGTTTGAAAACTCACTCTTCGTGTTGTTATCTCTGTGCAGCGTCAGTGTGTGGAGTATGCTCTGAAGGCCCGTCCCCTGAGAAGATATATTCCCAAGAACCCATACCAGTACAAGTTCTGGTATGTGGTGAACTCCACTGGCTTTGAGTACATCATGTTTGTGCTCATCATGCTCAACACGCTCTGCTTGGCTGTCCAGGTACGAAATCAAGAAAAGTTTTGCCTCAATGTCACAGTTGCATTTCTTAGGTTTACAAATGATGATTTCACATTTTAAAATAACCTTATTTTTTCTTTACCCTTTATATTTATTTTCTTTTTCAGCACTATGGCCAATCGGCACTTTTTAATTATGTAATGGACATTCTCAATATGGTCTTCACTGCTGTATTCACTGTGGAAATGGTTCTCAAGCTCATCGCATTCAAACCAAGGGTGAGTACCATAAACAAAATGATTAATTATTAATTAACAAAAGCGATTAATTAACAAAAGCAAGAGTCTGATAATTTATGCAATTAATCACACTGCCATTTTGAGAAACATATTATCTTTTGACACAAAAAAGAGTATTGTTTAACTAGAGGATAAACTTGATTTATTTTGTTGATAAATTAAAAATGAAAGATTGCTGTTTCAGAAAATAAATAAATAAGAAATAAAGACTTCATCACACTTCTTGTGAAATTTAAACCCAATCCACTACGCTAATGGGGGTCCAGCTTCTTTGTCCAGTTTTATGTGAAATCTTCTTTCTCTTTGGAGCTTTTTTTCATATTTCCACTGGTACTTTCATGACTTTTCTTTGATGATAAGAAAACATATCTGTTTAGCTCCCTCAGCTGTTACTTTGGCTTCAGTAATTACTCCTAGTCAGAAAAAAGCTGGTTAAATACAAATGTAATTTAAAGCTATAATCTATTAAGGATCTGACTAATATGTTGGGTCTATAGTAATTTTTTTGACCCTTTTTGTTTTTTTTACCCAAAATTATGGGAGTACGTAGGTTTTGAGGAAGCAATCCTTTATCCTGAGCCGGTACACACCTCTTTGCTTCTGCTCTGCTCAGTCAGCAGGAGATAAAGGAAGCAGCAGTGCTTACTGCAGCACTTTTTACTGAGATTATCTCCCATGCTGAAAATGATGCACTTTTGTTGCACTTCCATGTTGGAGACCTGCGTTTCAACTGAGAAATTGAATTCTGGGTCATCGCTGATCTATAGCGGATATGCCTCTGAATTGGCAGACATGTTTAAAGTCGGTGCCAATGAGTGCAACACGCCGCTTTAACCAACACAGCTGCTGTCCAGCCTAGTTAGCGTCATTGAGTCATTTGGCCTTTGAATTATGAAAGGGTAACAGCAGAGGGCACATTAGGACTTTTAATAAGTAAAAAATCACATTCCTTTCTGCTAAAATTTGTATAATGATCCTGAATGATAGAGAGATGTTCAATGTTTTTTTTATATCTGTTTTCATTGCTTGATTCGCAGCTCTGTGTTCCAAAGAAAGACAGGATGCTAGTAAGAAAAAATGTGTTTTGCAGTGCTCAGCTCTTTTTTCTTTTAATCGTTGTCTTTGCAGCAGTTTTGCTTGTAATTTTATTGTTAGCATGACTTTCGGTGTGGATTTTGTTCCTTCAGCTTAACAACAGCCTGTAAATCAGTGCGGTGTAATTATGGGCCCTTCAGCTGAGGATGTCAGCAGGGGGCTCCCTGTGTGTTTTTAAATTAGAAGTATAAGTAGATTTAAATTTCTGTGTAAGAGTTGAAACTTTTTTTGTTTATTTTTGCTGACTTTACTCTTGACCCACACATCATTCAGGGATATTTTGGGGACGCCTGGAACGTGTTTGATGCCCTGGTAGTCATTGGCAGCATAGTAGACATTGTTCTGAGTGAAATCGATGTAAGTAAATTCAGCTACTGTTTGCCTCGCCGCTTTTTCGTCCTCTTCCTCCTCTGGTTCAGCAATGCTTCTGGCAGGTTTCTGCAGCAGAGCTACCACTTTTTGTTTTCAGTCTGATCCTTCCTAACGCTTTATTTCTGTTTCTCTTTCTTCTCCCTGATCCTGCCATTTAAATTTTTTTTTAATTTCATTTTTATTTCAATTTCCTCTCCGATTTCATCCGTCTGACTGCTTCCATGTTCTCCTTTTCACCGTCTTTCATTGCCCTTTTTACCCTTAAATGTTGCCTCCAACAGCACTATTTTGCTGATGCTTGGAACACATTTGATGCCTTAATTGTTGTTGGTAGCGTCGTCGATATTGCTATCACTGAAGTTAACGTAAGTACTTCTTTTCTCTGACTCTAAAGTTAAACTGAACCCTTACAGAAAGCCAGATGGCCAATTTAAATGTGTTTAATTTAAATAAATAGATGCAATAGCTTTCTCTTGTAAAATTTTAAATATAAATGCCATTGTGTGAATGATTAAAAAAGTTAGATTATCATAAAGCGCCATTGGCTGTTTTGTAAGCTTCAGTTGGACTTTCAAATAAACTTTTACAATGCCTTGCAAAAGTATTAATGCCCCTTGAATTTTGTCAGATGTTGTTACATTACAGCCACATACCTTAATGTGTTTTGCTTTAATTTTGTGTATTTGACCAAAACAAAATACTGTAGTGAAAATCTGTAAAGTGAAAGAAAAACTATACATAGTTATCTTTTTGTTTGTTTACAATAAATGTTTTTAAAAATGTACCATGCATTTGCATTCAGACCTCTTTACCCTAAGAGATCTAAATACAATTTCACTTCAACCATTTACTTTCAGAAGTCACCCAAATAGTAAAAACAAGTTTGTAATTTTTCATGTTTGGTGTGCTGGAAAATTGACACTAGACATCATCTTGAATGCACCATCTCCACAGAGAAAAATGGTGGTGACAGAATCATGGTATAGCAGCAGACACAGGGAAGCTGGTTAAAGTTTATGGGAAGATGAATTGAGCTGAATGCAGGACAGTAATGGAAGAAAACCTGCTAAAGAGGGAAAGATTGTTTTATCTTCCAGCAGGACAGCAACACTAAACATACAACCTGCAATAAGTTTAGAAGAATGCAAATTTATTTTCAAGAAAGGTTCAATTTCACTTCAATTTTATTCAGTTTTGTTTTCGTCTATTACATAAATTCCATATAAAATACATTGAAAAATGTGATTGTGGTATAATAAATAGTAAAAAAAAGGTTTAAGTGGTATGAACACTTATGCAAGACAGTTTATTGTGTGTTGTATTTACACAGAATTTATTAACCTTAACAGACTGTGGTTTTCTCTACATGTTTTATTGTGACTATGGCTGCAAATATGTACATGATTGTTTACTTTGGAGTGTCACAGGAGCTTTTCACATTTTTCTGTGTTCGGTTCAGAACACATCCGTTTATGATGTGGTAATCTAATTCTTGTTTTTATTCACTTTTTTTTTCCCCGTAGAAACTTGTAGAGGCAAGTATGGAAATAAAACAATGTTGCTTGTGTGTAGCTGGTTGTTGATGACAACTTTATCTTTTGATCCCCTTTGCAGTTGGCTTAAAATTAAAATACTGACAGGATGAAAGAAAGTTGGTTAGGGTTTTGTTAAGAGCACACAGAATATTTACTTACCTTTAAAATTTCTATAAAGAGCATAAATGACTTTTGGACCTAAAAATATATTTTTCTTTTTCGTTTTTGGGGTTTCAGTTCAAGGCACTTGAAACTCAAGCTGTTCCTTGCAATCTTTAGACACATACTTTTAGTGAAATATGTATAAGTTTAAAAGCTATAAGGTGAAGCTAATCATAAACGGCTAAGATTTTTTTGAGTCAGGTTATGTGGAGTGGTTATGAGCAGTCTTTATCTTACCTGCAGCACACAGCAGTCTGAATTGTCCAATGTTGGAGAAAAAGGGATTATTTTTTTCTTTAGTGTAAAAGCAAAACAACAGCCTGCTGGATTGGGGCCGCTTCCCAACATCTCTAAACTCAAAAACTAGCTAATTATAATTTTGTTATGTTGGTTTTTTGTTAGTTTTCTTTTGACTGTACACATGTAAAATTGTGTTGGAGTGTTAAAATAATAACACTTATTCAAATGTGAAAATGTAGCTAACATAATTTAATTTCCTAGTAAATCAGTTTGTTGGACATGGAAAAAAAAAAAAAAAATCTAATTTTGATTCTCTCAGCCTAAGAGCCTAAATCACATTTGTATCCCCACAATTAAGTTAGTGCAAAAACTTCTCAGATATTCTATGACTCAGCAAAAATGTTACTTAATTTCATTTTATGCTGTACAGAAGCTTTGTCTACACTAATAAAAAAATTACTCTCAATATAATAGTGAATGCTTGAACTGGCAGCAACCTGTGCTGTTTTATTAATTAAGCTAAAACATTCTTCAGTACTTGATGGCACTCCTATATGCTTCATTCAGCAGACGGTTTTACAATCACCTTGCATTTCCACACTTTAAACCCGCATAATAAATATTTAGGATTGTCAGCATATAGACATGAGAAGATAAGAAATGGTGTCCCAGCATCTTCAAGTTCCCTGATTAAAAAGCACTTTAGGCTCAACAGTGGAGACTTTCTGACTGAATAAAATGTAAGGCAGTATTAAAGCTATTAAAATACATTCAGTTGATTAAAGGAAAGCCATTTTGCGGCGCTACGTTTCCATCAGAAGGTCAGTCAATTGACTCTGAGGTAAGAACTTATCTTTACATCAAAAAATCAGTGAGACAACAGCAGATAAGATGCCGACTGCCAATAAATACTCCACAGAACCTCACCAATTTAGCAGTCCCTCCCAAATAATCACTTTCCGACTTCAGCGACTTTAACCCTCTTCTTCCCTTCCCGAGTGCTCTCATATTTGAGCTGCAGTGCTGTTTTTCTGGAGTAACAATCAGTGTTTTTGAGTGTTGCATGACTATGTTAATGAACACTAACTTTGCTTAAAAGAACAAATCATTGTGAGTTTTCAGGTTCTCTGTGTTATGCATGTGTTCAGTGTGTTTAACATGTGTTCAGTGTTTAATACAGCTGTGAGTGTGTGTAGGACTGAGGTTGTTGTGAATTTCACAAGGACGTTCATGTTTCAAACACACCTTCCATGACATTTATTTCTGCATAACCTGCACGTCTGTCTTTAACTGAATGTTTCATTTAATCGTAGCAGCTGGTGTGTGTTGTGTGTTTGCCTTGCCCATCGTCCTTATTTTCAGCTTTTCTCCAGGCATGAGTTAAACAACCTTTTAAGATTCTGGCCTGAACTCACTAATTGCATGTTGGTGGGTCAGACAGTCATCTCATAACCTACCATCCTTCCCACGTCTGCCTCTCACAGATGACAGTCGGCCACGCAGTTCCTACCCTTCCGGTCAGTGTTTTCCATAGAGCCTTGTGAAGTTTGTGCTTTTTGTTGGTTTGCTTGCTGTCCCCATTACTTTTATTTCCTCCAGACAGAATGGCCCTGGAGTTAAAACTAAGAAATTCTGCACAACATTAAGGATTACATAAACAAAATGATTTTTTTTTTAACTGAAACTAAGATTTTCATCAAAACATTAATGAGGTTCTTACCTTAAAGTTGTGTGAGAAACCGTGGCTTTGCTTACAGCTGATATTTTTGGGAATGGATCAAGTCATGTAGTGGCCTGGAAGTAATTCAACTGGAGCCAAATAGACAAACCAAATCAAATGAAGGATCTTAGCATATTTTGCTATAAAAATGCACAATTAGAGGATTGGCTAAGTAGAAGCACCTTTTCCTATTGAACGACGCCAGCTGAGTCTGAGGTTCTTTGATGATCTTGTGTTTGTGTCTCTTTGAGTGACTGTTTCTGTGTTTTGTTCTGTCTCTCTGTAGTGAGCTCTTAAAGCTCTGAATGGAGCACATGTGTAGCGCAGGTGTGTAGACTCCAGTCAGGTGCATGAACTCTGCCACAGTAACTGTCTCTGTTTTTTCCTCTTTTCTCCCTTCTCACTCTCCTGCTTGATTATTTAAAGGTGCATTTTAATAAATTAGAAAATCATCAAAATGACAATTTATTTCAGTATTTTAGTTCAAAAGGAGAAACTCCTTTATTAGATAGATTCGTCTCAAGATGTTATGTGTGGCGAACTCGTTCCTGGCAGATGGAGGGTGAACCAAAAAGGTCATTCCTAAGCAACCTAGTTCTTCACAGAGTACTTTATTCAATCATAATAATGGAAAGTTGAGTGAAAGGAAAACATTTGGCTGTAGAAAAAGGTCCACAAACAGCAGGAATAACTGAGGCTTTAAGAGGGTGTTAAAACAAAGCCCATTCAAGGTGCAGAGTTTGGATCAATTCAGAACTGAGCCATCACAGATACTCAAATCCTGGACATGAGCTACAGCTGGTACATCCTTTGTGTTAGAATGCTTCTGACCAGAGATAGCAGTATTCAACTTGGGACAATGAGATTTTTTTTAGAAATCAAGCTTCCAGAGTGTGGAGGAAAAGTGAAGAGGCACATGATCCAAGTTGCTTTATCTTCAAAGTGAAGTTTCCACAACCAGCGACTATTAAAACCGCAGAGAAGATGCTGAGCATGAAGATGAGGAATACCAAAACGAGTAAATCAGGAAAGCTGAAGGCTGCCTTTAAAGGAACCTGATTCATGAAAGCATGAAGTACTTTTGGCTGATACTTTTGCAAAACATAATACTTAAATTTCTGAGAAACTAAATTTTCTAGCTGTCCATCATAATCACTAAAACTAACACAAATAAAGTGATGACATATATCCTTCCCAATCTTTCTAATACAAAAGTTTCACTTTTTGAATGGATTTAATGAAATAACTTTTGAACTATATTTTTATTTACTGAGAGGCACCTGTATCTTGTTTTGTCTTCTGTCCCAGCATTTTTCTCAGTTGCTGGCCTCTTCCTCTTCCTCTCTTGTTTTCTCTCTTCCCTCTGTGTCGCTCACCCGTTTCTCTCTGCACCGGACTGTGAGAGCGCCCTGCTGTGGCACTTTAATTTCAGGGCACTATTGGTATGCATGGTTTGCTGCTTTGCTCTGAGCTCACCGCTGGCTCTAAATCATTTGAATGTTTTGCGCGTGTGCGTGCAGTGCTACCCCAGCGACGTGGTGACGCAGAACGCATGCTCCATTAACGCTGCGGCCAGGATTACCTAAAGAACCTCCTCGAGCTAATTCTGAGTTGCTTTATTTTTAGTTAAATCATCTCTGTTTATTTCTGCAACTCATGCTGACAGTTTGTTATGCTGAGGAATTGGTGGAATGATGCCACATCTGTCTGGAGTATTTTTTGTTTGTTTTGTTTTCAGTGCTGAGCATTGTAAAAAAAAAAAAATCACCTTTTCAGTCGTTAAAGCTTTCTTTAGTTTTAAAACATCATTCAGTCCATCCACACCACTTGATTAACCGGTGCTATCTTGAACCTTGACCCTTTACAAATGTTTGCTCATGAATCAAAAAGTGTGTGTATGGGTGCAAATATGTGTGAAAAATATTGAATTTTGTTGTGTAAAAGAATATGTGGTGCTGTGCAGATATCTTGATTAATTTAAGATTTTGCTGCCAAATTTCTGGGTGTCTTTTTATGCATCCTTGATTGATTATTCCACAGGCTTGCAGAAGGTCTATCAGGTTTTTTAAAAAATCCTTCTTAGCCCAGAACTTTCAGAGATTTTTTAAGCCAATTCCACCATAAAAAATTAAACATTAAACTAAGTTGCTAATCAAACCAGTTTATTTTATCATTTAATTTCAGACTCATTTTTGTGAAAGTACAACTAATGTGAGAAGATTGTTAATATAAAGTGTTAAAAGCCCACAGTAATGAGCAGTAGTCTGTAGCTTATAGACCAATTTCCTTCACTCCTGATTAAAAGAGATAAATATTGTTTGCAGACTTTGAGTCTCAAACCACAAGTCTGGAAAGTTTGGTTTGTGACTCAAGTTGGAGTCTGAAACTCGAGACTTTGTCTTTTAGGGACAATGACAACGACCACAGCATCCAAGGATGTGCATCATTAGGATATTTTACAGTGTTAATATCACACAATTCCTCTAGTTGCAGAATGCAATTGGTGAGATCCTCACAGGTTTGGGAACATTCTCTTTGAAATACATTGCCATTAATATTGTCACCTTTGCAAAGAGTAGATGTGACTTTGCATGAGCTGTAGAGTGAAGCTGCTTTGAAAGAATAATTGATTGTAGCATTTTTGCTGAGAAGTTTTTATTTTTGTCATACTCTAGTCCACATTACTCATTCTGTACCGTCTTGAACAAAAAATGGAAAAAAGTAGCAAGAGTCTAAAGAAAACCTGAAATACTTTCCTAAAGCCTGGGGAACCATTTCAAAATAATCCAAGAAAATCTAACATCTGAATAAGTATTTTGAAACTATCCAGATTGTGTTACCTAGTTATAGATTTAACATGTTAATTTAGCTACCAAACAGTCTCACACGTGTTCAGCTGTTTAATTTGTGCCTGCATTAATGAACTATGCTCACATTTCATGGTTTTTGTGTCCAGGAAGATAATTTTTCTGAAGTCCATTTGTCAGATTTTAAAACCTGAAAGGGTTTATAATGAAAATGCACAATCCAGAGTGTGTAAGAGCAGCTTTTATCACATCATCATTTCACAACATTTATGTGAGTTAGGACACTTGCCATTAACATTGTTTAAATCTCACCAAAGACATCTCTCCATGGTATCTGTTTAGTCCCAAGAGTAGTAACCGCTACACTGGGGGGTTGTGATAAAGTTGTGTGCCAGTCGTACGTGTTAATAAGTCTTTTATTGTTGTTTGTCACTCTAATGTCTAATTGTTAAGTCCTGCATAATGTTAAGCTGACATCTTGTGTTGTGGAGTGTTTAGTATCTCCATAATTTACTGTTAAGGTAATGCCTGCCAGTACTCAGAGTTTCCATAGACAAATATTTGTCTGTCTTTGTCCAAGATGATGCAGGAGACATGTTTGTCCTGTCAGATGAGAAGAGTAGTGACTTTGTGCTGTCTCCGTCTTCTAACTGACACTTGCTGGCGTTTTGTGACAATAACTTCACATGTAACATGTTTGACCAAATATATGTGAGACCTGCCGGCTCTGTCTAAGTCATTAATACAGGTCTTTGATTTTAAAGCCAACGGAGACTCCTCAGGTGGATGAGATGGGGGTAAGATGCTTTGCCCCCCATGTCAGGGCCATGCCATGTTTGGATTTGCATTTCTTTTGTTGTTCTGTCTTCTCATCCTTTTTCATCGGTTGCTGATTTCAGCTTCATTTATCTTGTCATTCACATCGTCTTTTCTCGCATCTACTTCCATAGTTTGTTTACATATATCCTCAGAACATTGGCTTTTCATTATTCCTAAATGTTTGGAGTTATTTGGAAGAAGGGGTGTCACTCAAACGTGACACTTGTCTCCTGTCGAGTGGGAGTGGCATTGAGCCCCTCTTCACGTTTGTACTGTTGACACGGCTTCATGGTCTCTGCCTCCGTTCTGGCGGCAGGTAGCAACCCATGGATGAGCCTCTGGGATCAGGTCACCCGCTGTGACCTGTGAACCTCCCGGTCGACCCGCTCGGGTTGGTCCCACTGTGACTCCGCATGCAGTGACTCTGGACTGAGGGTGCCATGCTTGAATAGATATGTCCTGTCAAGTATGGCAAGGTTTTTCTCCAGCATGCCTGCCTCCTTGCTTCCTCCCCCTTTTTAGGTCTGTGCAGGAACAGAGAACGTGGCCGTGCTTTGAACACAGACCTGCAGAGACATATCGGCTATAGCTGCACTGCATTACAAACCTTATTGCGGTTTTAGACACTGCCTACCAGGGCTTGGCTCCAATTTCACAGTTAATTTCATGTATAAAAGTGCAGTGCTGCTTTGTTAGCCCATATATAACTGGTTTGAAGGTCTCCGCTCATCCAGCAAAGCACAGTCAGACACTCTTGACTCAGTCAATGCAACGCTAATGTCATAATTATTGAAAATACGTTTTAATCTGCAGAACACGGAGGACAGTGCTCGCATCTCTATCACTTTCTTTCGCCTGTTTCGAGTTATGCGGTTGGTCAAACTCCTCAGCAGAGGAGAGGGTATCCGCACATTGCTGTGGACTTTCATTAAGTCCTTCCAGGTGAGGTGGTATTTATATTCAAATAAAATAGAAAAATACAAGTTGACATTACTCCTGTTTTACCTATTCTCTGTTTTTCAGGCTTTGCCATATGTTGCTCTGTTGATAGCCATGTTGTTTTTCATCTACGCTGTCATCGGCATGCAGGTTGGTATAGTTGATCTTTCCCTTATTTTTCCTTTAAAAACTGGGTTTAATTGGTATTTTATGTGGCAGACTAACACAAAATAGTGTGTAATTGTGATAGGATACTACTGACTTTTAAAAAAAATCAGACAGAAGAAGCTTGCCTTCTTTTAGCGAATCTTGAATGGCGACTTTTTAGGATAATATTTTGTTTATATATATAAATCTCTTTGATGCGTGTCTATCAGCTTTGCACATTTAGAAAGTGAAGTCCATCCCTTTTTTTCTTAAAAATTGCTAAATCACATTGGATGGACATAATTTCAGAGTAACAGTTTTTAGTTCTTGCAACAATTTTTCAATTGGATTTACGTTTGAACTTAAATCCAGTTCTAGTGTATAAATGCTTTTAAACCATTTATGTCCAGTCAGAGCAAATTGTTGCTCTGACTGGACATTTTCTCATCCTGTTGGGAGGTTACTCTCAACCACAGCCTCAAATTTTTTGCTGCTTCTAACAGTTTTCTTGCAACATGGTGTCCCATGTTGACCATCTTTTAGCTGCTATGTCCTTTCTGAAGAAAATCCATCCATCCATTTTCTCTAAACCCTTGTCCCTCTTGGGGTTGGAAGGGACGGTGGTGTCTATCTCTAGCGAATCAAACCCAGGACCTTCTTGCTCCAAGGCAACAGTGCTACCTACTGCGCCACTCTGCAGCCCGCTGAAGAAAATCATTGCAGCAAAATGTTCCCACTACTAATTCACCATAGAGATTGTGTTCAGGGTGATGTGCAGTGCTAAAAATCGAAACATGATCTAGTGTTTCGATTTTTGTTCAAAGTTTTGAGTCTCTGACAAATATCTGCTCTGCACTCAACATAAAGGCCAAAAGAATGACAAACATTTGTTACTGTTGTCCTCTCGTCTGTTTTCACAATAACGTGACATAATGTGAAAAAGTTTAACCAGGATGAATAATTTTGCAAAGCTCTGTGGTCCAATGTAATAAAGAATTATTGGTGTAACTTAATTTCCGATGACATTTCTGCTTTTAGGTTTTTGGAAAGATTGCCATGGTCGATGGAACGCAAATCAACAGAAACAACAACTTCCAGACCTTCCCCCAAGCTGTGCTCCTTCTTTTTAGGTGTGCTATCTGCAGTCTTTAGAAAAATACCTTCTGTTTTTACACTTTCTGGATGTTTAATATGCATCGGTTTGTCCTCCTGCTTTCCAGATGTGCCACAGGTGAGGCGTGGCAGGAGATAATGTTGGCCTGTATGCCCGGGAAATTGTGTGACCCAGAGTCCGACTACAACCCTGGGGAGGAGATGACTTGTGGCAGTGGATTTGCAATAATTTATTTCATTACCTTCTACATGCTCTGTGCTTTCTTGGTACGTGCATTTTCTTTACCGGTTTAATTTCAGTTAGTTGTATTACTCTTTTCTTGTGTACGTCCTGAACGAGCACAAACACACAGGGAATATTAGTTTTTCTGCATAAAATAGCAAAGGTTTGCCTTAAAACTTTATTTGCAATGTGTTCACTCTTAACCAAAGCATTTAATGATGCCATAGTGAGCAACACTCAGTACAAGTTAGTCATGTTTTACATGAATGGCAGCCATTTTGAACTTGAGATAGATTTTAACCTACATGTATATTCACAGTTTGGGTGTTTTTTATTTTTCTTTCCAACCATAAAATATGACAATATGTGGAAAATGAAATGATACACTTCTACTTTGTCCAATTCCTGCAGATCATCAATTTGTTTGTGGCTGTCATTATGGACAACTTTGACTATCTGACACGTGATTGGTCAATTCTTGGTCCTCACCACCTCGATGAATTTAAGAGGATTTGGTCAGAGTACGATCCTGAGGCAAAGTATGTGTATTGTTCGAAACATCAGTTTTCTGTCAAACTTTGGCTCTTTGACTTATTAAAGTGCTGCTTCTTGTCGTGCAGAGGAAGGATCAAACATCTCGATGTGGTGACCTTGCTTCGTCGTATCCAGCCCCCTCTTGGTTTTGGTAAACTGTGTCCTCACAGAGTGGCATGCAAGGTCTCTTTTTCTCTGTTCTTATTCATTGATGTTCACTGAGAAAAAAAATGTTTTTCATGTTAAAAATCTGCATCTGCTTGACTTTTCCAGCGGCTGGTAGCCATGAACATGCCTCTCAACAGTGATGGGACGGTCATGTTTAATGCTACACTGTTTGCCCTGGTGCGCACAGCTCTGAAAATAAAAACTGAAGGTATGAACTTCACGTGAATTATTATACATGACTTTACTTTATAGCTATGAAGGGAAAGAAAAAGAATGAAACTTTTTCAAATGAGCCATCTCTGCAAAGTGTTTGAGGCATTTATTTTATCTTGCATACATTATCATATAGACGTTATAACAGACGTTATATTTTATTTGAAGAATTAAATCCATATGGTTTGTCACACAAAACTGAATTTTGTTAACATTTTTGGTTGTGATATAAAAAGAAAGTGAAAATTGTTAGAGGTTAAACACATTGCTAGGTATTTTATTATTCTAATAATTCATCTTGGCACAGAGTTTGTTGTCGAGCTGTAATTTCTGGCTGGATTGCTGCTTTCTCACAATGTTTTCTGACATTCAGGTAACCTGGAACAGGCCAATGAAGAGCTGCGGGCCGTCATCAAGAAAATCTGGAAGAGAACCAGCATGAAGTTGCTGGACCAAGTGGTGCCTCCTGCTGGTGGTTAGTGGAACTGACTCTTATTTGTCAATAAGCTCACACTTAATA
Organism: Poecilia picta; assembly: GCA_033032245.1. Taxonomy (NCBI): domain Eukaryota; kingdom Metazoa; phylum Chordata; class Actinopteri; order Cyprinodontiformes; family Poeciliidae; genus Poecilia; species Poecilia picta. The sequence goes on along the minus strand of CM065357.1, from coordinate 18,548,534 downwards.
AACAGCATGTAGAGAAGGACACACACATAAACACAATTTGCAGCCATGCTGTTCACATGTTATTACTAACTGCTCTCATTTGAAAGTTTGTTTGATGAAGACAAACCAATTTGTATCTGCTCTGCTCATGTTCTCCTGGTTGTCCTCTCAGCAGTTCGTCTTTTATACGTGTATTTTGTCCACACTCCTTCCTCCTGCCCCGGATGCTGATGGAGACCACTGACTATCTGCTGGGCTTTGGGTTGCATGGCCTTGTAGACCAATGTGCAGATGCATGCTTTCTGTCTCTCACTCTCTAATACTCTCTGTCCCCCCTCTCTCTCTCTGCTGTCTCTCGCTCTCTGACTCGCTCCGTTGTCTGAATTTCTTGTCTTTTACTCACCGCTTGAGCTTTTACAGCTTTATTCTCCTCTCATATATCTCTGTATCCAAAAACTGTGAAGCACTTCAGAATATTCTGAAGCAGTTCTGTTTTAGGGTGGTGGCATGGAACTAGTGTTGCCTCTCTGTCCAATCTCTGTCCCCAGCGTGCTTGTTCAAAGTGACTCAGACCCCTGCTTCAGAATGATTCTCGCGCTCTCTCTCTCTCTCACACACACACACACACTTTAGTTCTGCAAAGAAATAAAAAAAAGCAAAATAACATCCATGCACAGCTTTCAAAGTAGTATGCAATGTTAGTACTTTTTAGTATTAGGCATACATCGTGAAAAGAGATCTGACATGTATGATGCTTAAAGTAGATATGCATGTTTGCATGTGCAAAAGTAGAACATTTATTTGCAGTGTGTTGGAACACCTTGTTGCCTTCTAGTGAAAATAGCATAGCGTTTAAACAAATTAGGTAAAAATATTTATAATAAATGCTGCAGGTTTTCCATGATGGAAGATTTAAACCACTTCTATCTTTATAACTTCCTCCAACTAGCCCGGCTTATATGTGTATATATATTTATGGTCGTGATTAAGAGTTTTTCTGACTTTATTCTGAATCTTGGGGGGGAAAAAAAGTTTGGCGTTGGATTTTTTTTACTCCATTTCTATCAACCTTATGTACCTAAGAAATATATAGAAATTTAAAAATTGGAGGACAAGAGAAGTTGTTTAAGGTGACTTGGAACTAATAAGGTTTTATTTAATGATATTCCTCATTTTAAATGTAATAAATCCAAAATAAGTTCATAGCATTGTATTTGTTTTTGTAAAAATGTAAACATTTACTAAAATATCTGTAATCTAGCTAACATTATGGCAAAACAGGAAGGTCCTACTACAATGGTTTATAAACTTGGCTGACCTTAAACATGCTCTGAGAAAATGTTGGTATCATTTATTAAGAAGTTAATTTATTATTCTAGCTTACACTATGAGGAAGGACAAAGTGTAACCACTTCTTTTACATTTTTGTTGCTTTTAATTACTAAATTATTATCTGGAAGTCATTTTAAATGGTTAAAAAACAGATTTGTTTGATAAATTCCTTGTAGGATTTCAGACTTTCAGAATCAGTGACGTAAAAGAATAGGAGCAGGTTGTGTCTCTTTGTCATTAATGGTAGATAAAACACAGATTCATCCCATCAGATAAGGCGCCTTTAACTGCCTGAGTGATTACTACTTCAAAGTTAAGCAGAAAGTAAAAAAAAAAGAAAATTACCTCAGAGCTGATATTCACTAAAAAAATACAGCCAATTCAAAAGATTTAAGACCTTTGACCAATACTATACACCCAGATGTTAAATTTACCTTTAAAAGCAATTCACATGCAAAAACATATTCAAAAAAGTTTTTCCCCATTTTTATATTTGGTCCACACTTTATACACTATCGGTATGAATGTGTCTGACACACTGAGAACGCCTCTTCCATGCTCAGCTAAAACCTCAAAGGACATGGGGGGAGGAAGGCCTCTCCTCCTCCTCCCTCCCAGGCTGCTGTGTGTCGTGACCTGCTGACACAGGAAGCATTTGTGTGGTCTGTTCACTCAGATGATGAGGTAACCGTGGGGAAGTTCTATGCCACCTTCCTGATACAGGACTACTTTAGGAAATTCAAGAAACGTAAAGAGGAAGGCCTGGTGACCGCGCACCCTTCCCAGAACAACACAGCCATTGCCCTGCAGGTGAGTGCTTGTGTGTTTCTGTGAGAGAATGATCTGTGTGTGTGCGTTTGTGTGTGTGCGGAGTAAGAAACGATCAATAAAAACTGTGAGAATGGATCTAATAAAAGTCTGTAACATGTCTTTTTATGCATTTCACTCAGATATCATCGAGTATGCTAATGTCTATGATTTGTGATCCAGCAGGGAGTTCATGATCTTGGTGTACAGTATGAATTTGTTACTGTGGTTTATGTGTCTCTAATTTGTACCTTTGGTTCTCCTGTGTCTTTACATATCATACATGTTCATGTTAAGCATGTATCATTGTCTCGGTCACCACTTCATGGGTTTTCTGAGCATCAAAGTTCACTCCTCATATAGTTCACAAAGCTCTGGCTATTTTTGTTAATTTACTACGTTGATATATGGCTTAGATATTTCCATATATCTTGTAGTGCACAGTGTACAACATGAAGTGCACACCATATAGTTTCTTTATCACTTTGTTTTAGCAGGTGGAAAGTTATTTTAACATGCACTCATACAGAGGAGAAGTGTGGAGGAAAGGTTGTTGCTGGGGAACTACAACACTCACTAGACACTAGACTAGATTTAACACTAGATTTAAAAATCTTGATTTTCTTTTATTTATTTTTTTTTCATATTTTTTGAGTATGCTGCACAAGGCTGTTTGATTACAAGTGGTCCAACAGGGTAAAAAGCCAAAAACAAACAATGTTTAGTTCAATTTAATGTGAAAATCCAAAGCAGATTCTTCAATCAGTCACAAGCTTTCCCTCCTTATCAGCAGGAATCAGTGGAGCAAATTTAGCTGCAATGCCATCAGTGACACCCACAGCTTCAGTTTAACTTGTCCTCTATCGTCTAATAATACATTTGGAGCTTGGGTTCTTACCTTTCTGTTCTAAAGAGAAACTGAAGTTTTGAATTGTAAAGTGGAACTATCTGGTTGTCAGACCAGCAATCCTTCCAAAGCAGATTTATGACATCTTAAATATTTTTTAATTTGTAAAATTTAAAAACATGTCATGCAAATACTGTTTTATGAAATTCTCCTTTGGAGCATTACATTGGATGATTACTTACTGACAGACATGACGTATTTTTTCCACAATTCAATAAAGTTTCATATGTCATATTTCTGTGAATGAGTGCACCTGAATGAATAGCCTGTAGCTTTCCCAGACTGAATTAATGTGGTTCCCAAATGTTTCACGTTTCAATTAACTTTTAAGTCTAAAGAATATTTGTCAAATGTTCATGTGTCGAATGAAGGCAGAGAAAAAGCAGTTAAGAATTTTAATTCATACCCTACACCTTTCAAAAACGTTTGACTTCCCTGGGGCTTGATCTTCAGGTAATGCAGATTCACACTGCACATACACACCACTGTCAAGAAATTTACTGAAACATTTCCTACAACACACAGCAGCACGCTGGATTTTTAAGATGTTCTCTTTTGCTTGCATGTGATTGATCAGATAATCAGAACCACAACATCAGGGTCTGTGATCAAAGCTTAGTTCAACAATTATTTCAAGTTTTAAAAATGTGTGGGAGTTTAGTTTTATAGGGAGATCCAGTCCAACATATCTGTTTCAAGAATCAGATATATTAATGTGTTTCTGTTTGCGCTTTCATAGAATCTGACTTAAAAAGAATGACGCTAAGCCAATTAAATATGGTACTGGCAAGTAAGTCTCAGATTTTTTTATATACATAACATTAGCTGTAAAGCTTCATGTAAGAAAGCATCACACACGTCGCATAAGAGAAACATGTAAAGGCTTTACGTTGTTCTGAAACTAGATTCCAACAAACAGAATGCAATCATTCTGTCTTATACTAAACATTAAAGCTGGAAATTTCACTCAAAAACTTTTTAAAAATCTTGTTTCTATTTGAGACATGTTAGGAAGATATTTCTCAACGTCTCTAAAAAAACAAACACTTGTCTCTGTCTCTGTGTTGTCACCCCCCTCAGTCTGTCAGAGTTGTAAATGTCAGGTGCTGCACAGTGTAGGTGTGTGTATGCTTAGTGTGTGTGGTGGCTGTGACTGTACAGTTGAGCTGTAAGATGAACGCCGCGGCCTTCGCGCTTAGGCCTGTTGTTGTCATGATTACAGGCTGGCCTTCGCACGCTGCATGATATTGGGCCTGAAATTCGCCGAGCGATATCATGTGACCTGCAGGATGACGAGCTAGTTGACTTTATTCCAGAGGAAGACGAGGAAATTTATAGGGTAAATGATTTAACCCTGCATGAGGGGGGAAATGTTTGGTGCAAAATTTAGGTTTATGGTAACGTGTCCGTTTGTGTTTTACTGGTAATGCACATATTTAAAATCTAAGTTTAACAGCCTTTGCAAACTGTAAATGTTTGTTTTTCTTTGCTTCAGATCTGTTTCCCATTTTTTCTAGGCATGGGTCAGTTTTCAGTAAAAACTTGTGTCACGATTTTAAAAAGCTAAAGCTACTCTTCATAAACATTTACCACTTCTCCCCTACCTGTTAGTTTCCACAGAAGCATAAAAAATGGTCAAAGGTTTATGTAAAACCTAATTATTTTATATAAAAGCCTGAAATAAACTTTCAAATGAGACTGAGATCATTTATCTAGTTTAATAATAGCAGAATTTTAGTGTATATGTAACAGTTAGATTGTTGTTTATTTTTAAATCTCCAAATCAGTTTTGTTGCTGCTCAATGTTTTGTCTCAGACATTAACCAAAAGGGTCTCTTGCACAGATTAAAAACAATAAAGTCCACTTCTTGGTAAAAAGTTTAGCTATGGAAAAAAAACATTCAGTCCAAATGTTATATTTTAAAGCATTTCCTTTACAGTTGAATTTAGATTTTAGCCTTGGTTTTGGTTTTGATCAGTTCATAGCTGCCACTGATTTTATACACTACCTGCCTGTTAATTTAGTCAGAAATATGTGGGCATCAAAACCAAAATACCTAAGAAATATGGTAATGTTACCCTAAAATTCCCAATGATGTAACAGTAATATACTATTGTACTTTGTGATATATTTAAGGAACAGTAGAAATCATAGTTGTACTTGTTTTAACAAAGTTCAGTTGTGTCATAAATTGTACAATTGTTTTATTTAAAATAGTAATTCAATAAAACTCTGGTACTTTCTTAATCATAACATCAGTTCTGGCCCATGCCTAGGCTCTTGCTTTCATCAATTGTAATAATCTCAACAGTGCTGTCATTTTGCTCGCATATCATGTCATGAACCAGCTTTTAAACCTACTTTTTGCACAACGTAACTCTTGAAATGACGCCAGTTTTCCAGCTAAACAATATCAGTCTGTTTCTCAGCTGTTGTACGGGAGTAAGAAGCTCTTGTGGTTTTGCTTTGGACGTTCTTCTGCAGCGTAACGGCGGCCTCTTCGGTAACCACCTAATGAACGGCGGTCACCGGCGAGCCAACGGCCATCAGACCAACACCACACAGCGCCCCCTGCAGGTGCAACCCCCGCCTCACTATGCTCACATGGAGCAGCCAGTGGGGCGCCTGTCTCGAGCTAACGCAATGGCTCACCCCAACCACCATCATCACCATCACCACCATCATCACCGCCACCACAACTCCTACGGCAAATCTCCCAAATCCACCAACATCAACTTGAACAACGCCAACATGTCCAGTCTGCCCAACGGAGGACACCATATCTACTACGAACGCGCGCCGCCAAACGGCTACCCAGGTTTACGCACCTCCTACTACGACTATAACAAGCCACGGACGCCCCAGGGTCAAAGGTACACACTGATTTTTAACCCCGAGATAAATTACAGCATGGAATGCACAATTAATTTATCCCATCTTGGATTCCCGTCATTTCCCCAGTCTTTCCTAACCTTTGTTTAGGCTATTATAGATAAGTGTGGATAGAATTACAAAAAGTACAAGAGCAGAAATCAGAGATCGCTGTTATGTTTTCTCCTTCAGACTCTTTCTTGGTGTCTTTTGCTCTGAAACTAGAAAAAGGCGAAACAGTTTAACATTCAGATCAGAGGTTGGCATTTCAGCTGTTACGTAGGTTGATGTCTTGTTCTGAAACAGAAGATATCAGGCTTTGTGTGACAGCTTTCTTATGCTTGAAGTGAGTGCACTTATTGACACTTTTAACCAAAATGTTTCGACCAAAAACTGGCAAAATACTGAGTTTTAGATTGACCATTTTATTTAAAGTCTGCCAAGCTACATTTCTCAGAAACTAAAATTCCAGTTGTGTACTGATTTGTCATCCAATTGATCCTAATCTGTTCCCATTAAGTAATTCATGTATAAATCATTTGGTATTCAAGTTTTAATTGCAAATAACTCTAATTCTTTTTTAAAGTATTAAGAATTTTGCTTATTTATGGGGCTAGTGGAAAAAAACTTACTTTCTCATATAATTTATTAGTTTTATCTCATGGTTAAAATTTGTAACTAAATGTAAAATATTAATTACTCTAATAATATTAGACTAGATATCCAGTGTGGCAGCAAAGCTTTTCTTTCAGGTCTTTGGATATCACTGTCTAATTCACCGTTTTAACCTCTGGTTGATGATGGATTCCTTAGTTTTATTAAGGCATTAGAAAAACTTTATAAGCGCCACAAATTATCACTTCATTCATAATAATTATCTCATAATTTACTTTTTTATATTAAGTCATTCTGAAAATAAAGTGGGTCAAAATTTTCATCAGAGAAGCAGAAATGCTGATCTCTTTTTCATGTTCATCTTTTTATGAAAAAATCTAAATGTTTTCTTTGTACCTCAGAATTATATATATTTATATGTTTTGCTTTTCCTCTGGTCTTAAAGGGAACTACAACAAAGAGCTCAGTCGGTGTTATATTTTATTCAGCCTGTAAACCAAATAATAAATGACAAGCCTTTGTTTCCAGAATTAATTTAATCAGTGCTCAACATCATATTCATATATTATGTTTGCTTCGCTGTTGGTAACATTTGAAGAGTTTCTCTTAACCCTAAATAAGTTTGAAGAGCAATTTAATTGCTTTGTATTCATGCATGAAGAATAGGTTTTACTGAATGAACAGAAAAAGCTGAACTTCCCTTCAGCATCATTCTCTGTCCTCTTCATACATATATATAAAAATGCTGTATATGTTTCATATACTGTATGAGTTATATATATATGGATATGTCCCTCCTCCTCCTCCACCCTTTTCTCTATGTTCTCCTTTTCTCCTTCTTTACTAAAATGCTTTCTCTCAATCATCCCTCTGCTCTCTTGGACAGAAGGCGCTACTATGAGACGTATGTTAGGTATGTTGTTTTTATAGGCTTTATGTCTAAAAGGCATTAAATGGGATGTTTTTGTTTCATTTTGACATGGACAGCTGCATTCTTGCTAAGTTCATAAAATATGCTGAATATTTTCAGTTTTGTGTTTGAATCCTCTTCAGCCATAGAGCAGTTCTGCCAAATGATTTAATGGGAACATCAGTGGTTGAAATATGAGTCATGTTATTCCTAAATGCCAAAAATTTATTGCAAGACTTCTCTGGAACAAGATTAACAATAAATTTCAATTTGGCATCACAAGATATTATTTTTTGCTTTATTGATGTGGCTTTTTCCCTAAAATTAGTCAGTTTATTATTACTTTGCAAGTCTGATTAATCTCTTGAAATACTGCCATTATTCAGTCTTATTAAAATTTACTTGAACATTCACACAATCACTGATATTTTACAATAATATTTTGCTGAGTGGAGTTATTTTAATTAAGTCATTAAATAATTTTTAAAGAGCAAATCTTTTTTATTAAATTGCTTCTGTTGTGTTACAGAAAACTTTTGGCAACAGTGTCTCCGTATAGATTTATAAATGATTAATTAATGCTTAGTAAAAAAATAAATCCAATTTAGTGAAAATGAGTTAATAGTGAGCCTGGGTAGAAAAACAAAGTAGCATCAAATTGAGTTTACTCTCTTTTAAAAAAAAAAAAAAACTATTCAACTCAAAACAAGATAGAAATATTTTTTTTCCTGTATTGATGGTTCTGAATTTATTTTTATTTTAATCTCAATTGTTCAAAAGCATACAAGAGAGTTCATACTGTCATTACTTATTAAACAAAAATGTTTATAACCCTCAATAATCTGAAGTAATGATTTAAAGAAGATTGTGTCAAAAGTTTCATACAGCTTTGTAAAGAGCAGATAAGGTCATAAAGGCAACAACTATTTAAAGTTATTTCTTTTGAGGTCATCAGGTTAACAATTTTTATCACACAACATTTATTTGATGGCTTCATATTTTTTTAGTAGATACTATCAGAGATTTAGATTTAAAAATGTATTAATCTTGTAGAATCGATCATTTTAAAATATCCAGATAGGTAAATCATTTGATTTGAACAAATGATGTACTTGCATTTTCCTTATTCTGTAAATTGCTCACTAAAACACATCAAGGAGAAATCAGTATAATTATTCACGGTCTGTTTTGTGACTTTACATACATTCTCTTTTAAATATTGGTTACAAATTTTGGAGTTAAGTAAATTGTCCATAATGCTGAACCTGTTATCAGCAGGAAGCAAAAAGATGGACTGACTTATTTCTCAGCACATTAATATAACTTTGAGCAAAATTTTATTAATCGCTAAAACTTTTTATATTCCAAATTTGCCAGACACTGTCATGAAAACACATTTTAATTCATCTAATGGTGAGCGTATTGTCACAGATGCTTGTTCTGCATCTTGAAATGTCTTGTTGATTTTATGTGGTAAATATTTAGAAGGGTTGTCTCTGGCTTTTGCTGACCCCTAAAAGGCTTTTATCTGCATGATAATGCATGGCCGTTGAAAAAGCAGAGTGAACACAAAAACCCATTCGCCTGATCGTCCCTCAGGTCCCAGAGAGGAGACGGCCATCACCCCACCATCCGCAGGGAGGAGGAGATCGATGAGGATCGCCTCTCTGGGGAATATTACAGCGGAGAGGAGTTTTATGAGGAGGACAGCATGCTGTCAGGGGACAGGTGCTACTTTGTCTCACTTTCTCATTCTCATGGTGTCTATTACAGGGCGACAATGTTTTCACTGAGGTTTTAAGTTCTGTTTAATTTTGCAAGCATCCAACGGCATGTTCAAGACATGTTTGGCTGCTGTTTGTGCAGATTTCTAAGGTGAAACTTTTTTTTTCATCTAAACCTGCAGATATCAGACCAGTGACACGGAGTATGAAACTCCGAAAGGCTACCACCACCCTGACAGTTACTATGACGACGATGAGCAGCCGCTCTACCGGGACTCACGGAGGTCACCAAAGAGAAGATTACTTCCTGCCACACCTCAAGGTGCCGCATGATCCTACCGAGGCACAAAACCTACAGTTTGTGATAAAAATGTGGAATTACGCAAAGATAAAATAGCTTATCCCGCCAAATCCTAAGCTCAAGTTGGGATATCTGAACAAATTTATGTCCATTATTAAGCAAAATGCTTCATCAAGTCCTCATGTAAAATCTTTCTATATTTGTATTGATTATAGCAACTTGATAATGCTAAGATAATAACGTTTATGTAATAGAAACAATAGCAAATGAATGAAAATGACTGACTTGAATAAGTACTCATTTAAAAATATACATGTTTCAATTTAGGAATGTATCTGGAAATATGCCACTAATTAATAAAAATATAAAACCAAAACAAATACTTACAAAATTTTAAAAACACGTCTAAAATAAAATATTAATTTTTCATTGCATGTTTGTTTTTAAATCTGAAATAATTAATTTTTAAATACCCAACTAGCTTTAATAAGAATTTTGAATATATTCCTAAAATATCAGTTCATTTAAAAACACACATTTTCCTTATTTTGTTTGTGAAAATGCTTACTTTTCCGCATTAATTTTAACTACTTTGTTTCAAACAGTGGTGTAATTGTTCGCTCCTTAAGTAAAAGTATTGATCTTTTATTTAATACCATTTTTCATGCATTGTGGAGAAAGATATTAGCATGCGTGCAACCAGTTTTCATGCCCAAAAAGTAAAAAACAGGAAAAAAAACATGTTTTGGATGAATAAAAGTAAAAAAAAATTTGAATGACTTATGTAATTCCACTTTTTGTCTCATTCCTTCAGGTCACAGAAGGCCTTCCTTTAACTTTGAGTGTTTGCGCAGACAAAGTAGCCAGGATGAGCTTCCACATCAGCGAACTGCTCTACCACTGCACCTTATGCAGCATCAGGTAATTCATGTCTGCTTTCATTTTGTGCTTCAGACATTTCAGTGCTGACAGAAATAATCTCTTGAGATGGTCTTGGACCAGAGCTGCCAGGTTTCCTGTCTGCCTGCACGCAGAGCTGAACTGTTTTCATCTCCTCACCGCTCAGGTAATGGCTGTAGCAGGCCTGGACTCCAGCAGAGCCCACTGCCTCTCTCCCCACCCGCTCCACTCGCTCCTGGGCCACACCTCCCGCCACCCCGGCCAGTAAGGACCAGTCGCCGTACTACACCCCCCTCATCCGGGTGGACCGTCCTCACAGGGAGAGCATCTCTGGCAGCCACGTGTCTGTGCGCAAGAGCTCCTGGTACACAGACGATCCAGAGTATTCCCAAAGGACGTATTCGCCCATCCACCTGCAGGTTCCCCCGGAGTACCACCACCAGTACCACCAGAAGAGAGGCAGCGCCACCAGCCTTGTAGAAGCGGTCAGTGGCGAGCTAGTTTTATGTTGTCGCACATCCAAGCGTGGGTGTATTTTATGTGATAGATGAACAAAAAGTAGCGAAAAATAGAAATGTACACGGTTTTCTAATTTAGGTAATAATCTGAAATATGTAAAATGCATTTCTATTGAACCCTTTCTTCCCTGAAGTAAAATGTAGAGCAATCACCTGCCTTTAAAAGTCGGTTTATTAGTAACTCTGGAGGAGCTGCAGAAATCCTCCGGTGGGTGACTCTGTTGACAGGACATCTAACGGTTGTGCACTCCACAAATCTGACCTCTACAAACCGATAAATGAGATGAAATGAGAACTTTATTGTCCTCAGAATAGAAATGTAATTTACATAATCTGTCAGATGCCACCCATAAAAAACAGCATGTGTCACACTACATCATAAACATTCATCATTATAATTTTAAATCAAAGCTAAAGTGTGATCTCCACTGGGTACTTTATTTATTATTTTATGGAATATGGCACAAAGACGTTTTTACACCCTCGGATGGCAAAAGTTCAAATTCACTGCTGAACACATTGAAAGTAAAGGAAGAAAAGCACTTAGGATGTAATCTTGCAGTTTGCCGGTAACAATGTAGGAAACACAACAAACATGAGAAAATGTGAATCGGATGAGACCATGTTTGTACTTTTTATTACATGCAACTGTTTGTGTGGCATAAAACAAACATACAGTCACTATCTATTATGTTAGTTATATATATATATATATATATATGCGTGTATATATATATATATATATACATATATATATTAGGTTTAGGTTAAAGCATATTCATGTGTTAGCATGGCCTAGTCAAAGTCCACACCTAAATATAACAGAGAGTAGGTGGCAAACTTAAAAAGTGATGTTCACAGATGCTCTCTGAAATCTGATTCAATTGAAATAAAAATAAATCAAACAACACGAGTGATCGCCTGTGATTTCACTGCTTTGTTTTTATTGAAAGTAAGAAAGCTTAAGGAGCGCAAATGCATTTTTAACAAACTTTAGTTTTAGTAGAATTGTAAAAAACTAGACATTGTTACCTTATATTATTCAGACTGCAATTCAGAATGTAAAAAACAAAACAAAAAAAAAAAACATTTCCTTCCGTTTCTGCCCTGCAGGTTTTGATATCAGAGGGTCTCGGGAGATACGCCAAGGATCCCAAGTTTGTTGCTGCCACAAAGCACGAGATCGCAGATGCATGTGAGATGACAATAGACGAGATGGAGAGTGCAGCCAGCCACCTGCTGAGCGAAGGGATCGCCCCCGGCATCAACGGGGTCAACGTGTTTCCCCTTCTGGCCCCCAGGGACTACGAGCTGCCGGACACCGGAGCCAGTTACAGCGACGAGGAGCCAGAGACCGAACCCAGAGCTCGTTACGAGGAGGACCTGGCCGATGAGATGATCTGCATTACGACTTTATAGCATTAGCTGGACGGATCTGCAGATCTGACTGGGTACAATCTAGAACATTTAAATTAAAAAAAAAAAGAAATGCATCTGTTGGCTCCGACCAAAAGAAGTGCCTTTTACACAGAGCAGAAAAAAAAAGGCATAGGGGAGAAAGAAGCGCCATAGAAGTCCTGAACGTTGAGATCTCCTCCTGCCAGCAGAGGAGGCGAGAGACTGAAACTCTCTGAAGAAGATCTTCACCTGGAGGGAACACAGCCTGCAGCCGGCTGGAGGCCAGACCGCTGACGGCAGGGAGAGAGAGAGACGCTCTGCAGGGCGGGTCTCTACGGGTGATGACAATCAGATGTATGATGTCATTACCTCAGTCACTTTATTAAGGTTCGGCATATCATGCAAGTTTTCAATGCAAGCATAGTGAGTCATATCTAGACATGTAGTCTTTAGGGGAAAGTCAGAGCTTGGTCCGTTTGTCGTTTGAGGCGGGTTGTCTTAGGATCGCTGGAGCTGATCGAAAATGTCGAGTCGTAACAGATTATGCAGGAATTAACTGTCCTACTTTTAGCATCATTCAACTTTAGTTGTGTGTGTTTAACGAAACAAAAGCATTTGGACTAAATGCACTAGCAGGCAGGTTATTTTAATAATTTAAGAATAAATAGCCTGGTTAATATTTCTTAGTTGATATGCTGTAAATTGTATAATATAACAAGAGAAACTTTGTAAAGAGATAACTCTATATTTTGTAATTATGTATCATTTAAAAGATCAGCAATATGAACCCTTGTGACTCCGGTTATTCTATAAAAGGAAACTTGCATTATTTTAATGAGGTACTATGATATTTAAACGCCTTTTGTTTTGTGCTAATATGCACACTTTATTTTGCCTATAAAACATTTTTAGACGCTCTACTATGGTTACACACCTGCACAATATATTCAGAAGACTTCCTAAAATGGGGTAAAACACGCGTTGGTTTTTGTAAAGCGGAGCGTTTTCTGCAGTCGAAATGACGCGGCTGTCTGAGGAGTACCTTGGTTTGGATATTTTGTGTCGCGTGTACATGAATTTAAATGCATCCATGCATAAACATTGCTGCTTTCTTTGTTTGTTTTCAAATCAAACTTTAGTTTGTCGGCCCCTGATGAAATGCCTTTTCTTTTGCTGCTGAAAGAACTAAAACTTGGACAAACTGATATTTGTGCGGCTCATGCTGGGCTTGGTATAAAACTCCACACTGCACAGGGACTTCTCTGCCTTTATGTACCGTGTTTTGCAAAAACATTTTATGCCCTTTGAATGTTTTCACATTTGGACACATTTCAATCAATGACCTCTATATTTAAAATTTTTTTTCTTTTATGCGATAGACCAAAACAGCGTGGGTACATGGTTGTGAAACGGAAGAAAAATTAGACGTGGTTTTATCTTTTCTTCTCATAAAAATCTGAAATGTATAAAATGCATTTGTATTCAGAACCTATGCATCAATACCTTTATTGAAAAACCTTTTTGCAGCAATTAGTCTTTGATCAGTCCGATTGAATTTACGGTGCAGCATCGCAATAGCATCTCGATCAACTTAAGTCTGGACTTTGACTTTCACTAATGTTCAATAAAAAGCATCTGAGATGTTTAGGTAACTAATGAATTAATACAGAGATTAAATTAGGCTCAGATGAACTCTAATTACAATTAATAGGTGACTTTTGAAGGCTGCCTGTCGGTTGAACTAGATTTCTCTGGTCAACATCCAAAGAGTTGTCTTGGGTTTTTCAAATATTTTAGGTTTCATTTTGATGTCCTTAATCCAAAAACCACGTTGGTTTTGCTCAATCAGGTCAACTTTCTGAACTATGGATGCATCAGAATGCATGACTTGTTCTAGCAGATGGATCGGTTTCCTGAGAATCTGGGATCAATGATTGATGAGACGGAGAATTATTTCAATTTACATGTACTTACCCTTACCAGTGTTTGCTATTCAATTTACCAAAATCCAACTTTGTAACATTTAACTTAGACAAGTTTTTTTTTCTCCTGAAACCTTTTTGAATGAGAAATATCAATGGAAATAAGCTGATAATGTCACAAAAAGGAATCAATTTAGTCAGAAGATGAGATTTCTCTAAATTATTAGAACAAAATTCTGACCTGATTGAGAAAAATTGATGTTGTTTTTGGAAAAATAATCCTAATTCAGTTGAAAAAGCATAGACAACTTTCCTAAAAACATTCTTTTGTAATCCAGTATTGTCATCTACTGTGGGCAAATAAACAATTCCTTCCTCTTCACAGGAGCTGCTTTGTGTTGATCTGCCACATGCAGTTGGAAAACAAAATACACATGTCTTGTTGTAATGTGACAAAGTGTGAATAACGTCAGTGGGCATGAATACTTTTTCAAGGCTCTACGGTTTGTGAGGGCTTGCGGCTGCAGGCCAGTGAGGCTCGTGTTCACGGTGGAACAGCAGGGGGCGCACTGGTGCCAGACAGGCTGGGTGGTGCAAAGCAATAACCCCGTCCGCAGCCTTTTCTCTCTCCCCGCCCGGTTTCTTGCATACAGTTTATACCTCGTTGGCAACTCTGACATCATATCAGTGCGTCAACATATCTGTTCGCACAGCGTGGAGACTTTAAATGAGTTTTACTGCGGGGTGTGCTTCCCTTCTCTCCCCCCCCCCCCCCCTCCCCCTTAGAACAGCTCAACTTCTGTGTTTCATCAGTTGTCATTCCCCAGTCCATGGACTAAATAAACAGTAGTGTTTCTTTCAAGTATCAAAACGTAGAGTTGACCTTTCCACAGGTGATGTTTAAGGTTCCTGTGACCTGTTGCTCATGAGCACTTGGTTTGTCAGTGGGTGTCCTCTCAATCTGATTGCTGTCTTGAACGTTGAGGTTTTCCACTTTGTGTGCACATTGAAAGGGCTCTTTGAATTGTTTGTGAGTTTCAAACAAAAAAAAAGTGTGTTCTAGTCCTTTTTTTGTTGGTGGCTAAAAGGACCAATGCACATAAAAGGCACATTGTACTATTTGTAGCAATTACAGAACTAATGAACTGAAGATATGCA
Source organism: Poecilia picta (assembly GCA_033032245.1). Taxonomy (NCBI): domain Eukaryota; kingdom Metazoa; phylum Chordata; class Actinopteri; order Cyprinodontiformes; family Poeciliidae; genus Poecilia; species Poecilia picta. The sequence continues at coordinate 18,533,191 of CM065357.1, read as the reverse complement.
TTATTTTGTAAAGACTTTTAAAAAGTTGTTTTGAAACTAAAGATAAAGAGAACTTACTTTTACCTCATGTCAGGGAATTCCTGAGAAAAGAAAATGATTTGGTTAAGTCTATACCAATGGTATTTAAATATTAGCACATAGCTGTTTGTCTTTGCACAAGTAAATGTATAGTGCTTTTTGTTTCTCCTTTTTCTAAACAGATTTGTGTATTAAGGTGAGACGATTTTTGTACTTTTTGTGACCGTGCATATGGTTTAGTGGAATCTGTATATGTCATTTACACCTCACCTTTAAATGCTGGGAATGAAAGAGTATAAAAAAATATTTTCAAGGTGCACTGTTCCTCTGTTTCACAGGTATGGGAGAAAAATTGCTGAAAAAAATACAAGTTTACAGAGAAACATATTCATCAAATAATTTTTGTTAGTTTTTCCTTCATCTTGTTATGGTTATTATTCTTACTATAACAGTTATTAATGTTCAGAAACCTGTATTAAAATAGAAGATAATGTAAAATATGTACAAACATATGGGATGACCCATGGTAATGTTCTCTACTTGAAAGTCTTGACATTTCCTCAATGTTTTTATTCAGTAAAACATCATTTCTCTCAGTAGCAAATGCTTTAAGACATATTTAAATCCTCTAGATTTTGTATCAATGCATTTTTTTGTATTTTGTTTTTTTTTCTCATTTTATTTTGGCCTTGACTTCATTTGATATTTTGTTTTCTATCATCAATAAATAAATTTATGCTGAATTAATGTTCTGGCTTATTTGTGACTCAGTTTTTGTTTTGTCTTTATTGCAGATTTTTAAAAAAACAGACGATCCACAGGACACTGATTTATTGATGTGCTTAATGCAAAAAATCTGGTTATAATATTTCAACTGGGAGCCACTTTATTTGTAGACACGGCTTCTACGGTGGTTGTCGCCTCTGACGCCTCGTCTTCCTCCACCATCTCCTTCCTGCAGAGCAGGAAGGGCACTGCATACTTACGAAACTTTGAAACAAGCAAACAAAAAACCAAACATACACAGTTATTAATATCTTACATATAAGTCAGTGGATCCATGAGGACATCGGTTTCAGACAATAGGACAGTTTTAAACACGCAGCATGAAGCTCCCATAAGCTAATGCTGAGCCATGTGTACGCCCAGTGCCTCGTCTCTTTCCTGGAATAAAACAAATGGTGATCCAATTCGTCCTCTCTTTAAAGAAAACCAAAGAGATGCATTCACTACGCTCATTATTTTTTCTTTCTTATCTCTTCTCTGCTTCTTTCCTGGCTTTATCCAGAGGGAAAATGTGTCTTCTGAGAGCTATTTCTTTTCTTCCGTCACAAAAAATAGCTCTTTTATTCTTTAACTATTTAGCTGAATTTATTTTGAAGTCACCGATGGAGGTTGGACTACTATCAAATCTGGGCCTTCTGTTTCTCTTCCCCAAAGAAACTAATCCTCAGTCATGTCGTCTGTCTTTAGCTGTGTGTCCAGCTGTTGCTGCTTATACCTGGGTTTTCCTACCTTTAAAAAGTATTCCTGGGTCAGTACTTCAATGTTTATTTATGTTTATTTCCTAGGTAAAGCCACTGACAGAGTATTGTTTCTTTCCCACATGTGTGGCCAATTTTTCCTTTATGCAGCAGGTTACATTATAAATAGAAATGAAACAGTTTTTCTCAAAATAGAAGAACTCCAACAGTTGAGTTTATACAGTTATACGTTAAAATTATGATGCAGCACTAAAAACACTAAGCATGTTTTTTAACTTGAAGCAGAGCGGAAGTGTAATTTCTCCGGCACGGTGTTATGTGTCTTATCACCACTAGAGGGGGCTGATGTGCTTTTAGAAAAGCAGCTGAGGATTGATAGCTGATTTACAATCCCTGTTCTAATTGTTAGAATAATCAAAGTGTGGTTTTAAGTCACCTGCTTATTGAGTAAGATATAGATGATGGGATTGTACGCTGTGCTGCTTTTCGCCAGGTAAACCGGCAGCGAGCCCACCAGCGGATGAATCTTTGCATCAGGTCTGCAGACTACAAACATGGCCAGACCGGCATACGGCAGCCAGGCGACCAGGAATGACAGCACCATCAGAATCACCATGGACGCCACCTTCATCTCCCCTTTAGCTACTGCTCCTCCCTCCACACAGGCCATCTTTGAAACCTGTAACACAGAGTACCAGGAATGATTAGTGACTGACAAGACAAGACAAGACAAGGCCTGTGAGCTGTGAAAACAGCTGTTTTTATTTTTAATAAAACTTATTGTGATCTTTGTAATAATAAAAAGCAAAAACAAAGATATTTGTGATACAGGTTAGCATTTGTTAGTAATTGAATGATTCATTTCAACTCAGAGACATGGTGTTGTCTCCACAAGAAATTGTATAAAATGTAAAAATAAAAAGCAAACTGAGAAGATCATCAATTGTCAGGTTAATTTTTAATTAATAATTCAAAAGGTTCAGAAATCTGCTGAAAAAAATATTTGAATCAAGATGGTAAACATGTCACCATGACGATTAATAATTAGTAACATTTCAGGGCATCAAATGATGATAATAATTCAAAAGTTAAAAGTTAAGATTTTAACATTGGAGGCAATTTTACATTTTTCAAAGTAAAATTAAATTTATGTGTAGACTACTTCTCTTTGTTCACTCAACATCAATTTTCTCTCTTGCCATTTTGTAACTAGTGTCTTAAAATCCAGCGTTGTATTTCTTTGTTTATTATGCTCTTAACTGAACAAAGTCGTTCCCCATCACATTTTTCATAAGAACAAGTATATGGCTTCTAAAGTGATGATGCAGGAGAGCCATTAAACCATATAAGAAACATTTTGGATCTCAAATATACCCACATTGGTCTTTCGGGACGAGAAACGTCTCACCTGGTGTAACGTCCACAGCAGTTTTGCATACGAGACCAGGATCAGAGTGAGAGGAAAGGCAAAACACACAGCAAAGTAAGCAATGAGGTAGGACACATTGTTGGGGTCTGTGTTGTGCCAGTCTGGCGCGCAGTTCGTCCCGACGCCCTCCAGGTCGTACCTGCCCCAGCCGAAGAGCGGGGGCAAGTTCCAGGCAAGAGACCAGAGCCAGGACAAGACTATGCCTCCGACGGCATGCTTCTTCTGGAAGGTTATCTGTCCCAGAGGCTTGCACACCACAAACATCCTCTCCACTGCGATCAGAGCCACTGTGCACAGGGACGTGACGCCTGCAGAGCAAGAAAAGCTGATAAAACCAGTCAGCTAAGGTGAGCCGGTTCCTGAACCGCTCCCCTCTTTAGACTTACCACACAAGGACACAGTGAAGCCCTCCACCACACAGCCTGTCCTGCCCAGGGAGAAGTACCCCTGGGCGTTGTTGACCACCGACAGCACCCCCCCGGTCATCGCTGTGCCCAGGTCGGCGGCGGCCATGTTCACCAGAGCGTAGTTGAGCGGCTGCCTCAGCTGCTTGTGCATGAGGGACACGATGATCACTGTACCGTTCAGCACAATGGCAGGAATGGTAAAAAAGGCCATGATGACGGAGAGCACGATGAAGCCCGCTCGTGACAGAGGGGGCTCCTCCATGTAGAACGAAGCATTTGGCTGCATTGCTGCAAAGCAGGGAAAAAATGGGGTCCGACTCTGTGTTTCCTTCTTCAGTCAGAGTTGCCAGGTCTTCAATAATAACTCTCTGACTGAATGAGACGGCTGGGATTAGACGGCTGAAATAAATCCTTTGGATCTGGAGTTAAGAAAGAGTAATTCCTTCAAATGATCATCCCTGATCCCTCACCTTTCGCTTGATTGCAGAGAGGTTTAAACAGGATGTCCAGGCTGGATTAATGTCAGGTCATACAGCCAGGACTCCGCCAAACCTTCTGCTCATCTCATAACTTAGCTGACGTTTAATCCCTTTTCTCTTTGATTCAGATAATTTGGTTAAGTTTTGTGTCTCTTTGCCACATGAATCTTTCTAAGATTTATCCATTAATGCAAATTGAGGCTCTTTTTCTGTTTATTCAAGTTTAATATCTCATATGTTTCTTTGTGGTTTAGTGGAAGAGACATTTTGGTCCTTATCAGGCATCTTCTATTATTTACAGTTTTAGTTAAAACTGTTTCAAGTAACCGTTTCTTGACACATGAAGATCAACACACTTCTGCTTTACTTGAATATCATCTTACTTTGTTTTTCCTCTTTGATCTTGTGCGTCTTATATCTGCAGCTCTCTGATCAGCTTTATAAAAGAAAAATAAAGCTTTACTCAAAGTGAATTATTGAAAACATATTTTAGAAACTGAATCCGAAGCCACGAAGCTTAAAAAAGAAAAAAGAAACTGTATCTGTAACTTGTAATAGATTCCCAAATCTATTGAAATCATTAACATGTTTTCTTCATAGTGACATAAAAGACTGTTCAGTTTTGTTCTCTAGTAATTGAACACATGTAGAAATTAAAACTCTTATTCTTATAAATACAGGGTATAACTGAGACTGCATAATTTTAAAAACAACTCTAAACCTCCCAGGAGTTTTGATAGGTTTGGGTTTCTGTTTATTACCTTTGGATAAAGTTCTCAAATCATCTGTTTAGATTTAACACCAGCAGGACTGCAGAAATAAAAATGCCACCAATTGATTAGAAATTCTGAACATAATTTCAATATTTAATGATGAGTAATGCTAAATATCCATCGTACACATGATCTCATTAGAGTCAAAGAGTTACTGCATAGCTGCCAATGGATGTAAACCATGCAGTGTTTTTAAGACACACTCTTTTGTGATTTCAGCAGATTAACCATAAAACAGGTGAAGGAAGTGAATTGTATTTGAAGTATTAGAGCAAAGATAAAGAAAGTGGCTGGAAAGTGATGATCTGGCAGAAGCAGCCTGATCTAATGCTTCTACAGACGTAGCTGCATTTTTCTCATTGAGATAATAAATGTGATTAAACTCCTTGGATTTACATCAAACTATCAAACCAGAATCTGTCTTGCACTCTTTGTGTATCTTGTTATTTTATGTTGATCCTGTAAACATCCTGTGAAGTAACTGGTTGTGGGTCTGTTTACACAATGTGGTGTGCTGCTGTAGACCCACATGGTCGTACTATTAGTTACCAAACCAGTTACCAAACGCACATTGCATAGTATTATATTTAGCCTGTAAAGCTCCGATGACCCATCCGCATCACACACGCCGTGGGCGCACCGACACGTTTGACTCGATCATGTAATCCACAGCGGGATGAATGCTGGAAGTGGTCTGTGTGGAGTAATCCACAGCCGCTGGAGATTTGAGGTGAGGTTAAGCCCGTAGATTTAACAAGAGGTGTCCGAAGTTTCACCTTCTAAGAGGTTTATGGTCAATCAAGTCAAGATGTGGATTATAACTGCGAGGGTTCAACACAGGCTAATGGTTCAAGACTGTCTGCCTCTAATTATAAAGTGAAGCACAACAGATTTCAAAATGAGATTACCTTTATGTTCATCTCTTAACAATGGCTTTTTTGTGTGAAGGTGATCTACAAATCAAGTGTGCAGACTAATTATAGGAACTGTAAAATTTAATTTACTGATATTATTTTACTGTCAACCAAGTAGACTGGGATTTTAAAAAGATGCCCTGAATATCTTTGTGTGAAACAATGATAGACTGAAAACTTTAATGTGTCTGAAATACAACTGAATCAGTGAACATTTAAAATTAATTTTAAAAAATGGCAAAAACAACAAATGATAATACTATTGTATGTTTTGTTTTGAAATGTAGTAAACTAATGTTGGCAGACAGATGGATTCTGATTGTTTACCAGAACGTAAAAGAAGTGAGTGTTTGATGAGGAAAAGGAGGGAAACGTGATGAAAAATAACCTTGTTGTTTATCTGTTGGATTAATCAAGATAATGGGTTTATGCTAAAGCCAAGAAAAACAAAGAGGCTGATGAACACAGGCTTGTTTGAGCCAATCTAGACATACTTTAAACCAACAAGACCTTAACACGGAGAAACGGTGCCTCTCTGCTCTGTTATGTGACTAATCGCTGTGTTTAGCTGAGATTTATTCGCGCAGTGAGTTCAGCACCATGGACAGCAGCCAGACCGTCCTGGACATGATGCACGCAGAAAGATCGTCTGAAGCTCATCTGATGTAAAACCTGAGAGAGAGATGAGTTAAACAAATGAACGTGTGTGGCTCACATTGAAAAGTGAGTTAATCCGAGGTGTAATTTTGGAGGTGTCTCAGCTTAAGAAAAAATAGATTTTACTCAACTGCTCTGAAAGAAAGCTAATTTAAAACCGCATTTCTGAGAGTGAGTGTCGATTAAGAGCCACTAGACAAAAAAAGAGAAAAAAAACAGCAACCCTGGTGAGTCATCGGCTTGGTTTGCTCAAGGACACATCAGCATGACTGTCCAATCAGTCTTATCTACAGCGGCTCCAATAAAACCAGCAGACCCTTCTCAGTTCTGTGACTGAGAGATGTTTTTTATTTGATGGCCTTTTGGTTAATTAAAACATTTTAGGAGTCGGTGTGAAGCTCAGGCCGCCGGTCAGAGAAGAAGACGCTGGATGATATTGTCCGTCATCCAACATTCAGGTGGCTTATCGGCGCGTCCCAGGCAGCAATGGGGCCCCTCACAACTTTGATGTACGATGCAATTACGAGTCTAATAAAAGCCTCAAGTGGAAACAAGGTTCCTGTGGAGGGTGAAGGCGGCGGGCTGTGTACGGAAGGAGGAAAGAGAGGCGCTGCATCAACCCGTCCGATGCCCCGACGTGATTATCGCCCTATAATCAGCGTTTACAGTGCAGGACGATGGGGACGTCTTCCGGTATGATTGAATAATGGGGCACTGAAACTGTTTTCATACATGAGGAGTCGCGACACTGCAGTGCGCCAGCAGCAGTGTTGGGATCTGCATAGAAAAGTCGCTGTCGGGTGACAAGGCTGGCCCAAGTGATTAATTAAGACTTCAGCCAATCACGGGTAATTCACATTGATAATGTTAATCTCCATCCTTTTTCACAAGGGCTCTTATCTTCTGCTTATACGAGTTGTTTTTCTGTAGCTACAGCCGCGTCCCGGTAAATCTGAATGTTGTTGAAACGTATATTTATTTCATTCAGTAAGTCATTTCAAAAATGTTAAGTAATATTAAGAATAATTAATCACTACTTCATATTTTTATCCGTGTTTATTTATTTACTTATTTTTGATTGTAAGGATTATGGCCTACATAAACATGAAACTTAATTTAAAAAAAAAAAACTAAAGAAACAGTTCTGTTTCTTTCTGGGTCTTGAATAACTCACGTTAAACACTATAGTGAGGTTACTGTTGTCACTATTACTTGTCCACAATTTCTCTATACACTTTTTCCTTTCATCTAACTTTCCCCATATGTGGTTGGACTCTGTTGATAGCCAGTTTCTCTATAAGTTATGTCTTGTGAAGTGGACAACCACCAAATCAGAAGATTTCCTGACTCTCTAAGGTTATCTCCAGTGAACCATAGTTATCATAATGATCAAAAATGAATGCTTGAAATACTCTGTAAATAAATACAAATAAAATTAATGAGTTCACAGGACAATGATAATCTTGGGTTTGCAAATCAAAGCCAAAACACAATTTCAGAAGTTTTATTTAGTTTTTTTTTTCTCGTGGAACTTGTAATTAAATTCTGACTTTAGAAAAACCCTAATAGTATGAGATAAGATACCTATTTACCTAGAGTCAGCAGATTTTATATGTTACAAATGTTTTAGAGGTTTTTTTTCAGTGGTTGTTTCTAATCCACTACAAAATTTATTGTAAGAAATATTTAAATGTTGTAACTTTACTGTTATTGACCTGCTATAAACACAGGAAATGGGTAATATTTGAGGAAGGGGCCTGAGTGACAGACATTCATAAAGGGGGAATTATAAAGTAAATTGCTAGCAACGTATTAATATAAATAAGTATCATGCAGCTTTTGAAACTTTTCCTGCCTTGACATTGTCCCTCTGCAGCCCTCCACTGATGACGGCACTGTTTAACACTCTTTTCTTTCTCTCTCTCCCATTTTTGCAGCAGAGCTGTAGCCCTCACCAGATATCTGCAGCCTCATTATCTCCCACAGAGACTTTTATACTAAAGTAAATTGCCATCAGTCCAGTATGGTTTCCAGTTTTAACTTTATGTTCAGAAACATTTATAGCCCATAGGCTGTTTTTTAACCAAAAATAGCAAAATGAAGTATAACTTCTGGTCAGATTAAAGAGATTCCGTTGTAAAATCCTTTTTTTTTCTCTCTCAGTTATGGACAGACATCTAGGAGTATTAGGGAAATCATATGTATCAACTTTAAGACACAGATGTTTAATCTAAGTGAGACTGCAAACGTTTAACCAATTAAATTTTTTCTTCAACTCAGTCCCTGCATGTTTTTCTGTTTATGTTAGAAAGGAATGAAAGACACGCATTGTCTCCAAAAAGCGATAATCTGCTTCTCAAAGCTATTGAGCTGCAAACAAAGAGACGCGCTCTGTAATTCCTGCACCATGAGCCAAGAGGGTTTTCAGAGAGGGGGGAGGAAAAGATGGAGAGACACGCTGGAGGAGGATGCTCTCTCTCTCTCTCTCTCTCTCTATATATATATATATATATATATATATATATATATATATATATATATATATATATATATATATATATTGTTCACATAGCACTATTGTGCATATTGTATATATTATTAACATATAGATTATTATTTATTATTATTTTCTGAACCTTACATCTTACATTCTACATTTTTATAGTATTTTTATTTTTATTGGTAACTTCATCTCTGTGTTTGTGTATGCTGCTACTGCACAGTAATTTCCCGGTTGGGATGAATAAAGTACTTCTATTCTATTCTATTCTATTCTATTCTATTCTAGTCTATTCTATTCTATTCTCTCTCTCTCTCTTTCTCTCTCTCTCTCTCTTCGCTCTCTATCTCTCTCTCTCTCTCTCTCTCTCTCTCTCTCTCTCCCCTCTCTCTCCACTCTCTCTCTCTCTCTCTCTCTCTCTCTCTCTCCTTCCCTCTCTCTCAAGCCCACTCAGATACAGTAGTGGGGCTGAGGACGTGTTGGCAGGGGAGGCAGAAGGTGGAGAAGTTGCACCGGAGGAGGGGATCGAGCTGCACCGAGGTCGGACTGGATTTTTTTACTCTGCAGAAATTGTCCAGAAGCAACACAGAGCTTGAAATGGAGGGAATCTGCAGGATCCAAGTCTTGCACACGTTTCTTCTTCTCTGGATCTTCATCGGCTGGAATGTAGTGGCGGTGGCGGGATCCCAGCAAGGAATCCCTCTGTCAGTGTGAGTGACAATTAGCTGAATGCTCAGTTTTTTTTTTTATCTAATCAGTTTGTTGCATTTTATAAGGGCTAAACTCATTCAGCGCCGAATGTGTTTCACATTCAGAATATTCAGTATTTGCTTTTTGAATCTCTGAAGAACAGCGCTTTAGTTAGATTGGAATCGGACTCTGTGGTACTTCAGAAAATTACTGAAGTAGTAAAGAAAATTTGATGAACAGCTAATGTTTACAATGTGACTGAAAGGACCAATTGATTTTTTTGTTACAATGCTTGTAAAGTTACTCAACTAAGCTTTAGGTTTGCTAAAATTTAAGAAGTAATGTGTAAATGTCTTGCCTTTAGGTCCATCTTTATGATTTGTCTAATAAAGAACTAGCAACAAAAAGTGTAATATTCTATTTATAGGAAGTTAGAGTTACCCAAGTTTAATATCATTATTATTCAAAACGTGCATAAGAAGCATGATTAATATATATATATTTTTAAACTCTGATTCACTTTTTTTCCCAGAGTTGCTCTTAATCACCAGCAGAAATAATTAAACTGAAGGTTCATGAAAACACAAATACATACAAACACATCCAGCATTTCTTTAGTGCTCTTTTGCAACACTGAACAAAGCAAACCAATAAAACTTCAAAGATTTCATCTTTACATTTGAGTTTTAATTCCTGGCAAATGGAAAAAAAAGTTATCTAGATAAGACTTCCTTTTTTTCCTTTTTATGAAAACCGGGGAACTGTTTGCATGATTTAAAGCTTTTAGGAAAACCTTTTGTGTTAAATAAAAGAACGTTTTCATTCTGTAAAGCCACAAATAAACCTGTTTTATAGTTTTTAAAAAAATATTTGTATGCAAAACAACATCTTGGAACATTACAGATTGTTGTTTCACAGAGAAGAGATTTACATTTAGTGAAAGTTTCTATAAGTGCACAGCAGGTGAATAAGATCAACTTATCAGGAGAAGCTAGAAGCAGTTAAAGATCCAGGTTCAACAGCTGCAGATGACAGGATGAAGTCATTGACTAAGTTACCCAAAACATATGTATGTTTTACCTCCTTATCTTTTCACTCTGCTTTCTCAAGGAAACTGTGATTCTTTGTCAATTCATCAGTTTTTCTTTCTATTCCTCTGCAGCGTAAAGCTTTGGGCCTCTGCATTTGGCGGAGAAATCAAATCACTTTCTGCGAAGTACTCTGGCTCCCAGCTGTTACAAAAGGTGTGTTTGTTACCTCTCAGCGTTTCCTTTCAGTCCACATGACTTCTTTATTTGTCTGATAGTTTTGTGTGGTAACTTTCACTTCTGCCGTAATGTATTTGACCTCTGATGGCCGCAGGAGCATTTGAGTGTCTCAGCTGAACGCCGAGGTCCTGTTTTAGAGGAGACTCAGGTGTGTTTGGAGTGCAATGCGAGTGTGTGTCAGTGTGCCTTTTGAGTTCGTGTGTGTTTGTGCTCGATGTGGCCCATTAACCGCAGCTCTGTTTCCCCCACTTATCTCCTCTCTCCTGTGAACTCTCCCGAGTGGACAGCTTCGAGCCTCGGATGTGAACACGGGCAGCTGAAGGAGTGTGTGTGTGCTTGAGTGGTGTGTGTGTGTGGTGGGGATGAAAATGATGAACAAGTGAATGGAGTGAGTGGGGAACACGAGATGCAGATTATCGTTGTGGCCACTTGATGGCAGAGGTGGGTTCAGGTTTAAAAAGGCAATCATAGTAAAGTCAGGTTGATAAATGGAGGCCTGTCCTGTTCACTTCACTGGGATGAGACTGGAGGAGGAGCAGTAAACAGCTGGAGGAGCTTCTCCTTATGAAGGTTGAATAGCTGCAATGTTGGAGGGTGTGTGGTTACTTTTACAACAAAAGCATCAGCAGAGAAGACCAAGACCCTAACAGGCACTGCAGGCTCTTCCTTTAAACACATTACACACCAGAACCTCTGAACAAAGTTTCAATAGAAATGTGTTTTTGTAAGAAAAGTCCAGTTTTAATTAGTTGTACTCAATCCAGAAACTGGCAAATGTATTTGCAAACATTCAACGAGAAAATAGTTAATGGCATTAATGGGGTTTGTTATTCTCATAACAGCAAAAGTGAACATTTTCCTTTTTGAGTTTTCACTTTGGTGGTTTCCTTTGTAAAGGGAAGCAATTGTAACCTTTCTTTTAAGAAATATATGACTCTTTTTTTTCAGCGAGAGGTTTCAAAAGTCCAAGCTGTGTTTTAATGTCTAGAAACTATGAAACTTCAGTCCAGTTGTTGTAGTGGCAATCTCAATCTCAATCTGGATTGATGTAGAAAAGCACAGGCAATATTCTTATATTAATCAAATAAAATATTTTGCTGTTTTATGTTTTTTTTGTGGGGGTTGAGGGGGGTTGGCTTGTGCCACGCACTGTAATAGTTGTGCCCTCGGCAAAAAGCCTCTATCACATCCCCAAATCCCCCTTCTCTCTATCTAGAAACCAAAAATGTTGAGATTTATGTCAGATTTAAAGCTTTCTTGGCCTCGTTGAGTTAGGGAACTAAACAAGTATCTTCATGAATATGTGAATGTTATGTGCTGTATTTGAAATACATTTAGTCCTTTAGCTTCTTGTTGTTTGTCACATAGACCTTGTGATACATTAGCTTAAACGTTTACCTGCTAAATTACAAAAGCAGCAGCTTATTCAGATACTTTTCCTTTTTAGTAGTGAAAAGGTTTACTTGGTGTTAAATAAAAAAAAAATAAAGAAGACAGAAGAGTGGCAAGGAGAAAAATAGGAAAGTCAGCAGTGGCAGCAATAACACGCACAACGTCGTTGTTACGTATGACTTCATAAAAACACATTTGTGTCTCCAACTTTCTCAGCTGACTATTAATTTGAAAAATCTTCATATTCTGTATGCTAGAATGTATTAATTTGCAAATATATGCTTTAGAGTAACGCATAAAACAATGAACTGGTACTTTGCTGCACTGAAGGGTTGAAAGGTTTTTCTTCCAGAAGGCAAAACGTTGGTGTGTTTTGACTCCAAAATCCAACTGAGATCTTCATATTTATTTGTTGATTTTTGGTGTCTGACAGAAAGACCAGGAAAAAATAGACTTTTAGTTTTTACAGTAGTTTTTATAGTTTGAGATTGAAGATAAACAGACCTGAGAAAGTGATTCAGCTAGATGACAAAATCACTCCTCAGAAAGAATCATATCGAATATTGCTTGTTGTTGAATGAATGCCTCTCTATTTATGTTTCCATTGTTCTCAAGCACCAAGTCTGCAAGGTGTGATGTAATGCAGTGCTTCAGAAATACTGCTAGCTTTTGAGAGCAGCTGTACTACAGTCGATTATGTCTGAGTCTATGCAGAGCATGCAGGGAGATGCCTTCTATTGCGCAGGAGTAAAGTGTATATTTTAATTTTAAAAAATCCATCAAGAATTGACTTACATCCAAGCTCCATGTTTATCCTTAATGATTCAGAGCCTGCTTTGTTCATTAAATCTCAGCTTTTGAACCATTTCATTGTCTTTTAGGAGCTGTGGTCCATTACGGCGCCGCGTCCGGGGGCCAACTCCACCCCTGAGGCCAGTCCCCCCGTCAGGGCCACCAGCAGGCTCAACCCAAAGATCACAGCCGCCTGTCTTTGGGAAGAAAGCGGAGGGCAGCGAGGAAGTCCTCGAAAATACGGAGAAAGTGTCCAAACGGCGTTCAGGAAGCGTCTCCAAGCCCAAAACCCAGGACTCTCCTGCCCCGAGGTAACCGCTCCTTTACTGGGGCCTGAATGGTGTGTGAGCTGAAGCTGAACAAGCATTTCATCTGTGTACAAATACATTCCTGCCATCCAGCCCCCACATTTGCTTCTTCTAATGTGCCCGTAAGCACCTCGCACATGTTCCTGCTCATGCCGGCGTGACCGGAGCGATCTGCGCCGATGAGCCGGTCAGCACCAAGCATTGAGCTGTGGGCCAGCTGACAGGTAGTTAGACAGCTGATCATTACCTGCTTTTTGCTCCCATTTCCCTGATTTCATTACGGTTCCTGTGAACCTGAAGACGCTCCGAGCCTCCTCCGTCGGTCATTAGTCCAATCAATAATTATGATCAGGGGATTTGATGGATGGATCTTCACCTCCACTTGACGACTGGAGGGCTGGAGAGGTGGTGAGGCTGGGGGATTCTGTGCAGGGGCTTGAGGTGCTGGGGCGAGGAGGACAGGCGTGAAATGAACTGTTCTGCTCCACTGCAAATTCACACTCTTCCTTTCAGTAGGTAATTTGTCGCCTCATGTACTGGTGTGTGTGTATGTGTGTGTGTTTTGTCCACACACTCTGTGTTTCTTTTGTACGTGGGAGCCTATTGTGCTCTTTTTAGGATAACATTATCGGAAGCAGCCAATAGCCTGAAAATGTGGAGGATTCTCTTTTTTTGTTTTGTTTTGTTTTCATTTGCCGTGTGTTACCGTTTTATCCGTGTGCCGATCAGATGTTTGGTTGTATAACGCCGGATTCCTCTGGGCTGTTGCAGCTTTTTGTTCTATCGCAGGAGGTCCTGTACATCCAGCAGAGTCAGCATTATTTGAGGTGTAGTTCATTACACGGAGTTGCCCAAGCTTGACGTGTTATTATCTTTCTCTTGTGCTTTGACTCCATTTCAATTACCCTCTTACCATGCATAGCCTTCACTCCCATCCACACCCTCCTCTTTCTCCTCCTCCTCCTTCTTGTGGCCACCCAACATGGCCACCTCCAGCCTATAGCAAAGAGAAAGACATCCTGCGCATGCAGCCAATCACCAAGACCAGATAAAGACAGCGAGGCGTTTGGAGCTGCGGGGTTTTATCAGCTGTGTGCATCATGTCAGCAAACACATGACCGTTTATAATCCTGGTTTAACAGCCCTCGTCTCCGAGGCGGAGCGACGCCTGAAACATCTTACCATTTTGCTCATTTCGTCACATGATGTGAATAACAACGTCAGCCTCGATGGTGTGAAGATCCCTCCCTCCCTCCACTCGTACTGGCTGTCATGTTTTGTTTATGATTATTTTCTCAGAAATATAAAGAGCCTGAAAAGTCGGTGAGAGTGGAGGAGATTGACGGCGTGAAGCTGGTTAAAGATCTGGCTGTGAAGATGGAGGAGATGTTCCAGAGAAAAGCAGAAGCCACCAGGGTATGTAAATAAATAAAAAAATGTTGAGGAATAAACAAATCAGCTGTGGGTGTGTTCACTGCATAGCAGAAAGCGGGAGTCTGTGGAACAGCAAAGGTGGAGTCGGGGCGTTTCCAGGAAGTGAGAGGGAGGCTATAAGGTGTTTGTGCTTTTCAGACAGGAAGTAACTCAATGAGCACAAAATAATCTTGTGTTTTGATTAGGCTATTTATCTTCAGGAAACTCCTACTAAGTCTCTCTCCATACTTATTTGCATTCCTGGTAATGATTTGCCCAAAAGCCAGTGGTTGTTGAGGAGACTTGTATGCTGCACCTTTCCTGCAGGGAACTTTTCTTCCTTCCTCTCTCACTGGTCACTTTGCTTGGTGGCAAGACAGAGTTTGGTTGTCAACCAGCCTTGGTTGTTCCTGCTTCAAAACTCTGTCAATGTTGACCTGACTGTGGATATACACGACTGTTTCATCACAGCCATTTATAGACTTGTGAGGATTAACATGTAGCATGTTTGATAAATAACTTGGCCTTGTCTTTTCCATTTTGTCTTTATATGACAGAAAAATGGTTAGGGCCATTATTTTTGTCAGTTATTGTGTCAGTTTTGATACTTTCAGTTTTTTTCTGCATTTTGATTAATGTCCTGACTGTCTTACATCCATTAAGCTTTATTTTAGTAAATATTTATCTGTATTCTTCACTCCCATACTGGATTCTCCTGATGTTTCTCTACAAAGCCCATGTTGCTCTGTCCTCTCCTGTTCCTTACTTTGATTTTTTTTCTTACTTTTATTGAAATTTCTTTATAAGTCTGGACTTTATATTATGAAATACCTTGTTTTAAATGTTCTATTTTGCCTCCTGCATGTGGACGGGTCCTCCATAACCTACTTCTATTTTTATAAACAAACAATATGTATTTAATTATTATTAATTGTGCAACCAGTAATTTTAACATACATTTTTATTTCTTAATTTGGGGTTATTTTTTACCACATCAAAAAAACACACTCAGGCTTATTTTTCCCCTTTTTATTAATTAATATTTTTGGCATTATGTTGCTATTTAAACTCATGTTTATCAGTGGGGCCAGTACCTGTTGTGCTGCAGCAGTAATCAAGTATTGACGTCTTGAGTTCAGTGGTGTACTGGGATCAGTGTTTAAATAATCGTTCATTTATTGGAGAATCTTTAGTTTGAACAAATCTTTTTAAAACGCATTATGAATTTCAAAAGTTTTCTTCTGCCAGAGAAAAAAAATTGGAAATGTTTCTTTTCTTTTCTTCTTTTTTTTTTTTTTTTTTTTTTGACGGGTTAATATTATCAAAAATAAATATGCAAGAATACAGTCAGTTTCTAAATAAATCTACATTTCTTTGTTTCACCGCTGGATGTGTTGTTGGCACAAATAGCGAAAAGAAAAAGAGTGATAATAAGACCAATTCATTTGTTTAAGTCATTAACTGAAGTAATTACCGATCAGACAATTGTGCTTTTGTAACAGATAATAAATAAGTTTCAAGGGTTTTGTCATCACTTCGCAGATTTCTTCTTCTTTTTTTTGTAGCCACCAATTTTTCCCTTTTTTTTTTTTTTTTTTTTTTTTTTTGCAAAACAAACTCTTAGTGAATGTTTAGTTTCATAATATGTTTTAGGAGCCGCGTCAGTTTATCTAAGTCCTGCGAGCTCGGAAGCTTTTCAGTGCTGCACCTCTGCAGGGTTGATGAGGATTATACACATGATCCCAAGAGTCCGATAAGTCGTGACAATTACGGCTTGAATCACGGCGTTAATTTAATAAAAGAGATTCTGTGAGATCAGATGTTGCATGCTAAATATCACTGTGTGTGTAAATTAAATGCTAGTTAGATTTGACTCATTTTGCCCCATCACAGGTTAAAAAAAATTTTTGGCTTCAGAAAAACGATGGAGAGCTTTAAACGGGATACATTTCATTGACACAAAAATATAGGCTACATTCTCCGTCAAACATTAAATTCAGTCCATGATGCTTTTCTCCCCTTTCTCTGCTGACGAAACGCGATTTCACCGTGAGGTCAAATGAATTTGGCTCAGCAGCCTCCGTTGTGTTTATGTTGCAGTTATTTTTGACACATGTGACAGATGTTAATTACCTGCGTGGCTCCTGAGGCAAGAGCGATTTCAGTGCTGGTTTTCCCCCCCGAAAACACCACAGCTAAGCACATTTTTATTTTTCATTTATTTATTTTTAATATCCAGACCCGAGTTATTATAGCTGTAAGTTATCGCGTTTTTAGTGAGCGCCACGAAAATCGTTCTCCACCCAGCCTCCATCCATCATCCCGCTATATGTGGACTTTAAGGTTCGTGTGGATTTCAATTTATGCATAAATGCCTAAATGCATCTTTACTATATATTACAAAAATGAAAAATGTCCCATAGTGGCATTTTCGCCAAGAGGAAGCCTATAACCGAACGCCGTAAAGACGCAAAACGCATCCCGGAAGAAAAAGCTCAGGGATTTTGTGTATTATCTGCATTAGATTAGATGGAAATAATTCCTCCAAGTTTTATATCTACTAAATGCTTCAGGTTTGCAGGAAGAAACACGTGTTCACGTCTTAACGGGCATCTTTCCTTCCCTCAGCGGCTGGTGGAGGCTGCGGAAGAAGCGCACCATCAGCACGAAGACAACCCAGACCTGCAGGTGAGTTTCAGTCAAGAACGGAAAAAAATATTAATAGAAGTCAGGAAGCAAGATCTTTAACATGTGAGGTGGAGTATGAATTATTATTATTGGACATGTGAGGATCACCTGCAAGGTTAGAGAAGGTTAATAGGCCCTTAAAGTTTTAAGTAGCGCAGGCGCCATCCTTCTTCTGCTCTGATGTCCTGTCAGCGGGTTGATACATGGCGATCCTGGGATGAACAATGTCACACAGATCCAAGGCCATAGGACACGCTGAGCTGACTGCTTTCACAGAGCAACAACACGTCTATGCATTAAACTCTAATACAGCGACAGTGTTTTCTGCTGTAATCAGAAAAATACATTGTATAAGCTGTTACCAAAGGATGCCCCCCCCCCCCCCCCCCCCAGATAACACGTCACGGGGAAAGTTTTGAGAAATGTTTGCTTTTTTTAATAGGAGCTAAAGTCTTTTATATATTATTATTATTATATTATTTCAATTAATTTTTTGAAGAAATTACTTGGACACATTTTAAACCAGATAGCCAGAGTTATCTTGAAGAAAACAAGGGGACACATAAAGATTTCGGAAATCTCAAACTGTATTTTCAGGAACCAATGTAACATAATTTAGTTCAAGTTTAATCAATATTTTTGATCTTTAACTTGAACCAATCGATGCGCTCCGGATTCCTTAAACACACATAAAACAGGCCTTTTAACTTAACGCTTATTAGGAAACAGATCAGATGTCAACTTCAGGTCATCTGGTTAGTCTATAAGTAGAACAGTTCATGTTTTATCACAGTTCTGATCCTTTGTGGGTGTTAGGTTTCTATTTCATTAACTGATTATCAGAAGATGTGTTCAGGGAGGAACAGACGGTTTCTTTTTTTTTTTTAAAACATTTTTTGCAAACCTCTGATACAATCGGGTCCTTGCTAAGTGCCACATCAATTTAAAAAAAACACGCACACATTTAGCGTGTGAACGTCAGTGGGTCATTGACTGAATGTATTGAGGCGCTTTGATAAAGCGCTACACAAGTACAGGCCGTTACCATTTACCGTAGGATTTTTTTTTTTTTTTTTTTTTTTTTTGCTTGACCGTGTTAAAATGCTAAATATCAATGGAAATGTTTTAAAGAAAAATACTTTTTTTTCCTGAGTGCAGCACTAGCACTGTTGGGTACAAGGTGGGATGCCACGTTGCTCACATTTTATGGAAAAAATAATAATAATAATAATAATAATAATAATAATAATAAAAATGGGCCTACTGGACATATAGCGTTATTCTTTCGCCACATTCAAAAACAGACAAAGAGCGACTGAGAACCGGAAACCGGAATAGTTTTTGCGATATTATCGTTCCGTTTAGTGCCGCACCTGTTCGGGACTTTGCTCAGCGGTTTGCAGGGCGCTGAGTCTGAATCTCCTCCGTCTCTGCAGAGGAAATGCAGCATTTCTGCGCTCTCTCTCTTCTCTCTCGCTCTTCTCTCTCTCACTGCACCGCGGACAAAGATAAATGAAACTCTTTTTCTCTCTCTCTCTCTTTCTGCGCGACGCATTGTTTCAGCTCCGTGGCTCTAGATTGGAAAGCGCGCTGGAGCAACAAAACACAGAAATAACGGCATCGGTTTGCGTTTAATAGAAGCATTTACATCGTCTGAACACGTTCAGCGCTCTTGTTTTCACCGATGTTTAAACCCGCAGAACCAGATGGGAAGATTAGAAATTCAAATAAGAATGCAGTCTGTTCTTTTTTTAATACTTTAAATATGCCCAACGCTTTTATGATGCTTTTAAAAATATAAAAGCCAAAGGTTACATTTTTCCTCCAAAAACAGGATTTTACATGTCATTTCATCTGAATCTCCGTATAAAAATAATGAGGACAATGCAATCTCCACCTGTGGTAGTGATGATCTGATGTCGCTCCCTCTGGCATCATTTAGTGAACCGCCGCCTCTTCTGACACAACACATTTTTCACGCGTCATTTCTCTGACCGCAGCGAGATAAACCGGCTGCTCTTATCTCAGCTGCTTCCCGTCCGGACCGTCACGTCTGACCCGAGTCCAGCCTGCGGTGCAACAGACTGACTGCTCACATCAGGCCTGATGGTGCAGCTCACACTCATTATTATTCACCGTAGATTAAATTGGAACAATTGTTTTTTTTGGAATATAAGCTTATGTTCTCATTTCAGTTTAAGTTATGTGTTTTTTTGTTTTTTTTGTTTTTTTTTTTTGCAAAATGTAAAAATAAATAAATAAAAATAAGAGAGTTTCTTTGATGGAAATGTAACTTTAATTCACTTTGTCTTATTTAGCGCACATCAATAATATTCAGTTTATTGCATTTTGTGTTGCAGCCACAAACTTGCAGGTATTTATTTGTATAGTTTCATTTTTACAAAAAAAAAATCTGAAAAGTGCAATAGTTATATTCACACATTTTCTCTGATTCTCCTGAAATAAAACTCCTAGAAGTTACCAAGTTAGTAAATAGTGTCCATCTGTGTGTAACTTAACCTTAACATGAATACAGCTGCTCTATGTTAGAGAACATTAGTGGACAAACACCATCAGGAAGTCCAGTAGACAGATCAGAGATAAAGTTGTGGAGAGGTTTATCATGTTTTGGTCATAAATCACCATTCCAAACTGTTCAATCCGTCATTCAGTGCTGGACAGAAAATGACACCAGAGTCTGGCAGGAAGCAGGTTTATCAGAAAAGCAGCCAAGATGCTTGTGAAAACTGTGGAGGAACTGCAGAGATTTCCATCTCAGGTGAGTGAATCTGTTGACAGGATTTCTGATAAAATAACCATCATTTAACTTTATAATAACCTACATGCAAAATGTTATGAGGCAGGGAGAAACTAACATAACTCATAACCCTAAATACCTTTGAGATTCATTTCAAAAGATGGTAACTGGAGTGAAAATAGTTTGTGTTTCATTCAAGCAGATTGGATGGAACACACTCTTGAAGCTTAAATAATAAGAAATATTCCCTCTCGACAAGTATGCACCACTTTGTGTCGGTTTCTCACATAAAATCCAGATAAGACGATATGATTCACAGCAGCAAATTGGGAAGCTGGTAGTGGTAAGAGCTGTTAGTGTTGCACACAATGAAGCTTGGCGAGCGTCCTCCCTTGTCCCCATAAGCCTGGTTGTACAGTGGGGCCCCTGCAGTCTGTAATGGAGGACACGTCTCTGCAGCACGGCCTCCAGCTAACTGCAGCGCTGTAAGAGTCAGTGGTCCGTCTCGGAGAACTGCACGGCCTGCTCTACAGTAATAACCCTGGTGGTTAACGCTCCTCTCTACAGAACTGAATTTCTGCTGAGTGTGCACCCCCCCCCCCCCCCCCCTTCCTCCCGCCCCACACCCCTCGGAGGCCCCTCCTCGTCCTCCTCCCCCTTCCTGAGCGCTGCCGCAGCTCGTCAGAGAGCTGCTCAGGCGTGGTATGAGCTGTCAGAGGCTGCTTGATGGTGATGCCCGCTCAGTCTCCCCCGAGAGTGATGCCGTGGAGTCCATCAGCCATCTCTCTCTCTCTCTCTCTCTCCCTCCTTTCCTCCGCATATCTCCCATCTCCCTCCTTCCCTCTCGGTGCGTACAACAGAGGCCACGGAGAGGCCGCTCAGACAGGATGAGTTATTCTTTCACTGCAGCAGCAGGCAGCGAAGGACAGGTCATGCAAACTGTAAGCACAGACTTTTTTTTCCACTTTACACAAAGTCCTCCTGCAGCACATTCGGTGCATCCTTAGGTTCAATTACAGATGAATGATCTTTGCATAACTTCTTGATAAATACAGAGGCTGATGCAAGTATTTCTTAACGTTTCTTACTGACGAATCCTCCATGTGTGAAAATCCTTTCGAGTAATTTACTCCCAACTCATTTAGTGAGACGTTTTGTTACCAGACATTATTATTTCGGTGATTTAAATTTGCTTAGCTGAGAGCACAAATATTGATTTTTTTTACCTTTGTTGGACGGAACTGCCTCACATAATCCAGCTCAGAAAGCGGAGTCCCTCAGGGCCAACATGAACAACAGTTTGCAAACTTCCATCTTGCACAATATGCCTTGTGAAAGTATTCATACCTTCAACGTTTTGATTAATTTCCACAATTTGTTATATCACAACCATTTAATATTTTCTTTCAATATTAAATGACTAACAGAGTAGAGCATAGGATGCAGTTTCAACATATTTGAAAATGCAAATCTTAGTCAGTTTTAAAAAAGAAATTTCTGGAGATTTTCTCACAGGATGGATCACCTTTATGTTGTCTCTCTTCATACCACTCAGATTTCTGGATGACTGCTGTCTCTTTTTGAGACATTTTGAAGGTTTGTGTCAGGTTTTGGATTATCTCGCTGTTGGATAAAATCATTTCGAGTAAAATAACTGCTGTCTACAGGGTTCGCTGTGACAGTCCATAACTTTGTGATAGCTCTCTTTCATCAACACACAGTGGCAATTTCCTCCTATAAAAACTCCCTGAGATCATAATACACCTGCACTATGCTTGACCAGCAGTGTTGAGCACTATTTTGTTTGTTCTGCCTCTCAATTATGCTCATCTGACAAAAACATCTGTCCACTAATTATTTTTCTTACAGCTTTCAGAGTCTAAGATGTGTTTTTGTCTGGACAATTCTGACATTCGTGATTCTGACACAGTTTTGCAACTTTCTGCAATGATTTACTGCAGGTGGTAACATCTCCAGTTTGTAATTCAGGATTTTTTGCTGCATTTATTTAAATTGGGACAAAGATAAATAGGAAGGGTCAGTCAGCTCACAGGCGTGAGAATGAAGATCCATCCATTTTCTATGGTTTTCTGGTTCAGGGTCTTGATGTTGCTGGTGCCTTTCTCCAGCTCTCAACGGATCGCTACGCGGCGACAGGTCGCCAATCCATCACAAAAACGACAATGCGGAGATAAGACTCAAGCAAATGACCATGCACTTAAATCTTGGGGTGATTTGGAAACTCCAGTTTGCCAAACATGCGTGTTTCTAGATGGTGGTGGTGAACTGACAGAGGAAACTCAGTCATGGAAACTGCGCACAAGAAAAGTCCCAAAAGAAGTTTGAACTCGCCGGCAGCACCAACCTCTGCTCCAGACTGAGGAAGACTCTTGGAGTCTTGTCCAAATAAATGCAGCAGCTATTTGGAGAAGTCTTCATACCCTAAGTCAAAACCTAAGTCTTCATATCAGGAGCAGAGCAGAAGTATAAGACATTAACTTTAGTAGATATCTAAAAAATATCTAAACTGTGACCTGCTAAAAGGGGGAAATGAGTCTGGTGGTCAAAACTACAAAAATGTTGGCAAATCATATCAACATTTTTGTGGGCATGATTCCTTTTATTGCCCCGCCTCCAAAAAAAATCACAAAATCCTGGAGGGACTGAACGATGTGAAAAAATGTTTAATTTTGGGAACTACTTAAACTGCAAAGACAGCTACTTTAAAAGTTGAACAGGTTTTATCAATCCGAACATTCAGGATCTCGATTTGACCCAAAACGAAAATGAGTTTGCCCCCTGTCTTACATCATGCATATTCCTTTTATCTTTTAGTTTGAGTACTTCAATGCAGTGCTGATCAATGAGGTGGGCGAAGACGAGAAACCCGTGGAGCTGGGGGCGAGTTCATCCTGGAGCCCAATGACCATTTCAACAACCTTTCGGTCAACCTGAGCCTCAGTGTGGTACAGGTGCCCACCAACATGTACAATAAAGGTGAGGAGTCCTGGAGCGTTGCCTCAAATACAGGACTGAGAGTTATTTACCTACAATGCAGGAGGCTGATGAAGAGGGGGGAGAGATAAGTGAGTGATGAAAGTGAGGAATGGTAGCCGGAGCTGTATCAGTGTCACAAGCTGCGGGATGTGAAGTTGGGCGATCGATAACGGCCCAGACATAAAAGGCAGAGACTTCTGTAAAGATGTTGTTCATACTGATAGCTGCTCGGCTGCTTCTTGTTGTCACATCGCCTGGGTGGCTTTTGTTCGGCTCAAATAGACTCCCAATAACTCTCTGCTCTCCGCACAAAGAGAGGCTCGTCCAGCAGCAGGAGGGGAGGGGATGATTCAGATGCAGCCATTGTGTCGGCTTCAGAGGGAGTCAATAAGGGACAAAGGTCAATCATGCAGGCGCTAATGGCGACCAAGATGGCTGCCGTTATCGCGGTTTAATTCACTTGTCCGTTTCTTTGCCTCTGTCGTTTCCAGATCCAGATATAATGAACGGAGTTTACTGGTCGGAGGCCTTGAACAAGGTGTTTGTAGAAAACTTTGAAAGAGATCCAACGCTTATCTGGCAGTACTTTGGGAGCGCCAAAGGTTTCTTCAGGCAGTACCCCGGTGAGAGCCGCCACTCCTGCTCTTCTCATTCAAGTTCAGGCTGTGGTTCTGCTCCAATTTCTGTAATAATTGCTACTAAAGTCAATCTTGTAAGAACACTTTAAAATTATGCATCTTTCCTTTAAAAAAAAGAAAAGTTTTATTAAATTTTTTTATCAAGAAGTTGAGATTATAAATTAATAAAAATATTCCAGGGAATACTTCTGCCAAATCCTTTGAGGTGTAAAGTGAACTTTTTCTGAACTAAAAGGTTTCTTATTAATTGTGTAAATGCAAAGATCATGTTTCAATACTACAATATTAAATCTTGAACTCTTGAACTTGAAGTCTGAACCTAAGAGAAAAAATCTTGTTTGGCTTTTAGTTTGACTTTAAAACTTTGGGGTTACTGATTGAGAAGCCCTTTTGACCAGAATGATCTCTGTGCATAATTCTTATAAAGATTAGCTTTTTGTGTTTGTGTGGGATTGAGAAACAGAAAGAAAAGAAAGCTTTGTCTCATGGGAGCTGTCACTGCAGTAAAAAGGAAAAAAACTGATCAGAACAAATGATTTAGGCTTTCTAAAGGGGTAATTTGGCTAATGTTGTAATTTTACAGACCATCAGAGAGGATGCATTTAAACAGAATGCCATTAATCAGAATTTGCCAGTGTTAGTCTACAGCCACTGAGGAAACAGCCCTCTGTTCCCTAATCCAGAAAAGGTGCTGATGTGATTCCAGAGAAAAAGATTTAGGCAACATTAGACAAAATAACAATGAATCAAGGAAACAAGTCTTTGCTTTCCATGCATTTTTTTTCACAAGCATTAAAAATATCTAAGTGTCATCTTGTTTTCAATGTGAAAAAAAAAAGTTTATTGTGCCACAAATTCTCAAGATCAGTAATCAGTTGCACGCAGGTGAAGACAATAAGTTCAATCAACATTTCTATACATACAGGTAAAATTTTAATAAGCAACATAAAACACCAGAAGTGGACATGAACTGATCAGAATTATGCAGCTGAATTTGGATCTGACTGATATCAGTGTTGGTCTCTTCTAATCTCCTTGGAATATAAAGAAATAACACATTTACCAATCTGTTATGCAAGCTGTTTGCTTTAAAGTGAACACAGAATAACTATTGTTATGCTCATATTTTCCTATGTGTTCAGCAAATATAATCACTTATGATTTAAAGTTTAAATATAAGCCTCATCATGTAATTTGGCCGATTGTTAAACCTTAAAGAGATAGTTCTCTGATCTCACAGCCCTGCTTCATAATTAACATATTATTCTTAGCCTTTATTTTCTTCATTGTAAAACAATATCCACTTATTCTTCTTTAATTCCTTTAAATTGAATCCATAATTTTCTCCCTAGGGGTAAAGTGGAATACAGACCAGTCAATCAGCTTCGACTGCAGAAATCGGAAGTGGTAAGTGTTCATGTGTTGAAATGTTCAACTGAACAGAGGAGAAGTAATGTAGATTTGACTTGTTCTCTCATTGCTCTGTTGTTGAAGTATTTAATTTAACGTCATGCTACAGGTACATCCAGGCAGCCACGTCTCCGAAGGATGTGGTGATCCTGGTGGATGTTAGCGGGAGCATGAAGGGTCTGAGGCTGACCATCGCCAGACAAACGGTTTCCTCCATTTTAGACACACTGGGAGACAACGACTTCTTCAACATTATTGCTGTACGTTTACTCATCAATACTCTTTTTCTCTACTTGTTTGTTATGGGGAAACAAAAGGTTTTTGCAAAGATATCCTCTTACCCTCTGTCAAATTACTATCCCATCACAACTAAGTGAAGTAGTTTATAGTGTGAGGATTTAATGAGAGAAAATTGTTAGATGCTTTTGCAAGACAGCGTATGACTGTATGTGCCCATTTGCTCTTCTTCATCCACAGTACAATCAGGAGATCCACTATGTGGAGCCTTGTTTGAATGGCACGTTGGTCCGAGCCGACACAACCAATAAAGACGTGAGTTCCTAAACGATCAAACTCCTGCCATTGGGAAAGTTTGATGGGATTATAACGTTTAAAATGATTTTATCTGTCAGCATTTCCGTGAACATCTGGATAAGCTGTTTGCCAAAGGGATTGGTCTGCTGGGCGAAGCGCTGACCGAGGCCTTCACAATCCTGAATGAAGTGAGTTTCGCTGCATTAACCTCTGACCTTCAGTTTAATGCAGATGCTGTTCAAACATTTATCCGTCCTGTTTAAACCCCGTGCATGACAAACAGATGTGTTTGTTTTTTGTTGACTGATTTTGTGGGATTATTATTCACACTAATTTGACATAAAAACAAAGGACTGAGTGACTACAACAAATGGATTCAGTTTCTTCTTTGATTAAAGGACTCGCATGGCTAAAACGGCGGTAAAACTTTGACATCTGCATTTGTTTCCAGTGACAGGAAGCATTCAACTTCTGAATAATAAATAGCACCACATTCCAGTGAAATATATTCAAGCATTTGGGAGGTGCGTCTCCCGTTGAATCGTTCCGTTTCAATCCCCCGTTCTACTCTGCAAACACGGACACATCTATTCTGAAGAGTGATTAATGGCTCTAATTAATGTCAATGATTAATATTGCAGCTGATTAGAACACGGAGGAGATAAAGCCAGGAGCCAGACTGCATTTCGTTTATCTCCCTGTTTTCAGACGAGCTGTGGCCAGGGCCGCCGGAGCTGAGGGAGCGCAGCTTTTACCTCTGCGTTTGTCAGATTAATTAAAGCTCTGCAGTGAATATGGTAATCAGCTGCTCTGTAGCGTGCTGCTAAAACTCACAGCTGCACTGATACCCGCTGCATCAACTCTGAAGAGCTTATCGCAGACTAGATCGGACAAAAATCTGTTGAATGAAGCAGCATTTATAGAGTTTGGTGAGAAAAATAAAACTGAAAACAGAAATAGACAGAGTTTTTGAAAATGATTAGAAAAAGATAGAAACCTTATTAAAAGTAAAAAGTAAAAGTAAAAACATTTTAAAACGTCTCAAACCTCGACATCATACATGGATTCTCAAACCTAAGAGTTTTTGTATCTTACAAGGATTCAAGGCATTTCAAAGTGCTTTACACAATTTAAAATTAAAATAAAAACAGAAAGAGACAGTGATTAATTAATTAAAATAAAAACAAAAACATGAAGAGACAGAGAGTTTGAAAAATACTTAAAAAGATTAAAAGTAAAAATAAAAATAAAAGTATTCAGCTTATCCATAAGCAACTCTAAACAGCATGGTTTTAATTTTAGATTTAAAGACACTCAGTGTTTCAGCTGTTTTACAGTTTTCTGGAAGTTTGTTCCAGATTCGTGGTGCATAGAAACTGAATGCTGCCAGATTATAATAATGTTATCTGATCAATACCAGGAAAAATGATGGCTTGCAACAGGATTCATATCCCTTAAATTAGTGTGTAAATGTGAAATGTCTCACTGGATATCAGAGGAAATTACCCATCATTAGCAGATATTTATATATAGATATTGTTCTTTAATCCAGCTGTTTGAGCTTGATTTTATTTAGGCCTGCCACACTTTTCAGAATTTAATTTGTTGAAAGTTGATTTTAAAGAGTTACATGTGGATTCTTGTTAATCTAGAGTTGACAGATGAACTACAAACTACTCAGACAAAAGACCATGGAGCTTCTTCATCTGAGCAGCTGTTGTCACTTTGTTGTCTGCCAATTATCTCTTCAGCAGCACGAGAGTCATTCAGTCAGTGGTCCTACATTTTCATCCGTCTTTATCTCAGACATCTAATCATGTCAAATCTCAGAGTAAATCAAATTACTGAGCTGCTTCAGTTACTTCAGATGTTTAATATGATCCACTGTCACACCACTAGGGTTCATTTGTGACACATCCAGAGCATAAAAAAGCACAATATGAGCCAAATGTGTGTTTACTTTAGTTATTCTTAACTGGACCTGATGTTTCTATAAAGTGTAGATTTCACTTTTAATGGGTTAATTTTTTTGCTGTTAAAATGTTTAATATGAAAGCTCTTCTTACTGTGGCAGACGTACAATCTGCTCAGCTTGTCGTGTGTTTTCTGGCTGTTGCTTTGCTGGATTGTCTGAAGTTACAACTTTCAGCTTTTGTTGTTAAGATGTTTGCAGGGAATTCACAAGAAAAAGTTAGAAATCAATGTATTTACATTATATTAGACTTGCCAGATACACAGAACTATAACAGATATCAAGATACTCAGTTTACAAAAAAAACAACAATACGTTGTGTGCATCAGACACTGCATGGCTTATTCAGTCGCAAAAATGCAAAAACTATTATTTCTCCTTATGTCCTTAAATTTCTCTAGACCTGCAAATGAATGATGCATGTTGTCAGACAAGTTCTGTTTAAATGAGTCCCTGATGCTTCAAATCAGGAAGTATTTAGTGAAACTGAACCAAACAAATGTTGATTACAGTTTATTCATGATTTACTTTTGTCTGACAGCAGAATCTGTCTGATGACCTGAAGCATTTCGATGTGACAAGCATTATGTGAAACTGTGATGCCTGTGTGTCCAGGTTAAATAGGTAATGGGCGTCTGTCATGAAAATAACCAGCTAATTTAAGCTGTAAATGTGCAGATCTTGTATTGTTTGTTTACCTTTTGTTTATGTGCATAAAGAATTTGAGTCTGGTGTCAAACCTGATTTAGGAGCAGATGAGCTCAGCAGGATTTGTCCTGTGATTGTGTCACTGCGGATCCCTTTGTCTCCATATTCGCATCACTGCAGGTCAATAAACCAGTTAATTACTGCACTACATCTTCTGGCATCAGAATGAAACGCGCCGCATTACTCAGGATTACTTAAACACAAAGTCTCCCCCACTGACCGACATCTGCAGACGTCACAGACATGTTTGTCTGTAAACAGAAATAAATATGTCTGTTTTCTGTTTGTTTTTTCCTGCGTCTGTAGTTTAATCAGACTGGACGTGGCAGCGTGTGCAGCCAGGCCATCATGCTTGTGACGGACGGAGCTACGGAAATGTACGACGACGTTTTTGAGAAGTACAACTGGCCGGACAGAAAAGTAAGTCCTGACCTCTTTTTTTCCTTTACCGTTAGACACTCTCCTCTCCTCACATGTTTTTTTTCTGACCTTTCTGCTTGTTCTGCAGTTTTCTTGCATCGGTAATAAATGTACATTTTAATGCTTTACGCCAGCCACAGCTCCTGTCTGATGTAGTGAGGAATTGGTTTCTTACTTCATTACAACTCAGTAATGTAAAATCCATGTCGGTGTGATTTTTTTTTTCTTCCCTTCTTCTTTCCAATGTGTTGATGCATTACAACTCATTTTCCCCTCATGAGGAATAAAACACAGCAAATTAACAACTTTCAAGGGCAGCGTGTGCATTAAGTGCTGGATCAGGAGCTCTGTGCTCCACAGCAGAGCTGCTGCTGCTGCCCCTCTTCCTGGACTCGGCGCTGGTTTTGAAGTTCTTTGTCTGGTTATGTTTGTATAATCTAGAGGCAATTGAAATTAAATCACAGAACAACAATAGCAACAGCTCGGGGGCCTTTGTTCAGGCCTTTCAAGCGTATGTGTGTTGGCAGGGTTTGGCACCCCATCCCCCACCTGGTCCACGCGTCCTCAGGGCTCCTGCATGGCAGCGATTCAGTGTTTTCTATGCTTTATGCTTAGCAAAGCATCTGGAGCAGATGAGCCGTGCAGACCTGGCAGCGTGTCGCACAGTGTTTCTCCAAAGGGACAGTTGCTCCTGCCCTCACCCCAAAGACCCCGGCGAAAAGGAAAATTAATTGATTTGACTGCAGCAAAGATTGAAAATAAAAGGGCAAGAAACACAAAGTGACTTGGAGGAAAAAAGAAACTTTTAAAAGCAGCTAAATCGCGAAATAAGACCGTATGTTTTCTATCTTGTAATCTCTGATGTGTTATTATGTCTGCGTTCTTTGCACAGGTCCGCATATTCCCTTACCTGATTGGGCGAGAGTCTGCGTTTGCAGATAACCTGAAATGGATGGCTTGTGCCAACAAAGGTTGGAGACTTTTTGATTAACACTTTTAAAGTGCTGTTTGCTTCGTCTGCATGAATATGATAGCCTGAAGATACGTGGAAAGCGGAGCGCTTCGGCGTTTTATATCTGTCGCTCATGTGTGTGTGTGTGTGTGTGTGTGCGCGCGTCTGCGTGGTCTGGCTCAGATACCGTCTGCCAAGAGGCAATGAAGTGTCACTTGAAGTGGGGGGTGGGGTCAGAGTTCAATCTGCTCTAATCCCTCTTCCTGTCACTGTCTACCTCTCGGCTGCTCTCGGCTGATGGCTGCCACGTGTCAGCGCTTCAGATGAGTGCTCCCTGAATGGGAGAGTCGCAGCCAGGACAACGGATCACTGAGGAATTGTAGAATGACGAGCATCAAACCCCCGTCTCCTCTGACGGACCCCCCTCTCTGTGAAATAACCTCACGCGTCCGATGTGAAACACTGTCAGGAGCTGCTGCTCTGATCTGAAACGCTGGGAACCTGCAACAGTTGCAACGACAGGGGGTCTGGGCAGCAACGATGTACAAAATGACCCCACAGATCTGAGGGAAACTGCATTTCCATTCAGCTCTCTGCTGCAGTGGCAGTGCATGGTGAAGCCATTATGGCTGTCTACCCAGGGCGCCGTCCAGTCAGTGGGCAAGGGATTCCTGCTAAAAAAGAAAATTTGAGAAAAGAGCAGCTAGTTAATTACTATAAAGTTTTGATTTGGACTTTTTTCTGCATTATTTCCATTTGAACATCTTTGGTTCAAAATCTGAAACTGATTTACTGCATTGTTCTACACACACAACACCATTTGAGATTAATGAAGCATTTCTTCAGTCTGCGTACGCATAAAAATACTTATTCATATGTTTCATGTTGAAAATGGCAAAATACAGACTTATCAACCCTGAAGTGAATTATTCCATGGTGATTAAAATCACATAACACAGTTTAAGATTTGTCAAATTAAAAAAAATGTCATTCTTAGATTTATTAAGGTAGAATTTTGTTTCATCTGTTTTTTGTGAACTCAAAATTGGCTGCATGTAAAAACTCTACACTCACATTTTTCAACGTCAGACTCTGAGGGTTCTGCAAATCTTTGCTTTTGTTTTGTTTTTTATTTGGCTTGGTCCATCTCTAGTTTATTATAACCATCAGCTGTTTATCAGTGTGGATCAGGAGGTCATGTAAGCTCAGTCACTCTCAGCCTCTCCTGATGTTTCCTGTTTTAGGGGAACATTTGCATCTTGGATCCAGTTTTATGCAGTAAACCTTGGCTGCCATTCCTCTTATGGCTGATGTGTTAAAGACCTTGCTGATGTTGAGCAGTTCCACTTTGTTTTCTGGTGTATTGGTATGTTTTCATTCATATGCAAATGATTTACATGCAAAAAATATTAGGGTTGTCTTACATGATATTTGAATCAATGCTATGATTTGCACCTAATTCCCAATGATTGCTATGCATTTCAAGCTTTGATCTTTAACTCTTTGACTCATGAAAAGGTCGAATCCACTGATCATAAGACAACCTCTCTTCTGTTAATCTCAGAAATATGTATTTTTATTTTAGCCTGGACAGTCTAAGTACATTTTGTACAGCTGCATCAGAGGAGGAATTGCTCTCGTCAAAATTAATCTGTTTTAAACTTTAGTTTCCGTTTTATTTCAGGGTATTTCAGTCAGATCTCCACGTTAGCCGATGTCCAGGAGAACGTGATGAGGTATCTTCACGTCATGAGCCGTCCAAAGGTTATCGATCACGAACACGACACGGTGTGGACTGAAGCGTACGCGGACAGTGCTGTAAGTATGTCACACCGCATTAGCTGGAGTCCTATCTGCGTTGTCAGGATACATCCTCTATTTACGTTGGTAATCTAGTGTCACTGCAGGCATGAAAAACATCCTGGGATTTACATTTTTCCCGATAAGCTTTAGATCATCTTTTGCAGTGATGTTATCTTGGGCTGCATGCTACTCTGAGGCGGTGTACAGTGAGGAGAGCCCATGTGTGGGTCTGTTCTCTCATCATTATTCATTATGCTTCTATAATGATTCCTAATTATGAGCTCCATTAATCTGCATGGATTCCCCTTCCCTTTACGTCTGCATCCACACATTCAATGCACAGACGTATGTACTTTACTTTAACTCACTAACAATTCAATCTTTGTGTCTTTTCTCCTCCGTCAGCTTTCTCATGCTATAGAGGAAAATATCTTAATGGCTATTTTAAATGTATGTTATAAAAACTAAACTGACAAATGGATACATGGAGGAGACCAATGTTTTCCTCTCAGATTCAACAATTATGACTTTAGAGGTTGAAATATTCTTCTTGCTTCAATATTTCCCACAAAATTTAAAGTGTGGAGATACACTTTCAGCACAGAGGCATTTATTGTGCTTCCTTCCAGTTAGGAGACAATGTTCCCAGTAAAACACACATGAAAGCACACACACACACACACACACACACACACACACACACACACACACACACACACACTCACACACACACACACACACAAATGGTTGGGAGATTGTCCTCTGGAGTGTGTGCTCCTGTATCTCAACCTCAGACACACCATTCATCATTCTGTGGATCATTGCACTTTATCTCCTAAAGCCCATAATAAAACTGACATTGGAGGAGAGACCGAGAGGAGGAAGAGGAGGGGAGGAAGAGAGGGATGGTGTGCAGATTGTTTGGCATCCATTGGTTTTTACCCGTGCGCATGTTTGTGTGGACACAGTTTAGGGAGACTAAGCAGCTGGGATTTGTCCACCATTGTCTGCAGTGATGAGTTTAAGGACCCTCCATTCTTCATTTTGTCAACTTGTAGCAGCTTGCAGAGGTTTTGCTTCATGTTTATGGACATACAGTCTACAGGACACACACATACACACACATACACACACATGTCTTGACTCACACAGGGGGAGACACAACAGACCTCCTCCAACTGTGAACATTTGCTTAATTATTTTTAATCTTCATCAAGGTTGACAATTTGAAGGTGTAATGATTTGATGCTAAAAATAAATTAACATTTTTTATTGCTGGTTTTACTCTCAGTCTAGTTTTAAAACAGTGTTTGGTTTTTCACATTTGAGTTTACAATATTGCAGTGAATGACATTTTCTGAATTTTAACACGTTTATATTAAAATATGTTGCTCTAACATTCTTTGTGTTTATATGTATTTATTCATTCATTTATTTGAACTGATTAACAGGTCAGGCAACACAGTTAACCAGCTTTTCATTGTTAAATGACCTTTTAAAAAATGACTTGATTTGATTTAATTTCTAACCTTTCTATTACAGTCTAAAATGACTAGCTAATTAGCTTTTGCTTGTTTTTGTTTCAGCTTCGCGGTAAATCAGGCCCAGCTCTGACGACGACAGTAGCAATGCCAGTGTTCAGCACAAAGAATGAAACGGTGGGTAAATATTTTTCAGAGGTTCAAACCAGAAGTCAGATAACCTGACTTAACAACAGGGGATGTTCTCAAATCACAGCATTTCTCTACTTAGAAAAGGTTTAATTCAGATGATTCATATTTACTCGTAAAGATGAGGAGCATTGGGACGGTTATCATTGTATCAAGAAAGTATTTTTTTTCTGTTGTTTGCTTAAATGTGAAGGTCCAGCAAAACATCTCACGAATGACGCAGGACAACAGGAAAGAAGAAATAAAGAAGTCCACTCTGAAGAAAAGTTTAAACTGACCCATGCCTGTGTAGAATCATTTTACTCTATAGACTTAATAAACAATAACAGTGGTGGGGTTTTTTTACACTTTTTATTTATTTATTTATCCTTTCAGTGCCCATTTTTATTGACGGAACAAAAGCAAATTATGTTGAAGCTTTTGGTTTTGCTGAGCCACTAATAAATGGTCCCCATCTGACTGCTACTAAAAACAATAACTTTAGAACCTCATAAAAACATAATCACTGATACATTGGAGGAAGCAGTAGAAGGTCTGCCTTCATTTTGCTCTGGCAGTGCATGTTCCCCAGTTTTTGTTGTGCGGCGTCTCCTTAATGGTGTGTTGCAACTTGTCATGCAGAAGAACCAGGGTATTCTACTGGGAGTCGCTGGCACAGACATCCCTCTGCAGGAGCTGATGAAGCTCATCCCAAAACATATGGTACAATCAGCTTTCCTCTGCTAGATCACTGTTTTTATGTCTTCTTCAACCCTGCCTGACTCTCCTCTTCTCCCTGCAGTTAGGGATCCATGGATATGCTTTCGCAATCACAAATAATGGCTACATCCTGACGCACCCGGACCTCAGGCCTTTGGTAACTGAGCTTCTCTGCGTTTTTTGACTGCCTCAGTCTTGCAGCATTCCTTTACTTTACCCTCTATTTTCCTTTGGTTTTGTGCACATCATCAAAAATGTCCTTACGGGCACACAGAGTCTAATGTGATATCTGGCTGAGAGGCTACATGAGCTCGTATAGTCTGTAATCCCACCTTTTCCTTTGATGTATGCATGCAGGGATAAAGGCCACTCATAAGGCTGGCTGGCCTGAGATTTCCCAGAGGTAACTTAACACTTGCTGGCAGAAACCACGGCCCCTCGCTCTGGGACCTCTGGTTCCTCAAGGAGCTTTGGCTGTGCTGGTGGATCTGTGTACGCCAGTGTTAGTGCTACAGCTCTCTGTGCGACTGTGTGTGTCAGTCTGTGCTGGGTCTTTGTGTCTCTTTGTGGCTGTCGTCGTAGTCGTTGACGTTTCATGTGAGTCGGGGCAGTGGCAGAGCTTGACGTGTTCTTGTCTGAGCGTGGAGTTTCTATCAATCATATTAATTAATTTTAATTCACCTGACAGTGTTAATTTCACAGATGATTTGTTAAATAATTACTCTGCAAAAGCGCCTTAACAGTGCTTGATAAATAAGGATGAGGATTCATTACATGACAAAAAGACAGACTCAAGCGAAAAAGCTTCGAATTGATGTTTTCCACGTCCGTGATGTGTGTTATGAAAATATGGAGCAGATTATTTCAGGCTAGATTAGCTTCTGTGTGTGAGCTTAGTCGGTAAAATGAAGCAGGATTGCAGAGATGAGATTGTTAATCTGTGCTTGTTGTTTTACTTTGTGCAGTATCAGGAGGGGCAGAGGAGGAGGAAGCCTTATTACAGCAGCGTGGATCTGTCTGAGGTGGAGTGGGAAGACAAGGACGACATCGTACGTGCAAAACCTCATTACAACACGAGCAAAGTTGACTTTCTCCTAACCAAATGCAATTCAGGCTAAATCTATTCGGATGTGCAACATTACTTTTTAATATTTTTTTTTCCTCCCAATCTTATCGAGAGTTTCCGTCAGACTAAATGATCCTGAGAACAGTCTGGTTATTTCCAAGCACAGTTTTCGCAGCAAATTTGCACAGAAATCTTGAGCGGGCAAAATGCGAGATCACTGACCGAGCTTCATCCTGTGTTATCGCTCAGCTGCGTAACGCCATGGTAAACAGGAGGACGGGGACTTTCTCCATGGAGGTGAAGAGGACCGTGGACCGAGGGGTGAGGCTGCAGATAAGACTGGTTGGCGTTAATCAGAAGACGGTCGTCATCTTTAATCTCGTAGGAAAAAACAAACAGTTTGTCTTTGTTTTCAGAGGCGTGTTCTCAAGATGCACAACGACTATTACTACACCGACATCAAAGGAACTCCATTCAGGTGATTAAAAACCTTTAAATCACTTTAAAGATCAAACGTCAGGGTTTAACTGGTCAATACTGATTCACAGCTTTTATTTCAGCTCTGATCTAACTAATCCATTTCAAATTAGGAACATAACACAGAATGTAGGAGAGGGAGAAAAAGTGCTGCATGATTAAAATGTCTGTTTTCTCATCTTTGCGTTAATAACTGCAACAATTTACATGCCTTTGGATGATGCATTTATAAATAATAGTTTATGAAAATTCTTAGTTCTGATTAATTTAATGAATTAGAAATAAAAATTCAGATTTTGTTTTTGCTTTTAGCTTCTAGATTAGGATCTTTGACCAATTGATAAATACATCTTGTTAACTACTTTCAAAAATGAATTGTCTTTGTTGCAGAGAAAGACACCAGTCATTTTTTTCTCACCTTTCTGACAAAAACTCTGATTAAACATTTTCTGTTTTAGGTCCATTGGGAATAAAAAATCGTTTGTATCATCTAAATACCAGAAAAAAAGAGAGATTTGTTGTTTTAGACGATTGTCTTTTTTTTAAATGCATGAAGTGGCTTCAGTATTTTGGGTGATCTTCCACATCCTTGTAAATTGTGATAATTATGGGAATCCCAACTGACCTACAACAGGAAAAGTTACTTTGATTTAATTCCAGAAGCTGAGAAAAACAAATATTTCTGTGCCTTTATACACTCTGACTACTTTCAAGTAAAGTCTGCAGTCCATTAAAGGAATAACTTAACTTTTTATGCTCCTTTGCGTTTGTGATTCCAGTGTCGGCGTTGCTCTTTCAAGAGGTCACGGGAAGTATTTCTTCAGAGGAAATGTATCGATGGATGCAGGTACTTTAATCAATGTGACGTCAACAGAGACAGATGAACGACATGCTTACATGGCGCAGAACTCAGATTTCTGTGTCACCAGAAAACCTTTTGCTCATGTAAACTCAGTCAGTGCCGGAGCGGCATTGCCGGAGCGTTACTGACTGTCGTTTTTCAGGGCTCCGTGATCTGGAACAGCCAGATGTCGCCCTGGCAGATGAATGGTGAGGCCAGGCTTGTAAAGGTGGTCGTTCATGCGTTATTTAGGTTACATCATTTGGCATTATGTGGACTGGGGTTTTGATTTGTTTGGGCTGGACACAGGACCTACTGCAACACGGAGGAGAAGCACGAGCATCGCCACCTGACCCAGATTCAGGCTATAAAGCTCTTCATGACTGGCCGCAGATCACACCTCAAATGTAAGAGAGTTGCACCTAAACTGGTTGCTGTGATTTGTAAGGTAACTTGTGCTGCATCATTCAGGTGACAGAGAGTTGATACAGGAGGTGTTGTTCGACGCTGTGGTCACGGCTCCACTGAAGAGCTACTGGAACAGTCTGGCTCTCAACAAATCAGAGTGAGAACATTAGAAAACACTTCCTATGCTTCTCCCCCAAGTCAGAATGCATCAAGTTTTAATTCTTATTGTGTTTCCCATTTCATTAACGGCTCATTTATCATGATCAGATTTCAAATTGTTTCTGACTCTTTGTGTTCGTTTTAACAATTTTAACCCCTTCATGCGTGAATTATGATCCATTTATGTCAGGATTATTTTCCAAAAGGTTTTTGGTTTTCTTAAGGCATAAAAAACAGGGTTTAAAAAAAAATAAAAACTTTCGCAAGCCACTTTGTGTGTTGCATAGTTGAAACAAAGAGACATTTATTTGGTTACCGTCTGCTTTGCATCCCTCCTGCAGGAACCCAGACAAAGGAGTGGAGATTGCATTCCTGGGCACACGGACTGGCCTGTCCAGAACAAACCTGTTTGTACCGACTGCTCAGTGAGTGCTGCAGCTCAGCGTCTCTCTAATCATTACGTACAGCACGAAAAAGCGAGGTGGTGAATCTAATCATCGTCTTCTCACCTCTGTTTCTTTCTCCCTGTGTCTCTGTGGCTGCACAGAAATTTCCTGACAGCGGAGGACGAGGAGGGTGTGTTTAATGCTGATCACTTCCCCCTGTGGTACCGGAGAGCGGCGGAACAAGTCCCAGGCACATTTGTCTACTCCATCCCCTTCAGCACAGGTACTCTGCACTGACGCTGTGATTACACAAGTCACTGTGGGGAAAGTCAATTGTCAGTTCTGTGAGTCCCTGGAAAACTAGACCTACTAGGAGCTTTAGATTTTATATTATTTGTATTTTGCTGCTGAATTTTCAGGTGCATCTCAGCAGATTGGAATGCTGAGATGCACCTTTTTTTCATGTGACAGTAAATATTCCAAACAGTTTGGAAATGAAGGCCCCAGTGTCTCCTGCTTGTCTTCCAGTGAGAAGTCTCCAAAGTCAGTACTGAGATGTGTTTGTTTTGGTCCACTGCACTTTTTAAGTCTTCCTTAACTCTGTTGGAAAACTTTATTGAGAAACCGATTTAATTTTTTACCAGAACTTGGCACCAGGTGACACAGACAAGAGTCTCAGCAGAGCCACAGTCTGATCTCCTCAGTCCTGCGCTAAATTGATTTTATTATTATTATTATTATTATTATTATTATTATTATTATTATTATTATTATTATTATTATTATTATTATAACAGCTTTATTTGATAAATTTAGTGTTTTATCGGCCTGGATGTTGTCTTCATATGCAATTTTGCTCGACCATCATCTCTCTTCACTGCTCTGTTTGAGATTTCTCCCATTGAGCTTGATTGCTCAAGATGAATTTCATCCTGACCAATCAGTGAACAGAAGGAGAAGTTGTGAACCATAACTTTGACTTTATGTGCTGCTTTTGTAATCGTCATTCAGTCTGTGTTGGTTGCAAGAGAAATGCTTCAAACATTTTAATGTTGGCAGATATTCAGTTTGTCACTTTTCTCTTCACAGTGGGAGATTGTAGTTTACAGCAAACACAATTTCTGGTCATTTTCATAGCAGAGCTTTGTTCACGATTCAGCTGACGCATCACAAACGTCACAACCAAACAACAGCGTTTGGGTAAACTTGAACAGAGTCCACGCCTCCAGCAAGCAGCTGTTTCTCATCAGCCAAGTGTCCAGTTCTCTGTATGAAGCAAAGCATAAAACAAAAGGCTGGTTTTTATCAGCTAACTGGTTTATCAACTGCAAGCTACAATCACAATTGTTTGCAATAAATCTGGATCCATTGATCCAGATACCTGTGCATCCATGCAGGGTTGCTGAAGGTGAGGAGTCTGGGTTTCATCAACAGCGTTCATTGGGAGAAGCAGGGTGTTCCCTGGACATGTTGACAGTTCAGTCCACTTTGGACAATGATTGATGATGTACAAACACTAACCCCCAATTTAGAGAGGCTACAAAAGAAAAGTCCTATTTTTGAGCTGTGGGAGAAGGAGGCATTAGCAGAGAACTCACACATGCATGTGGAAAACACACCAACTCCATGCAGAAAGAGCCCAGACTGAGTCTGACTTAGGCATCAATTTCTCTCTTTGAATTACTGAATAAACCAACTTTTCGCTTGTGTTCTCACTCACTGAGATGAAAAAAATAAACCAGTCTTTTAATAGATGATCCTTATTTAGACTGTGAATTTTACTAGCAAGACATGCAACTCATCTTATCTGCCTCATAAGCTGTGAGTTATTTTAATGGACCTGGTTCCGTCCACGCAGAACTGTGCAGAACTTTTACATCCTCCATTCCGTTTTAAATGACTGAATGCATAACCTGAAATCTTCAGTCACGACACTCATCTCAGGAACAGTAAAGTTGGATTTGAGGAAGATCCAACTGTACTGCACCGTCACCCAGCAGCTGCCGGGTAAAGGGCGCCACCTAGTGAGTATAAAAGGTAACATGAATGAATTTCACTGCTCTTTTCTAGCGTCTGAGAGTGTGGTGTTGGCCAGCACAGCAATTCAGCTCCTTGATGACAGAAAGTCTCCGATTGTTGCTGGTAATAGTCGTCCACATCACATTTATCTGCAGCTCGTTTTATCAAGTCAGAGTTTATTATCTGATGCCGTTTTCAGCTGTGGGGATCCAAATGAAGCTCGAGTATTTTCAGAGGAAGTTCTGGACTGCCTGCAGACAGGTCATCTGAAACCTCTGTGACACAATATCTTAGAAGTAATTACATTTCTAATCGTGAGTGAAAATAAACTCTGTGTTTTACTCAGTGCACAGCTCTGGATGGAAAATGCATCATTAGCTGTGATAGTGAGGTAAGAAATCTTCAACATCACTGGTTTTATTCCTGTTTGAGGGTTTATTTTTAATTTAATCTTCTTGTTTCTGTCCTTGCAGGACATTAACTGCTACCTCATTGATAACAATGGCTTCATTCTTGTTACGGAGAAACAATCTCAGGTAGAGTCCATATTTCTGCATTAACAGTCAAATTACTGAACAATTTAAATGACAAAGTCCTAATCAGAGTTGGATGTATTGAACTTTTCTGGAGATTTCTGAGAAGATAAGATAAGTTTGAAAAGACGATGTTAGATTGTTTTATAGGATCAGATTTCTGTGTAATAAAAGTAATAAAAGACATTCAGCTGCATGAGTCCCAAGATCTAAAAAATATATCTGCAATAAAATCCCGAGAGATAAATCCAAATTTGAGTCTTTGGCTACAAGGTTACTCTGTTCTTCAGGGATTAAATGTTTTATCCATTTAACTATTCAATTCAACTGAATTCAGTTTATTTATCATCACCAATTCACAACAAATGTAATCTCAAGGCAATTTACAAAAAACATTTAAATTCAGTCATACATGCATTCCAAATGATCCTATTATTGAACAGTACAGTATGCTTAATTATACAAAGTAGTTTTAACGAGATGTCAAATTTCACATTTTGAAAAATCTCACTCATTTTCAAACTTTGCCAGGTTACAACCTTAAGGATTGATCTGTTTATTTTATTAAAAAACTCTGAAGTAGAATAATTATTTATTTAAAGTAAAAATCTGAGAATTTGCACCATTTTTATTTGACATCCCCAAATAAAATCAGCTAATTGGAAGACGGAGTCCAGCTGTGTGTCATTTAATCTCAGTGTAAATCCAGATGTTGTGTAAAGGCCTCAGAGGTTTGTTAGACAGGATTAGTGAACAAACATCATCATGAAGACCAAAGAATCTGCAGAGATAACAAAGATGTTTATAGGATCATCATCTTTTATATCAATACCCAGAGTTCAGAAAACTATCAGACTAAATCAGTATGTTACATCTGTTGTTACATCTAAGACCTTACTTCCCACCCAAACTTCAGGTAGGAAAACTGAGCATGAATCAAAGAATCACCTCTGCAGCTTACAGTGACTCTGGATGAGCTGCAAAGATTCACAGCTCAGGTGGAGAATCTGTTGAAAACATTTAGTCCTACATCCAAAAATCTGCACTTCATGCAAGAGCAGCAAGTAAAAAGCCATTCTTGAAAGAAAGTTATAAGAAGCCAAGTGGGAGCTGCAGCAAAACGACCAACTTTCAATCACGGATCTATTTAAGGGCTTAAAAATGGCAACTTTCACATTTCCCACCCAAGTTAACTGAGCCTGAGCTCAAGAATCAGCAAAAGATTTTAGTGAACATGCTAAGTTAGCAGAAAGATAAAATTAAACAGGCACTACTCATGGTGTTATTATTTTTATGCTATTCCTGTAATATGTCCAGTAGTGTAAGTAACCGTCCTCCTCTCTCAGACAGGGCTTTTCTTTGGAGAAGTGGAGGGCGCCGTCATGAGCAAACTTCTCCAAATGGGCTCCTTTAAGAGGTCACACACACTAATTGATCTCTGTCTCTGTTTGCTCTGCAGATCTTAATTATGTGCATTACAACCTGTGCTGTTGCGTTGCAGAATCAACCTGTATGATTACCAGGCCCTTTGCAGAGAGTACGCCGGGAGCAGCGACAGCGCTCACACTTTATCAGATGTGAGTGTTTGAGAAACACCAATCTGTAAATAGAAGAAGACCAGAACTCTGCAGACTGTTGCAGTAATATTTACTATGGTCCGTTGTAATGCAATAATTAGAGGTGAGAAATGTGACAAGTATGAAATATTATCTTCCTCCTTTTCTTTTCTTTCAGCCTTTCTCAATGGTTAAGTGGCTCCTGACAGAACTGGTCATGTAATAACTTTTAAATATTTAATATTTTACTTCCTACAATTGTCACAAAGGACCTATGTTTACATTCTTTGCTGTTTTCTTAGTTTCCTGCTAGAATTCAACCTGTACAGCTGGTGGAACGTCGACCTCTCAGTCAAAGGTGATCAGTCATCGTAACGTTGTTAAAATGAGCCACAGCGTGAGAAAGAAACGCCTGCTTTCTTTTTGTGCAAACTTTGTGGTGGACCTAAATATGTATTTCCTGTTCAGCTCAGAGACCTCATGGTAAAACCATGATGGTGCCCTGTGACACAGAATACCCGGCCTTCGTCTCCGAACGCACCATTAAGGAGACGACAGGCAGCATTGACTGCAATGGTTGTGTCAGGTACCGATTGAGGCTCATGTCAAGAAGCTCGTCACTGAATCTTCAAATAATTTCAACTTCTCACTGTAACAATTTTAATTCTAGTTTGTGTGTTGGATGCAGTTCTTTTGTCATACAGCAGATTCCCAGCAGCAACCTGTTCATGGTTGTAGTTGACAACAAGTGCGACTGCAACAACATTGATCCTGTAACGATGGATCCCATCGAGATCAAGTATATCCTTTATAGATCTGCTGCTTGAAGCGTTGTTGGATGGTTAAATGATTTGTATAAGAGTTAGTAAATTATTTGAAGCTTGAAATGTGAGCTTTAATGAACTGTTCAGTCATTTCTGTCCTTGACTCCTTTGAACACAACGAGTCACTAAAATGTGACAGACTAAAGCTGCAGAAGGACAGGAAAAAACCAGAGTCGTGTCATCCTTCCACCCTGAGGTAGCAGAAACAAAGTCGACATAATGAACAGACAAAGCACAATGTTTACTTGATTCTTATTCAAAGTAATTTATCAGCAAACTACAAATTACCATCATAATAAATTCAGAAAATATATTACCATGAGGGAAATTCTGCTCAGGTGATAAGCTGCTACATCTGGGCCAAAAAAATTCTATCTATCTATCTATCTATCTATCTATCTATCATATCTATCTATCTATCTATCTATCATATATATATATATATAATATATATATTATATATATATATATATATATATTATATATATATATATATATTACAGATAATTATTTATTTATTATTTAAGCAATGACAGATTTCAACTTTGAGAGACTAAGACAAATACTCCCAAAAGACCTGCAGCTGTAATTGTAGCAATAAGGTGGGATTCTCCCAATTTTATTTATTTTTTTAAATTAGACAACCACATACAATTTGGTTAAATTACAAATATATCCAATGAAATGTTTATCTTGTTCCAACTTTGTTTCAGACTGTTTGTATCATTGAAACCCCTGAAGCTACATAAAACACATCAAACTGTTCAACATTATGCTAACATACTGAGGTATAACAGCAGTTTGTGTCTTCTGCAGGAAAATGCCATGGAGTGCGGCTCAGCCAGTCGCCTCTCCGGCTGCCTGGCGGTAAATCTGCTGCCTCTGATCGCAGCGACCGTCAGCAGGTGACCATGAGCTGCACCAAATCCACCAGAAGACGCTTAGAAACACTTTGAGAACGTGATTTATCAGAACCAACTTCGCTCTCCTCTGCAGCAGACATTACTCTACTAAGACTCTATTAGGTCTTTATCAGTAGCTCTGAGGCTCACATCCATTACTGCAGAAAAAAACGCAACATAACGTGAACTATAAGAGTGTGTGCTTGGTGAGTTTGCTCTGCTTACTGCAAATCACTACACTGAAAGTTTGTCTTGTTCTGAATGTGTGCTGAATTAATGGGAGGGAAAAAATGTCCAAGTCTGAACGCGTCCACTGTGCAAAAGAAGATATTATGTGTGTTTCATTGTCATGAGGAAAAAATAAAGGAATGTAAAATGCACTTTTGTGAGCTACGGAAAGAATAAGGAAAATACACTTTTTGGCTATAAATCAGTGAAAATAATTTAATGTGCAATTGTTTTATTTCTCTGAATATTTGAGTTGCTTTTCTAACAAAATATCTATTGTCAAAAAAATATGTATAAAAGACGGTAAATAAAAATGTTATTTGAGTGGATCTGCCAGATTCAATTAACGTGAGACAAGTTAAAAATGCATGATGAAGATGCCGTGTGTTGAAGAATGTTACATTTATATATTCAGCCATAATTTGTTGAAACGTCCATGTAATCTTAATCACGTGTCTAAGAAAAGAGATTAATAAACATAAAGAAATATTTTCCTTCTTTACACATTTGCTGCTTCCTCTTTGTGTGTGTCCACTTTACATATAAATATTAAAGACAAAAATAAACCAAATTATAAAAGTGAAATAAAATCTATACAGCAAGTAATAAAAAGTCACATTTACCTTCATAAATGAGCAGAAATATTTCCAGATTAGTAC
Source organism: Poecilia picta (assembly GCA_033032245.1). Lineage (NCBI taxonomy): Eukaryota > Metazoa > Chordata > Actinopteri > Cyprinodontiformes > Poeciliidae > Poecilia > Poecilia picta. Next base: position 18,489,360 of record CM065357.1, on the reverse strand, counting down.
AACACTTTGAATTTGATTGCAAAAAACCCACAAAAAGTATCATAAAATTCTACAGGGACTGAAAAGATGTTCAATAACAGTATTTAATTTTAATAAATCATTGATATTTTAACAGTTTGTGAACAGGTTTTATCAATACATTCTGGCACAACCAGCCCAGTAGGAGCATCTTGATTTGGCCCAAAGCAAAAAGTCTGATATCCCTGATATAGAGGCTTCAACCAACAGTTCAGGTGATCTTTTGTATTAAGCAGCTCAGCGGTTTAATCTTTATTGGTAAAAAAAAAAAAAAAACATACATCTATCATTTTCACTTCCCTATTATTCACCATAAAGACTGGTCTATAAAAAAACCACAATAAAATAAGTACATATGAAAGTTTGTGGTTCTAAAATGACAAAATATAAATAATTATGGTAACAGAATGAATCAAAATTGTGTTATTAAATATTAAATCTGGCATTGTTTGCAAAGTTTTAATTATACCATGTAACTTGACTTAGTACAGCAAAATTAACCAATGGTCAAAAATTGAAAGGTAAGGTTACTCACATTGTATGTTGACTAACAACATGTCACTGTAGTGAGAACATGATTCAGGCTGATCGGGGAAGCAGCAACTCAATCCAACGTCAGCTGGTGCAGAACGTTTTCCCATCTGCAGCAGCTCAGTTCCAGTAAACGTCTGGTTACGGAGAAGTCCTGAACTGTTCCTCCACTTGGAGAGTATAAAAAACAGCGTGAACTACGCTGACCCTCACGGGTCAGGATAACTGAGGCCGTCTCAATGATCTCTGACCGACTCGCTGTTAACTTAACTGGAGGAAAACCTGAAACATGAAACATTAAATCAAATATAAAAAGGAAATAGTGTCAAGTGACTTTGATCATTTATAGTTTTTATCACTGACCTTCAGCCCTCTTTGGGCATGTCATCAGGTTTATGTGCAATTATTAAAAAGACAAAAATAAACTGAATTATAACAGATTCAGTAGAGAAAGGAAAACAAGCATGGTTTTGCAGATATAAAAACTAAACAAGAAATTACAGTTGAACAAGAAGTACAAGATGGAGGAAAATTTAACTTCAATCAATTTAACACAAATACATAAACTGTAACATAACCTCAGAAAAGAAAATGGAGGATGAAATATCAGCTCTAAATTATACACTTTAAAAATATGATCTTATAGGTAAAAGTTTTTCAATTAGTTTGTTCTCTTATTTACAATAATAGATAAAATATATATATATTTCAACTAATCATCGTAGGACATCTAGTTTGGACCAGCAGGCTAATCAGGGATGGTGGAGTAAGTGTGGTAAAGGTCGTCAGGCTGCAAGGAGAAAATAAAAGCATCAACCGCAGCTGGAGGAAGAACTGCATGGCAGATAATCTGCTGAGTCAGACTTACATAATCAGTTTTGGTCTCTTGCATGATTTCCACTTCCAGATCTGTAACAAAAAGAAATATTTTTAATAAAGTATTTGCAAAAGAAAAATAATGCATTTGATTTAATTATTCTTTAGCAAAATCCAATAAAGTGAAAAAGATAATCACCCTCCACATTAGCTCAACTGGTTATGTAGGATGTCTAAGAAGTCTTAAAAACTTTATTGCACTAATCATGTTTGTAATGTGATTGCAGATATTATAATCAAATGAAGCCCATGTGGGATTTTTTTGTACTCCTATTAAGATTTTAGACATATTTACCATAAGTGACAATAAGTATTGAGTTATAAAAACATCCTTTAACATACCACTTTAGTAAAAATAAAAGTAAATAAAAGCATCTTACCATCACAAGAAGAATCAGCTATGTTGGCAATCATGTAAGGTTCAAGATTACATGAAGATACCTTTTAATTAATTGAGAGAAAATAGAATTGTTAATGATAAACATACGAAGAGGAAACTGTGCACAGATAAAGTATTTGATTCTACATTAATGGAAATTAAAATTATGGTTAACTCAGAATTCAGGAGCTGCTGAATGCCGTTAGGTGAAATATTTTAACTTACAGATGAGAATACATACATACATCAAAAGGAAAGAAAAAAATACAGTTTCTGTTGGATAATCCATTAGGTGACTCCCAAATTTATTCTGATTTAAATTGGCTAAAATCACATGTTTAATAGGAGGTTTGATGAATTCATGATTACTCAGCACTTTAAGAAGTTTTCCCATGTTTACACTGAATATATTTAGTTTTTAGAGGGTTTTATTGAGTTGTCTGAGGGAACATTTAAAGCCTGGATGTACAGAACAAAAACCAGAAAAGATTTAGACAGCTCAGTCTAAAACTGAATTGTTTGGACACTAGAACAGAGGCTATGTTTGGTGTGACCATTTTCTGATATTTTCAGGTATATATACATATATTTTTTATTTGGATAATATAACATTATTTAATTACCACTTTTCCAGGTTCTCTTGTGTCCTTTCGGTCACCTATAAAGTGTAAAACAAAAAGAAATATAAAATATTACGGTGACACTTTATTTGAAGGGGGGTGAATAAGACTGTCATGACACTGTCATAAACATGACATAACATCTGTCATGAACTTGTTTAAACTTCACCTTTAATAACATAAAGTTACCTAATTTTTAAAGTGCAATCAGTAATACTTTTATAACAAATTTATATCAGGAATGATTTCTTGGTTAATGTCAAGTTGTCATAATAAAGACATTTTGAATAATGTCAACTTTGTATTAAGTGTCATAATTTACAGAGTGACGCTTCATGACAACAGTAATAAATATTCATGAAGGCTTATTCATGTTCATGGCAGGTGTTATGTCATGTTTATGACAGTGTCATGTTAGTCTTGTACACCCCCTTCAAATAAAGTGTTACCAATATTACTCATTATCTGTAAATATAACATATTGAGTCAGAGATATAAAATGCTTATTTTCCCTTTTTCCTATAAAAGAGATTGTAATTTACTAGTTCTCAAATTTTAGCAAGGACATGGAACTTGGTGCAGAAATGTTTTTCAACAAGCAATTTGCTTGGTAACTCAATCTCAGCTCAAATCAAGACTCCCTAAGACTCAGGCTACTTTATGATCCTAATATGATTCTTCATAAGTGAATCATTTGTAGTCACAGTAATATGTCTTAAGTTAAAGATGAGTCCATGACCCGTCTTCAGAAATCTGGATAATCGTCCAAGATTCAATGATACACACATAGGAAGCTAATTCTTTACATAAAAGGTTGAGGTCAGAAGTATCTGAAATTAATTTACTGATTTGTGAGTTATCATCTGTAGGATGCAAAATTCTGGTAGGGGATGACAAACGTTTTGCATTAGCGGCACCTAAATATAGTTTTGCATTTTATTTAATCCGTAATTTCTGTATTTTTGGTTGAAATTGTGCCTCTACATGAAAATTAGCTTAACATAAAAACTGAAAATGGTGCATTGTTTATATCCAAGCAAACCTATAGATATGATATAAAAGAAATATCTTCTCACCTGCTCTCTGGCGGATCACAAATGTTAAAAACAGAAAAATGATGCTGAGGACTGATCCAAAACCAGTCAAACCCACAAGTAATACTTTCAGAACCTGCAAATCTGTTGAAGATACACAGTCAAAATAAGTCAAGCTAGACAAAATATGTGCAGCTTGTACAGCATGCGCTCACTTCCTCCTATGAATTGTTGCTAAGCGCTAAGCGCCAGCAGCATAATGTCCAATTTTCATGGGTTTTTATCATTTTTGGGGGACCAATAAGCATTCATGAATTGACTGGCGCGATGCTTGGAGTACGACAGACTTTCTCCTCCCAGATCTGGTGGGCAGTTCAAAGAAAAGACTCCAATTTTTTCAGATTACTCGATTAATTGTAACAATAATCGATAGAGTACTCGACTACTAGAATATTCTTTTACAAGAGCCATAGTTACAAAAACGACACCTGTTCTGCTTGTGGGTCCAGTTGAAGTTCTGCTTGTGGGTTCAGTTGAAGTTCTGCTTGTGGGTCAGTTGAAGTTCTGCTTGTGGGTTCAGTTGAAGTTCTGCTTGTGGGTCCAGTTGAAGTTCTGCTTGTGGGTCCAGTTGAAGTTTTGCTGGGAATGAAGGTTGTTAAATCAGTTGTTTTCTCTGGTTCATCTGAAACAAATAATTACAGCAGAATATATTTTGTAGAATCATCATGTTGGGATTCAATAATCAGCAGATGGTCACTTACCTTGAATGAGGATGGATGATGGATTCCCATATTCAGAAAGCAAACCTCCGGGCTCAGCTCTGTACCGACAGTTCACTTTAACCTCAGCAGGAAGTCTTCGACTTTCCATTTTTACCATTTGTAGCAGTTCAGCTCCTCTTAGCATCTGATGACAGGGACCGTTTCTCTCAAATCCTCTTGATTCAAACAGAATGAATAAATAACACATAGAGACAGAAACAGATGACGGAGCCGCGCAGGTCATGTGACCGTGTCCGTTTCTGTGATCACTGCTGGAGTCACGGTAAATTCAGGTGCAGGAACAGCTGCAAATTAAAAAACAAACTAACTTTTGTGTGCTGTCAAGCTGAAATAAGACGGGCAACATCTCTAAAATGTCTCTAAACTCTGGCATCCATCTTGGTTCACATCACTGCAGTCAAATGTTTGGGTTGAACTTGGTGATGTGAGGCTTGGATGCAGCTGTGACTTTGTTATAATCTAAGCAACAATGAACTCAGATTATACATATAACACAACTGGGCTTGTTACACAGCTGACTTCCTATCATGGCACCAGAAGCAGTCTGCAGGGGCTGGAGTTTTTACGGCCATTAAAGTGGTCTACTGTGTCAAACTCAAGGCCCGTGGGCCAAATCCAGCCCACCATTGATTTTTATGTGGCCCGCTAGTTTTATAGACTAAACACTAAGTGTGCTTAAATATTATGTTATCAATCAAATCAATGCAGTTTTTATCTATTTAGTGCCAAATTACATCAATCAGTTCCTCCAGTTTCTTGAGGATTATTGTGAAAATTCATGAAAATGTAACAAATCCCCACACTTTTTGGGAGTTTATTGCAGATTTTTCTCAAAAATTGTGAAAATATGTCTTACTTGTTCTAAACAGCTGCCTCAGCCTTAATTGGTGTCAGATTATAATCCAAAATCTATACAGCAAGTAATAAAAAGTCACATTTATCATCATAAATGAGCACAAATATTTCCAGATTAGTACAACACTTTGAATTTGAATCATAAAATTCTGGAGGGACTGAAAAGATGTTCAATAATAGCATTTAATTTTAATAAATCATTGATATTTTAACAGTTTGTGAACAGGTTTTATCAATACATTCTGGCACAACAGGCCCTTTAGGAGCATCTTGATTTGGCCCAAAGCAAAAAGTTTGATATCGCTGATATAGAGGCTTCAACCAACAGTTCAGGTGATATTTTGTATTAAGCAGCCCAGCAGTTTAATCTTTATTGGTAAAAAAAAAAACACATACATCTATCATTTTCACTTCCCAATTATTCACCATATAGACTGGTCTATAAAAAAACTACAATAAAATAAGTACATATGAAAGTTTGTGGTTCTAAAATGACAAAATATAAATAATTATGGTAACAGAGAATGAATCAAATTGGCTTATTAAATATTAAATCTGGCATTGTTTGCAAAGTTTTAATTATACCATGTAACTTGACTTAGTACAGCAAAATTAACCAATGGTCAAAAATTGAAAGGTAAGGTTACTCACGTTGTACGTTGACGAACAACATGTCACTGTAGTGAGAACATGATTCAGGCTGATCGGGGAAGCAGCAACTCAATCCAACGTCAGCTGGTGCAGAACGTTTTCCCATCTGCAGCAGCTCAGTTCCAGTAAACGTCTGGTTACAGGAGAAGTCCTGAACTGTTCCTCCACTTGGAGAGTATAAAAAACAGCGTGAACTACGCCGACCCTCACAGGTCAGGATAACTGAGGCCGTCTCAATGATCTCTGACCGACTCGCTGTTAACTTAACTGGAGGAAAACCTGAAAGATGAAACATTAAATCAAATATAAAAAGGAAATAGTGTCAAGTGACTTTGATCATTTATAGTTTTTATCACTGACCTTCAGCCCAGAACCCATGAAGGGAACATACTGAGAAAAAAGTCACAGATTAAAATAAAAAATTCAGCAAAATGCTTAAGTGTAAAAAAAAATTATGCTTTATATATTTTTTCCAAATCTAGATTAACAGATTATAAGCAACTTACAGGTGAGGATGACAAAAAACCTATTTTTTTCCATTATGGAGGAAAGTCCTTCAAACACCAGTGAGCAGAGATGAGACTGTGAGGGTCACATGGTGGTTTGACACATTTTATTGCTCTAAAAAGGAAAACCACAACAAACCTCAGAATATATTAACAGCATTTGAGAACCCACAGAAAACTGAGAGGCCATTCTATAAAAGTATAACACATGTAGCTGCTGTTGACCTCAGCAGAAACTAACAACTGTGCAAACAAGAGCGGATGAGTCTCCATTGTCTTACTTAATGTTGTTCAAGTTACGATTCATAACCAGATGTAACAGAGGAAGACAACATTCTGGACAGCAAACGATTAAAACAGACTCAATAACTTGCAATATCAAACAATTCCCACAATATTTGTGCTGTGCATCAAAAATAATGTAAAGTTCTAATGCCAAACAAACAAGCAGCAATCAATGGATGGATGGATAACTTTTCAGATCAATTTAAAAAGAAGCTCTGTCTCTCTCTCTCTCTTTCCTCTTCAGGTTGTTTATCTCAGTTAACATGATTCTCTCCTTTCCTTCTTCAAGTTAATAAGAACCACAATAGGTCACCAACACTGCCACCTTCTGGCAACACTATGTAACTTTGTTTAGTCAGTACATCTGTGGTGGGTTAAGTTTTACTTTCGGCTTCTCTGACACTAAATATGATAATTTCAGATACTATTTGTTAAATAAGTCATGATACAGAGCAAAATGTCATTTGGTGATGGTTATCTCACATTTTAGTCAATCAAACTTCGGATCTTTCTAGGCCTAAATGATTGCTTAGTACATTCAATTATGTAAAACATTAGAATTTGGAGGAACCAGAGATTATTTGAGTTTAGCAGTACATCATGTTTGCCTGATATTTGACTCCACATGGTGAGTCCAATATAAAAAGAAAAATGGCAAAGTTGAAAACATAAGAAAAAAACTTCTCCCTGAACTTCAACAGATTGAAGTGGAGAGAAAATTAACATTCAGTGTCAAAAACATTTAGCAATTTATTTTAGTATATTAAGAAAAGGATAATAAGTTACTATACCAATGAAATGGTTGACTTCAAGTCTGACAGAATAGAATCTAAGATTAGAAAAACAAAAGAAGCATTTCAAGAGTAAAACATTTCGTGTGGTATTATTGGCACAAATCTGTTTCCATACATTTCAACCATAACAAAGTGGCTCATAATTGCAGAGTGAAAGGACAATGATACATACGTTCACAGTTAACAAAACACATGAAGATGCCCCTAAATAAAATGTGATGCCGGTAAAAAAAATCTATTTTAGTTGGATGAAAACAAAATGAACCATTTCACAGAAAACAAACATTGCACATGACCCGAAAACCAACAAAATGAAATATGGAGGAGGCAGAATCAGGCTGATGGTTTTATTAAGAAGAGGGAAGATGCTTCTTATGGAGCCAAATACAAAACAACACTGGCAGAAAACCTGCTGAAGGACAAGAAGCTCAATACTGGACAACCAAAACCACACAAGCAGAACTGCAACGGAGTTACTGTTTAAAATGTCCTAGTTAAAGTTCAGACTTAAATGAGATTCTTTAGAATAATTTTATGTTCCCAGATATTCTTAATTTAATCTTGATGGAAACCTTTTGTCTCCAGATGTGCAAGACTGACATAGACATACTCCTCCAAAACAAAAGTAAAAAAATATATATATAAAAAAAAGATTTTTAAACATTTAATTTTGTCACAAAAGGAAAACAGCTGAAGAACGGATAAAACACTTGTTCACAACACTGCATAATGAGTAAATCCAGAAAGGAGAGTAAAGACAATAATGAAATGATAATTATACCTATAAACACATAACCCGTAGCTGTACATTTAGCGGATATTGTTTAACGCATCTTAAAACAAAAGCTGTTTCTCAGTGAGCTTGCAGGGTGTAGTACAGCTGCTTCTCTACGGCAGGTTCTTCTGGTTCATCAGGGATGGTGGCGTAAAGGTGGTAAACATCATGCTTGTTAAAGAAGAAAATAAACAATTTATTTTTTTACATTCTTTGTTTCTAGAATAAACATGTTCACTTCTGTTCACATCTTACTTACATTTTCATTTTGAGAGTTCTGTCTGTTTATTGCAACAGATTCTGGAAAAACATGATCAAATTAACCACATTATTTATGTTGTCTTAAATATTCACATCATTTCTCAGTTTAAAACACGTCTGATTTCTGCTTTTTAGATACTTTGATTATTATATGCCAGATACCTGATGATGTGCAAAATTATTAAATAAACAATGTAATGTCACAATCAACTTTTGTATGTTAAATCCCAATTTTGCAACTACAATTTCATCAAACAATGGTAAAATTTCTGATTTTTTCTTCCAAAAGGTAATAACAAACTGAACATCAACTTATAGATTATCTATGGAGGAATAACAAGCAGCTCACCGGTTGCAGAGTCGTCTACAGGAACGGAGGTGACTGTATGGTAGCCATCTTCATCCGCAACAGGTAACTTTTATAAAAGTGGAAAGAGAGAAAATAGAGTTAAAATAAATGAATTTGTCTTTTTCCTTAGACTGTGTGATATACACATTTTACAAAAAGTTACCAGTCCTCCATTCGTAACATTCCTCATTCCTATAAAGTTATCTGGAACAAAAATGAAAAAAGCATGTAAACTATAAATGCAGAATATGTAAACACATGTAAATCCAGATTAATAGATGTCTACATTACCATTAAAGCCGACTCGTGATCTTTGAGGAAGCAAATGGAATAAAAATCAAGATGAAAAATGGTAACATGACCTGGACAATAAATGCATCCCCCTTTATAAGTATATAAATAGTTGACCTATTAGATAGTTTTCATCCTGACAAAAATCCAAAGTGGAAATATTACATCACTAATTTATTTCATGATTAGATAGAACAATAAAGCTCCATGAAGTGAACAGCTGAATCTTAATCAAATAAGATAAACCTTTTTATCTAACAGATCAACCTGATTCCAGTTAAAATAGGAAGAAAAAACACCTTACCTCTTATAAGTTCGTTTATCTGACAAAAAAAGTGAAAATGAAAAGAGGAATTGAAAACACAGTCAGCACATGATATGTGTGAAGAGAAGTACGTTTATGATGTGTTTTTACTCTAGAGCAAAATAAAATATCTAAATGAATTGACATGACCTGAACTATTACTTTATCAAAATGCTACAGCGATGTTTTAAAGCATATAAAAATTCAATACTGGAAAGAACTAAACAAAAAATGTAAAATCTGACATTGATCTCAAACACCTGGATGCTATAACCAGAAATTTATATCATCATAGGCATGGATGTCATATTTTTAAGGGTTTAAAACATTTTTTAACTGTTGTTTTTTTTTCAGATTAGAGTGAAAATTAAAGAATTCAGTGAATTATAAAATCAAGAATGATGTGCAAACATTTAAACATATTATGCATATGTTTAAATCAACTAGAGGTTCACATTTTACATAGTTTAAATATAAACATAGATATAAACTGATATTTGTATCATGACCACACAGATTGCATTGAATAAGCTTATCACATAATTCTGTCTGAATTATGTCTCTCTTTTTATCAGAAATGGTGGAGTTAGTTTAAACTTGTTAGTTTCAAGATGTATAAATTGCTTTCAAACATAAAAAACATCATCAGTAAGATGAAGGTCAAGGCTTAGCAGGATTACCGTATTTTCCGCACAATAAGACGCACCTAAAAACCTTAAATTTCCTCAAAAGCCAACAGTGCGCCTTATAACCCGGTGCGCCTAATATATGGACCAATATTGAGCCACAACAGGTCTAGCAACTACGGTAAGCAGCTGCCAACTTCATTTTCCCCGTAGAAAAAGCGTGCAGTGCATGCTGGGATAGTTGTCAAAAAACTGGTTTGTTAATAAAGTTTGACTGACCGATCTACCCATAGACATGTCTATGTATCTACCTACCCACCTAATAATCAGGTCGTCTGCAGGTCATCTAGCATCACGTTCTCCACAAACATGCTGTGCGCGAACAGAGAAGGGTGACCATCGTCCGGCCCAGACGCCCCATTCCAGTCGCTCTCCAGGTTCTCCTGGCGACCAGAATCGGACTGTTTTGTTGACATTCTTTATGTCAACAAAGTAGCTTTAGACATTTATCCGGTGCTTCGGCTAGAGTTACCAAGGGACCAGCAGCTATACATTTAAAGCCGTGGGGGGAAGAGAGACAGAGGCTGCGGCGGCAGCGTGTCGGTTGGTCTGTGCTAACCAGAAAGCAGTTGGGCACAATTTCACAACACCAAAACCGTGAGTGAAACAATGACTAGTGCAGAAGCTATATATAGAACTCAGGACCAATTTTTTATTATTAGACATCCATATTTGTAGTGAACGGAACAAATCATGTCCCATTCAATACCGGACGGGTGGCAACATAACTATGGCGTCTATTCTATGCGCCTTATAATGCGGTGCGCCTTATATATGAAAAAAGTTTTAAAATAGGTCATTCATTGAAGGTGTGCCTTATAATCCGGTGCACCTTATAGTGCGGAAAATACCGTATTCTTAAACCTTCAAAAACAGTTTGACTCAATCGTTGTCTTATTAAAACACCAACATGTGGTTATGTTTCTGGACCATATTTTCCCTCTCTAATGAAAGCAAATGAGTCAGTCAGAAACAATAAAAAACTCTAAGGGAGAATCCAATCCTTAGCTAAAAACTCGTGACCACCAAGACCATCTCTGGCCATGGCGAAGACAGTTTTAAAGAGCTTTTCACTTAAAGGGCACCAACCAGGAAACCTGCCTCTGCTCCAAAGCTGAAAGCTCAACTGAGATGTGCAGCTGTGACAAACCAAATACTCTCTGGAGAAAAGGTTTCATGATTAGATGAGTAGTGAACTTTGTGGCCATATTGACCAGAAGTATGTTTGGAGACATTAAGGTTAGGCTTCCAGTCCTGAGCTCTCTATGCCAACTGTCTAACATGATAGAGGCGCTATTGTGCTAAAGCAGATGAATAACTGAAATGGAGAAAAAAAAGCACCAAATTCATAAACTTCTTCACTAATCAAAACATCAAAATTGCTGTCCGGGTAAGATTAGGCTTTAGGTAAGCTTGATCGCTCTAGAAATGTGTGGACTGTGTTTAAATGCACGCGCCACAAAATCAACCAATTTCAATTACCTCTACTATTTGATAAAAAAGAATCAAACATGCATCAAGAAACAATCCAACATCTTGGCCAGGGCTAAAGTGTTACAGTATGTATAGTTTTGACCTTTAGATAAAATCCACAAAAAAATAAAGCTTGGGCAGCAAAATTTGTTGTCTGACATATAATTCTTTATAAGCATTTTGAACTAATATGACATTTATGTCCATGACGGGTAGAAACTGCATGAATGTCAGATATGTAACTGAATGACATAAGGTATTCAAAATGGATGGGAAGTTTAAAGCTACAGAAACACTTCATGTTCTCAGGCATCTCTACTCACCACTTCCCCATCTTGAACAGAGAAGTCCCACAAGTAAAGAGACTCCCACAACTACTCCAAAACCAGGTAAAGCCACATACATCCATTTAGTTTTGTCAGAAATTTTCTGATCTGCTGCTGGGGAAACAAAAACCACAGTGAGTCAGTCTCACTTCCTTAATGGTGAAACAAAACATTACAGACACGACATCTTGGTACACCAAGCTTCATCTGGAAACACAAAGTAAAAGATTTTATAGCAACATGAGGTAGTTTAAACTGTGGAAAGCATAATTTATAGAAAGCAGTTATTGTTAGCAACATACTGATCTTGCATTCAGAATTGTTGTTGCGCTGTATGTGCATTAAGCAAAATTTCCTAAGCTAAATATAACACTAATGTCATGCTAGAAGGAATCATGTATGATTGTGTGTCATAAAATAGAAAAGAAAAACAATACACAACATTTTATTGCATTTAGTGGCCAGCAATCAAATAATCTGAAACTAGTGTAACTCAACAGCAATTATTTGCCACTTCCTAGAGCTAAAAATCATATTAAAGAATTATTTCACTCATTTAACTTGTATGTAATTGCTTTTGCAAAGAGATTAGATAGTTAGGAGGAATAGACCAAAAATACAACAACCTATTGTAGGAAGTTTGTGGAAGGAAACCAATAATGTTTCTCAAAACTAATTTAGTGTAAGTTCAGTTCAATCAAGTATTAATATAAGAAAACCTCTGACTTTCTAAGTTATATACTGTGTCATCCTTCTGGAAAAAAAAGAAAATCTTAACATACATAAAATATGTAGAGATTAGTATGGTTTAAAACCAGACAGTGAGGAGAAAAATGTATTTTTATAGTTTATGCAAACATCTGGTTTCAGTAACTGCTGTGTGATAGAAAAAAAAACTTCTTTCATGATTTCAATTAGGTGTGATAGAAAACAAAACAGAAGAAATCTGGAAGAAAGAGCTTTCCACAGATCATAACATATCCAAAAAAATAAATAAATAAAACCTCCCACTGAAAAGACTGTAGTTCAGAGGCAGATCCTACCAGTGGTAGCAGGGATGAATCGGACGGTCTGGGATGCTGCCCTGTCTGATTCACTTACAGCAGTTCTGTCTGGAGCAATGAAAACCCAAACCATTCAATCCATCTAGCACAGTCGTAAAGGCAATTCTGTCAAATATCAAATTATGCAGGCAAACGTCTCCAGTAAAACATTTTTGATAATAATACAGTATTTATTCTTTCAGCATTTAGCACTTGGAAGTATTTTACAAATTCCTACCTCACAATAACAACTAATGTAATATAGGTTTGTTATTTTAAAATCTATGTAAACATCTGGTTTCGATCTTTGATATTAAAATTTGTATGATTATCTAAACACTTAGATATGACAGAAAAGCAAAAAACAGAAGAAATCTGTAAGGGAAAAAATACTTTTTCTCTGCTAAATTCCTGTGAAGGTTGTAGCAAAGTGTAATGGATACATACAAAGTGTAATGTTTTCAAAATAGAAAAAAGTATCAGAATCATTAAACATTTTGACACCATGATTCAAATTTATGAACTGACCTGGTGTCTCTGATGTTGATGTTGATAAAGTAGAAACTGAGCCTAAAGTGTTGACTGTGGCTCTTCCACTTGGAACTGAAGAAAACAAAGAAATATATTTATATATTAAATTTGTATAATGATTTAAACATTTAGGAGTGTCAGAAAAGCAAAAAACAGAAGAAATCTTAAGGAGGAAAATACTTTTTTGTTGCAATATAAAGCAATTGTTGTGTGTTAATGTCTTCAAAAGAGAAAAGAGGATCATAAAATATTTCAGTCTTCTCAAGACAGCATGATCTGAGTGCCTGAACTGACCTGGTGCCTCTGATGGTGACGGAGCAGAAACTGAGCCTAAGGTTTTGACTGTGGTTTTTCCACTTGGATCTGAAAAAAATAAAAAAAATAAAAAAACATTTGTCATGAATTTCATGTTCAAAGGTTGGAGCTGAAGATGTTTAAGAAGTTTTGACTGACCTGTTGGAGCAAATAATGAAGGTTTCACAGATGATGAGGGAGGAAAGGATAGACTTTCTGTTTCCATTGTTGTCCAAAATGTTTGACCTGATGGATAAAGACAAGGGAGCTAGTAAATATAATTATATGTGTTTAATAATGTCTGGTATTGATGTTAGAAAGCAGATTCTACCTGTAGTCACACTGACAGTCGTTACTCTCTGAGATGTGGTTGAATCTGTTTTCTGAATATCTGCAATGGCAAAGAATAATACAGCATTTAGGACTTTGACATGTAAGTGATAAATGTACATGTGCAATATCAAACAAATTGATATGTCAAAGATCAAACTATATGAAGATGAAATTATTTCAACAAAACTGGCAGACATGAATATGTTTTATATTTAGAGATCTAGAACAAAGAAGAGGAATAGTTAGTAACTCACTCTGGATGAAGACTGAAGACGTGTCACTGTGTGGAGACTGATGCGTTCCTCCACCTGGACTCTTCACATTGTAATAACATTTTAGTTCAACCTCAGCAGGTGAAGTTTGATACGTCATCATCAGGAGCTCACTTCCTGTCAGTGTCTGCTCACAGGAAATGCTTCTGGACGTCTTTGATTTTATGAAATATAAAAGACAATCCTCCACAGAAACAGATGAAGGAGTCCCACAGTTCACTGTGACTGAGTCTGACTCTGTGATCTGCTGTGGATTCACAGTCAGTTCAGGTGGAGGAACTGAAAACATAAACAAGATCAAATAGTTTAACATCACAGTGATCAGAAATAGTTCATCACAGCTGTTTTTACTCACATTGTATGATGATGGTGACCAGGTTACTCTTTGGAGATGGATGAGATTGCAGGTAAAAACATGTTACATCAATATTAGCTGGTGAACTTTGATTGGTTAGAGACAGAAGATCAACTCCTGTCAACATCTTCAGACAAGAGAATGTATGGGGTGTTTTTCCTTTCCCAATGTAGAAATAACAATCTCTCACAGGAACATTAGATGGAGGCTGACAGTTTAACGTGACTGAGTCTGACTCTGTGATCACCAGAGGATTCACTGTCAGTGTAGGAGGAAGAAGATCTGAAAATATGAGTAAAGAAAAACAGAAACAAACAGGTAAACGTTACATACATGATGGATATCCAGTAATCAATGTTTCTACCATCTTTGATAATCAGATCACTCACTGTTTATGCTGATGGTTCTTGATTTACTGTCTGATGATGAGACATCGAGAGCATCAATCTTTTTAATGTAGGAACATTTAACTTTGACATCAGCTGGTGATCTTCTATTTAACATCCTCAGTATCTCAGATCCTGTCAGTGTTTCCACACAGGAGGCGTCTGAAGACATCTTGTTGTTTTCAATGTAGAAATCACACCGAGACACAGAAACATGTGGTGGAGCCGAACAGTTTAATGTGACTGAATCAGTTTCTGTCATCAGAAGTTTATCCACCGTTACTTTAGGCTGAGGAAGAGCTAAAAGTTCAAAAGGTGTTTAGATGTCAACTTTTATTAACAAATCAGAAAAAAAAACATTTTATCTACAACAAAGATTTTTAACTGAATCAAACCTTCAGCTTTGGCCTCATGAGACAAATCTGTAGAAAATAAGATAAAGAAGCAACATTTGTGTTTTGTCTGAATGGAAACTATGATAAACCAGTTTGTTACCATAATAGCAGAAAATAAATAAAAACTCACTTTATACTAAAGAATAAAACCATGATATCACTATAAAAAACTAAACTTACTAAGGAGGATGAAGATCAGCAGCTGTAAAGCCATGATGAAGCAGTGAATGTCTTCCTCTTGTCACTTTTGCCTACATTTGATCTCAGAAGTTGCTGTTAAAAAAAGTCACATGATCAGTAGAGGATCCTCCTACTGACCACAGGAACACAAACCCACAGGATGAATAGTTCTTCAGTATTTAGACCAGCTAAACCCACAGACCATTTCACTACATGTGAACCATTTATCGTTTATTTCACCCTTACTGACACTTTATATTGTTAATCAAAGTTTAATGCTTTGGTTCTGGATCTCCTGTAAAGAGTCACTTTAGAAGTTCAGTTCATAAAATCTCACGGCTCATATAGTCATTTCCTACTAAGTCTGTTGTGAGGAGAATTATTCTTTCTCCATTAGGTTCTTGAGGTTGAAGAAGAGTCAGAGAGTTGAATTCATGAATTCCATTTATTAAAACCAAAATGCAGCTGCTCCATTTCATATGCTATATTTATGAGCTAGCAGAGCAAAATGGCTCCTAACAGTTGCTGGTTCTCTTTATTTTCCTTTATCAAAGCTACGCCATAAAGAGAGTATTTCCTACTTTATCATTTCCTTTAACCTTAGCTTTGAATGTGTGCTCTATGTGTGTGCATATTATTTATTTTCAAAATTGTTCACACACAGGATTCAGATCACAAATTTAAAAATAGTGCAAATGCATCAATAAAACTACCTACATTACTTTTCGTGACTCAGTCGTATAAACCCGTCACTATTTGAACAGGGTAAAGTCAGATGCTGTCAGTAAAACATGTTGATGTTTTTATTATCTGTTGCTGTATTAACCTCTTTCCAGCCTTTAGATAGAATATTGTCTGCTTGCTTCACATCAGCCTCAAACACAAAGTGAGTCAGATTTCTGCTCCAGATAAAATTCAAATAAGACGTATTTCCTAAATACTTTGGTTGTTCTCAGATGTTCTGCAGCTGCTTAATTGATTGCATGTATCAGACCAGATGAGGTCATCAAAGGTTCAGTTCCTCTATAAGCTCAATGCTGATGTTCCTGTAAACTGGCCTAACATGAATAAAACACAGCAGAATGAAAACAAATGCAACATTTATTTATATAGGAAAATATTTGAAACTGATAACATGATTCACATGAAATAAACTCAACAAGGTAAGTAATCATTAAAAAAACTTACAAAATATACCTTAGAATTAAAGCACAACAAAACATGTCATCTAAAAGGCTGAGTTACTTTTTCAAGTCAAAAACTAAAATAAAAATTATTCCTATATTTTTATTCCATTAACACATATTGCAGTAGAAATGGTTCCTAAATGTAATCCTCAAAAACACTCATGAGATAAAAATGTAACACACAAAATGCAATCTCTTTACATGGCATTTTTAACAGATCATATATTGTTTTTTAATTAAAACATCTAAAATCATGGTTTATGCTATGCAGTGAATTCAACCAACTTTGTTATTAAAATGCTGTTATGGTATTCTCAAAGGGACATTCATTTAAAAACACAATTTTACTCTAATTTTAACAAATGACAAGATAAAACAATAACTAATCTTCCACATGACTTTAATTTACAGTCACTTCCTGTGGTTCAGCTGTATGAGGTTCTGCTGTTGAGTTGTCACTCTGAAAATAAAGAAACATTTTTAAAACTCTTGTTCAGTTTTGTTTTTACAAACTGACATATTAAACAGATATTGTTAAACTTTAATATTGTTACTTTTATATATGTGAAAACATGTGATTCATTTATACCTTAGCAAAAATGTCAGTTTCTACAGAAACATGTTTCAACCTTTTACAGCAGAACAGCGCCACCAAGTGGCCAAACTACCAATCAGTAACTATTACACTTCATTCAGAGACAAACTCAGCTCACCAGAGTTACAGCAGCAGGTAGCAGCGCTGCAGGATCATCACATCCTGCCTGTAAATGTTTTAATAAGATGTTTGAGAGAAGCAGCAGGACAGTCTCCTCTGAGACAGAATAACTCTGTGATTCATCATTTTAGCAGAAGCAGATATTTCACAAACCATCTCTGTTGTTCAAACTGGACATCTGGATCTGCTCCTCTGGAAAATGACCAACAGGAAAAATCACACATTAATAGAACTGCTGTCTGGTAAAAACATTAAATTACAATTTATTCTTGATGAGCAGCAAACGTTTTGTTTTATTTACCTGAATCTTCATCTTTTGATCTGTGGCAACAGACAAGAATTTATTTGTAGTGTTTTTAATAAAATGGACATACAAATGTCTGTAAATTATTTGAATCCAATCTAAAGTAAACAAAAAGAGCAGCAGAATAAACCCAAATCATCACCTCTCCACAACCAGGCCAGGCACTTGTTATGATGTGTTTATACTGATAATAATTTTAGTTTTTTGTTGTTGTTTTTTTTGTTTCTTTGTTTTTTTAAATAAAAGCCACAATAACAAAAACCTCAAACATTTTTACTGTAGTTCAGTCGGGTGCAGTTTGCTAACATAGACTGTGAAGCCACATTCATTTTCAACAGAGGAAGTTTTCTTCTCACAACTCTTGCACACCAACCATATATTTATTACAGCTGTAGATTCACTGACGGAGCTTTTGTTTAGTTTTTTTTTTTGTAATTTCCCTGAACAATATTGAACAGACTGACTGAGATAATCTCTCCTGATTTGAGTGGCAGATTTCTTAAATGTTCTGCACTTGTGATCAAATTAGAGATGAATCTTTCTCATGTGTTTGTATTAATTTAATTTGCCAAAACCAACTTTTGATAGTTCAAAATTTTTCTTTAACAATATAAACTCAGAAGATGAAAGCATTAATAAGCTCAAACCTTCCTGCAGGGAGCCATTCGTAGTTATTTAAAATAGAAGCAGAGGCACACAGAAAACATTTCACTGATATTTTAATAGTGTTGTTGATTGTTGATTTTTAAAATTCTTCATCATACAATTAACATTTTTAATGGTACTTGGCTTAAACAGGACTTCTTGTGTCCGTATCTAAGACAACGTAATCATAACAATAACTGAGAATTTCAAAAGGCAGCCAACATTTATGCAACAATATTTATAAAATATATTTTCTTACCTTTTTGAAAAACGTTTCCCTAGAATGAAAAGACAAATAACAGAAGTATTTTTTGTACTGTGCCAAAGAGTTTGTTTAACATAGTTATTATTTAAAGATGTAACTTGTATTGAACAAGGTATTTAAATTGAAAATTTATTGCTATATTTCCATTCTTACCCATTCTGCTTATACAACATTTCAGAGTCAATCCAAAAAGGACTAAAGATGTAATTCCAACTGCAATGAACCTCCAGATCATCATCACTGCATGAAGAGATGAATCAAGTTCAGCATTTGTTATATAAACAATCATATCTTCATAATCAAGTAATATTTAAATATTGCAGGACACAAAAGTTGTTCTGTATGTCTTTAATATTTATTGTTTCTTTTAGGATGTAAACAGTTTATTTTTATGGTATTCATTGTAAAGCTCAAATAATTGATTTGTTTCCAACTAGATAACTTTTAAATTTATAGAGAAAAAGTTGTTACATCCAGATGTAATAAGTTTAAAGCTGTTGTTCAGATCCTACCAGTGGACACTGGAAAAACTGGGATGACAGTCTGGGATGTTGTCCAGTCTTTCTGGATGGGGGTCAAAGGTTGAGTGAGCAAATCTGACCCACTTACATCAGTTCTGTCTGGAGGAATGAAAACGCAAACCGTTCAACTCAAGTAATGTAGTTTAAAGGGCAAATATGCTAAATAATAAATTATGTATATGAACTTCTCCAGAGAAAGTGATAAAATATTTCATAATAATACAGTGTTTTGTTTTTGGTTTTTAGCAATGGGACGTATTTTAGAAAATTCTAAGTCACAAAGAAAAGTTAAATCTAATGTAAAATCAGGTAGAGAGGTTTACAGTCTAGGTAAATATCTGGTTTCAAATATCTATCAAATATCTATATTAAAATTTGTATGATGCTCTACACACTTAGGCAAGACAGAAAAGAAAAAGGAATCTATAAGAGGAAAAATAATTTTTCACTGAAATATTAATGTATAAACTATAGCAAAGTGTAACACATACAGCAGCTTTTAAGTGTTAATGTTTTCAGAAGAAAATAGTATTAAAATCATTAAACATTTTCATAACATGATCCAAGTACGTGAACTGACCTGGTGCCTCTGATGGCGACGTTGACAAAGTAGAAACTGAGCTCAAAGTGTTGACTGTGGTTCTTCCACTTAGAACTGAAGAAAATAAAGAAAAACAAAACATTTTCATTAATTTTTTGTTCAATGGTTGAAGCTGATGATGTTTCAGAAGTTTTGACTGACCTGTTGGAGCAAATAGTGAAGGTTTCACAGATGATGGGGTTGGAGAAAATGGACTTTCTGTTTCCATTGTTGTCCTAAATGTTTGACCTGATGGATAAAGACAAGGTAGCTAGTAAATACAAAAATGTGTTTAATAATGTCTGGTATTGATATTAGAAAGCAGATTCTACCTGTAGTCACACTGACAGTTGTTACTCTCTGAGATGTGGTTGAATCTGTTTCCTGAACTTCTGCAATGGCAGAGAATAATAGAGCATTTAGGACTTTCACATGTGATAGATATAAAAGTGCAATACCACTGCTGTGCCACATGTTTCACTTGATGGATAAAGACAAGGTAGAAAGTAAATATAATTATATGTGCTTAATAATGTCTGGTCTTGGTGTTAGAAAGCAGATTCTACCTGTAGTCACACTGACAGTCGTTACTCTCAGAGATGTGGTTGAATCTGTTTCCTGAACATCTGCAAAGGCAAGGAAACATTTAGTCCTTCCACACATAAGTGACAAAAATACAAATATGTGATACCAAACTTATATGACCTTTGTTTTCTGTCAAGGGTCAGAAAACAAAACTTTGTAAATCTGAAAATATATTAACAAAACATAATGGACAGACTAACATATATTTTACAAATAAAGGTAATTGATCATAGAGAGAGTTAGTAACTCACTCTGGATAAAGACTGAAGACGTGTCACTGTGTTGAGACTGATACAATCCTCCACGCTTCACATTGTAATAACATTTTAGTTCAACCTCAGCAGGTGAAGTTTGATACGTCATCATCAGGAGCTCACTTCCTGTCAGTGTCTGCTCACAGGAAATGCTTCTGGACGTCTTTGATTTTATGAAATATAAAAAACAATCCTCCACAGAAACAGATGAAGGAGTCCCACAGTTCACTGTGACTGAGTCTGACTCTGTGATCTGCTGTGGATTCACAGTCAGTTCAGGTGGAGGAACTGAAAACATAAACAAGATCAAATAGTTTAACATCACAGTGATCTGAAATAGTTCATCACAGCTGTTTTTACTCACGTTGTATGATGATGGTGAGCAGGTTACTCATTGGAGATTGATGAGATTTCAGATAAAAACATGTTACATCAATGTTAGCTGGTGAACTTTGTTTGGTTGAAGACAGAAGATCAACTCCTGTCAATGTCTTCAGACAAGAGAATCTTTGTGGTATTTTTTCTCTCCCAATGTAGAAATAACAATCTCTCACAGGAACATAAGATGGAGGTTGACAGTTTAACGTGACTGAGTGTAACTCTGTGATCTGCTGAGGATTCACTGTCAGTGTAGGAGGAAGAAGATCTGAAAATATGAACACAGTAAAGTTACACACATGATGGATATATTCAATATTACAATAATCTTCAGAAACACAGATCAGAATAAGATTCCCTATTAAATTAGGTTCACTCACTGTTTATGGTGATTACTGTTGATGCACTGTCTAATGATTGAGCTCCATCATTTACAGTATAAACACATTTAACCTTGACATCAGCTGGTGATCTTCTATTTAACATCCTCAGCATCTCAGATCCTGTCAGTGTTTCCACACAGGAGGAATTTGCAGACGTTTCTTTGTTTACAATGTAGAAATGACACCGAGACACAGAAACATGTGGTGGAGCCGAACAGTTTAATGTGACTGAGTCGGTTTCTGTCATCAGACGTCGATCCACCGTTAGGTTGGGTTGAGGAAGAGCTGAAAGTTGATTTTCAAAATAGTTGATTAAACAATAATCCAGAAACAACAGTAAAATTTATATTCAACACTGACCTTCAGCTTTGGTCCCATAAAGGGAATCTGATAAATAAAATGTTGAAAAGGAGACAAAGAAGCACCAAGATTTAAACATGAGAATATTTGCCTTGTTCGATGGCAAAGTGCTTTGGATCATTTCAATAATAAAGTAATTTACTGTAGGATAAAGAAATCTATACTCACTGAAGAGGATGAAGAACAGCAGCTGAACAGCCATGATGATGCTACTGATGCACTGACACAGACGGGTTCCTGTTTCAACTTTCACCCACATTAGGTTTCAAAAACTGTTTCAAGAAAAATGTCCACATAATCTGAAGTGGACACACCTACTGGCCACAGTGACATGTCTGCTCCATCAATCCAATTGTGGTTTGGGCTGAAGAACTGAAAGTTTAGAGATATTCATGAACCACTTGGTCGCATGCACATGGGCAGTATGAGTCATTAGGCATGGAGCAACGATGTTTGCTTAATTTCTATTCTTTTTGGCAACGTTTCAGCTAGATTTTACTGTTTAACCCTCCTCCAGTTTTAGCTTGATGCTCAGGAAGAGTGCAGCAGATGTCACGGTCGGCCGTCTGCTCCTCAGAAACCACAAAAAACAATAAGTTTTTACACAATTTCCAGATGTACTACGCTTTTCTCAGTTTTTTTCTCCTAATAATCCAAAGTATTGCTGTTAATATTTGACTGTAATTTTACAAAAAGGGTAGCAGGCTAACACACTAATTGATCACTTGTTGAGGAAATAAATGACAGATAAATTTAGGATGTTCAGATTAAGACTCAAAACTCACCTGTTAGAATAATATACTCTCTGTAGCTGCATTATCACTATGGTTATGTATTAATATTGGTATTACAATTATTGTTGCCATTGGCAGCCATATTGAAAATTGTCACTGTCTATATGTTCAATCATTCAATCCTTTATTTATGGAACATTTCCATATTCTCAGGTCAAATATAAAATATTAAGAGGCTTGTATATTGGTTTTCAACTTTTCTTTAAAGTTCTTTAAATTCAAGATGTAGATTAAATTGCATTATAAAAATATTCCATCTGAGCTTCTGGTCATCTTCTACATGACCAGGATTCAACTGAACCTGTCTGACCATCACTTTGTTATTTGATTCACCCATAAAACAACAGAGAACCAAACTGGAATGAACAATAAAGTCTGTAGAGCACAGCTAATTTCTCATCTGACCTCAGGACACAAAGTGTTTAATCAAGACTATTTAGATTTTAAAAAAACTCAACAAGAAACAAACAGAACTAGATTTAATGATTGTCCTTTTTAACTGGACATTGTGCAAATGTCCAATTAAAAAGGTTGCCTAGTATCATACAGGTAAGTTAAAATATTTTGAACAAACAGACTGCAAGAGTCTGTTTGCTCATACAAATCATCAGACAGAAGCCAAAACTAATTAAAAATTTATTTATCAAGCACATTAAAAGCAACTTATTCGGACAAAGGTGCTCTACAAAGACACAGAAAGACAAGTTGCCCTCATAAAACATGAGAAGTCTCTGAAATAAACAGGTTGTGCTCTCTAAGCAGTGGCGGCTTCTGATATGGGAGACAGCCCAGGGCGGCATCTTGTGGGGAGCAGTATGGTCCTTTTTCTCAAAAATCCTTCTACAGAATGACACCTCAGAGCTAAATATGAGTCACTGTAAGTGGTGTGATACAGTACAACTAATTAACTTCAAACTTTATTGTTTTTTCTCCACCATCTGTGTTTCATTGCTTCTGCCGGAGTTTCAGTGGCCTCAAACTAAGGTCCTCAGGGGCCAGAGTCCTGCAACTTTTAGATGTGTCCTCTGTCCTACACGCTTGAATTAAAAGGCAAAACTGCCTCACTAACATGCAGTCAAGCTGCACAGAGCTCTGCTGATGAGCTAATATTGGAGCCAGGTGTGATGAAGCAGAGAGACGTCTAAAGGTTGCAGAACTCCGGCCGTTTTGGACCGGAGCCCGTTGCTCTACACGCCGTCACCCGTAGATAATGGAGGAGGGATGATGTAGTACAGGCTCTCCACGTCAGACTGGAAAACAAAAACACCACAATTTTTTACATTATAACATTTACACACAAGTTAAGTTCACAAACATCTTTTTTCTTTGTGATAATTTTTTCGTACGTCTTCATCTGAAGGATCTTCAACGGCAGATTTATCAGAATCTGTAAAAGTAGAAAATACATCATGAGTCAGTATCAGGTTTGACTGTTCACTTTCTCTGTGATTATGAAGAACAAATCTGTCATTTCTGTAACTATAAAAACAATATAAATTACTGTTAGGAAATTTATGTTCCTAACAGTAATTTAGCACCCTTTCTTTCCAGTCTCATATTAATAACATTACCCGCTCGGCTTATTTTCACCTACGCAACATCAACCGCCTCCGCCCCTCCCTTACTCCCCATCCCACTGCCACCCTTGTTCACTGTCTTGTGACATCACGCCTGGACTATTGCAACTCCCTTCTGTTCGGTCTCACCCAGAAATCTCTTGATAAGCTCCAACTGGTCCAGAACTCAGCTGCCCGCATCATTACCAAAACCCCATCCATGCACCACATCACTCCTGTCCTGCAAAGACTCCATTGGCTGCCCACCAAGTTCCACATAGAATACAAAATTCTTCTGTACACTTTCAAGGCCCTTTACAATCTCTCCCCACCATATCTTTCAAATCTTATTCATATTGCCATTCCCTCTCGCTCCCTCAGATCATCCTCCTCCATCCATTTGACTGTCCCCTCTGCCCGTCTCACCACCATGGGGAGCAGAGCTTTCAGTCGCTCTGCTTCCCAACTCTGGAACTCATTATCACCCCACCTTAGAAACATAAAGTCATTCTCAAATTTTAAAACTGAACTCAAAACACAACCTTTTAGATCTGCCTTTTCCACATGACACAATTGGTTTGCCTGATTTTAAATAGATTTTATATAGATACATTGTTTTGTTTTATTTATTTTTATCTATTTTTAATTGTTACATTTTATTTGTTTCTGTTACTGTTTTTCTTTTACTCTTTGTACGGTGTCCTTGAATGCCAGAAAGGCACCTTTGAAATAAAATCTATTATTATTATTATTATTTATTATTATTATTATTATTATATTATTATTATTATTATTATTATTATTATTAATTTTATTGTAAATGTGTTTTTAGATCAACTTCAAGTGGGAATCAAACTAAAGAAACTCACCTGTAGACCAGTCAGCAGCAGGTACAGATGTAACAACGCTGTAGAAAGTGTCTCTTTGTAACTTGAAACAACAGAAAAGATAATATCAGTGAAAAATAAACAAAAAATGCAACGTAATGCAATGTGAATGTTGCAAAAATCATTTATTTACCATCTCTGTGTTATCAATCATCTGTACTCCCTGATCTACAACAGACATTAACATGATTGATGAACAAAAATACAAAGTCTAAATATAAGTTAATAGGAAAAACAGTAGATATTTCAAGATCCTAGATGTGTATTACCTGTAATGTTGGTTTGTTTTCTATTAAAAAAGAAACAGATTTATTTATTCAGTTATTACTCTGAGCAGAAAAGCAAAGTCAGATTTAGACAAATTAAGAGTTTATTCCCTGTCATGTGAGCATTTCAGAGAAAACTGATTTCTGATGTCAAATGTGCTTTAAAAAAACTTTTTTCCATTAATCCATCCATCCATTTTTTTAACACTCTTGTCCCTTAGTGGGGTCAGGAAAGTTGCTGGTGCCTCTCCAGCTTATGTTCATATTTTTTATATTTAAAAAAAATAGCATTTCAAAGAAATATGAATTAATTTTAAAGATAAAAAGAGATCTAGCCATTAAGAAAGCTTTTAAGCATCCATAAATTAAAACAATATTAAGGAGGTCCACAGATCCACAAAGTCAGATAAACCAGTAACTTTGCATTTCTCTCTGAACTATCATAAACAGATTTATGTTTATTTAATCTGAATTTGACAAAAGAACAATAATAGAAAGTGTTGATAATAGAAAGTCTTACCTCTTGTGTGATTCATTTTCTGTACAAATAAAAAGTAGACTGAATCAGATGACTTGGTTATATTTAAACATTCACGCTCCACAACTCAAGACTTCAGATTCTGTTTTCATGCTGCTAAACATCACTAATTTAACATTTATTTTAAAAGCTTGTGTTCAGCAACACGATCTAAGTGTCTCTGCTCTAAATGTTATTTCTTAACTTAGAAACATCCTAGTATATTTAAACTCTAATCAAACCTATTATATCAGCAGTACGTCACTGTAGCTGTAAGAGGTTTGATTTTATATTGGATTTTATTTCTCAGCAGAGCCTCAGACAGAAACTTTTTAACTGACGTCCTTTAAAGTTTCAATGTTTCTCACCTGTCCTCCTTCTGGCTCTGAAACACGCTGCCACCATCAGAATGAAGATCACAATCAGTCCACCCACCGCTGGCGTGATTATTAAAGCCTTCATGTCTGTTTTAAAGGTCAGAAAGTTTCACTTTGACTTTCAAACCACAATCACTTTCTGCTGCTGCAGCACGCAATCATCCGACTTCAAATCTCAAAACTCTGTCAGCTAAGATTTTAATAAGAAATACATAAATAAAAACAAACTATATCAATTAATGATTCAAGTTGAAAATAGCTAAACTACAGAAGATTATTATTCATATTATAATGCAGAGTGATGCACACAGCAGAAACCATGCAGAAAACTTTAGCTTCTTCAGATTCAAGAGGTTATAAACCTTGAAATAGTCTAAATATCTTACTGAAGGATACACAATATCAAGCAGCTGTATTTAAAAACATACAAAACAAGAATAAAACAAAACATATCATCTTAATACCGACAGTAAAACAAGAATCTCACCTATATTTTTGCCTTTAGGTTCATGATTTCCTGCTTTTTCTGTAATGGCTGCCACTTTAGAAATGGAAGTGACATTTGAAGACACTAAAACAGAGATGAGATCAAATTAATATTTTAATGAAATGTACACCATATGGCATCTGCTTTTTTACAAACATCTTGAGAAGACATGTTTCTTTCTCTATTTTCAATTTAAAAAAATAAATTAAGTCCTGTGGTCGATCAAATGTCCTGTTAAAAACAGATTTGTGTTCAAATGCAGGTCAAATAATGCAGAATTTTCCAATTACATATAAAATATAAAGATCTATAAAGCATTACATGAGGTTATATTCAGAATTGTGACTTTGTCCACTAACTGGGGGATTTTTGAAGACAACTGATCACAGGATTATATTTAAAAGTATTGATTAGTCAGGGACTAAATGCAAATGCATAGCCCTTATTGGATTCTGTCTGTAAATAATATTAAAAGTCATGGTAAAAAAAAATACAATGTCCTGTGTTTTTAGATACATTAAGCCTGTTACCTGCAAAAGGTTCTACAGCTTTTGTGCTGGAAAATGTTCAGCAGACTTAACGCCACCAAGTGGTTAAAGCAGATGTTTTCTAATTTGCCTCTGAAATGAATAGTATATACTAGGAAATCCAAACAATATGTTTTTGAGAAGATATTGGATATTTGTCTAATGTTGGGGGTTATAAACCAACCGCTGGCTGGTTTCTGAGCTCCTCGTTTTCCAAATTGTTGTTGTTCCAGTTGGATGACTTGATTCTCCATAGAACAGGCTACATGTTGTATCATTTTTCAAGGATTCAGGCAGAGAGCAAAAGAAGAGCTTGAAACCTTTAACATAGTGTACACTCAGCTGTGGTTTTAGACCTACAGAAGAAGTAATATGTGTAAAGAAGGGAACATATTATATTTTGTCATATATTTTGTCAGTAAACCCAATAATGAAATCAGAGCTTATAACTTTTCCTGTCAAACTTTGAGACGTTTTTATAATAAAACGAACTTTTTAAAACGTGAAGCAGTAACTTACGTATAGTAATATGGGCCATATCACTGTCAGAAGATGGAGAATTTCTGTCCCCAATATAATAACATGTCACTTCAACCACAGAGGATGAATTTTGATTTGCCATCAGCAGCAGCTCAGTTCCTGTGAATTTCTTCATGCAGGGTAAAGGTGTTATAGTTCCTCCTTTCACATGGAAATAACACTGATTCACAGAAAGATGAGCTGGAGCCTCACAGCTTAATGTGACTGAATCTGTTCCTGTTATTGATGATGAATCCACTGTTAGTTTAGCCTTAGGAAGAGCTGAAACAGAGACAGAGGATCAAATACTGATACATCAAGATTAAAACATTTCTAGTAGTAAAGCATTATTTGATCTGAAATTAAAAGAAAAGATTTTTTCTAAAAATATTTAAGATATTAGGTAACTTTACTAGCAGTAACACATCTGCACAGAAGAAACATCAAAAACTGACCTTGGTTGACCTGCACCTCATGAAAAGAACCTGTTTGGAAGAAAAATGTAACACTATACTTATTTATCTGAAAAGCTTTATCTATAAACACAAAAGTAACTGGTACATTATAAAGTCCCAATTAAATACTGTGACTTTCAAACAGCATGTTATTCTCAGAATAAATTTCACAACTGAAGTGCAAACCCAGTGGGAACAAACAAAGTTATGTATTGCGTGTTTTTCTATTTATCAGTGAAAATTTACTGATGTTGAGAGAATGCAGGAAATTTAACTTACCCAAAAGAATGATAAAAACCAGGCATCCCATCATGGTGAAGGCAGATTTAAGCTCTTTATAACCTTTGAGAGAAGATAAGTGTCTGACGGCATGAAGGATGAAGATCAGAAAGATCAAGGTCAAAGATACAACCCACAAATACGACCGACAGGCGACTCAGAGGGGAAAACAGTTTCACTCTTAAAGCAACAGCAAGACAGATTTTACTGCAAATGGACTCAGAGACAAATATTTAAATTTTTGCTAATATCTCCTGTTTGATTATCATGACCATTTGTTCCATTTCAATGGGAATGTTCGGCTGAAGGTGTTGACCATTAGGCGTTCTTATCAAAACATCTTATTTATTGTTATATTATGAATTAGCTTTAATTAACAAACTATTATTCTTCTCTGACTTTGTGTCCAAAAACATCTCATTAGAACTGATAAAATACAAGGCACTGATTACACAATGCACAATGTTTTTGTGACAAATAATCTTCAGAAATTTGATGAAATAAAGATATTAACGCAGAAGCAGCGTGACAAAGTTTGATACAATCACTTCCTGTTTCTCTAAGGTGAAGATTACATCTCATGCTGTGCAGCTGCAAGTGTTCAGTGTTTGGTTTTTCCATTTCTTTGTACAAATCAAAGATCCTTCAGTGTTCATGCATGCACTCAAATTCACACAGTGAGAGAAAATGTTGGTGTATTTTCTGAAAAAAAATATCCACAACCTGCCTCTGAAAAGCAAAGTGTTTCTCCTTCATTCATCCCCAAATAAACCCCTGTTATCTGGTGTCAGGGTGAAAGTCGCTCACTTCAAGTTTCCACTCAAGAACATCAGAGTTCAGCACCATCTACAGCCTCAAGGTCTGACAAACTGGTTGCACAGGTTAAATAAAGTTGGTAAATACAATATAAATGTATGTTTGGATTCTAGCTGTGACTTTTAGCCACTTTGTGCAAATTGCCTTTCTTCTATGTTCTGTATAAATGTAGAGCAAAATCAACTTTTAATGTCAATTATCAGTCCGGTGTAACTGCAAATAATACCTTTTACTAAATAAAGCCCCAAAAGACATTATGATCACAACTTACCAGTGAAGAGGTACATCATAGATGACAAATAAATCACAGAAAAGAGTGAATTCAAATTGGCCTTTTCCATGTCATCCTTATTAAGATTTAAAAACTCATAGTTGGAAAAAACAAAGGTACTTCATGGCGCCATCAAGTGGCTGATCATAGTAAAATATCTGATTATGTAAATTTGTTCAATCACAAATTTTAATATAAGGTACATCTGACAGACTCAGAAAAGTATTTAAACCACAGCAAAACAAAATGCAGTCCAAGTTGTTCAGTATGAAAAACATAAACTTTTCAACGGCTGCAAATCTGTCTGCTCTGCTTCACGTTTAGAAATGTGGTTGTATGTTTATCTGTGTGTAGAAATTTAAGAATGTTAAATTCAGTTTTATTAAGATCAAAAATGTAATAGAACAATTAAACACAAATCCTCAGTTTTTGTCTCACTCTAAGAGAGAAATCATTCCAGCTTTCCACACAGGGTGTGTGTGTCAGAGTGAGACACACACACCCTTTCTAACAGGAAAGGCACCCTGACTATTTCTGCCACCCACCTGCCGATTGAAATGGAAAAAATTATCTGCGATCCTGCATTGCATGAAATCCAGTGCAGTTCTGCAAAAAACATGTGACGTAGACTCCATATTTACAGCAATAAGGAACAAAAGCAGGACTTAATTTGAGTCAGTTCCTGTAGCAACAGGATCCAGGAACCTTTATTTTGACGGTGCGTTCCAGTAACCGTTCTTGTATCCGGTTAGTCTAAAGATAACTAATAGTAAAGTCATGAACAAATTTCACTCCCCGTATGTAACGTCCAAATAATTACTCAAAATATATTTTTTTAATCTTAACAGCCACTTAAAGGTTTCTGTCCATTCAAGGAAATTATCAGTCTGCAAATTACTTTTTGAGAAAAATTCATACAAAAATGTGTATTAAAATGTTTAATACATCTTTATTCTTTCACTATGGAGCTTCTTTATGCAATGTAGTTTGCCTTTTTTCCTTCACAGTGTTTTAACTTCTGTTAAATTTATCCATTTCTGTTCAGATAAAATCCAAAACACATAATAAAAAGTAAAAGATCCATTTGAGTTGAAGATAAAATGGAAACATTAATTGTGAAGTTTAAAATAAGAATAAAACATTATGAAATAAAAGATAAACAGCATCATGATAAGATTAACAATGTGAATTCTCTGTAACAGTTTCTCCATTTCACTTCTTTGACTTTTTCAGCTGTTTGAAGTCTCAGAAAAGCTCTCAGATAAACCGCCGCTCTGCAGCGACTCGCACGCCGGTCACAGCATCAAAAGATTATATACTAGGTAAAAGTTTGTTAGACTCAGCAAAACTTTGGGTTTAATATTCAAATGACCTCTGCTCTTTGTGCTGACTGTCGAGTTCAGAATGTGTACCAGGTCATTCTTTGTTCTTCAAAAATATTTGTATCCTAAACACTTTGACTGAAGTCACATTGTTTGGTGTTTTTCATATATTTCTCTTAAATGTAAAGAAACAGGACAGCAAAGCGTCCAGACAGCAGGTGAGTCGGGTCAGCCGGTCCGCCGGTGTGATCAGAACCACCTGGAGCTGAACTCGATCCAGGATGTGGAGACGATGGTGGATTCCTGCAGGTCACTCCCTCCCCAAACAACACTGTATGGTTTAGATCACCTCCATTATATTACAGCCTTTGAAACTTAAAAAAAGATTTAATAATCCTCTCATAAGCTTATAATATAAGCTTGTTTGACAGTGAGGTCGACGCTTTAGCCGCCATATTTCTTGTTACACTTTCAACTAGAGTCAAACACACCTGATGTACGGAGAAAACACAAGTACAAAGGAGTTCTGAGTAAAACAGTTTTCATAAATTATTTAAATTAAAAACAATAAACTTTGTAAAAAAAAAAAAATGTGATACTGATATTGATACTGACCTCATCAATTACACAGTTAAATCTACTTGTTATGTTTGAGATGAGAGAGTAAAACATGTTTTTCTCTGATCTGCTGGGATGAAGATCCAAATCCTTAACAGGTTCTGTTTCGGGTTTCTCTGACAAAAGTCTTTTGCAGAACATCACATCAGCACATCGCACAAAATGGTGCAGCGTTATTAACTAACGATTATCTTCAGGGATGATCATCCATGAAAATGTGTCTCAGTGCTTCTGCAGGAGGCAGTATTCTCCGCCATCCTTGGTTGATGGAGCAGGTAAGTCAGGGATGGTGCAGTACATGTGGTAGATGTCAGACTGGAAAATAAAAACAGCAGCTGTGAGAACCACTTACATTTAAGACCAACAAACATCTTTTCTGGAGAAAATTGTCTCACATCTTCAGTTTGTGGTTTTCTGGTGGCAGATTTCCCAGGACCTGAAAAAGAAGGAAGAATTACTAACATGAGTCAATATCCGGTTTGACTCTTTATTTTTTGTGTGAATCCATTACTTCTGCAAATTTAGACAGTATAAATTATATATATTTACTTCAAGATCAGTCGTTGGATGAATGTATTAAATATTTTTAAAATATCACTAAGCAGTAATAAAATAATAATTACATATTTAGTGTATGTGTCTCAAAAGGCTTAAAAGAAAACATTTACATAAACCTTAAAAAACTAATCTTACAGTTTTTTCCCAATTGTGAAATGTTTTAGTGTTGATGTATTTTTAGATGAATTTCAAGAGGGTGTAGAGATAAATAAACTCACCTGTATGACGATCAGCAGCAGGTGTGGATGTGATGACGCTGTAGATGCCATCTTTATCTAGTGGTAACTGTAAATATGAAGAAAAGGGAAAATGAAGAGGAAATAATCAAAGCGAGATAATACACATCATAAAATATATTTTATTTACCATCTCTGTGTTATCCGTTGTTTTCATCCACATATTCTGATCTGCAACATGAATTAAATGTAATATATTACTTAAGAACAACAAACATTGGTGTTTCAGTACAAATATATTACTACCTTTAAGGTTGGCTTGTTTTCTGCAGAAACAATGAACATAAACAGATTCATTTAGTCAGTGTGTGCAGTACATTCAGCAGCAAAACAAAATATGATGTAGACTAAAGTATATTCATATTGAGCAGGCATTTCAGCAAAAACAAAGAATAAAACCTAATTTCTCAAATTAAAATTGAATTAAAGATAAAATCTTTTACAAATTTAAAGAGAAGAAAAAGGACAGCCATAAATAAAACCTAGTAAATCTTCATGACTTGATGGCCCAAAGGCAGATAAACTAATAACTTTATTATTTCTGAACTATCATTAAATGACATTTTAATCACAATCAAGGTAAAAACAATTTGCATTAACAGAAATTATTACTATTGAGATTTTCATAAAATAATACGATCTCCTGCTTAATAAAATATAATTTTACTTATATGTTATAAAATTACATCAAAGATGAAAAGAAAAAAAGCTAAACAAACAGAAAACATAGCTTGTAGCTTTGTCAGAGTTTGACCTTTAGCTTTGTTACCGCTAAAGATTATATGGTGCAAAGGACATGTTGAGAAAAATGACAAAACGATGTAGTCAAGACAAACACGGTGCTCAGTTTTTGAAAAGAGGCAAAAGAGTAACGCAAGTTTCATATTTGACTCAAAGTTAAGTTTGAATCCTGTGTTGAGTCGGTTCTTTTCCCAGGTGGACATTAACATCAGGCACCAGACGGCTACTGGTTGGAAATGGGTGTGGAAATCTTTATATTTATAGGATGTTGTGTTAATCTCACTCTGATAAAGCAGCTGATGGTTCCACGAGTTACACAATGGACCCTCATTTCCCACTGCCCTTAAAAATATGTTAATCATTGAAATGCAATATTTTAAGTTTCTTTTAAACAACATGCATGAAACCTTTTCACCATTTAACAAATTCATGCCCAGCTGTAAGTGAGCGTTCATTTATGAGAAACTGATGAGAACGAGAAAGTCTTACCTGTTGAGCAATCCTTTTTCTGAGAAACAGGAAGCAGATTGAGTCACATGATTTGGTTGTACTTATTAGCAATCCACACTCTATGACTTATACTTATGTTTCATCTCTAAATTAATGTCTAAAACCTTAGTATTCACTGCATAAAACCAGAAACCTTACATGCTTCTGCTATAAATAGTTAGTTGACATTTAAAAATAACTCCTGAAAACTGTCCACATCCTTCTTTCAAACGGTCATGGTACATGGAAGTGGTCAGATTTTTTTGAAAGTTATTTTATAAACACATCTGCATGTCCTGAGTGTTTGTTTCTCACCAGTTCTTCTTTTGGCTATGAGACACACTGCCACCACCAGAATGAAGACCACAATCACTCCACCCACCGTTGCTGCAATTATCAACGTCCTCGTATCTGTTTTAAAGGTCGTAAACAAGTTTCACTTCGGCTTTCTCACACAACAATCACTGTGTTGCTGCAACACTCAACTAGAT
This sequence comes from Poecilia picta, assembly GCA_033032245.1. Taxonomy (NCBI): domain Eukaryota; kingdom Metazoa; phylum Chordata; class Actinopteri; order Cyprinodontiformes; family Poeciliidae; genus Poecilia; species Poecilia picta. Next base: position 18,455,392 of record CM065357.1, on the reverse strand, counting down.
GCATTCAGGTTTCAGATCTCAAAAATATGACTTCTAAAGTTTAATTATTAGGATTTATATAAATTTTATGAGGGAAAATACTGTATAGCTTTTAATTAATGGTTTAATTTGAAAAACACAGAGTTTTAGGACTTTAATGCACTGTGATGCATTCAGCAGAAACATTTAGAAACTTCAAGATTCGTCTAGATTCTAAACTAGAATCTACTGGTTAGAGTTCAGCTAAACACTGACCACTTTAGCGTTCAGCTAAACACTGACCACTTCAGTTTAAACGTCTTGCTGCAGGATGCACAATATCAAAAAACTGTTGTTTAAAATATAAAACAGTTAAATAACAGATGATCAAAACACAGACAGTAAAATGGGAGTCTCACCTATACCGTTAAATATATTATTCACATTGTTCTTTGTCGTTCCTTGAGATGTGGAAGTAACAGCTGAAGAAGCTAAAACAAACATGAAATGAAATAAATGTTTTAGTGAAATATACATAATGATTGTTTTGTGCAAACTTTTTATGAATAGACATTTCTTTCTATTCTTCAAGTTTAGGGGGGGAACAAAACAAAGTTATTTGGTCCATCAAATGTCCTACTTAGAATTAAAAGTTTTTATTTCCTTACATTAAATCAGACTATACTTTTACTGTTTTTGTTGAGAACATCAGACTTATTTCTGGTATGTTAATATTTATTATATTATTCTGACTGAATCTCAGAATAAAATCAAATGTTTTTAATTACCTTCATCACATTCAAAGGTTTCATACAAAGAGAACTGCTACGAGTCGTATTCATTCTGTATTACCATATTCAGAGCTGAAGGTGCCACATTCATTTGTTTAAGAAATAATAAACAATTCATGAATGTCCAGGCATCAAACAGCCCAGGAAGGAGACGGGTTTTGTGTTTTGGTACAAAATGTGTGAGGTCTTAAGCATTTCCATCTTTTGATGCAGTTTCAGCTTCAAGACTTTTGACGTGTTTCTACCAGCTTTGTATGTTTTCACGCGGAAATTTTCATTTATTCTTCATCGTTAAGCAGTTCAAACCCAAACAGACTGAATGAGAAGTATCTGTGAAGAGATTATTTAAAGAAAAACTGAAGGTATGAGATATAATGTGCACAAGGGACCAGTTAGCTCCGGTTTTGTCTCAGAGCATCGTTAGAAAACAATATGGCTCCTGACCAGAGCAACTTCCTCCACACTGTGTCAATTTCCCTGCATGGTAAACAGTAAACACCCTGTGGCATCTAGTTAGTGTAGCCAAGTTACACCATATTTTATTTAGGGGCATCAGTAAATTGGGGTCTAAATAGAAACGCACAGTCATGTGTCGTTTTCCTTCCTCTTCACGTACGATTTTGTACCAGGAGTTGAGGCGGTTCAGACCTTTTTGTCAGAGTAAAATGTAACAAAGCAACATATCAAATGACATAAAAAGCATGTTTTACACATATTATCAGACTATAATCTGAACTTTATTCTGATTAATGCAATAATAGATTTTTCTACCTGATGTAGAAGTGGTCTTACTCTTTGTTGGCTCTGTGGTACCTAAACATAAAAAACATGAAGCTGTCACAATGTTCTGGGTCTCTGATGTTATTCTGGCATATTCATCTCATACCAGTGGTGAAAACTGCAATAATTGTTTTAGTGATTGATTCTACTGGGGAACTAAAAGGAGGTAGATTTGTGAAGCTATTGGATCTAAACTTATCTGAACTCATTTTCAAGAAGCAGTATTAATGTGAGATTTAATTTAAAAAAATATCAAAGCAGATTGAATATCAGTAGTGTTGTTAGAGATCTCAAGCAAGTAACTAAGCAATATGTTAGAAAATGACAAAATTACTGATAATAAATATGAAAAGTGTTGAAGGTGATTGAAAATACAGGTAAGTGTTGAAAGATTTTAGGTAGAATAATTTTCAAATATCTAACAACACAATTGCAAATATTGTAAAACCAACACATTCTGAGATGTTGACATAATTTCAGAGATATCAAGGCTACAACCTTCTCCTATGTCATCTTTATCCTGGATGGGCAAAACATCGTCTGATGAACTTTTGGTCTTTGTAGATTTTGTTGGTATTTTGCTGGTCGTCGTTAATTCTCCTTCCACTTTACCTAAAAGTAGAAAACAGATTCTCAGTCAGTCAAATAAATAAATAAAAGTTACACCAGACAGACATGGCCTTATTAGTACAGACAGATACATAGAACATCAGAGATTGTTTTTATTTATTTCTGCACCTGTTGGGATATTTTAGACAGCAAGTAAACATTTGTTTGTTTTATCTCAATACAACTGAAGCTAAAAGTGCAACCCCTAAATGTTTATTTGTTGTTAATCTAATGAATAATTTCTGAAATGTATTTATTTATATATTAGATGTATTCTGTGTTTTGTTTTTTATTGTTATTTTTATGCCAGTGTACATTAAATTGCTGAGCAAAAAATCCCTCTCTGTCATTATATAAATAACGTAATCCTTAAAGTAAAAACTAAAAAATCATATTTGCATCCATTTTTCAGATTAAAACACATTAAAATAGGTTTGTCTATACATATTTTCACCATATTGTCTCAGTGTTATGGCTGATTATTACACATTAGTACATTTTCCTACCTGCTGTGGTAGAAGTGGAAATACTGGGGAAACTGGTTGTCAGCTCTGTCACACCTAAAAATAATATAAAAATTGCTCAATGTTCTGGGTCTCTGGTGTTATTCTTGTCATTTTTCATCGTACCTGTGGTAAAAACTGTTAAAGTAATTTGAAATTCTGTTGAAGATATAAAGAGAAGTTAACATCATACATAAACCAGCAGACATTCTGCTTTCATCCAAACTACATTTACCATTAAACAACCAGAGTAACCAGAGTAGTCCAGAGTAAATAATCTGGTTGATTTTCAAAAGATTTTTACCAGATTATAGCACTAGAAGGCATTTGATGCAGTAAAACAGGTTTGACAAATGGAGATTATTTTTATTTCAATGATTCCTATACAGTAACTAGTTCTGGAGCACTATGTAGTTATTTGGTGACTTTTCTTTTTCCCACTAGGCCACTGATCTTACATTAAGCTGTTTAAAAGTTGTTTTACTAGATAATTTACTCCGGTATCCTGATGAAAACTAAAACATTGGGATCCTGATATTATGATTTCAGTAGAGACAATAAAACAACATTTTTCTAAGGTATATTTCATCTTTACCCTGGGTGGGCAAAACAGCTTTCGATGAACCTGTGGTCTCTGTAAATATAGATGTTGTTGTGCTGATCTCAGGTAAATCTGCTTTCACAATACCTAAAATCAGAAAACACATTTTAATTCAGTTTCAAGTGGAGCTAAATCAGGACTTTTTATGCTATTTTCATGAAACTGATTAAGATGCAATTATGCTTATTTCAGAGTTTTATCACAGTTCATTTGTATTTGTCATGTAGTTTTTAAATAAATGGTAAATATTACTGGATCCACCAATCAGGAACAACATTATTATCATCGACGAGAAATACAAACAAAACATATTATTTTTTTCATTATTGCACCTGCAGGTGTTAGACAGGAAGTGAGCATTTTATCACTGAAACTTGATTTGTTAAAGGCAGGTAAACAAATTGTTACTGCTGCTGTTTTCCAGGTTTAGAGCCCAGCCTCTATTTAAAGTGGAGAAAGTGGAGAAAGAGTTTGTTTGATCAAACCATGATCTGGTCAAACAGATGAGTTACTGTAGCTCAAATTATTTTAGATATAATGCTAGTTCTGTCACAAAATTACATCAGTTTATTGTGAGGGTGCACTATTTTAGCTCCCTGCTAAAAACCTAAAAAGACAAAAGAATGTTACAGAGAAACCCAACAAGATTGAGGTGAGGACTGCAAATCCGGCAGACCTCAGTCTAATCCAGAATCTGTGGGATGTTCCGGTCAAATAAAACTGATCCTGGAAGCTCAACCTTCACGTCTTACTGGACTTAAATTATCTTCTGCTTACATTTTGGTGCCAGATACCACATCAAACCTTTTAGGATCCATGGCTTCATTATAAATAAGAAGGACTTATAAATAAAAATATGTGTTTTTGTTTGACTCACCTGTCAATCTGTATGGGTCACTACGAGGTGACAAAGATTTCCCATCTCTTTCCAATCTATAATCACAGCTGACCTCTTTCTGCTTAACCAAACGTAAATGTCTCAACAATTCATTTTCTTGAATCTCAGTCCAGCAGAACCACTGATTGGATTTTGTTTTCTTCTTTGATATTGTTGTTGTTGCTGCTGAACGACTTGATTCTCCAAAGTACAGATTACATGTTGTATCATGTTTCACAGATCCAGGCAGAGAGCAGGTGAAGACAGCGTACTGGCCCTTAAGGTAGTTTACACTCAGTTGTGGCTTCAGACCTAAAGAAGAAGTAATTAGTGTCAAAAGTCAAATATGTTATATGTTGGGACATTGAAATATAATTTATTATTTGATTCCAACTATTAAGTCTAAGTTTCTTAACTTTTCCTGTTAAACTTTGACAAATTTTATGAATAAAGCTAAACGTGAATCCGTCCATGAATGAAGCAACAACTTACTTATAGTTATAGAGGATGTTTTACTGTGAGGAGATGGAGAATTTACAGTTCCATACTTTACAGTATAGAAACATGTCACTTCAACCACAGAGGGTAAACTTTGCTTTGCCATCAGCAGCAGCTCAGTTCCTGTAAATGTCTTCATGCAGGAAGAGGCTCCCATGGTTCCTCCATTCACATAGAAATAACACTGATGCACAGAAAGAAGAGCTGGAGCCTCACAGCTTAATGTGACTGAATCTGTGTCTTTGATTAATGATGAATCCACTGTTAGTTTAGCATGAGGAAGAGCTGAAACAGAGACAGAGGATCAAATGTTTAGTCGCTAGATCAACACATGACCTTTATAAGAAATTATTCTTTGATCTGTAATAAATAGAAACATGTTGGATTGGATTTAACCGTTCATGAGAACTGAAACAAGCATAATAGATAAATAAGTCAATGCTCAGTAACAATTAAAATAGTCAATCGACAACAGAGGGTAATGTCAACATATCATGTTCAAAATGGAGTATGGACTTTTCAAAATGAGTTTTTTTTTGTTGTTGTGTTGGCAGTGAAAAAAAGTCACTGAAAAAAAAGTAGTAACACAGCTGGACAAAAGAAACATCAAAAACTGACCTTGTACTTGCAACTCTTGAAAGGAACCTGTTTGAAAGAAAGTTTAATAAAATACTTATTTAAATAAAGTGAAAGACTGTAAACATAAACTGAACTGGAGCATTTTAAAGTCAGGATAGAAAAGAACAACTTGAGAAAATATTTTCATTTGCAAACCGCAGAAGAATCTGCACAACCAAAGCATTCAGCCAATCAAATTAAGTGTTGTGTGTACATCTATATTTATTAGTAAAAACTCACATTGATGTTGAGAGAAGATTGAGAGAAAATTAACTTACCCAAAAGAACAATAAAAACCAGACCTATCATGGTGACTCCAGACTTAAACTGATCAAAACCCTGCAGAGAAGATAAGTGTCTGTCTGCATGGAGGTGGGCGTCTTATTCTGTTCAGTAGTTGCAGGAAACCGCAGAGAGCATCAGCATGAGTCAATGGTACAACCCACAACCACACACAACTTGTTCAACCTTTAATGAGCTCCAGTCTACATGTTCAGGGTCTCTTATGTTTCCTTGCATATGTACAAAGTATTTTCACTTTTACTTTCTTAAGGTGTTTCTCATCTACACAGTAATTATGTTTCATGGTCTTCAAAGTTACCATTGTCCCTGAGTTTAACTGAGACATAACCACGTTGCCATGGTGATCATGCATGTTCACAGTCTGCTGTAATTAACCCCACCGTGACCCCAAACACAACTGACAGCGGAGACTTTTGATTATTATTTTTATTAAGGCTGAGTTGATTATTAATACACATTTTTTGTTCACTTAAGACCAAAATTATTCATACACCAAACCTGGGTTGAACGTTGTGTTTTAATTTTAGTAAGACGTTTTTAATGCATTAGCTAATATTAAGGTCAGAGTCCTGCCTCGAATATGAGAGAGGATCAGTAGAGGGAGCTAAAGATTAGGGTGATGGCAAAGAGGTAGTCATAAATACTAATCATTAAAACACTGGTAATTATCACAAGTATTGATTTCTGTAATAAAGAGTTTTCTGTTGATTAATGAGTAACAAAAAATTAACTCCAACACAACATTTTTAACAAGTAACTAAAAACCGATTCGTATTTTTTTCTACGTTTTTGATCATTTTATTTTACTTTATAATAATTTTACGTATGCCTGTCTCTTCAGAAATAATGTTTTAATTTAGTAGGATTAATTTTAAATCATGCAGTAATGTGAATAATTTGGGGGTATTAATGTAGCTTTCAACCTGCTGATTTCAGAGGTCAACCAACTAGTAGAGTCTATCAGGGTGTGATATGATCTCAGTAAAAGAGAGTATCAGTATCAGCTTTTCCATGAATATGTGAGGTTTATTATAAATCATTAATAAACAAACGGCATCATGGAGACCAAGGAACACGGCCGATAGGTGAAGGAGAATCTGTATTGTCAGGAAATGGAAATAAAACTGCACGGCTAACAAGACATGACTGTCCAAAACTGACATGCTGGAAAAGAAGCGCATTACTCAGACAAGCAGCCAAAAGGCTCATAATGACTCTGGATGAGCTGTAAATACCTGTAGCTCAGTTAGAGAAACATTATTACCTGATAATTATTAGTTGTACACTCCACAAGTTAGACTTTCATAGAACAGAAGAAAGTCTGGCGTATTTTCTCTTCCACAATAAGGCCAGGAAATGCAGCAACATGTAGAAAAGGCTCCAATTTGACCTTTTTTAGCCAACATGCAGCATGTTCTGTGTGAAAGGAAACCACCACTGAACAGCACCTCGCCACTCAATTCTGTGGCGGTGGCAGCATCATTATGAGGGGATGTTTTCTCTTCACCAGCGATAACTGAACCGGTCAGAGCTGATGAAAAGATAAGTGAAGCTAAATCAGGAGCAAGAAAACAAACCCAGTAGAGGCATCATCTGATTTGAGGTTAGGGTGGAGGATCATCTTCCACCTAAACATACAACCAGAACTGCAGAGGAAATCAAGTTAATGTGATAAAACGGCCTAGTTAAAGTTCAAACCTAAATCCAGCCAAGAATCTGTGGAGAGACTGAAAAGAAGTTCAATAGTAGCAATAAGAATGTTGTTTGGTTCTTCAGACAATCCCCCCAAAACATGCAGTTCTTACAAAATAAAACTCTGTGTATTTTTATTTCCAAAACATTTTAAAAGTCATGTATCATTTCCATTGTGTGCTACTGTGTTCTCCATTATTACAGAAAATACATTGACACAATGTGGTGGTAAAATGTGGACAACATTTAAGTGATATAAATACTTTAGCAAGATGCAGGGACTAGTTTGTTTCATGATCTTGTAAAGTATAGAAAAAACAGGAAAGTTCTGTAAAATGACCTGGTTTATTAAATTAATTCTCCAAGGGGGAAAAAAGACGGACCCTAGTTTCTGTTTTAAACTTTTTCAGGTTTTTTACTGAGATAATTTGTCATATTTCAACAGCTTTTTCTCATCTACCATCTCCAATCATTGATAAATCTTTCTTTAACATCATGGAGATCATTATTGAGCTGAATCTTTGGCATATTTAAAGCTGAAAGAAATTAACAGATGGCTGTAAATTAAATAGAGTGAAAATAATTCAAATATAAGATTTAATAAGAAAAAGAACAGTTGTTTCTGAAGCGCTGCATTCATGGTGTCTCACAGCTGATGTATCATCACTCTGCAAAAATAAAACAGTTAGTATTAACTTTCAATTTTAAAAAAATCACATTTATTGCCTTAAAAAAAGCTTTTTTATTATTATTATTCAAATAATGGCGCCACCAAGTGGCTGGTTTTGTTTGATCCGCTCAGAGTTGTTCACATTTTCTGTTACTACCATAAGATCTGCACATGTTGTCGTAGTGACACTTTCTAACCTGAAAAAAATGTAAATGGATCTAATTTCCTTTGTAGTAACATAACAAATCCTGAATGTCAGATCTTTCTTCAGTTAGAATAAATACAGGTTTAGAAAAAACTCACCAAGTATCAGATTTGTAATCACAATAGATAACAGTGGTGTAGATTTCATCACAATCAGCCTGCAGATGATCAAACATTATGTTAAACAAAACAGAGCGGGAATAATTTTAATCTAATCACACTAGTTCAATTACATATAAAGATAAATAATCAGTAACTCACCGTACTTATTCCAGCTGCTGCAAGGAAACTAAAACACAATTTAAAGTTAGAAGAGTTTGTTTTTGTTAAATAAGGAAAATCTCAAAATGAAAATATAAATAATGTTTTGGTTGGTCTTATGGTGATAAATCTAATAATTTATTTATATTTTAATCCTGCTTTTTGCTAATAAATGAAACCAACTTTATTAATCCTTTAGGTCTTAATGCTCTGACAACTAATATTAAGATTCTGACTAATTCTGATAATTTTTTGCAAAGTTTTATTTAACACATTTGTATTCTATTAAATGTTTCATTGTTCACTATGTTCAAATTTATGGAATAAAAACTTTAGGCTTTCAACTTCGCATGTTTTCTGATTGTGTGGATTTCATTATAACCTCCAACTAACCTGAAACATCAGCAAATGTATATTTATCATTTATCATTTATGTCTCGTCACTAATTTTAACCATTTGTATGATACAGAAATAAATAAATCTCCTTGCAACAATGACAGCAACATGTCATTGTTGCTGTGTTATATGGATTATATTAATCCATATAATACATTAGGTATTATATGGATTAATACCTAATGTATTAATCCATATAGTAATACACTAGGTATGAATATATGGATATTTTAGCAAAAAATCTTTAAATTAAATGTATTTGAACACTGTGATAAGATTTTTATTATTATTATTATTATGACAAAATAAATACTGAAAAAAGTGACAGCAAAGCAAAAATCTTCCCTGGACTAACAAAAACCCACAGTAGTTAAATTTAAAAATTAGATCTACTTTTTCTTACCTCCTGGATTTCTGTTTCTCTGTAAATAAGGAAAAGAAACAAAATGAACCTGCTTGTATTAAGATGGTATAATTAGTTAATGACTTCTGGAATATTTTTCTTCAATCATGGCAAGATTATAGTCGAACGTACATAAAAAATCAATAAAGATAAATATAGTAATTTGATTCTCACCAGTTTTGCAGAGACTGAAGAGAAATGTTGCTGCACACAAGACGCCTCCCACAGCCAGACCTGATGCAAAGCTCCATAAAAGCATCTCAGCAGTGGGAGACGGGGCTGCAGTCCAGTTTCTACCTGCTGCTAAGAGACGTTTGGTGGTATAATTCATACTGTTCAGTGAAACACTTGTGTTACTCTTTGTCAGCTCTGCCATACTTAAGTAGAAAAAAATATGCATCACAATGTTCTGGGTTACTGCTGATGTTCTTGGCATATTTCACCATACCTGTGGTGAAGACTGTCATGGTTGTTTGGGTGGCTGATTCTGACAATGAGAAAAATTAAATAAGGAAAAGGTTTTACAAGATACACTTTTTATTTCAAATATCTTTATAAACTCTTAAGTAATATTTTGTACTATGGTTATTACTCTTATTCCTACTACGACATTGACCTTAAAGTGAAGATTATGATCGCAATAAGACAGTTTTCTAAACTAATAACAGTTTTCTATGTCATCTTTACCCTGATTGGGCAGAACAGTGTCTGATGAACTTTTGGTCTTCGTAAATCTTGTTGGTATTTTGCTGATTGTCGTTAATTCTCCTTCCACTTTACCTAAAATTAGAGAACAGATTTTCAGGCAGTCAAATAATTAAATAAAAGTTACACCAGACAGACATGGCATTATTAGCACAGACAGATAAAGGGGCAAAATTGGTTATTTCTTGATTTCTGCAGCTGTTGGGATATTTTAGACAGCAAGTAAACATTTGTTTGTTTTATCTCAATATGACTGAAGCTAAAAGTGCAACCCCTTAAATATCTATTTGTTGTTAATCTAATGAATAATTTCTGAACTGTACTTATTCGCACAGCTATTTTTTATATATATTCTGTGTTTTGTTTTTTATTATTATTTTTACACCAGTGTACATTAAATTGCATATCAAAAGATGCATCTCTGTCATTTTATAAATTATGTAATCCTTAAAGTAAACTTTGCAATTTTTTCAGATTAAAACACATTAAAAGTAGTTATTAATAAATAGTTATAAATAAATAGGTAGTTTATAAGTAGTTATAAATAAATAGTTTATTTATTAATATTTTTGCGATGTACTCTCAGTGTTTTAGCTGATTATTACACATTAGTACATTTTACTACCTGACTCGGTAGAAGTGGAAATACTTATTGTCAGCTTTGTCGTACCTAAAACTAATATAAAAATACTCAATGTTCTGGATCTCTGCTGTTATTCCTGCCATATTTCACCATACCTGTGATAAAAACTGTGATAGTTCTTTGAGTGACTGATTCTGTTGAGGAAATAAAGAGAAGTTAATATCATACATAAACCAGCAGACATTCTGCTTTCATCCAAACTACATTTACCATTAAACAACCAGAGTAACCAGAGTAGTCCAGAGTAAATAATCTGGTTGATTTTCAAAAGATTTTTACCAGATTATAGCACTAGAAGGCATTTGATGCAGTAAAACAGGTTTGACAAATGGAGATTATTTTTATTTCAATGATTCCTATACAGTAACTAGTTCTGGAGCACTATGTAGTTATTTGGTGACTTTTCTTTTTCCCACTAGGCCACTGATCTTACATTAAGCTGTTTAAAAGTTGTTTTACTAGATAATTTACTCCGGTATCCTGATGAAAACTAAAACATTGGGATCCTGATATTATGATTTCAGTAGAGACAATAAAACAACATTTTTCTAAGGTATATTTCATCTTTACCCTGGATGGGCAAAACAGCTTTCGATGAACCTGTGGTCTCTGTAAATATAGATGTTGTTGTGCTGATCTCAGGTAAATCTGCTTTCACAATACCTAAAATCAGAAAACACATTTTAATTCAGTTTCAAGTGGAGCTAAATCAGGACTTTTTATGCTATTTCATGAAACTGATTAAGATGCAATTATGCTTATTTCAGAGTTTTATCACAGTTCATTTGTGTTTGTCATGTAGTTTTAAATAAATGGTAAATATTACTGGATCCACCAATCAGGAACAACATTATTATCATCGACGAGAAATACAAACAAAACATATTATTTTTTTCATTATTGCACCTGCAGGTGTTAGACAGGAAGTGAGCATTTTATCACTGAAACTTGATTTGTTAAAGGCAGGTAAACAAATTGTTACTGCTGCTGTTTTCCAGGTTTAGAGCCCAGCCTCTATTTAAAGTGGAGAAAGTGGAGAAAGAGTTTGTTTGATCAAACCATGATCTGGTCAAACAGATGAGTTACTGTAGCTCAAATTATTTTAGATATAATGCTAGTTCTGTCACAAAATTACATCAGTTTATTGTGAGGGTGCACTATTTTAGCTCCCTGCTAAAAACCTAAAAAGACAAAAGAATGTTACAGGAGAAACCCAACAAGATTGAGGTGAGGACTGCAAATCCGGCAGACCTCAGTCTAATCCAGAATCTGTGGGATGTTCCGGTCAAATAAAACTGATCCTGGAAGCTCAACCTTCACGTCTTACTGGACTTAAATTATCTTCTGCTTACATTTTGGTGCCAGATACCACATCAAACCTTTTAGGATCCATGGCTTCATTATAAATAAGAAGGACTTATAAATAAAAATATGTGTTTTTGTTTGACTCACCTGTCAATCTGTATGGGTCACTACGAGGTGACAAAGATTTCCCATCTCTTTCCAATCTATAATCACAGCTGACCTCTTTCTGCTTAACCAAACGTAAATGTCTCAACAATTCATTTTCTTGAATCTCAGTCCAGCAGAACCACTGATTGGATTTTGTTTTCTTCTTTGATATTGTTGTTGTTGCTGCTGAACGACTTGATTCTCCAAAGTACAGATTACATGTTGTATCATGTTTCACAGATCCAGGCAGAGAGCAGGTGAAGACAGCGTACTGGCCCTTAAGGTAGTTTACACTCAGTTGTGGCTTCAGACCTAAAGAAGAAGTAATTAGTGTCAAAAGTCAAATATGTTATATGTTGGGACATTGAAATATAATTTATTATTTGATTCCAACTATTAAGTCTAAGTTTCTTAACTTTTCCTGTTAAACTTTGACAAATTTTATGAATAAAGCTAAACGTGAATCCGTCCATGAATGAAGCAACAACTTACTTATAGTTATAGAGGATGTTTTACTGTGAGGAGATGGAGAATTTACAGTTCCATACTTTACAGTATAGAAACATGTCACTTCAACCACAGAGGGTAAACTTTGCTTTGCCATCAGCAGCAGCTCAGTTCCTGTAAATGTCTTCATGCAGGAAGAGGCTCCCATGGTTCCTCCATTCACATAGAAATAACACTGATGCACAGAAAGAAGAGCTGGAGCCTCACAGCTTAATGTGACTGAATCTGTGTCTTTGATTAATGATGAATCCACTGTTAGTTTAGCATGAGGAAGAGCTGAAACAGAGACAGAGGATCAAATGTTTAGTCGCTAGATCAACAACACAAGCTTTATAAGATCTGCAATAAAGGGAAACATGTTGGATTGGATTTAACCGTTCACTTTGGACATGAGACAAACAGAAACAACAATTGCATCAATGTTATAACAATATTAAAAGAAAATTATGTGAATGTAAATGTGTTTTTACCAAAGCAAGTTTTCTCAGACAGTTCAATTATACATTGTACTATCAGGTAGTAGCATAGTATATATTAAATATTAGATGACAAAACTCAGAAACTTACCTTGTACTTGCAACTCATCAAAAGAACCTGTAGGGAACATGTTGTTTTTTAAATCATTTATATAAACTGAATTATAATTGAATGTAAAATTTTATTCAAAAAATGTTAGAATTTGTGTAAAATGCTTTGATTCAAAAGTCAGATTAAGCCAATGTTGTGTTCAAGATCACCTAACCCGAGACCAAGACAAGACCAAGACTTTTAGGGTCCGAGACCAAGTCAAGACCAAGACCGAGGGAAGTCGAGACCGAGTCAAGACCAAGACCAGCGCCGCGTTCTACACGATATGATAGAATGTGAAATATGATCAAAATTACTTCTCAAATTGATCTCAAAGATCCATATTCCCATAAAAACACATAGATATTAAATACTTAATAAATTTAACCAATATTAAATTTAACAAACTTTGTTCTGCTTTGCTTCCATCTACGATCTGCGGTGGTCTCGTGCCACCCCTAAAACGATAACGCCCTGGGTGTTTACCCATGTTTCTCATGTCAGAAACCACCACTGTCTGCACCATTAAACATAGCAATAGAGGCAAAGCTCAACTGAACACTGACCAAGGAGCAACAAGCAAGAATGAATCTATGCAGCTGACTATAGACAACAACTTAGCCTTTAAGCTACTTGTTAACAAGCTTAAGGTGCTGCATTGATATTAGCTAGCTAGTCATCTTTTAGCTAACTTTACCTGGATCAAACTAAACTACTAAACAGTCTGTTAGTTTGGGGGAAAACTGTGAAAAGTTATTTGCGTTTTGCTGGTTTGCTGCCATGATTCTAACACACCTGTGCAGCTCCACACAGCAGCAGCATCAGGTCTCCTTCACTACCGCACAGGTGTAAACCCAGCATCGTAGCGCTCATGTTGCGTTTAAAGGCGGCTCGGAATATCAGATTACCACATGTTAACAATGGATTAAACAGTTTTAACTGCTGATAAAAGTGACAGAGGACACAGATGTGTAGAAGCCCCTACTGTATCAAAATGACAGAGGAATAACAGAGACTTGGCCGTTCAAAAGTAAAAACCCAGCGCATACAGCGTTCATGTTCATTCGTTTTTCTTTTTCATCCAGATGGCTTCGCCCCCCCTGCAATGGCACGGGTTAGACCCGTGCAGAGGAATCGTACCGCTCCTGAATGTCGCATCACTATATTGCAGACTTTTAGACACAGCTTGTCCCATATGTGTGGCAAGTCAGTCAAACCTCCGCACAATAATTCAGCGCAGTGAGTGACAACGTTTTTTCATCGCAATGCTTATGTGTCTCTATACAACTAGCTTTGCTAACGTTACGTCAACGGAGCTTTACCTTCTTTGAGATACTTTTCTATGTGACGAAAAAAGTTAGACGTTGTCCCACCGTCTGTGAAAGCGAAGCGCTGCTGAGTCACTGTGGCCATCGGGTTTATTATGGTTTATGCAGCTTTATTCTATTACTGACATTAGACAGATCTTGTGCCGCTGAGAGAAGCATGTCTCAGAGCGCCGCGTGCGAGCGAAAGGTGAGAAGTGGGGAGAGAAATATAAACAGTAATTGGCAAGTCATGTTATTGGTTGTGTTTTTATCGGTGCATTTTGCATACACTGAAAACAAAGATGTTAACAAATAAACTGGATAATATGCTGCATGTTTAGTGATATTTTCACAGTTGAAGGTCGACTGGAGGCTGCACAGTGGCGCAGTTGGTAGAGCTGTTGCCTTGCAGCAAGAAGGTTCTTGGTTCGATTCCCGGCCCCGGCCTTTCTGCATGGAGTTTGCATGTTCTCCCTGTGCATGTGCGGGTTTTCTCCGGGTACTCCGGTTTCCTCCCACAGTCCAAAAACATGACTGTCAGGTTAATTGGTCTGTCTAAATTGCCCCTAGGTGTGAGTGCATGGTTGTTTGTTTTTGACGCTAGCTGGAGATAGGCACCAGCAACCCTCCCGACCCCATTAAGGGACAAGGGTGTAGGAAAATGGATGGATGGATGGATGGAGGTCGACTGGTAAAATGCTGAGTCTTCAGCACCCGAGACCGAGACCAAATGGTCTCGAGACCGGACTCGAGACCAAGACCGATCCCGAGTACCACAACACTGGATTAAGCTACTCAACTGAGCCATACAGGCAGCGACAAAACAAATATGACATTGAAATATGAGATTGTTTCATCAGTAGCAATTTACAATAATTTTGAATGAATAACAATTAACTTACCCAGCAGGATGAGAAAAACCAGGATTCCCATCATGATGCAGAAAGTCACCGTTTATAAACCTGCGAGAGAAGCTAATAAGTGTCTGCATACAGGTGGGTGTAAACTTCTCGCTACTTGCAGAAAAACCACAGAGACCATCAGAATGTAGACAAAGATAAACACATTTCACAACACTATTTTCTACTATAGGGTGTCAAAATCGTTTTCCTTTAGGGCCATATCAAGTTGTTCTCAAGAGTCGGTTGTGCCACAATGTATTGATAAAATCTATTAACAAACTATTAAGATATTAATAAATAAATTTTTCTGCACTCAATAAGTACTTCTAAAAGGTTTTATCATACTGATCATGGTTTCACATTATTCAGTCCATCTAGGATTCCGGGATTGTTCTTGCGATATTTTTGCAGTCAAAATCAGAATTTTTGGTGCTGATTTAGAAAGATTTGCAAGAAATGTTGTAATATTTTTGCACATAAGTATGACTTTAAATGCAACTTTGTGTTACTTGACATATCATTAACGACACATCAAGCAAGCCGGAGGCAGAAGAGATACTGTCACTTGCAGGTGGAGACAGAAGTCATTAAACTCAATGTTTTTGACTGCATACATTTTCTATAAACTCACTTCTACAGTTTCCAAGTAAATGTAAACCTCAATAGACAACAAAGCTTTAATAAGAAGTGCATTTTATTCAAGTGTGACCAAGCGACAATATTAAAACTGGAACTGCTCTGTCAAAATGAAACCATTTTATTTACACTTCAATAAAATAAGACAAATTAAAATAGCAAAATAATTAAATTTTATGAATTTGCAGAGTTGAGACACAATTATGGCAAACAAAACAAATTTAGAGTCTCTGACTGTATAAATGTTATTGAACCTTGGTTTCATTTCACATTTCACAACAGGAAAACCACGGCCAGTTATAAATATCTCTCATACAGAACACAAAATCCCACTTTAGACTGCTGTGTTTAAACCTTTCAAAACTAGTAGCTCTGAAAGATCACAGTGAAAATGTATCCGCAGAAACTAAACAAAAACTATGCCAGCTGCATGTGTGATATCATGAAAACAACACTAAAAGACAGTAGTTTAGTTTGAGCTTTTTCTACATAAAGGCTGTTTAATTTGGGTCATACATTGTAATGACCCGAGGCCTTGTGAGCTGTGTTAGGTGTCCTGGGTTGCGCCTGACCTTTCAGCTCCTTCTCTGTGCAGGTCATGGTGCCGTGGATCCAGAGAACAGAGCAATCAGATCTCTGTCTCTCCTCCTGACACGTCACTCTGTGCTGCTCTCCTGCTCGGCCTCGTCTCATCGTGCACAATGGAGTTTATTTTTATTTTCACATCTCATCACTTACACATGCACAAAACACAACCCACCATTATCATTACTACTCTGATGATACGGATGCTTACATCCCCTTTTGTTAACCGTATACTTGATCCTTAATAAATGTTCCTTCTTTGCACCTTTACCTATAATATGGCCTCTAGTTTTTGTTATGGCCCTGAGCCAGTCATAACACATATATTTTTTTATTCTATTACTGTACAGATATTTATTGTTTGATATTCTCTGAATCAAATTAAATGTCCCCTGCCGTTTGCTGTTTAAACTTTGGTTTCAAATGCTCATCTTTAGTCGTGGTCTTGGAAAATGTATCCAGTTTATTTTCAAAGAAATTGACACGTTTATAGATGAGAAAATTAACAGAGACCAAGACTTTTCAGTGTCCTTAATAAATCCGATTTTAAAATAACTTAACACATATTCATATTTCTGTAAAATAAAGAGGAATTAAATTACAAGTTTGGCTAAATTACCAACAGAAATAATGAAGAGTCAAGGGCTGCGCACCATTTTACGCCCAGCGTGAAAACCGGTGTGTTCCTAAACGGCTCGTCATGCGAACATACTGAGATAACCTGTTCATATTCGAACAGCGGCGCTCGACCACATCAAGCATGAGACTGGAAGAAACACTAAGCTACTTGTTTTGGTGTTTAAAATTCTTCAGCAATTACAATTAATCTGCTAAACTTAATGTTTCTAAACATTTTACATCTGGTCTGCTCGTCTTTAGTCTTTTCTCGTACAAAGTCTTTGTCCTCCACTGAAAAGAAAAACTCCTCCCACTCCGGTTTGCCTCACTTCTTTACGGCTCTTCCTCCGGCTGACTCATAAGGAGCGGACCGGCTGCCTGCTTGAATCTGAAGACCCCAATCAGCGTGATGTGAATCACCTGGTCTACCTGCATAAAAATCAAGCCAAGCGCTTAGTTTCCAACGTGCAGTGTTGAATTTTTGTCTCTTGTTTACGCCGCAACAAACGATGCCTCCCAAAAAACAAGCAGCGGATCCTCAGGCTAGTTCAAAAGCTGCTCCTGCTGAAGAGCCCGAGGAGAAGAAAACATCTGGTTTGTATACGAACGGGGAAAGCTTAAAAGATATCAATAATTATTTTTGTTTTGTTTGTTTGTTTAAGCGGTTTCCCAACTTTCTCTCTGCAGGACGTTCCGTGGCGGTGCGAAAACCCGCAACCCATCCGTCCACAGCCGTCATGGTGCGAGAGGCGCTGAAAGCCCTGGACTCACGCAAAGGGGTTTCCTCCCAGGCCGTCCAGAACTACATCAAACAGAAGTACTGCACTGTGGAGCCGGTGAGGCTGAAGCACTTGGTCCGCAGAATCTTGAAGAACGGATTATTGAACGGGACGCTGGTGAGGCCCGTCAACGCCACGGTCACCACAGGCGCACTGGGGAAGTTCAGGGTAAGGAAACTAAAGAGGAGCAGATAAACCTCCAAACTAATTGATCCACTTGACGCGAGGCTTTTTCTGTCCTTGTTTTAAAAGCTTGCGCCAAAAGTTAAAGAGGTGAAGCTGAAAAGCGAGAACACTGATCCAAATGTGGAGAAGCCCAAAGCTGGAGCTAAGAAGACCCAGACAGAAGGTATTAAGATGGAAAATGCACATCTGACCTCGGTGGATTCATGTAGGTTCATCCCTCACCAACCTTTGTTTTGTTTCAGACGCCACCAAGAAGAAGCCGACAAATGAAAAGGCAAAATCTACGAAGGTAAGGCGAGACTAAACTGTGCCCAGATCGCTGGTCTCCCAAATCTGCTCAAATGTAGAAAAAAAAATTCTGCTGCTTACACCTTTATTTTCTATCTATGCTTTTTCTTTTTTTTTTTTTTTTATCAGAACCCAAAGCCTCCAAAAGCCACAAAGGTTGAGGCAGCTGCTCCTTCAAAGGTTCCTCCAGCAAAGAAGCCAAGAGCTAAAAAAGTGGAGGTGAATGGAAGCGCTGCTGGAAGCTCTGAACCAACAAAAAATAAGACTGTGAAGGCCAAAGGGGCAAAAACCGAGAAAAAAACCCAAAGCAAGCCTGTAAAGTCGGGCAGTGACGCCGCTGTTTCTAAAACTGCTGGCAAACGAGTGAAGAAGGCGGTGTAAAAAAGGAAACTTGTGTGTGTATATGTATGTTTGTATTTTAGATATTTGTTTACAATAAATGTGTACTTTTAAAGTTCTGGCTTTTCTATTGCCCAGTTGGCACAAATGGGTCAGATTTCTGCAAAACTTTGACTTGTTGCTTCAATTTGAGACTTGGCTTATTTCACCTTAAGTGAGCAGAAACTTTGGGGGATTTTTGGCAATAGTGTAGAGGTTACGCACCTTTTGTACTCTAAAGCTTAGCAATTGTAGATTTCAGCCAATTATTGAAATCCTTCTTGCTGGTATAGTTAAAACACTTTTTTTACATTGTTTGCTGGCATGTAACCAACCATGACTGCAAACGGCATCAAGGTTTAACGAGGTCTGTCAAACATACACTTTGATCTTCAAATGACCTTAAAGATTTACTTTAGGACTGGGGCAATACGTGCTGGTGTGATTTACCACAGACCTGTTCACATGGCTTGAAACTTTTATTATGGGTATCTCAGAACTCAAGTTGCAGACGAAGACAGAATATTCAAGAAAAAATCCTCTTAAAGTGACAAAAGGCCTGGAGCCTTATGTTCTATAGGTCATGACTAAGTAGCCCACTATGGACAGAAGCACTAGAAGGACTGACCAAATGACAAGTGAGCCGTTTGATAATCCTGGAAAATGTTTCAGAGACTTCTGTTTTTGCCGTTGCAGCTCTTCAAGCTGCTCCAAACGGTACTGAAGAGCCCCCAGCACCTCCTATAACCAAGAAAAGATTTTACAGGTTAAGACTGCATCATTAACCTTGACTTATAAAAGCAGTTTTAATCATTTGAAATGTGTTGGGGGGGGGGGTTTGTGGCCGAATCCATTTTTTCACAATCTGCTTCAGTTTATGCAAAGGAAATTTGAATTCTAGGTTTTTGTAGGGTTTTTTTTAACGTGATTAGTTTTAAGGTAATGTTTGGCTTTTCCATCTGGCAAAGATGGCTATATCAAACATAAAATCCAGAACTTTACAGCGAGACAAAATTAAAAACTTCAGAGGCTCGAGCAAATGAGATTCAACCAAACAATCCAATGACACCAGTGCAGAACTTTCTGTCTGCAATTGGCACAAAAAAATCTTATTAAAACAGTGACGCAGTAAAACTATAAAGAGCATCAACACTTCTGGCCACCACTGCAATATGTATCACGATGAAAACTTACATGAATTTCTGTCGTAGCTTTTAAAACCAGATGCTTGGTCACCTCCTTTGTACTGGTCAGCTCCTCTTTCAAGTTCTTCGTTTCATTCTTATAAAGTTCAGCGATGTCAGCAAGTCCCTTTGTTAAAACATCTTTGCTGCAAAACCGTTAAGAGTTTGTTACAAACCAAAGGAGGAATTTTCAAAATATAGCAGTGAGCATAAATCACCTTGATTTTTCATCTTCAAGTGCCCTCGTTATCATAGTGAAATCTCTGTTGTAGTTGGCTTTGAGGGTCTGCAGGCTCTTCTCTTGTTGGATTTGGGTTTCTCTAAACTCTTGGAGTTCGAGGGCTGTGCCATCAGGATCAGGCACAGATTTCTCAGTAGCGCTGTTATTATTACTGCTGCACATTTCGGTTGACGGATCATCTTCCAAATTACATGACAAACAATCCTGGTTGTCGAAGGCATCACTAGATATATCCAGTGATACGTCACTGGATGCCAGGGTACTAGATCCGCTGTGCCGTCTGTGAACAAAGATTTTTTTTTTTAAGAACTGACACCACAGATGTACACCTCTAGAATACATTTAAGAGCATTATCCATCACATAGATATATTTTAATAAAAACAAGATTCAAAATTCAAAAGCAAAATTGCTTAAAAAATGTGTATCTTGCAAAGATTAGTCTAATGAAACTCACGCCTCTACAGAGATATTTGAGATCTTGTCATTTTAGTCTAGATTTTAAAGCCATTATTTTGCTTTTAAAAAAATAAACATTTTGACCCAGAAATTATTTCCCTAAGCTCAAAAAATGAACAAAAGTTCTGATATCTTTAAGAGCTTTTCTTTTTTAAATTGCAATTGTAGGCAACTTGTTAACAGCATCTTGATACAAAAATACAATTTGTTCACATTTCTTCAGTTGCTATAAAAACACCAAACAGCAGTTTGATAGGTGGAAAACATTTCTTTCTGCACTAACAAGACTATTCAGAAAGTACTAAAACAATTTAGACCTGTATAACAAACGGTTTAATTGCTGTTTTATGCAACGTTGTGAAGTGGAAGGAGAATAATTCATCATGGCTTTCAAAAGGTTCAATGTCTCAAGACTTTTGCAGCCACTAACAGGTTTTCTTGAGGAGCTTATCTGTCCGTGCTGAAGAAATGTCTCCTGACAGATTTGAGATGTTCAAAGCTTGGAATATTGTTTACCTTAAATATCCTTTAAACGTCTCCAAAACTTCACCCTTGACCTTTCTGCTGTGATTATTAGTCTTCATTTCACCCTCTGGGAGATTTCTACAGACTTTAATAAGGGGTGTCAGAGTAATGTGGGCTGAACCTAAGCACATGTTCCTTCCACTTCAGAAATATGATTTTTGTGATGTATTTTCCATTTACAGCTGATCAGGTGATTTTAAAGGCTAAATACTTTTATTTTCTGCTTTGTATTTTTGTACTTTTAAAGCACAAAAATACATAATCCTTCCACCGTCCACAACAAGGATTGGACAGATTACTGTAAACAGGTGCAGAACTATGGTCACATTTGATTATTTTAATTTATTAGTATAACAGTAATATAGTCTTTGTAAATACCATATTTATAGAATCAATGGAGCATTTCACAGGCGTTTATGGAATAAAAATTATATTTACAAAAAAGTAGGCTATAAACTTTAAAAGTATATTGGAAAAACAAATCGAAAAAACATTGTTTTTCCAATATAGACCGTATAAGTAAAGCACAGCGGAATCTCAATATTTCTTGTAGTGCAACATATTTAAACTTGAGGATTCTCGTTCAGTTTGTCCAGTTCGGTAGCTACACATTTACACGACAGAGACTATTTTCTTACCCACATGGATACCACGCGTGGGAAAATAATGTTGTAGCTGGTATTTCTGAATTGTGATTTGTACCTACCTGGCTTTAAAGAAACTCAACTTGCGAGGCATTGATGGTTGTTTGGCTAGTTATCGTTAACAAAGGAACTTGTTTCAAGAGTTAAGCTAACGGTTAACCGTAGCTGTTGCGGTTCTGAGACGTTAAGAATCTTTTGATTCCGCACGCACAGGTTGTTACGTTGCTAGGCAACTTTTCTGTCGACCTTTGGTTTTAATTATTTTTATTTTCTAGACTTTTCATTCAGAATAGAAGTTTTGTTGTTTGTTTTAAAGGCGGCTTGCGCTGTTTAAGTTTAAGCGTGCTGAGCATCTTTTTCTTCTTCCTCTGATCACTCTGGAAAAGGGAAAATCAGGACTCATCAGATCACACATGACCTTCGACCTTTATTACATCAGAGTCCAATGCTTACGCTCCTACCAAACTCTAACCTTTTTGTTTTTTACAAATTACCTCCCTAGCGGTTTTTACAAGGCTAAGTCATCTTCACGGCCTGAGTTCTGCTGTTTTATTTCTTGTGATTTGATTTTACCAAAGAAAATTTGATCACGAAACATGTTTTCAAACTCAATTTCTTTTGCGAGGATGGCTCCTAATGTCCTAGTTAATATTTTAAACAGTTCTTAACCCAATTTTAGTAGTTTCAATTTCCAAATGTAAGAAAGGCCTTCAAATCCCATTACCAACAACAAATGCTTCTCAGAGACAAAATGATTCACTTGTGCATCAAATTCCATTTTGAAAACCAACTCCACTCTTCCATCCCATAAACCCTGCCCTCTGTTCGCTTCAGACAAAAAATAATCTAGATGCATTTGTCCAATAAAAAAAAAAGAAGGAACACAAAGAGAAGTTCTTTTGTTTTTGGTAATGTATTGCGCGACTGAGTTCTTGACAATTGCACACAAATACAAGTCAGACCTTAAATGGAGCCTTTTAAAACAGCAAATTTATTTCGTTTTTAAAAATAAAAAAAACAAAATCAACTAAAATGTGTTACTATTTCATCATCACTAATAGAAACAGTACGGAAGCACTAAGTCTTTGAGCAATTTAGCCGCTCTTCAAGTATGTTAATTCAGTTCGTAGATTATTCTTTCTGCAGTGAAAGAGTCGCCAGGAAAAGTGTAGTCCAGTTGGAGCAGAGGGTCACATCTCTGGAGAGTAGAATCCCGTTTGTGGCAGAACCAGTGTGTTCGACTCCACGCGTCTAAAGGAAACAATTCAACGACCCACAGCTATTTAACTCAGTAACAAATGTGATCTCAGAGCACTGATGCAGATTTGCAGGCACCCGATCTGAAGTGATCTGGAAGGAGGACTTGGTTACATAAGCTGAAATGCAGAGATGAAGAGAGAGGGGAGGAAGCAAATAAAACAAAGCAATAATCAGAACAGAAAAGAGAAATTTCTTACAAAAAAAAAGAAAACAAAACAAAACCTGGGGACACTAAAACCGCAGGACGACGTCAGTTCATTACCGTTTAAAAAGAGAACCGAGCAAGCTGGATTAAAAATAGCAGTGACTTCAAAACAATACGATTTGAATAAACTACAGATATAAACTAAGGTGAAAAACAATGCAAGGTTTTCCACTTGTAAACAAATTCACTCAGAAGAGAGAAATCCAGTGTGCCGTTCTCTCAGCTCCTCCTTCAAATACGCCCCCGTCAGCCTCACAGCGTGTTTGTGCCTCCATCCCACCTGTGATCTAGAATCGATGCCCAACTTCCAGGCTTTTTTTTTCTTTTTTTATCCTCCTTGATTCTCCCGGATATAAAGTTCTCAAAGTGGTAAAGTGACAAACCTCTGTTACACTCCTGAGTGCTTTTAGAGAAATATGATCAACTGGACGATTAAGACACAACCTTTAGTATATACGTCTTCCCTTTAACCGTTGATCTCGAAGCCCCCAGTCCGTTTCGTCGCTTGGATTAGTTCCTCCCAGCAGGTCATCTGGGGTTTAGCAGGAAATGATGCAGATACTCTGAAATGGCCTCCCAGTGCCTCCAGAGGAAGGCGAGCAGGATCACGAGGAGCAGCGTGGAAAGGGTGCGGCTGCGCGTTTTCATCAAGGGGACAACGCAGTTGGCCACGGTGGACACGAACACCAGAAGGACAGCCATGACTGCCAGGAGTACGTTGATAAGCTTTCCGAGGAGAGTCCGTGCCGTGGCGTTCTCCAGGCCCTCCAGCTGCACCACCTGCTGCTGCTGCTGCTGCAGCTCCATCTTGGATATGCGAGTCTGACAAGCCTCCAGCGCCTCCTGGAAGAGGAGATCAGAGGCGTCAGGTATGCAAGACGGCAAAAGCACCGGTGTGAGGGTCAGTCAGACGAAGCTTGCCTGTATGTCTCGGGCCCTTTCGTAAGACTGATAGGCGATCTTCTCCTCCATGCTGGCTAGTTCCTGCTTCAGGTTCAGGATCTCGTTCTGGTGCAGTTCTGTCAAGTCATTGAGTTGTTCTTCTAACCGTTCACACCTGAAAAAAAAATCAGGAACAAAATATATTATTAGAACCAAGATAAGCGCATCTTGTTATGTCAGAATATCAACAAGCATTCATCGTAGGCCTGTCGCGATAAATGATAAATCAACCCTCCGCACAATAAATTAAACCCATCGACCTCATTTTAATTATCGCCTTCATCGTCTCTTCCTGCCTTTTTTCTTTCTATTGATGACATTGAATGAAAAGAGGCTCAGCTCCGGTGCTGTCCACTGACCCTCCCTTCCTCATTTCCTTAGTCTAATGTCCAGCGCACATTACACTAGTTGTCGGCCCATTTTCAAACCCTGAGAGACACATTAGCCAACAGAAATCCAGGTATAACTGTTCGATTGGGTTCGTGTGGTGTCCAGCCACATAGGCACAAAATAATGGCTACAAACAGTTGACTAATTTTAAAATCAGGCATTAATCAATGTTTTACTAGAATCTACCTGTGATGTATGTGGCTAGAGTCAGCGTAAAGTCCCGACTGAATTAAAATAATTATAACCTATTTATGTCACGTTAACGAGGAACAGCTAAAAACTCTCTGCATTTATCAACTGCGGTAGCAATTTGGCTCCAACTCCCCTCCATAATTTCCCCTCAGAACGCGCAGAGGAGAATCTGCGAGTTCTGATTGGCTACCTGTCACATTCAACAGACTTTCTTAAGCTCCCAGTCGGGGAAAACCCCTGATGACGATCTAAATCACACCGTAGGATGATCGGTTACAAAATCACCAGCGCCAATCTTAGATTGGCCAAAGTTCTAAGATTGTCATAACGGGAAAATATGGGCAAAAAAATCGTGTAGTGTGAACTATTTCATTAGGAAGTCGGATTTGCCCATCTTCTCCATTTAAATCTAGTGATTACTGAAGGGAAATGTAGTATACAGACTTCATAATCTGCACTCTTTGGGTTGAATGCAGTATTTATTGCCACTTTGCCTTTAGGTTTAGTTTTTATTCAAGTATGTTTTATGTTAATCCATTTTATTTTTGGTTGTTTTATTTATTTAGTTTATTAGTTCCAGTGTTATGTGTTATTTTGAAAATAAAGTGCATCCATCTATGGCAGGAAATCACATGCATTATTACGTCATTTCCATTAAATCAGTGTCAAAAGGTCTTGAAACAATGTTTCAATTTTTTAGACAATTGTCCAGCAAAATTTGTTATTGTTACAGGCCTAATTCATCGTCATTTAAAATAAAAAAAGGAAAAATAAGCACAACGTTTCTGCTAAAAGAGCTGGCTCTCCAGAATACTGCATAAAGGAAAGTTTAGTGGAAGAAAAAAAAACACTGTAGAAGCATGTGCACAAGTAAAAGGAGTAACTTCAACCTTTAGATGATTGTAAAGCTCTTCTAGAGTTTGGTGTGGATAAAATGTGGACAGCAGGTGGAGTCAGAGCTTCAAGAACAAGCCATATTTATATCACGAGTTGAAGCAGTTACACCCTTTGTGTGAAGCTATTCCAGAACCAGAGACAATATCCGAAGCGTTTTACCTTGACTAAGGAGAAAAAGGACTGGGCTGTTTAATGGGTTCCCTTTCAGATGGAGGTGCACTTTTAAATTTAATCAGCTAAATCAAACATGAAGCCAAACCTCAACGCTTTTAATCGTGCATAACTTTTCTTTTTGACACAGGTGACCCTAATTTAGAGGAGAGACAGTTTTAGTCTTGGTTTCTGTGTTTAAACAGGATGAAGACATAAAGAGGAACATCAACCTGGCAGAGCACTGAAAGTAGCTGCAATTCCAAATACGCCATGATGAGTTCAAAATGCTGTGAGTTTGTGTGGCAAACATTAACCTTTCAGTTCTCGTTAAACGTACCTGTATCGTTCCTCCTGCAGGGCCTCCATGATCATGGTGTAATCCCGCTGATAGTGGGATTTTAAATTTTCAAACGACTCTTCCAGTCGACCCTGGTTGTCCCGAAGCTCATGGATCTCATGGAGTAAAGCATCGAACCCCGAGCTTTGTGCATTATCCAGAGTGTTGCCCCTGGAGCTGGGGGGCCCACCTGGGGCCCCGGGCGTGCTGTTGGCTCCGGCGGACCCCGACGTTGCGCTCGAGCAGTCGTCCTCGCTGCCGTATCTGGGGCTGGATTGTAGCTGTCCTGTTCCCAGAGGTCGTGACCCCCCCGGATAGCTGCCCTCGTCTCCTGCCGTTTCTTCCAGCGAGTCTTTCAGTGCGGCGATGTTGTCGGCGCTCCCAAACTTGTTCCGGATGAGGGAAGCGATTTCTCTGGGCTTGGACACCACAGCTCCAGCTGCAGAATGAGTAGCTTGAGAAAAGCTGGACAGCCCACCTGTTACCTGAGGACAGCAGCGACCAAGTCAGTGTCCCGTTTATCCAGTTTACCAGTCATAAACTCTGACTGGTTTAAACAAATAGCAGCTTCAAAATAGTTTCTTTGAATTCAGATGGTTTGATGATATCAAGTGAATGTGGCAATCACAAATTAGTTTTTCCAAACAAAAATCTGAAATGTGCTGTAAAATATACATGATGTGACAGGCAAAAACACAGTTTCTAGTGTTTTATATTAATTTTCATGATACTAGCAGATTGAAGACCTGCCTGTTTACTGTCTGCATTAAGACAGTAAAGTTATTCTCAGCTGTGGCAAAGACTTTAACTTCTTCTCTTTAAACTTCTGTGAGCAGAAACACGTTTAGGGCTCTTATTGTAAAAAGCTTTAAAGAAAATATCTCAGATCTTTTGCTCTTTAAACACTAAAGACAAACTAATGAGGCCTGCAGTTTCCTTGTTTTTGTTATGTCAGCTGCTCCAGATTGACTCTATAGAATTGCATACCGAGTAGGCCTGTCGCGATAAACGATAAATCGATTAATTGCGGGATAAAAAACTTATCGCGATAATTTCAATTATCGCGATAAGTGCGATAATGCTGAAATGCGGCGTTTCAGCTGTTTGGGATTCCCCTAGGTATTTTCCCATCAGAAAGCAGGAGGAGAATCCGGGCTTTCTGATTTACTGCCCGTCACATTCAGCGTTAAGCTCCCAGTCGGGGAAAACCCCTGATTTAGATCAGAGCGGCTACTACGAATGCCTTTGGAAACTCCCCCACCCCACCCACCCCCACCCCCTGTCAACAACATTTCTTGAGGCGATGTTATCGCTTATCGCCGATAAACCTTTAGGCAATTAATCGACCAGCAAAATCTGTTATCGCGACAGGCCTAATACCGAGTCAAAACTACAGTAAAGTTGGTCAAATCATTGGTACCTCTTGGTATTTATCAACCAAGATAAAAAAACAGAAGAAAGTAATTGGGTGCTTCCCTTGTTGAGGAAGAAGCGTGAAGGTCTCACCTTGGCTCCAACACCTTTCAGACCCTGGTGCATGTCTCGGAAAACATCTTTGGGCTGCCGAGGGATGCCGTTGTGCTCCACCTCTCTGAGTTTCCGGTGGTAGTGCTCCAGCTTCCTCTGCAGCTGCTGGATGGTCTGAGCAGACTTTTGGTTCTTCTTCTCAAACACCTGCTTGATGCGCGCACTCTGCTGCTTGTCTGCGTTGTTGGCCAGCTTCAGGTACTCGGCCACGTTGTCGTCGCGAGCCGTTTGTTCGATCTTGATTTGTTCTGTGAGCTTCAGGATCTTCTGCTGCAGCTGTGCAATGGCCTGCTTGGTGCGCTGGGGGTCCGGCGTGCTGTCGACCACGTCGTACCCCTCGGCGCCGTAAGGCAGGGCGTTGGGCGACACCGCAGGGCCCGATCCATCGTACCGATCCAACTATTGAAAAATAACAAGCATACATAAAATAAATATACTGCCCTTTTCAGAAAACTTCAAAATTCAAAAGTAAGCTCACTAATACATTTCTTCTAATAAGGAGGGAAAGAAAGAAGAAACTGACAAGAGAGGGTGGAAGGACACAAATGGGGACGGATAAAAGGAAAGAAAGATAGGACACAAGAAGGAGAAGACAAAAAGGAAGGGACACATGGAAAAAGACAGGCATGAAGGACATAGAGAGAGAGAAAGTAGGACAAGTAAGTCAAACAGGAAGGACAGAAAAAAGACAAGAAAGAAGAAGAAAGAAAAAGGGCAGATTATAAAAGATGGAACAACTGACATGAAAAAGCAAGGGAAGAACCAAGTGGAGAGAGGACTAAAGGAAGGAGAAAAAAGCAACATCCTAATCCTTTTTTACTTTCTTACCAAACTAATTTAGAGCTGAAATACTGAAATCAAATCCCAGACTGCTCAAAAAAATAAACTGTGTAGAACAGGGGTGGGCAATCCTGGTCCTGGAGGGCCAGTGTCCTGCGTCTCCCTGGTCCAACCCACTTGAATCCAACAGCTGAATCACCTCCTAGTGCAGTCAGGTTATCTTCTAATGACCTCAGTATTTGACTCAGGTGTGTTGAAGTGGAGACACATCTAAAAGTTGCAGGACACCAGCCCTCCAGGCCTAGAGCTGCCCACCCCTGGTGTAGAACAACTCTTCAAACTCAAAATGATCTCCAATATAAACGTAATGCAGCACCATCACTGACACTAAAAAACTGAGAAAAATATCCAACAAAGTGACAAGTTAAAAAGATTGTTCAGACAATTCAATAATTGTCTGGAGTTGAAAAAGAAGATATATTATTTGTTGGGCACATTTCTGCAGCAGAACTAACTTTGTACATTTTGGAAATTGTTAGCAAAACTTAATCTGTCTGCATGTTTTTGTTACCTTTACAAAAAAAAGCTGCATGTTGACGTCTGTGATGTATATGTAAATACTCATTTATAACAGCAGATGGCGCCTGTAGAATGAAAATAACTGCAATCCTCATCTTCAATCATTAAAACCAATGGCAAAATACATTGACAAGCAGTCAAAGAAAGTGATGGGAGAGGAAATAATGATGTAACAAAACCCATTTCTGGTTCTTTTTCAGAACATGAACTCCTAAATACCTACTGAACAGCATTAATTAAACCATTAATTAAATCTGTTCCTGAGATTCAGTCTGAAATTAACTGAATGAGTCGTCTATAAAAACGTCTCGGAGACAAATGTTAAAAATTGCTGATCATTAGTTTTGATAAAGAAATGTTAAAAAGATTGAAAACCCAGTAATAAGAAGCTTCCAGTGATTCCTCTAAAAATCTAACACTTTTAATCTTATACAAACGTTTCTGTCTGTACAGAGAAACTTTTTTTTTCACTCTGTAGCTCTGCTGACATTAGAAATAATCAATGAGGCAAAAAGTCACAACCACAGTTTTATCATAATTTTTCCCTGTAAAAATGTCCCTTATAGAGAAAACTGCACAGCAAATAAATCATTTAGGTTTTAATCAATTTGAGCGTTTCTGTCCATCCTCAGTGGGTTCAACCTAAAAGGTAAACAACATCATGTAAAAAGGACTTTTGGCTCTGGGTCAACTCGCCTTTTTGCCATATTTGCCAGCATTATAGCTGGCAAATATGAACTTTGTCATTATATTTTGTGGCATTTTATGGGATAACGACATAAGAAATAAGAAAATGTAGTTTTTAATCACAACATAAATGTCACTACAAACAGCCAGAGGCAAACAAACACTAAACTGCTCTAAAAACATAATATACACATTATTAAATAAACTATTTCAGCTCCAGCTATATTCAATTGTGTAGTTGCAGTGCTAAAAACACACAGTAAGTGCATTTAATATGTTGAAATATATTAATATTATGCCACAACAGTCCAAAAACTGTTGAAACCACAAAGTAACATTTCCCAAACATGGTTATAGTTCATCTCTCACATTAAATCCCAATTCTCATCATGGTAAACTTTAGTATGAACAATTTAATAATTGCCATTTCATCTCCTTCTACCTGCACTAAAGTCATTAGTCTTTTTACGCAGGTGCTGAAGCCATTAAGGAGGTAAACATTTTCTTGAATTATTACTGCAAATAATCTTATGTTTTAATCTCCTATATGCCATCATTTAATTGAATGTCGTTTTCTTTTGCATTTATTTTGGTTCCAGTATCGACTGGGAAAATTGACTCTTCGAAAATAAGACAGATTGTTTCCACCTGATAAAAAACAACAAACAAAATGAGCAACCTCTGGCTGGCAGATAAAATTAATTGGCTCATTTTGTCTCCTGACCATTAAGTAGACTATTAATAAATTATATAAATATATTTCAACCCATGATTTTCTGGCACTTAATGGCTGAAACTACAAAGGTACCAAAAGGCACAATCAGCAGCAATTCTGACTTGTTTGCTGTGCAATAAATAATTAATTAAAAGCAGGAAAATAAAACTAATGCAGCTCACAGAAAAGCCCTGGACAGATTGGTCTGCATTGACGATACTGTAGCCTCTCGGCCGGTTTAATCTGAATTGTCAATTTTTGACAATTTCCTAGCAAAGCTGCAATTTAAGAGCAAAATGTTTAGAGAATCTCACTTAAGAAAATCTTTTTATCTGCTGTGTTGTGATGACTTAAATGAATTATGTGGTATTCTGGGAGTGGGACATTGCTGCTGCAGGTTTTTATCCATGATTTTCATATGAATAATGCTTTAGCTTAAAGAAAAACAAAACAAAGACACTGTCTGGACGCCACTGCAGGTAGGTAATTAGTGGTGTAGCAGGTAACTAAACAAAGATCGGTGAAGTTCTCCTGAGCTTCGGTCCAGCTGCACAACGGCGCAGCTGGTCTGGTTCCACATAATGTGACGACGCCCGGCTACTGGCGTCGAGATCAGAACTTCCCAGATCGATAACTCATCAGTTAAACATTATTCTAATCCAAGCAAAGGCTCTTCTCGTTTGCACAAACGAGACACGGCCAAATCTGATCAAAACACTTCCTCCGAGTTTGATAAATAATAAATGTCTCTGTGCAGCTGAATCAGCAGTGCGTCCTGAAGTCCAAAACGTTTTGAGGAAACAACAATAATTAACATTTTTACGTAAGCTGTCGGTTAAATCCACGTCAGTTTCTCTCTGGTGTCATTTCCCCCATTCGAACGTTCGGCGAGGCCCGAAGCGAAACATTAGTTTGTTTACCCCGGCGAGCTTTCTCTGACCTGAAGTACACTGAGAGACGGCAAAAGCTAAATTTAGCGCGGCTTAAAGCACATAGTGACAAACCAGTCAAAGGCAATCTCTGACCTTCCAACACTGACAGCTCATCTCCCCACTCAGTGGAGCATCCAGGACACAACGGGAGACTTTTAACATGATTTCCCAGTTCGCTTGCTTTGCGAGTTTGAGCATGAGTCACCTCTAACCTTTTATTTTTATAATAACAACAACAAACAAAAGCTGAATACAATCCATTTGCTGCCTCCTCAGTGAACAAACTCCTTCAAAGCCAATATGACTGTTTTATACCCAGAGGCCAAATCTTCTAAGAACGTTTTAGGACTTAAATCACAGGCACACTTCACCACAGTGCTTATTTATTTTATTTTTCCATCACACCTCATGTTTATATGGAGTACAATAAAGGTCAGAATTATATGTTGTATTTTATTGTTATTGAGTTCACCTCTTCTTTTGACTTGACTATACAAGTGTTGGTGTGGCTGATTATTTTTCATACTTTTGTGGTAAATAAAAACCCACATTTTGAATTAAACATCTGCTTTGTCAAAAGCTATATTGTGTTTTGTTTTGGAGGTTTTTTCCAAGAAAAGCAAAATAATTCTAAATAAAGTTTTGCATTCATTTCTTTAGCATATTTAGTGCCTAGAAAAAGTGTTCACACTCCTTGAAATATTTTCACAGTTACAGCAACAAACCTCAACCTGTATTTTATTGAGAATTTAAGTGGAAGAAAGATCATAATACGTGGCTGTTTTGTGATAAAAAAATAGCATATGGGGTATGAATAATTTTTCAATGCACTGTATTTGAACATATTCAGCATTTGAAGAATGTAGTCATCATTGATCCTCTGGCGTTGTTGACACATCTGAACACCTGCAGCTGCGTGGGACAGACTGATGCGTCTCAAACAGCTTCGTTCCTGCAGCACAAATAAACTAACTGAAGCCGCATCGATGCTCTCAGAGGCTCAAACCTTTCAGTGACTAACGAGTCAATTCTGATTTTTAAGGTCGCAATTCAATTTAAAAACGATTTTTGATTCTAAATAACTTTTATTTCAGAAACCAGTTTTTCTATTGAAATGGTAGATTCTGGTTAAATTATGTGACTGAGGAGAAAAAAAGAAGTGCAAACAAATACAACATTTAATTAAGACACTGCTGAGATACCGTGTCAAATTTCATCAATTTATATTTAAACAAAAACACACTTGTGAATGAAATTGTTACTTAAATTATCAATATTAGGTCATTTTATTTGAGGAAAAGTCTTATTTACACCATTTATTTAAGGTTGCTGCCAGTTTTTGCCAGGATTCTCTTGCAAAAGATATTTTTAATTTAAGATGGATTTTCCTGGTGGAGTAAAGATTAAATTAAATGATTTTTTTTGTCTGCTCCTCCGGTGGTTCTTAATGAATTTTGCACAATAGATTTCATTCATATTTTAACTTGGTATTTATTCTTCTGTGTCCTGCCTTGATTTGAATCCGACTTGTGGAGTTTTGAGCTCGACTACATGTGAGAGGTTCTGGTTCTGCTGATGTGTTCTTACTTTTTGTATATGAACGCTTTGTGCCGCTGCAAAATAAACCCTCCTCTGGGTAAAGTAACCTAACTGGACCCGCTGAAGGGAGAGAGTCACCCACCTTGTCGGGTTCCTCGGTGGAGTGGTACCCAGAGGTCAGCAGCACGTCCACCAGCGCCGGGCTGCTGGGCGTGTCCGTGGTCGAGGAGGAGCGTGGGCGTCCCGCCTGCAGCAGGGCCTCGTGGGTGCTCCGCCGGTGGATCTGCGGGCTTCCTTTCTGAGGGGCCTCCCCAGAGCTCCCCGCTTTGCTGCGGCGGCTCTGCAGGCTGGTGCCTCGCTTCATGATGGGCGGACCTCGGATCTGCTGCAAAACCCGGCTCAGAGCTGCGGGAGGGGCGGAAGCGGCAGGATTGTCAGAATCCACGGAGGGGGCCAAGGAGCCCGGAACGTCCCCTACTTCTGACCCTAGGTCGACGGGGTCGGAGGGAGGGGCGCTCGCGCAGGCTGAGGCGGAGTCATGTGGGGAAACGGAGGAGCGTCGGCGCTGAGGCTGGAAGAGCTGCTTCAGGCCGTGCCCCAACGCTCCCATGTTCTCCAGGGCATTATGGGTGATTTTGGACAAGCCGTGCTCTGACTCCGACGCCCTCCTGCCGGCCTCCGGCTCCGCTCGGCCTCCTGCGTCCGGCTCCTCTGGACTCTGCTCACTACTACCCTGATCCATCAGACCCCTCCAGTGTCACAGCGAGGCGCTACGCGGGGGCTGCAGGGGACTAGCTACGCCCCGTCCACACCCCCCCTCTGAGAGGCCGGGTGCAAGCCGGGAAGCAGAGGGGACGCCGCTCAGCTGGTGCTTTAGAGTGGGCATGCATCTGTGGCTCGGCTCAATGTCATGCTTGTCTACCACAAAAAGGAAAATAAAACGCATTATGACATGCGGCTGTGAGGAACATAAAAAGCAGAAGCACAATGTGAAGAGAAAATAAAACAACCAATAAAAACTGGGTTGACATTGTCATGACCACATGTTTGCACTTTCATTTAACGTATTTACTTCAAATTTGATCCAGATTATTGTTCATCATGTCAGGAATGTTCAGTCAATGGATTTGAAAAATGTGTCAATCTCTGTTAAAATGCCAGAACAAAATGAGGCCATCATAAATAGTTTTAGAGCCAATTAACTGAAAGACTAACTATTGTCAAACTATTTTTTTTTAAAATCAAAGGCTGAAATAATGTGGTTTTGAGAATTTCGTCTTTGGTAAAATTTACTGACTTTAACATTGTAGAGCTTGAAAATACATTCTGGATCGGTAACTCCTTTAAACATGAAAACTTTCTCGTTTTAACGAGAACCAAACTCGTTAAAACTACAAAACCTTCTCGTTAAAACCTTCTCATCTTAACGAGAAGGTTTTGTAAACTTGTAACAACAACGAGCTTTATGTCTCATGAAAACCAAAATATCTCCTCTTTTAAGTAAGAAGAGTCGTAACAGCAAAACAGCAACATCTCCTGGGATTTTCACAAGTCGCCTAGCAGAAAAGTGTGAGGAGAGTCAAAGCGAGTCCCATCATGCCTCTTTAACAAATCGTAATCTGTCGGAGGATCTGATCTTTCTATCTCGTTCAAACTAGAAACTTTCTTGTTGACGAGAAAAATTCTGGTTTTAACGAGTTTTGCATCCCATTATAAGAATATCCTGCTTTTTACGTTTCTGTAAAAATGTTACTGTTAATGTCCAACAACTGTCAAAATACTCTAAACAGAATCCTAAAATCACTTCTAGACTCTGGATAGGCGGATCAAAAACTTTAATCTCCTTCTCTTAAAGTCATTCGTGTGCTGAAAAAACTCACCAATGCTGATAAAAATGACATAACACCACAACATGATGCTGCCACCACCATGTGTCACTGTTGGTTTGGTGGTTTTTCAATGTGGTTTCAATTCAATAAGACTGAAATTCAACTAAAGTCCAACCAAATATCAGTTTAAGGGTTTGCACCAGGATTACAGCAGCTTTCTTATTTTTATTTGTGTTTGATTTTCATTTAAATTGCACCAGCCAATTGTCATTCTGAAACATGAAAAAGGTTTTGAAATTAATAACTGAGGTGTTGTACCGCATAAAGCTGGCATTTTAATCAAAGTTTGCGCAATTTTGAGAGCCAGTCCCGATTTTTGTTAAAAACAGCGTGGCATGTCTTAAAAGTGTCAACCCAGAAATGCATGAAATTCAAATTCTAGATAGTAAAAAATCTTGTGAATAGTTTCTGAAATGTTTACCACAGTTTCCTACTTGTGTCTTCTCTTTTCTGGTAATTCAACAACCATCAAGCCAAATGATGTTGGAGAATAAATGGACACATTTCAGAAAGTATTCAATGAATAAATTAACTCGTAACTAATGAATAAATAACTAATTGCTCAGATAACAATTCAGAGACAACAGAGTGTAAAATAAAAACTCAATAATAAAAACTGTGCTCTAAATGAAATACAAAATGGAAAATGACTGCAATCCAGTTCTCCTCCATCCACTGCGGCCTTCTCTCTGCATCGCCTGTCTAACATGGCTAAAACCTGCAATGTGAAGTTCAGTCCAAGCATTTCGAATCTTTGTGTCGGTTTCAATTAATGACAATTTGCTTCTCTTTATCAAGAACACGCTCAGAAAGGAAGCAAGGAGGAGAGAGTGTGGCAGAGCTTACCATCAGCCCAGCCTCTTCTCTTCTGACTCACAACTCAGGACGAGCTAAATGAAGCACAAACAGACAAAAAATAGATCCTTCATGCAACAGAAAGGTAAAAACTGACTTATGAAAGCCTCCACTCTTTAATGAGTGGCAGCAACGGATACAAGAGAGAGTGTCGGAGCAAACCACGTCGAAGCAGCTTGCCGCATGTCAGCACTAACCACCCCGGCAGACCTAACGCTTTAAATGTGAAGAGTTTATTATTCCTGCTCAATCAGCCTCATTCTGTTGCAGCCGCTGTTTTAGACGACATGCTGTTCACATAAAACGACATGAAAACATTATCAAGTCATCTTACAGCAAACATGAAAACATGGTGGATGCAGCTTTGAGGAGCTCAGGAGACACACAGGCTGAAGATGCTGGGATGGAATAATTATTGATTCATGACTGAGTTTTGAGCCAATCACCTTAGAAACAATTCAGTCATTTATGGATTCATTTATTCATTCTGAAACTAAAGACTCAAAGAACACGGCCACTTATTTAAGCTCGAGACTTTGAATACAGGTCAGACACTTTTGTGGATTTAGATCCTTTTTCTTTTTTACAAGGTTCATAATTATATAACATACTCATCACTGATTTAGCTTTGAATCTATTGCAGGGCTGCAAACCAACAATTACTTTAGATTCATCAATTAATCGATAAAATAAATTGGTATTTTGTGCAGATTTTCAATTTAACCAATTAAAGTGTATTTTATATAATATTAGAAAAACAAAAAATAGAAGTAAACAATTTAATTCCTGTTTTAAATAAAAAATGAGCATAACAATGCAATAACAAAGCATTCCTTTAGTGTGAAAAGCTCAGGCCTTTCTGCTTCGATTAACATCAACACCAGGAGGAGCTGAAGCTCAAACAACCGGTTCTGTTTTACCTGAGGGGGACAGTTTGGGTCAAAGGGCTGAAGCAGTCAGGTTTTCCAACAGACTCTAATCCCAAACATCCAAAACTGGCTTTGCGACTGGTAACTTCAAACTTCTTAGATATTTGGAGACTGGGCCTTACGGCTAGACCAAAAAAAAAAACATTTTTTAAGGAATATTGGTGAATATCAGTGGGGTGTCTAATTTATTATTGCTGGAAATATGAATTACTCTGACTAAAGCTGCACATTATATTGAATCACATGGTGTGATTTTGAAATATCGGCCTGTTAGATGGGTTTCCAGTGACACTTAATGTGTGTTTATTGTGGCTGTGATGAGAAAGCTCCCAACAGATGGTGAGGACATAATGATGCAGAAGAAAACCAGTCAGGAAAACGTGACTTAATTGTAGTCAATATCATTGGAATTACATGTTTTAATATCATGCAGCTCTGATTTTGACTTTGTGTAGATTAGAGAAAACCCACAATAAATTCAAACAACAGTTGCCATTTTTTTTGTTTTGAGGAATCGCTGGAGTTGCTTCTCTAAAACCTCAAAGTTAATATAAAATTCATGAGTGTATAAAAATCCTATAGCTGAAACTCTAATCACATTTGCATATGTGGGAATCTAATTTCGCACCAAATTTACTTCCTAATGGACACTGAAGTCAAGATGAACACTGTGCTACTATTATAACCTTTTAACTAATCATGTTGTGTCTCTGCAAGCTTGTATTAAAGCAAATTGAAAGCAAAGGGTCCGCTTGTGGGTGCTAAGCTAGCAGTGCACATAAAGGAATGCTTTGTGTGCACAGAACGCCTTCTTAATCACATAATTGCAGCGTTAGCCTCATTTGTAGGCATGCTCTTGAATCACCCTGAAAGGGTGTGTGAGAAGATAATGTACACTGCATGCTTCACTTAGTCTGAAAGAAGGCATGGCAAACTTTACGCGATAGCTTTTCTGTACCTAGGACACACACTGCTTTCCAGAAAAAAAGAAAAACAATCCTCTGAGTCAGCACAACCATGAAGTATCACTTAACAAGCCAAGAGAGCAATTGCTCTTCCAGAAACAAAAACAAAAAACGATCCACTAGTGTCGAGCTGTGACTCATTTGATGCTGATAGATCTGCAGTTTGATCCCACAGCACTGAGGTGTGTGTGCGTATACACTCTCTCTCTAACGAAACCACATATCCAAAGGTTGCTCCACCTTGTTATTGGTGTTCTCACTACCGATGCGTAATTCAACAACACCTGAGAGCGAATGAAAACTCCAGCAGAGCCAAGCTGTCGGCATAAACGAACTCAAATAAATCAACCACACTCTTAAAGCTCAGTTTATGTTTGGGAGCGGTAAAGCAAACCAGCGTTCGGTTATGATATGCTGCTTGTGTTGAACAGCATGGAGCCCCTGATAGCTGCATGCAGGTTGTTATGGTGATGCATCACACTGACTTATATAACAGGGCTTCCAGTTTCTATATAAATCCTACAGGGCAAAAATGCTTCATCTGCAGGTGTGTCACCACTAAAAACTAATTCATTTCAGAAATTACATATAAAAAGTGAAATTTGAGTATTGCATAAATACTGGATAAAACATTTCAATCTTTTATTTCTGGTAATTTTGATTTAATTATGGCAACGGCTAATGAAAATCCGACTTTCAGATTCTCTGACAATTAGATTATTACATCAGTATAATAATTATTATTTTCGTCAAAGAAATAAGCCTTCATGCTAAGCTATATTTATAATGAAGCATAGCTTAGAATGAAGGAAGTACTGGCCGACTTCCTCCACCAGTAGGAAGGTAATTGCTATAGAAGCCGATTGTGTCCAAGTACACTAGTGAAAAGTTGAGTGGAAGGAAAAACTAGTTGAAAAATATGTTTAGCCCTGTTGCTTGTGCCTTTTACTACAACGGATTGTCCGTCAAGTTAACTTTCAACTAATATGCAAGCATGCAGCACTCTGAACGCGTTTCTGACCTTTTGTGGCTTAAACATCCATCTGGAGGACATCAGTGACTGACAGCGAAAACACCGTAGGGTCAGCGGCCGTCGCCTTCACTGTCTTGGCCAAAACATTTAAAAAGTTTAATTTTCTGAGAAGCTTAGCTGTGATATGCAGTAACTTTCATCAAGTTCATTCAGACACACATACCCTTATGAGCGCATCCAGTACTTAATGTAACAACACTAAACACAAAACTGTAAGCTCCAAATTAAAGGCAAGCGATAATGAACGCTCCACACAGATGTGGAACTACATCCTGCATCTGCAAAGAGAACACAATGACATGTGACTCCTTCAGGCTGAAGTCTAAAGTAGGTCAACCGGTATTCACCTGCCACTCTGCGGACGCAGCGCTCCGATGTCACACACGGCTGCACCGTCCTGTGCAACCGAGCTAACATTTTACTTGTGTTAGACTTTCAACACAGGCTTCTTTCCATGTCTTTACTAAAAACGCCATTGTTTAGGGGTTATTTTAACTTCTATTGTCCAGTGTTTGATTGCAAGTGAGCATTACTAAACACATATATTCTATAAGCTAAACACATATATTCTTTTAAGTGTAAATATTATCATAATGTATAAGTTCAATAAAGAGAGGCATAGGAGCAACTCACCTTCACATGTGGTCATTTGCAGCAGGTCTGTGCTTTTATGAAGACAGGGGAATAAAATGCTTAGCAATCCAAGCCGATTTCCGGCCAGGCTTCCTCCGGGTGACTTTTCCAAATAAAATAGCTCTTGAACTTTAACCCACAGCTTCCGTGGAAATTTAGAAAAATCACACGCTGCAAAACAAGAGAAGAGAAAGAAAAAAAGAAGCAGAGAGCATTCAGTAAATAGATTTATCTTTTGTGAGAAATGTGATTGTGTGTGCTTTAATACATGTTTCTTTTTGAATTTGCACTACTGTTCTCAGTTTTTATTCTGTATTAATTTTATTATTTATGGAGCATTTTTAAAGCTTTTTTTTGTTTAAATGCGCTACATACTTCATACATTTAAAATTTAAATCAGGAACTTCTAAAAACACACACCTAGTCTGAAAGCTGCATCAAAACAACAGTCAACAGTTTATCACCATTATATTAAAGCGATGGCCCTAATTTGACCTCATTGCCTGGAAAAAGGGAAGTTAAGGTTTAATTTTAAATCCCCGCAGGGTAAAGCTAACCTCACATTAAAGAACCTAATCCGTTTCATTATGTTTCATTTTGTAAGGCGCGGGCCTCGGAGGACTTTTAGAGTAATTAACTGTGAAATGTTAATTAATAGTGCATAAATGACCCATGAGGATGCTCACAAGACATTAACTATTTGCTGGTCTTATGGATATAGAGCTGAAGTAAAGTTTTGCTGTGGTGATGTGATGTTATAAACTATTCTGTGTTGAAGCTGAGGTTAAAGAAATCATCCAGCCGTGGATTTTATGTGTACTAACCATCATAGACGAACAATACAGTACATAAACAGTTAATGATATATAGCTTTCCACCTAAAGAGTTCTTAAAATACAAAGATTTTATTAATAAAAAGCTTCCAATTGAGTGTATTTCTGTTGATGACATCACAAGAGGCACAACAACTGAGACGATCTGGACGCATTAGCAGATGCAATGTGGTTTATGAACATTTTTGCTCCGTGATTTAACATCTCAAAACCAGGTGTTCCTCTGTCTTTGCCGGGACGTTTGTCTGATTTCACTCCCCGACTCAGACCCGGTTCCTGTCTGACTGAGGAGCGGCTCGGGTCTGAGGACACACAGCTCCGGTAACCACTGCAGCGCAGCCCAGAATGCAAATAAAACAGGGAAATCTGACTCAGGCCACATTAAACTCAGATTGTTTCGAAACTGTTGTGCTTTAAAATGCACCAACTATGTGAAAATGTGTAGACAGTTAGTTTTAGGTGAACTGCGAGCATCTTGTAACTCATCTACACACACGGCGCCTCTGCAGCAGCTCCAACCAAATGGGTGAATGATTTGCAATCCTGTGCAGTTGTGATTGCTTTAATCTGCATTCCGGAACATAAACCCTGAAAACTATTCTACATTTACTGAATAAAATCTCTGAAATAAAGCTTTGACAAGAGCATTACATCATCTATGTGCAGAAAGCAGAGGACTGCCTTTCCTTTAATTAAATGTTTCACTGACCATGGTGGATTTATTTCAACACAAACTTTGTTAAAACACATATATTTATCTTTGGGGGGGTCTAAATGTTGTGTTTACAGACAAAATATAAAACTCCACCTGTGAGATTTAATGTTAGCAAAAAATATGACAAGACAGAGAGGATATGACTGAAATAAATTGCTGATTCAGAAGCATTTCCATTTGAAACAAAAAGAAAGATATAATTGACCAAACTCAAAAAACTACAGCTGCCTTTTAACCTGTGTGCTTACAAGCTTGTTTTTGGGATGGAAGATTTTACATGTTCATTATATGTTAAAGGAGTTTAATGCAAACTGATACACAAGTACTTATTAACTACCCATTGCGCATAGTCTTTAATTTACACTGATTAAAAACACAGCCAAGCAATACGGCACAAATTTCTGCAGCAGAATTTCACAAAAAACACTGAAAGGGAACGAAAAGCTAGTTCTGCTTTGTGTGAAATTAGACTAACAACCTCATATGTGCCAGAACAATCACTCTAGTCCTCTGGTAGAGGACACTACTTTTTATGGATTTTGACTTTAATTCAGAAACACTTCTGATGAAAACACCAAGAAATACCAAGAAACATAAGCAAAACAAACTGATAAGTTGTTTCCTGTGATGTCACCAGTGAAATTTTAAATCTAGTAATTAATGTATTACGACTAATCTAAACTATTTAAAGCCAGTTTGGCTGATTATACAAGAAAGTAGAGTGATGTGTAAAACCATTCCTCGCTGTAACAGTTTATAG
Organism: Poecilia picta; assembly: GCA_033032245.1. NCBI lineage: Eukaryota > Metazoa > Chordata > Actinopteri > Cyprinodontiformes > Poeciliidae > Poecilia > Poecilia picta. The sequence continues at coordinate 18,413,875 of CM065357.1, read as the reverse complement.
AGCCTCGCTGTGTGTAACCCTGATTAGTTCAATAACAGCCAAGCAGGTCACAGGTGCATGTGGCGTCTTCACATGCACTTTGCCTGTTATAATCATAAAAACAGGACGTTTTATCTAGTAACTATCTCGCTGTGAAGTAAGGCAGGTTTGGCAAGTGTTAAATTACAGCAAGTACTCTGAGGTCTGCTGTTAGCTAAAGGTAAGAACTGAATGACATTAGCTCCATGCTAGCCAGTGGTCGCAGGCCGGGCCCTTTAAAAACACAAAACTGTGAACAATTTTAGCAGAATAATTCTATCGTTTGTAAGTTTCTTATATCGTTTTTCTAACCTTTGTTTTATTTCAAATCGAGACGTCGTTGTTTCAACTTATGCGGCTTGACTGTGCAACTGATATGTAGCATTGGAAGCTAACGTGGTGCGCTGGAGGGCGTTTATTTCACCTGAGAGCGCACACCGGTGCTGCTGTGCGGGGCGGGGACGTAAAACCTTCATGTGAACAGCAAAACCAGATTAAAGGATTTACAACAGCTGCCTTTTTCATCCAGGAGACTAAACGCGCGGCTTTATTAATTACTAATCACTTAATGTAAAAATAAAATGCACAAACAAAGGTGAGCGCATAGTTTCTATGCCAACAGTCCTACAGTTCATACAATTGTTGCCATAAAAACATAAAGTTGGTTTCTAAGTTTCACTCTCGTATTCGGTTTCACTGACCACCTTGACATGATTTGAATGCAAAAATCAAATTATCCTCACACTGTAACGTGATCTTCCTAATGTAAAGTTGCTTTCCTTTGCAAGCCAGTATTACATCTCTGAATAAGTGCAGCAGCTCTATCACAACAGTTACGTCTGACCATTAACATATTATAATTATTTGAATCACAAATATAGCTACCGAGTAATAAATATGGAGTTAAATACACATTGTAATGTAAAACAACTCCATTATTTTTCAGGAAAGCTGCAAACCGAGGCAGTGGCTAAAAACGGTCCTCGCAGGTGTTAAAATCTCGAAACCCCGTTTAGATGGGAGGTATTGAGTTGCCATCTGTCACTTACTCCCACAAGCGTTCCGTATCACACCTTCCACACTATTTCATGGTTTTTAAATTCAACTCTTTGTGAGGTTTAACTTCATCAAAATACAAAAAAAAAAAAAAAAAAAACCGAAGAACTATGTTTAAGTGAATGTGGCCTGGGTGTGTTCGTGAAAGTTAAATCTTCTCAAGTTGTCAGCATAACCATTAATTCCGCCTCCCTTAATCACATTTAAACGCACTTAACATCGCCCATCTTGGATCTCCAGGGTGGCAGATCGGGCGCTTTATTCGCCGCCTGTCCACTCAGCCTGTCAGCTCCCCGGCTAAAAAAAAAAAAAAAAACATCGCCTCGGCTTCAGCCACGGTTAGCTACAGGCAAAAAAAAAAAAAATGGCACACCGCCAGGCGGCAGCGACAGCGGGGTAAACACCGCAAATACACTCGTACCCTATCCGCCCGGGGGGGGCAACAGTATATGGAAATGCATTTCATTCATAAAGCAGTTCGTTACACAAAAAAAAGTGAATTTTAAAGGCTTCAACTTACATGGGCGCTGAGACGGTTGTGTTGATGACCGTTCATTTCTCCCGATGATCGACACTCCCACGGTGACGTCAAATAGCGTGCTCAACGTCAGGGTATGGCAAGCGATTGTAACACATAATCAACTCAGCTGTGATTGCTTTTTTTCTGCATGAATACGCCCTTTGCGTCGTGACGTCACGCAGGACCATTACACTGTTTCCGAAAAATGATTTTTGGCCAAAAGTGGAAGTCACAAAAAAAAAAAAAAGACTTAAACCATTATTTTTAATCAATCAATCAATCAATCAAATTTTATTTGTATAGCACATTTCAGCAGCAAGGCATTTCAAAGTGCTTTACACAATTTAAAATTAAAATAAAAACAGAAAGAGACAGAGATTTTGAAAAAGATTTAAAAAGATGAAAACATCATTAAAAGTAAAAATAAAAGCATTTAAAAACATCAATCCACATGCCCTTATGGGGTCTCCTGGAACAGAGTTTTAGCAGAGCAACATCGTACAAGGATTCTCAAACCTCAGTTTTTGTATCTTACAAGGATTCTCAAACCTAAGACATTAAAACCCACAATTTAGCCATAAGCAACTCTAAACAGGATGGTTTTAACTTGAGATTTAAAGGCACTCAGTGTTTCAGCTGTATTGTAAAGTGCTTACAAGCTGGATGCACAGCAAGAAGTCCTGATGTTTTTAAAATATAATAGAGGAAATGTGAACTATAGCATCAAGTTAAAGTTAAATATTTGCATGCAAACTTAAACAGTGCTAAATAAAATTAAAATAAACTATTCAATAGGGTCAAAGTTAAAACATAAGAAAAATAATACTGTCTAGTCATTTTTTAAAAAAATAGAATATTCTGGCCAACATCAATAGTAGTCATTTTAATAAATGTACAAAATGTGTATATTTTGCATAAAAGATTTTTACAAGCAATGAAAAATTGCACACAATAAAATTAATAATAGTGATGTTATTTGAAATAAAGAAAAACTGTGCATATGTAAACATGGACCTTTGTTCAATTATAATGTAGCAACCTGTCCCTGGAGAAATTATCTAGCTTATTAATAGCTTTATGCATAGGGTTGGAGACATTCTCCAACAGTGATGATGTTTTTTCCAAATGTTTTTTAAGTGTTATGCCACAATACGTGTACAACCTAAAGAAAACTTTTACATCTTGGTTGTCACTGACCTGACCTCATATGCTCTCAAACTATGTGTTGATTGTTTTATTAAATGCAACATGCATTTATTTAAAAATAATAAAAAAACAACTTATTGTCTATGAAGTCAGACTTGAAAATTTGAGAATAGTTATTTCCTTTAATTTTTTTAAGTATGTAAATTAGAGGTAGTATAGAGATATAAAATGCTAAAATTGTATTCCAAGATGTATTAAAAGCCCGATAAATATGAATGGGGAAGTGACATTTCTCTTACACAGAACATACTTTGATTCTGAACAGCTGAAATGGTGACGCTCATCCATTATATGATCAAATGGCTTGCCATATAATCCCAAGGTGAGCAACTCGGCAAGCAAGTTTACCTGATTGTGCTTTCATCAATATGGACACAGTCAAGTTTCTTTTCTTCAGCATTCTTACCGTGTTAAGAAGTAAATCATACATTTAGATGACTGATACCTAAAGTAGTTAATAAGTTTCACATAAAGCGTAATAAATTGTCACAATATATACCAGTAAAAAAGGAACTAGAAAGAAACATTACACACAAATGAGGGTATGAATAGAGATTGCTCTGGAATATGCAGTGTCAGATTTTCCTAATAACAGATTAAATATCACATTTTCAAGATGCCTTTTCATTTTAAAAGAGTTTTAAAACATGATGTGAAACTGTCAGCAAAAGAAATGATCAAAATTTGTTTTTTTACAGATTTATATTGTTCAATGGAGACTAAATAGATCATGTCACTAAAGTAATCTTAAAATTAACACTTTTTGGCATCTGTGTAAATACATAAAGTGTAAATACAGTTTGGAGGTTGTACATCAGACAATGACTTTATGAGAAAGCTCAAGATGTATTGCTGCTTTGTGATAAATATGAATTCCTTCATGTTATTTCCTGGGGTTACAATTTGTGTAAACATCTGAAGAAAAGACATTCCACTTAATTAGCATAAAACCATTGCCAGCATGCCCAGGTGGGCCCCATATGGGGGAAAGGTGGGCTGACATGGGTCCCATGTGGGTTTGTCCGCAGGTTCCACAATGACCCCACATGGGTTTGCCCATGTAGGGCTACGGCCCACATGGGCTGAAAACTTGTTTAATGCAGGTTAAACTCTTTGCTTTATATTTTTATTGGAAACTTAAAGAGCTCTGTTACAGGAATAAGCCATGTAGGGCCCTACACTATGTAGGGCCATCGTGGAACCCGTGGACAAACCAACTGGGACCCATATGTCAGCCCACCTTTCCCCCATATGGGGCCCATCTAGGCATGCTGGCAGGGCGTTACTGCCATTATTGGAACTTGATATTACACGTGGAAGATCAAATTCCACCTGGGGAGATAAAAATGATCTGAGAGAATAATCATGGCAGCTCAGGGGTGACAAACACACAAAGATAAAAACTGTTACGATTTCAAAAGTATCCTTTCAACTGAGCAATTAAAAGAAAGCAAGGGCTTGACTTTAGAGCGTTATTTCATTCGGTCTTTTGAACAAGCTTATTTTTTCTGTCCATTTTGCTTATTTTGGCTTTAAAGTTATAACCCTAATCGGCAACAAGACAGGATTAAAAAGGATTAAATATATGGAACAGTACTCCATCCAGGTCAGGATTTGTTCCCTTTAGCTTTGATAGTCTAATAGATTTGCAACAAATTAGAAAGTCAAAAAGTTCAGTAACGCAACCCACAAACAGAAACTTGTGAAAATGATATAAACCTTAATTACAGCTAAAACCCAAAAACATGTCACCTTAGTGAGTACAGCATCATGTACATTAGTATTGAGTCAGTTTTGCAAGACTTACTGTATCAACATTATGAGAATGAATGTCTGCAGTGTCCAGGATGCCCACACTGCTTCAGTATTGACCTGTTGTAGTTTCCCTTCTGAAAGTGTCAGTGACCAACACTCAGTCTGTATACAAACTGGGTCAGTTTGGCCATTGAGATTACATTTGTTGTGCACTGGCACCAATATAGATCAACTTTATTCAAATGACTTTGGATCGTGTTCCTAAGACATTTTCAGTACAATTAGATGCACTTGTATTTAAACATATTTAGCATTTTGGAATATCATGTCAATCCCACAAAGCAAACAGAAGTTCACATTATAAAATACAAGGATTTCCATTAAAAAAAAATAAACAGACCAAAGTAGGTTAGTAGAAAATGCATCTTCAACCTTTATTTTCCAGATGAAAGTATTTTTTGTTTTCAATTTCTTGCAAGCTGTCTGACCGCAAACATTTTTATTCCGTAGTTGAGTAATCTGCAGAAATCAGTGGCAGTAAACCAATCCATGATGGTCTGAGATTTTCTGGCAGAACCCTGGTCAGATGTTTGTTGGAGTTCAACCTTGATTAGGAAGGAAGGGGTGGAAAACCTGCATGGCGTGGTAGACAGGTTGATGCTGCGGACCTGATGGAGCTGGGTGTGAAGAAGTCATCACTGGAGAATTGAAGAAATGGATGTATGGAAACCTGCTTGGGAACATATACGGGGGTATAACAGGGTGTTGTTGGTATAAAGGCTTTTCAGGAGGAGGTGGGTCAGTGGAAGCTACTGGAGCAGGAGCATTTTGCAACTGGGAATGATGACTGAAGGGATACCACATGGGGATCTGGAAGACCTGAGGATGGAGATGCTGTGGTTTGGGTCCTGCATCGGCCACAGTTTGTGCCTGTGGAGATTGTGGGTATTTAGAAAACTGTGCAAAGGGATACTGAAGCAGCGCTGGAAACTCTGGCTGCAGGAAAGGCTTCTCACTCCCTGTTGGAGCAGGTGTGGTCACAACAGCCTCTGTGCTTGTTGCAGGAAGTGGTATGGGGGTTGTTGTTGGCAGAAAAACTCCAGGCATCATGCGAAATTCTTGGAAAAGTGGAACTGGATACAGAGACAGTGGTGTCTGAGGTGACCGGAGTCGACTTGTGTGTGCATTTCCATCTCTATGTGGATGCGCTGGTGATTCAGATCCAGGAAAAATATAGAAGTTGGGCAGTAAAGGAGGGCTCCGATTTTCAGGGATCTTTTGGGTTTCTGAAAAGCCTGCAGCTACAAAGGAAACCGGCAACGGAGCCACAAGCCCAGGACTTTGTGTTGACTGCGATTCTAGGAACTGCGAGAATATTGGCAATTGAGGGAACTGAAGTTGCAGGGCTTCGTTGCCGTCAATAGAGGGTGCAGCTCTTCCTGTGGTGAGTTCAGAGTTTGGTACTGGAGGACAAGATGCTGCCAGTTCAAAATCTGCCCACTGAAGAGAGAGTAAATACTCCCCATCCTGCAACACAAGATGCAATCAGAAGCAAATCTATAGCTCAGTTTCCATGTTTGACCACAAGAGGGCCTCATCATACCTTGATCTCTACACACAAGTCTTGGTCGTAAGGTGCAAGGAGCGTCAGTTCACCAAAAGACTCATTGAAAGTCAGTCTGCAGCTACTGCATGCTGATGACAAAGGCTGCCATGTCCTAGACACTGCAACAGGATTAACACAAGAAATTTAGCCAAATGCGTTTTAATAGCTAGAAGGTTTTAAAAGTATTCTTCAAGATGCACAGAACTAATGTCCATTACTGGTAACATTTAACCTCCATCCTGACAAATTAAAATTAGTAAAATAAAGGCTACAGACTGCTTTGCAAAATACCGTTAACATTTCACATTGCAACCAGAGTGGATTTTACATTTTAAAAAAATCGATACAAACTTCTGATTGTATTGGATAAATGTCAGTATTAAACATTTTCAAGTCTCCGCATAAACCAAATTTGTGAAAAGTCATTTTAACCTCGTTTGTATAACCTCCGTTTTTAGAAAGAGCAATTACTCATTGTCCAGAGACGACCGATGAAAAATTAAGGGGCATTTACAAAAATGTATTTTCTGGATTGCGCTGCCTTCAGCTCCTTGCATCCTCCCACCAACTCCAACTAGATTCCCTGTCCCTGCTGAAATTAGGGATCCCCACAGCATGATGCTGCCACTACCATGTTACTCTGGGGAATATATTTGGTGTGCAGCATTAGTTCTCCTATGTGTATTTTTGCCAAAAAGTCAAAAAAGGTTATTTTAATCTCATCTGACCAGAGGATTCTCGGTCACATGAAGCAACAGTCAGCAAAACCAAAAAAAAAATTTTTGGCTTTCCCATAAATTATGTTCTTCTTGCCAGCTTCCCATGAAGGTCAGATTGAAGCAAACTACTAATAGTTATCCCATAAACAGATTTTCCCACCTGAGCAACACATCTCTGCAGTTCCTCCACAGTTACGAGTTCCTCTTAGATAAAATCCTCAATTGCTTTCATGTGGTAATATATTACATAAAATACACTGATGTTTGTGGTTGCAACATAAAAATATTCAAAAGGTTACAACTACTTTGCAAATCACTGCTATAAACACGACATACCTTTTACTGTGAGTTCATTTGCTGGAACGCCGCGAATTGTCACCATCATCTTGTCTGGAAAGCAGAAAATGGAGGGCAGTGGCAACATACCATGGCAGGACATGGTCATCGGTTCCCCCCATAATCGCAGCGGTAAGGAATATTCATCCCCCTGTGGAAAGGAAGCCCGAAGGAAGGTTGACCTTATTTTTATCATGTTAAAACAAAATCTGGCCCAGCGTAGAATAAAACTTCTACCTGCTTGTTAACATGACAGCCCTGATAGGAGGCCGCATACTGCACATCTCTGCGGGATCGCTTCACAAAAAAGCCGCATGTAGAGGGCATCTGGGACAGAGGAGTAAGAGGTTCCTCACCTGTTTGAAATTCAAAGATGTTAATCCTCTCTTTGTATACTGAACAGCAGTTCTGACTCTGTACAAAATAAAAAAGGGACCAACCGCTGTCAATGAGAAAATGATGAGCTCCTCTCCGTTTGACAGAGAGGGTCATCTGGTTGCTGCCACAATGCACTGATGGAGCCAGGCGCTTCAGCTTTGCAGAGTGCAATGCTAAAACACAAGTAGACATTAAACCAAAAACTTCTGTCCAAAGTAGATTTGCTATAGTTATACACCCAAGTGTCGTTATTCATTTAATTAAAAAGCAGGGAAGCAGTTGAATAGCTAAAAGGTAAACTGTTCCAAAAAAAAAAAAAAAAAAAAAAAAGTACAAAATATTTCCAGGTTACCATTAGTCCTGCTAAATTCTTCAAATGCAGGCCTATAAATCTAGAAAACATTTACATTAACTTTGTAAAAGACTAAGTGATATTCTGTATATGCCAAAAAAATAAAATACAAAAAGCGCTGATTGTGAAATTCCCTGCAGCTCATTATTAGCAGCCATTTGCATTGTGTTTCCAAAGTTACAGCAGATCAGCAACACTAACAGGGTCAAATAAATGTTTCACTTTAAGAAATAAAAAAACAAATCCCTTAATAATTGTAACAACCAATACACAATAAATGTCATAAAGCCATCTACCTAAATTAGTTGGTAAGGAACAGTGTTGGAGTCTTACTAAAACACATTTTTTGCAGAATAAAAACATTTGTTCATTATTTTATCCAGTTCATGGTACACACTGTAGCTGAAGGCTTTCGTTTGGTCATTTATTCATACAGTTTGCATTTGAGACATTTGACAGACATCAAGGCATGTTTGTTTAGCTCATTTTACAAGATTGCTGTACAAAAATGTGCGGCAGATTGTAGCGTTAGGTCAGACTCCAAAAGGCCTGATTTAATATCCCAGTAGATAGACATTTTGTAAAATGCCCTGGTTTCCTCAAGTTAATTTTCATCATGATGGACATGAGGCTTTTCTGGTACAATATGCATTATTTAAAAAAAAAAAAAAAAAAAAAAAAATCATGACAAAAAGTATTTAGTGGTACTTTAGTCCATAAAATTCCTTTTGAGGAAATGGTAACTCAATTGAAAAGATGCTTGTATCAAAAACGAGACATTTGGAATCATAAAGTATAAATTTGCTCTGCCAGGGTTAATTTACATGATGCTCTCACCATTAATTCATTTTACCCCATGGTGAAAGATTAAAAAACGCTTTTTTCATAAATCATCATAAGTCGCTACACTATTGAAAGCATTTCATGTGACGTACAAACACAATTGCTTAAATATTCAGGAATATATTTACATGTTAATAAAACTCACCATTGGTGGAATTAAAGTCTCCCTTTTGGTTATACTTGAAGGTCAGTGAACCAGGTTCACCTTTCCGACCAGAACCCACCCGAATGAGGTGATGGCTGCCTGGGACTGATGCAGGTCTTTCCTCCTCCGCTTCACCAGGGAGTCCAGCACACACAGTGCAGGACCTCAGGACGATGGTCAATGCAAAATACGACAAAACACTCCTCAAAGGCATCACACCTCTTCAGACTGTACAGATTGTAAAAACTGCAGCTAATCGCCAGGAACTCCGTGGCGTCCAAGGACCGAGCATATAATATACTGTGAAATTGATTAACCAATCAGGCAGCGGTACGTCACAAAGCACACCTGTCTGTATTGCAGCGCTGTGATGATCACGACTAAGATATTGTGTTTGAGTGAAAAAATAAATAAACATAAAATCTGGTTGAATTTTGAGAAATAACATTTAAAAAGAGAGAGAGAGTTAAGATTCAATCTAAACATGATGCATGTTTGTGACCGTTTACTTTTTATGTTATGAAGATATTTTGAATTGATATATTATGTTACATTATTGATAGTTTGGCTAACTTTAAATGAAATCAATCAATCAAATAAATTTATCATCAATTTATTGAACACATAAAAACATTAGATAGTGTTTGGGATCTTTAACAGACAAGCATGTAAAAACAGAGACACACGAAAGATCAAACACATAAAATAAAAACAATTATGTTTTATAATAATATCCTTTATAATAATATCCAACAGCTTTAAACAGATGCATTTACAAAGGGATGATTTTCTTTGTTTCTCAGTTCCCTCTGCATGGTTTCTTTTGCTGTCATACTGCAGCTGAGATACCACTCCAGTTTCTGCAGGTCACAGCCTGAGCACAACACTCTTTCACAAATCTTCACAGTATCTCAGAGAAAATCACAACAAACAGTGTTTCCAATATTAGCATTCTCACCATATGAGCTGTGGTTGAATGATCCTCTCCTTCATTTTACTCATGAACAAGCAGGTTGTTTTCACTCAACTCAGGCCTTGGTTTGTTTGACATCTTCCCTACACTTTTGTTCAATATTCCTATGAATGAGAAATATACCACTTTTGTGGCTTCATTTGCAAATTTAAATGGCCATGTTTAACTCTTTTGGGGTGCACAGTTGTGTTGACATCAATAACCTGAGTACACAACTTTGAGAGAGCCCAGTGGGATGAAGGTGAAAATGTTTTTCCAAGGTCAACTGGCTTTGTGTCAGAACTGTTAAAGTTCATTTAAAGTATAATTTACTTTTGTTTCTTTTGTACATTTTAAAATCAATCAACCAAACAAAATTTTAAAAATGTACATTTTTCTAAAAATCGAACTTATGAAAATTGAAGGTTTTCATAAGTTGAAAACTTATGGTGAATCCTATTTTCAATAAGATAGTTTTTTTAATATGTGAAACAATGAATACATTTTGCTTGACGAAGACTCGTATTAGTCCTAACATTTTCTCCTCTGCACCTTTTACTGGTTGAAGAGCCACGTCAATGAAATGTCTCCTTTGTCCCATGCAGTGGTGAAACAAATGAGTCAGTGTGCAAACCATCTTGTTTATTTAAAATATTTAAAAACTATAAATAACTTGTTCAAAGAAAAGCCTGAGGAGAAAAAGCAAAGGCCAAATGCTTTGAAATGTTAGTTGTGAGTCAGAGTCCCTGGCATTTCTCAGAATAACAAACAGATATCAAGAGTGTGATATATATATATATATATATATATATATATATATATATATATATATAATATATATATATATATATATATATATAACTGATAACCATTGAGTGGGTTTGACATTATATATTTAATTCATTTTCTTTGTTTACAAATACAACATAAAATCCTTTGAGCATTTATAACTAAACAAATCTGATACAAAAAAGTGTAGAAATATGATGGACCTTGATAAAAAAAACTCTGTTCTACATAACACCAACTAAAACTCTAAAACTATCCAAAAAAAAAAACCAGTCTGTCCATTTGTACTTTGCTTTCCTTTCCTTTCAGATTGTGTCCTAAAATAAAAACACACCAGAGAAGACTTAAGAGAATAAATCTAAAATCTACAGAAATATTGGCGTTATAATTACAACTAAACTGGCCTTTCCTAGAAATTAACAAAGTTTTCATTCAAAATTAGACCTTTACAAGTTGAATAGTTACACATATAGGAAACCATCTTTTGCAACAGTTTTATACTTAATGCAGCATAACATTGTGAGTTTAAAAAATAATAATTTTGCATTTTTAAAGACTCCGCCCTAATGAGCCTAGAGATCGGTAACGTCATCATCAGACCAGTCATTTTGGAGCATCACTCCTGTAAATTGTTCTCCCGTTGGTTCAGCAGCTGGAGATCCAATCCTGCTATTAAAATCTGGTGTGGCATTTACAGACTGTGCTGGCTCCTTGGCCTGGAAATGGTCTAAAGATGGAGAAATGGACTCTGTGTCCAACATCCACCCATATCCAATGTAGGCTGGGGGAAACGTTGTTGGTCCCCTCGCTCCATCTGTGCTCAAACTTTGAGTCCAAGAGGGAGGAGGAGGCGTGAAAACAGCCCCAGCTACGAGCTGCCCGTGGTAAAGGGCGTTGTCAATGCTGAGCCTGAGGTTGATGGGAGACGGGGGTCGCATGTCGAACTCTATAAGTGAAAGGACACATTCTCGTTCACCAACTTTCTGCCACAGCAGCGCAGTCTGAGAGTCAGAGCTGCTGATGCTAACAGGATCAGAACTGTAGTCCAGTTTAGAGGGAGCCTGCTTATCATCATGCAGTGCATTATTGCTGATACCAGATCTAGACAGGCTATGCTTTGCAATGTTGTTTGGCATCAAGTCTTCCAAGGATTTTTCTGATTTTCCCCTCAGGCCTCTTCGCATGCTAACTGAAATTCTTTGCCACAAGCTTTTCTTTACTTCCTTTTTAGAGATGTTATCTCTACCCTGTAAATCAGCGCCTCTTGCTTGGCCTTTAGATGGCGTCCAGAAGACCCAAGATCCAAGAAAAAAGGACAGAGAATCCCCATGCTAACTCAAAAATCCTGCCCCAGAACTGACTGAGCCACCAACCCCAGCTAAAGCGCCTCCAGCTCCCCAGGAGCCCGTAGAGCCAAAGAACAGTGTATATCTGAATGCTGCAACAAAGCACACCAAGGAAGGCGCACACAGCTGTCACTCGCTTCCCGAGCCTCTCTGTCCTGTGAGAGGGAACCCACTGTGGGACTGCAGATCTGGAGAAATGTTGTGAGTGGGAGAGGGACTTGGTGAGGATTGCCAGGCAGAAAGGGATACCCCAGCAAAGGGAGACAGTCTGCAGCAAAAGAGGGAAAGCTGGGGGCAAGGTTGAAGAGTACAGATCGGCTAAAAGTAAGAAAGTGCAGTGCGATATACCGAGTACGCCAACCACCCATGGGGAGTGCAGCTTTGAAGGGAAAGATGTTACTTTTATCCCTCGGAGCGTGACAAGAGCAAGGACAACCTGCACCCACAGAAGAAGCTGCAGAGGAATATTATGTAGAGCTGCCAGTGCGGCATGAGGCAGGATCTGACGGGTACCGTAAGGATCGACGAGAAGGAGGGTTGTACGCAGCGCACCTGCTACGGCAAGGAAACCATTAGAAAGTGTGAGGGCGTCACAAAGGGTATGAGGAAGAGTGCACGCTCCAGCAATTCCCAAAACCGCCAGAGCTGTTATCAACACGAAAAGGCTTGCAGATCCAAAGACATGCAGCTCCCAAGCAAATGCCAGAGTGCGGCTCATGTCATCCCACAGCAGGCTGGTGCCATTGAAGCTGTTAAAGATTGTGCAAGGCGAGACGCCGAGCACGCATGGGCTCCCAGGTCCAGACAAGCTGGGATTATTCACAAAGGTAAACACACTGGTTTGGACTGGGATTCTGGAGTGGTCTTCACCTGAAAGAGAGAGATGTCTTATTTTTACACAAGAATTAGATAAAGAATAATTTCAGGTAATGGTCTTTCACAACCATGAGCTTGATTTGCATTCCAACTAGGGCTGCACCGATTACAGTTTTCTGGACGATCGCCGATTACTGATCTTTAAAAAGCTTGACCTACCGACTTCAATTTTGGCTGATTCGTCTGAAATGTTGCTAAATATAGCAGCAAAGCTGATGAGTTGGTAACAATAGGGTTACTATTGTTAACTGTGAACGTGGAGATGTGACCTGGTGGGCCGGTCTGTCAGTCAAATCTCTCTGACAGGAGAGCAGAAGAGGACTGAGGTTGATTTTTAGACCTTTGCTGAGGTAGATAATATTAGTGGATAAGATCAGCTTCATGTGTAAGTATCAACTGGTAACCAATCTTCCAAAATTAAGGAAATCAATGCTGATAAATCGGTGACAACAAATGCCAATAAACCCTCACTCAAATTCAGCAGTGAGAAAATATTGTATTTAAACGTTGCAGGTCAAAAGTGTATGAAGACAAGCAGCTTTAAGTAAACGGTGCAGCATTGGCTTTCTACACAACTGATACAGTTGTGTACATAATTTGATCTCCAGGTAACTTATATAGACACAGATTTTTTTTTCTTTCTTTTTTGAGCATGCCATAGGAAAAAATCAGTTTTCCATTTCTCGCCTGCAGTGCCACTGCTTTACAAAGTTTAGCATGTTGCATTGTAACCGTTGCAACTTGGAGCCACCATGTTTATTGGACATGAGTAACTTTGCCACAAAATGTGGGTAAATGTTACTCAAATCTCACCAATGAGGCAGTAATGAAGTTCAAATGAGACTGACATTAGGTTTCTCTGACAGCCACTTTAAAACATTAAACCACATGGTTTACACTGTATGTAAACTTTTACATACAGTAAAAATAAAGATGTCTTAAGAACATGTAATTATTCTGCCATTTAGCAAATTCTAATAATTTTGTTAATCTTAACGAATACAAAAAACTAATTCAACTTGAGTCCATGTCAGATGGTGATGAAAAAGGTTATAACTTTCAACATACAGTTATTTACTAAATTAGAAAATCCATTCCAATTTGTTGGACTAAAAGTACCTCACATTTCTATATTAAAATGTTTTTTTTATTGGTCTGATGTAATATTTGAATCTTAAATCTCATGTTTTCATTGACTCGGGAGAAAATACTTAAAATTGATCAGAAACCAAAGGTTTGATATTATCAATCTGTGTGCAGTTAATCTATATAATGTGCTTTACTAAGTGACTTGGGTTGCTGAAGTAAATCAACTTTTCAGTAATATTTCAATTTACTGAATACGACTGTAAATATCTGGATTTAACTGCATATTATACCAGTCAAACATTCTAATAATCTGAAGGATTAAAATGAGATTATAATGTGCTTGAGTTTAAATCAAGTTTACCTTTCTGCAAGTCATCATCCAGAGGCTCACCCTCAGAGATCTCAGTGGAGCGTTCAGATCCTGGAACTGAGACTTTAGTTTCGTCTGCTCCTTGGTTGTAGACACTTAGTGCTGGTCTTGCGGTTAATGTGATTCCAGTTCCTGAGTGGTTTTCATTGTTCAGTCGCTCAGACTCCTTTCGGACTGCAGTCTCCTCGTTGCTGAGCTCCAGTGAAGTCAGGATGTCAGCAGTCTGTCCGCTGCCCTCCACAAGGTTCTCTGAATCAAATGTATCTTTGCCGGCTACATTTTTCAGCCTGTCAGTGTTTCCACCTGTACTTTGAGCTGCTTCGACCGTATCAGAGGCAGCCAATGAAACCAAAGTTTGAGTGAGACCTTCAGGTGAACAGAGAGATGCAGTTAGAGCGACGAAAAGAAAAGTTGAGAGACCCATTTTTGTTGATTTACAGCCACGGTCTGTGGAGACAAAGCAAAAAAGAATTGGGGATTAGTCATCGCATCTTTAAGAGAATTTCTTTTTGAAAGCATCCTTCATTAAAAGCCTTTTTTCACAAGGAACAAGTGTTTTACAGTCTACTATTTAGGATAATTGCCAATGTGTTGATAGTAGAAAGATTTCAAAGGTTAAGACTCATTTAAACAGAGATATCCAAGATGATCATGTGTTTTAATCCTGTAATTCCCTGAGTAATCCAAAGGGTTTACAATCCACACAGCATCTGTTTGACCCAGCAAAAAAATAAAATAAAATAGAAAAAGGAGTAAACATAGAGGTTCACAGTACGAGTCCGAACTATTTGTGCTGTGTGGGGTATAAATGTTGTGATGACACTTGTGTAAAATGTATAATAAAATGTACAATGACTACGTCTGCTTTTACAACTTCTTACTGTAACATAATCAGGTACTTTGACTTTTAGATCCAACAGCAGTTGAGATTAGAATATAAACTTAAACACTTACAGTTTAGGTAGAATAAAATTAAATATTGAGTATCCAAAAGAAAAAAAAACTGAGATTATTGTCCATTCAATTTAATCATTTACAAAATAGTATTTTTAGCAGAATGTGAAACAAAATATTTATTGTTCCCACATTTCAGTATTCCGCTGCAAGAACAAAATAACCTAAAAGCAAAAACTGTTTATTTAAGCCTGCATGATAACTGCAGAGGTACCTGTTGCTCCTGACAATCCTCTGCCTTCCTCTTCAGGGTTTCAGTGGTTGTGCTCCATCTTCACTGCTGCAGGGCTTCTCATTGATTTCTACTGTGGAACATAAACGTCTCACTGAACACAGAAACTGAACAGAGGGTTTAGAGGCACGCTCGCAGACTTCTACCCTTTCAAGCCGACGTCTTAGTCCTCTTACTGCACCAGCTGCTTCCTTGACCTTTTCCCATCCAGGATGACCTGAATAACTGCAGCTGCTTGTGAAATGTAAAAAAGTCTATGAAAATCAGCTGAAAAAGTTGCTTTTTCTTGTTTTGCAAATTACAATTTATAGCTTTTTTCTTTCTTTTTGGTTAGTAAAAGCCTGCAAAAGCCTCACCTGACTTTTTACAACATTTGTTTGAAGGTAAATCCCTTTGCAAAGGGATTACTTTAAGATCCTTACAGTGGCACCGAGTCACATGAGGCGATGATGTGAAGCCAAGAAGACACGAGCACATGCTCAATTTATGACAACTATTATTTACACACGATACCATATTTGACACCTGGAATTAACTATGAACTGAGGATGGTCTGTGTGTTGGGTAATAAAACATAATTACGAATTGAGTGTCCTCTATCATTGATATGAAAGCAGTTTAATTGTTTTAAGTCCCAGTTACAAACTTTCATGTACTTTATTTAGATTTATTTGATAAACCAACACACAGAAGCACATTTTGAAAGCCAAATAATGCAAAGTTTTCAACAGTTTTTGCAAATAAAAATATGAAACATGTGGCTTGCATTTTCATTCAGGCCTGGTCCCTGGTGGTTTGTACCACATTTTGCTGCAATTACAACAATCAATCCTCTTAATTTAGACAAAATTATGGTGCATAAACAGACAGAACAAGAACAATAAAAAGAAAAAAAATTGAAAAAATATTTAATAAAATAATCAATCACTGACATATGCCAGTTGAATGTGCCAGTGATTCCACAAACTGGAGAAGAACCTCACTGAGCTTTGAACAGGACTGGTCGAAGTCTGAATGATGCTGTTTGCAGAGTCTGTTAATCTACACATACATCTGTGCGTAATGTTTCAAAGCACAGCAGCGCAGGCTGGTACTTTTCACTCCATACACTAAAACAAATCTTTCTGGAGGTTCCCTCATGGACACTGAAATTTTTGCCTGACCTTTTTGTCAACATACCTTACACTCAGACTGAACAGAGAATAACTGATTTGAAGTCTCGTCACAGATTCTCAGTTGGATTTACGTCTGAACATTAACGGCGTCATTCTAACTCATGTTTTGATTTGCTTTCCATTGTAACTCTGGCTGCATGTTCAGGATCATTGCTCTAATGGAATGTAAACCTGGGTTCCTGTCTCAAGTAGTTTCAATTCAAATGCATGTATGATTGAAATGAAATTATTATGTTTTTGTAAAATGCCTTGACATAGCATGCATCGTGATTTGGTGCTCTACAAATAAACTAAATTGAATGGAATTGAATTAAAATCCAAAATAAAATTGAGCAAAGTTTGGAGTATGAATACAGAAAACTGCACTGTACATCCTTTTTTTGGGGAAAAGTGACTTTAAGAGTAGATTACTTTTCACTTTTAGTTAAGTAATATTTTTATGAAGTATCACTACTTTTACTTGAGTAAAATTTCTGGATACGTTACCCCCTGCAATAACTGAATAAAGAAGAAACATGTTTCAAAGAAAAATGCATGAGCTACTGACACAGATATTGTTGCAGTGAGTCTTCTTGTTTAAAACTGTTGACTCTGTTGTATTATATTTTTCTCTCTTGATGTTTTCTGAACATGACGTTGATGAGAATGGGAATTTTTCTCCTCCATTGACTTACCCGGTTAAATAAAGTAAAAATAAATATACAACCATGTTATTATCTATATGCTGAGCTTGTCGTGCCATTTGGAAATAATGCAAAATTGTTTAATCTGTTTACTGTTTGAATAAATAATGCATGCAATTATATTATCTACTGTAAATATTGGTTTGAAACTGATTCGATAAACTGTTTATTCTTAAAATGTGTTATTTTGAAATTCATTTGTATTGCTTTATGTTCAATGTTGGTCTATAAAACACTGGAATATGCATATTATTTACTTTATATCTTTTTTTTTTTACTTTATCTCTAATAAAAATGCGCTGGAGCAATGCTGGGTTGTACTCTACCAACTTCTGCAATATTATATCCTACATTACATCAACAGAGTCCTTGCAGTATCGCAGACAATCTGCGGAGAGGGCTGATTTTAACTCTTGCCTGTCCAGGGAGTGACTGACTCTGCCCATTCAGAGGGCGCATCTATGTCGGTCCACCTTAAGAGCAGCACGGGGCAGTTTGTTGTGGAGCGAGCAGGGGGACGCCCTCAGTGGCGCATGCCTGGCGCTTTAAGGCAGACTGGGGAAGTTAGATTTTGTTAAAGGTATACACATTCAAATATTTACCAGGCTTCACGTTGGCTATTGAGGGAAGCACTTTAACAATAATGGGTCTCCAAATACATTTTTATTGGTTTTTGATCTATTTTATCACACCTCAGTTTAAGTAAGCTTTACTAAACGAGGATATTTGTAGATTTTGTAATGTAATTCTTTTCAGATGCTGTGTTACAGTATTTACATGTGGATATGTTGCACTTTTCACTTCCAATTTATCTCAATGTGGCGATACAGACATGTATAATTGTTTTAATACTCTGCATAAACCATCTTCATTATTCTTTAGGCACATCGTGTATTAACCCATAAAGAGGACTAGGTATTTGCATCATGCTACATTTTGGCCACAATGAAGTTCTGGTTTCAGTCACAGATGGACGCGCAGCTGGTTTGGGTCCCAGGATGGAAGAGACTCGGTTTAGGTTTGATTCTCGTCGCTTTCACGGCCCATACCGCCGACATTTTACTGCTTTCTGGACAGCATACCAAGGCGGGTTTTCTCAATATGCTTAGTGTGCATCTCAGAAATATTTCCTGGGATTTCAATCATTGTTGCGCTGGAGGAAACTCAGAGCAGAGCAGAGCAGCCCCCCGGATCCCAGCCTGTAAAATAATCAGACGTCAGAGACTCTTCGCCCCGCTTCACCGCTGCACTTACATTTTGTTATCGCGGTGTAATCACAGCCTTATTTGCGGGATTTCACGGCTGCTTACACGGCGCTATGTAGCGCAGCGAATGGCATGCTGGTGGTAGCTGTTAGACGTTTATCGGCTTTTTAATTTTAAACACCGTGCCTTGGCGGAAAGAAGAGGATTTCGTTTTATTTAAGGTAGCATGACAGGATCCTTCAGGCTGTCGAGCTAGCTGGCTAGCATTAGCTCAGTGGCTAGCTTAGCGTTCTGTTGTTGTAATGAATGGAGGGTGGCTTTGACGTTCGTTCCGGGGCAAACTTTGTTATTTAATTGTATATTTTGTGATCATATTTGTATTTTGATAAAGCAATATCAATTACACCAAACATTTGCAAGTCAGAATACTCTCCATATGGTTTGGGTCTTGCTAACACATAGCTAGCATGCTAATAGCTACCTCAGCCATTAACACATTTGATCTTCAATTAATTAAAACCACGTAAGCATATTTTTTAGTTAATTGGGTTGGTACTTTATACATATGTAATCGAAAGTCACCTAATGTAAACATGGAACCGTGTGCAGGAGATAATCTGATCGGAAAGTCCCAGAAAAAGTTGAATTTAGCGCATTAGCCTCAGTTGTTTTTCATAAGGTGCAACGTTCCTAAGCAGGAGTTTAGCAGATATTTTTTTTTCTGTTTAAGATGTTTTTTCACAAAAATAAAATCATTATTAAACATCTGTATATTTAAATCATCCTTTAAATGCGAACGATTGCAAGCATAACGTATGCTGTCATGTTTGATTTTTCATTTTTTATTTTGTAACTTTATTATTTCAGGTCAAGTGACAATGAACGAGCAGGAGGGCGGGGTGGTCTCATTTGACGAATATGTGCGGCAGAAGGCCCGCACTGTGCCTCAGCATAGGATGAAGGAGTTTCTGGAGTCCCTCGCCAAGGGCCCAGAGGTGCTGCAGGAGTTCAGCCAGCAGGGAGGAGGAGGAGCCGCGGCCACCACCACAACCATGGTGTACCAGCAGCAGGAGGCCAACTGCGTCTACACAGACAGCACGGAGGTGGCTGGATCCCTCCTGGAGCTGGCCTGCCCAGTAAGACCTGGCTGCTGTCGCTGTGAAAGGAAATGCATTTAGTCAGCTTTGACGAGGCCGGAGCTGATGGCAAAGGGATGGATGGTTTGCTAAAGCCATCATCCTTGTATGTAAGAGCTAAACAAGAAAAAATAAAGATTACAATCGTTTTCACCGTTTCCTGAAGCGCAGCTCGTCACATTGATACAATTCATTTCATTAATCATTAATTAAGCAGTCACAGAATCAAGGTGCCTAAAAACGTTAAGTCCTTGTTACCTTGTTCCCTTATTGGCTGGAGCTAAATTTAAGTTCCCTTTTATGCGTTTGTTCTGTTACCATGGATACCTAATACAGAACGTTGCCAAAATAAAAGCCTGGACCTTTAACTGCAGTTACAAGAAACAAAAAAGTGACTAGATTGTAATTAAAAGATAAAAACGGAACAAAAATTCCGTTTTTGTTGGATCGTTGTGGTGTAAACGCCCCCTCAGTTGGCCTTTATGTTGTCTTTAAAATAGAAAAAAAATAGGTCCATAAGCTGCATTTCCAATAGACAAATAATGTATTCTTAGCTAGCTTTGTGTATTTTGTTGGAGTCTGAGTTGTAGCTTAATGTTTATGAATTGTTTTTATTGCTCTGAAGTGGAGAAGCCACAACTTGTTCTCAAAATCCATATACAGGGTAACATGTACATGTTACCAATATACAAGGTAACATGTAAAGGATCAAAGTACAGCTGAAATATGTCTCTCTTTCAATCTTTTACAGCATGACTGAAATTGATCCAAGATGGACATTAGTCTGTTAATCTATTTTCACAAACTTTCAGATAATGGCTCTGCAAGTAAAAACTCTCTTTACTGTTCATTTTGTCACTCACAGCATAAAAGCAGATTTAGTGAGATTACGAGCTGTGTGAGCTTTCAGGACATGTATACATGATCACAGACTGATAGAGGCAACTTATTTATAACTTGCTGTGTCTGATATGAGAACATGTGTGCTGTAAATGCGAGGCATTCTGGTTTGATGCTTATTTATTGGCGTTTTTCTTAAATGTGTCATTTGGTTTCAAGATTTGTATCATTAGAGATAGAAAAAAGTTTATATAAATGTTTTTGTTTTTCTACAGGTCCAGGTAACCTCAGCTGAGATTTCCCCCCAAATGTCTGTACATCCAGGCTCTGAGCAGCAACTCCAAGTGCAGGTGGGTTTAAATATTTAGATTTTTAAAATGCATTAATAAGGCATACAACAGCAAAAAAGAGCTGCTGAAGACGAGTATATGGACATATTAAAAAGTAGATGTATGTGAGCCACTTAGTAATAATTGGAAATTTTCAGTGTCAATTCATAAACTACATAAGCAGCACAGTTAAGTTGCAGTTCTGTTTTTTATTAGGTGCAACTTGCAGTTGTGCAAATGAAGCTTTACTGTTGCTGTTGAAATGCAGTGTCTTCGCAAATTTTTTTTTTAATTTCAGCTTTTTGTGTAGTTTTGAATTTTAACACACAAGAACACAAGAGACTGCATGAGCCGTCACCAAAGGAAAAGTATTGAATAAAAACATATTAAGGAAGTAATACGATAACTGATGCTTCTAGTACAATTATGGCCAGACTGAAGTATAGATATTTTGTAGATCTGTTGTCTTTAAAAAAGGTGTTATAATAATAAAAGATACATAAGCCAACAAAGAGCAAAATAAATACACCAACTGTAGACAGTGAGGCATGAAACTAGTTTCTCTTTGTAGAAATAATTTTTGTTTGGCCATTTATACTCAACGTTCATCAAACATGCAACAGTAAAAACCGTTTGAATCATTTACATTTTCCCTGATTTAGCCCTTATCATGTTCTTGGATCACATTTCTTTGCCTCCGATTAGTGTAATTACTGGTGGGTTTCTGGCAGGTCCAGATCCAGGAACAGCCGGGCCAAGCGGTGGGCCAGGTCCTGCAGGTGTCTTCCCCGTCCCAGCAGGAGCTGCAGGGAATCTCCACGGCTCAGCTGGTGCAGCAGGCCGAGCTCACAGAGGAGCAGCAGCAGCAGGTACAGGAATCCTGTTGGTGCTCGAAGATCCTGAGCGTCGGTAAACTGGACCCGTTTACTGAACGCGCTCACCGTGTTTTACAGATCCAGGCTCAGCTGATTGCAGCTGTTGCCGGAGGTCAGCAGATCCAGCTGTCAAGCGGCGAACAAATCCAGCTGCAAGGAACGCAGCACATCCAGCTGCCAGGCGGCCAGCAGATCCAACTCCAGGCGGGTCAGCAGATCCAGCTGCAGAGCGGCCAGCAGATCCAGATCCAGACCATAGAGGCCATGTCTCCGTCCCAGCAGCAGGATTCTCCAAGGGAGGGCGAGAGGCGGCTGGGCGCCGTCGCGACCGTTCTCCAGCCGGCGAAGAAGCGGAAGGTGGACGTTCCCCTCGCCCTCTCCTACACCGTGCCGCAGGGCCAGCAGGTGGCCACGGTTCTGACCATCCCTCAGGGGCAGCAGCAGAGCTACGTCTCCCTGCGACCCGACCTGCTGACCGTCGACAGCGCTCAGCTGTACAGCACCACAGGAACCATCACAGGCCCCACGGGCGAGACCTGGACCATCCCCGTCTACTCTACTCCGCAGCAGCAGGGGGTGACGCACATCGCCATACCACAGGATGCATACAGCACCGTGCAGGTCACCACGACTACCAACGGCAAGGACAAAGTGGCGGCCAGCTCCGCGGCGAGGTCCGCAGACGGTCAGGCGGCCTCCACCCAGGAGGAGATAGTGCAGACGCTGCTGCCTGCGCAGTTCATGAACGGAAACATCCACATCCCGGTGGCAGTGCAGACTGTAGGAGGGACTTACAACACCACGCAGTCCGTCCACATCTGGGACCCCAGTCAGCAGCAGAGCCACGACGGCGCAGAGCAGCAGCTCCATCTGCAGGTTGGAAACACATTCCTCTTACGCAGCCGCAGTCACACATAAACAGTCCTGACATCTGACAGACAATAAGTTAAAGTAAGATTAACACAGTCTGTGTGGATTACTATACTCTCTGTTAATCCAGCTTGAATTCCCAGGAAGCATTTGTAAAGGTTTCCTTCTGGTTCTGCACAGGGTCAAGTAGAGACGGGCGCCGACGTGGAGCCGCCTGCAGAGATTCTGGTTCCCGTTTCTCTGAAACCAGAGGAGGGTCTGGAAGTGTGGCGCTTCTGGGCGAAGAAGAAAAACGCCGAGCTCAGCAAGCAGGAACAAACAAAACTCGCACCGATAGGACGTAAGTAGGCCTGGGCTTTGAGTTTGAGATTCTAGTGTGGCTGTAAAAACAGCAGCGTTTCACTTTATTATCTCATATTTAAAATAATCTGTTTCAGCAAAGCCCCTATCCAGACTGTTCTGTAATATCTCAGATATAGTCGCCTGTAGACAAGGTTCATACACTTTTCATACAGTAAAATTCAAGCACTCTTCAAACATTTTCAGGGTAAGTTTTCAAACTTTTCCAGCACCATAGTTTGGAGATTAAATCAATCAACTAAAGAAAACAGTTTTAAATCACTGTTATATGGCATCATTTAAAACTGGTATCTTGTGGTAATATTCTACATCACAGGGACAAAGTAAACTAAAATATAACAAAATGTTATGTTTTGAAAATGTACCTGGCCAAAGACGACCTTTCAGTTCTACAGATTAATAAATATTCATGATATTAAGCAGAACATATTAAATGCTTGCAAACAGAACAAATTATCACTTTTTGTTACAAATATTTTCCCTTAAGTTTATCATAAAACTGTGCAGTTTAAACATTAAGCTCTTCCAAGGGTTTTATAGAGAAACCAAGCTCTTTCCAAACCTTGAAAAAACCTAAATGAAATTCAAGCACTGCATGAACCTGTGTAGATCATCCGTCATGGTCAGTTTTAATATTTATCATAATTTCCCAAAACAAGCTTCTGTGTCTGGAGTGACATAATGTGAGTTTTTCTTCTTTACTTGCTTGTTTTAAATGACACTCCTTTTAAAAGGTGAGCCATCATGCAGCATTTATTCGTTTTATGAACAAATATGTACACAGAAACCAGTCAGATACACTGGAACTATTCAAGCAGGAATCTGAACACAGGCTATGCTTCTTTCAGCCAGCTGGCTGGCAGTTTGCAGCTACAAGTGGAGGAGAGACACACCTGGTGAAAACTGCAATCACTCCAACCATCCCTGCTATTCCAGACAGTTCAAAGATATAACTTTAGCGTCTTTGAAACAATAATATACCGACCCATGACTAGGATTAAGTTGGCAGCTTAATTGCTTTTACTGTATTTGTAATTCTGATGTTTTTCGTCGCACTTTGAGGAAAACTAGGGGCAAACCTTGTCCTACAAATTCAAGCTCCAGTTTTCCCCTCTGTTGTGCCGCCGTGCTCAGGTCGCCAGCCTCTGCGTTTCCAGGAAGACTTGGTGTCCAGCGCTGTTGCCGAGTTGAACCTGGGACTTTCCTTGATGACTCAAGAAGCTCGGGGCTCAGAGGAAGAAGAGCTGGCGCCTGATGTTCTGTATTATGTGTTCTTGTGTATTCAGAAGGTCAGCATCTCCACTCTTCAGCATAAAAACATACCAGCATGGCATCTGAACTTTTTTTAACATTTGGGTTTTTTTTTTTTTGGTAGTATCTGTATGAAAACGGACGTGTGGATGATATCTTCTCTGATCCGTACTACACACGCTTTTGTGAGAGTTTACACAAACTCTTACAAGACTGGAAACCCAGCATCCATCCTTTAGGTGAGGAGGAGTCTTTGCTTAGCTTCTATCTACTACTTTAAAAGAAAACTTGTCATTTTATTTATTTATTTTTTTGTTTTCCTTAGGTTATATCATTCCAAGTCATGTGACCGAGGAGATGCTGTGGGAGTGTAAACAGCTGGGTGCTCATTCTCCTGCCACATTGCTTACAACACTAATGTATTTCAACACTAAGTGAGTAATCACTAATAGATTACTTGAATTAATCACTTGGTAGCAGATTTTAAGAACTCAAGTCACTTTGCAGGTATTTCCGTCTGATAACGCCTGAGCACCACATGAAAGTGGCTTTTTCAAAGGTGTTGAGACACTCGAGGAAGAATCCCACCAACGCCAAGGACAAGGCAACCAGTATTCGGCTTCTGAAAGTGCAGAGCCAACACGCCTCCGGACAAAAAGGTGATGCACACAGCTGCTTCTTAAAAGAAAATCAAATAAAACTCATTTCTTCCATTATTTAAAGATAAATCTCTGAATTTCTTCAAAACATAAATTACTGTTAACAGTTGTAGGTATTTCAGTGATTAATATCAGATCAAGTTTTGTCTATTTGAGCTTTTAAAGAATAAAAAAAGTGCAAATTTACCTCTTTTATTGGCTTTTAGATCCTATAAGTTCTGTGATATAAACTGTTCTTGATGTTCTTGTAGTGGGTTTGGTTTAGATGCCAAAAAAAATAATCAAATTTCTTCTTTTTGGGGGGGAATTTTGTGACAAAAGAGCATTAATCACAAACTGTCAAAATCCAACTTGAGCATTTTGTTGTTTTATGGCTTGTGGAAACACAATGAGGTGAATGTTTTGCACGAAACGTTGTTGATATTAAAAAGTGGCAGAAAAATCTTGATTTTAAAACATTTCCCAGGTCTAAAAATAAATATTTAGTGTGGAAAAATAGTAACACTGGAACTGGAAGACACTTTAAATATCCAGGATAAACAAGAACAACATTAAATAAACTGAATTATAAAGTCTCTGTAGACCAAAGTACCAGACTTTATCATCCACTTTTTAGGAGAAAGGGAGAAAAGAGAAAAACGATAAATCATTCAAATGTAAATTGATCCTCCGATTGATTTATCATGACAGATCTACAGCTGCCTGACTCACTAGTCGGTTTTTAACCTGCTGATTCTTTCAGGAACCGACGACATGTACGAAGAACAGATTGAAGATCCTGAAAACCCTCTGCGCTGTCCCATTAAACTTTACGACTTTTACCTCTTCAAATGGTGAGCGCCTCCTCACTCCCTCCAGCTTTCCACCAGGCTGAAACACCCTGCTGGGCGTCTCAAAACGAATTCACCTCCCCGCTTTGTTTTCCAGTCCCCAAAGCGTCAAAGGGCGCAGCGACGCCTACTACATGACGCCCGAGCCGGTCGTGGCGCCGAACAGCCCGATGTGGTACTCGTCCCAGCCGCTGACGACTCGGCAGGTGGAGCAAATGTTGGCCCGCATCATCGTAGTGAGAGAGATCCAGGAGATGATGGGCGCCTCTCCTGAGAGCGTGAGCTAAGCTGGGCGGACTGGCTGGACTTGACTATGCAGCACCATCCAGACTATACACCACCTGTGAGGTCATCAAATGAAGCGGGGCATCTCCTAAAACAAATCATTTTCTTCTGAGCAGAGCATTATGATTGCATTTGCTAGTTCCTGAGATATTTCTCATCTGACGGGGTTGCAAAGTTTTTCCTGCAGCTCTATAACCTTTGAACTTTGAGTGAGCTGCGGGTGGCGATACTTTAGAGCGGAGGCGGATGTTTTGTTCTTTTCTTCCTGTAGACGTCTTATTGACGCGATACGAAATTACTCGATACTCAACATCTTACTGTCACGTCTTACTTCTCCCAGCTCTCGCTATGATAGGTTGCAACTCGTGATTACAGGGACGATTGCTCCGGTTTTGTATTCTGACCGCAATTTGAACAATGTATTGATACGTTTAAAGCTGAGCAATGTGTGCCTTTTGTTTCTTTTTTTACTTGTTTTTGAGGCTTGTCGATTTTCAACAGGATCCAGGATTTTATTGTAATTATTCAGTAGACTTGATTTCCTCCCTGGTCAAAACTAGCAATTGGAGAACTACCAAATATTTTGCCATCTTTAGTCCTTCATGTATGTGTGTATAGTAGGATATTAAAGAGGAGAAACGGTTGGAAATATTCTTGCATCGTGACTCGTGTCAAATAATGCACTTTAATATGAAGACATTATACAGGTCTGTACAGTAACAAGGCTGCAATGCAACCAGTTTCTACAAAACAAACTCCTTTTGCGCTCCATCAAACTCTTATCAACCCAAACTCAGGTCAGTATTTATGTAAAAGTCCCCATTTAATTTAAATGGTTGTTTCTCCTTCATTCAGGAGCCTCTCAGTACAACCCAGCTTTCTGCAGACACAGAAGGGTTATTCATCATTTTTGTCCTCTGGAAACGTCAGCTGCAGTCTGTTCAGTGTTTTTATGAAGTACTTGGGCACTGGGCAGGACACGGCGACGTTGGACTGGCTGCGACCCGGCAGCGCCAGCCGGCGCGCGTGCAGATGAAGAGGAAGGCACCGGCTCTTGCTCTGCTCCAGTCCGAGCTTCTTCAGCACACGCTCCGGTAATTTCTGTGAAACAAAGACAAAACACTAAGCTAGGCCTTTATAGAAGCTTTGTAAACAATTTATTTTGTATCCTGTATATTCTAATACCAAATATCTACATTCCTGAACATTCGATACAAGGATGCCACCAAAAAAGTAATTTCAGTAGTAATAAAAAAATTACATACATCCACTACACTGAATATTGTCACCTTCCAAAAATAATGGCGCAAGTCATGTTTGGACAAAATTTGTATTAGGCGCCAAAAATTAGTTGGGCCATTATATTAGGAAGGTGTTGATTTCTATTTTTGTTCATTTTTTTGATAATTATGGCTGTCCTTCAAAACATCAGTTTCTCTGAGTATTAAGTTCATAGGGTGTTGTATCCCAACAGATGGAAAGTTTAGTGGGAGGAAAAAGATTCAAATGCAAAATGTATAAACCTATAAGTGTAAAGCTCACATTTATAATTAACAGTACTATACATTGTACAGTCACAATCCTGTTTTATAGCACAATCAAGTAACTATTCAGTTATTCTGAAAATGCTGTAAATAAACAAAACTCAAGAAATTTGACTTCACATTTAGACACCTTGAGCGCTTCATCACAACAATGCTCCTCCATTATGCCATCTACAAACATTTTTCGGAGCGCTGAAGTAGTTCGTATGACAAACTCAATGTGCAGCGCCACCAGATGTTTGCTGATTGCTGCTGCCACTAGTCTGGAGGAGCTGCATGTATATGTCACTTTGTTGCCCCCTGTGGCAGATTAACATGTTTCACCTGCGGTGCCAGTTTGCTCCAGTGGGAATATTTATGATCTCCGAGAATGGGACAGGCCAGAGCGTACGCCATGTGTACCCGCATCTGGTGCTTCACCCCTGTGCATGCAAGGAAACAGAGCATGTGGAACTGAAACTGATTTGGTGAAAAGAAAAGTTGCGTCAGCTGAAGAACTGTGGTCTAACCGGTGAGAGGCTGGAGCTCGACCAGGCTGCAGCCGTAGCTGCTGTCCAGGACCCGGTACTTGGTGGCTGCAGCGTGGGCCTGCCGGTGGCTTCGCACTTTGGTCATGCCGTCACCGGCCTCGTTCATTCGGAAAAGCGGACTCAGCGTCATCTGAAACGAGATGTTATGAAACTAAAGAACCCGTGTACGTCAGCAAGATTACCTCCGTTTCAATACTTCGCTTTAATCACCAGAAATCATAAACTGGTGGTGAAGTACTTAACCCAAAGCTAATCAGGCCTGTTCTAAAAGGCTAAATCTGAGCGGCTTAACACGCCGTGTTGAGATAAACACAGGAGTATTCGGTATCGGGACGGTTCATCTAACAGAACCCGTCGCCATGGCAGCACAGGATGAACGCCTAAGCTCTTCCATATCAGGTCACAAGCTCAGCTGAAATAATAGTCTTTGATTAAAAAAAGAAAAAAAAGCTAAAATTCCAAATGTTTTAAAAACTTCTGGCTCCAAGGTAAATAAATACTAAAGAATCATAAAGCTAAGGTTACCAGCATAGTACCTGCTTTTAAGTGCAGCTCTGACTAATCTTTATTACATTGTCATTGAACAAATAATCAAAAATGGAGAATAAGAAACACCTTGAAATGTGGCTTAGGACCTGTAACTTCTCTTTCGATGATGGGAATGTCGATCAGCCCTTCAGAGGGAACAGGAACACCAACTGTGATCACCCTGAGGAAACGCAGAGAACCTGGTAACTAACACGGCAGCTTTATTTATAGTAAAACCAAGCGGCTGCCGATAATGACATCCGTCATCTTACCAATACTTCCTCTCCACTTGGTTACTTCTACTCAGGGAGAGGATGTGCTCCAGTACTGCTTCGCTCCTGGCCAGCAGGAGCGCTCCGGATGAGTCCTTCTCCAGACCCAGGCAGGGCAGCAGCTCGGTGTCCGTCTTCGTCTTCAGCCCGTCCAGCATTTTACAGAGAACGGGAAGCACAGAGGTGACCGTCGTGACGCCAGACTCTTCTGGAAGACAGAGAAGGGTTTTGTACAAATTTTAAATGTCATTCCAGTTGTTAGCTGCCCAACAAGGAGCCCTGGTACCTCTTCATTAAAATCCAAATGCCAGATTAATGGAAATGTTTTAAATCACGCCACTGAGAGGACACAGTATTCACGTCAACCAATCAGAGGATGGTATGCAGACATATGCCTCCCACCCCATGCATGACTCAAAAAAGACCATTTGCTGAACAACACAGTCAGTGCAAAAAAATGTTTATAAAAATATAAATACATTTTGCATTTAGATGTAAGATTTGAAAAAAAATTGCAAAGATGTTCAACCCAAAACACCACAATAGGCATAGTTTGTTATTTTTATTTATTTATTTTTTTTTAAGTGCAGAAGCATCATTTGCTTCAACTGATCAAGTATACACGGAAGGTTATTGCATTTTAGTTAGTATTTATTTTGTTATTTAAGTGGAATTGAAATATTTGTATCTTTTGATGCATTTATAATATTTAGTAAAAAGCTTAAAGTGAAAAACCTGCAGAATGTAGCAGTTTTATTCTCTCTCTCTCTCTCTCCCTGAGGCCCTGGTATTTCTCCAGTTTCTCATGCTCCTTTTTCCTGATGTTGTAGTTACTTGGTATAGCTACATCCACCACAACGGCTTTCCTCTGTTCTTTATCCACCACCACAATGGTTGCTGTTATGTGCTGGACTGTCTCAGGGGCCTCCTTGCACAACCTACACATATTATATATATATATATATATATATATATATATATATATATATATATATATATATATGGACGATATGCTCAGGCAATGGGGAACAGAGGATGAGGGGCTAGGGTTCCATCATGGGAGAACAAGCCCCTACATGGGATGTACCACCGACAAATAACTGAAGTGGCTGATATCAGGAAATCCTACCAATGGCTGGACAAAGCTGGACTCAAGGACAGCACAGAGGCTCTCATCCTGGCTGCACAGGAACAGGCCCTAAACACCAGAGCAATAGAGGCTCAGATCTACCACACCAGACAAGACCCAAGGTGTAGGTTGTGCAAGGAGGCCCCTGAGACAGTCCAGCACATAACGCAGGGTGCAAGATGCTGGCAGGGAAAGCGTACATGGAACGACATAACCAGGTGGCGGCCATAGTGTACAGGAACATCTGTGCAGAATATGGACTGGAAGCCCCAAGATCGAAGTGGGAAACACCCCCAAAGGTGGTGGAGAATGACCGAGCTAAGATCCTGTGGGACTTCCAGATCCAGACAGACAAGACGGTATGGCGAACCAACCGGACATTGTGGTGGTGGATAAAGAACAGAGGAAAGCCGTTGTGGTGGATGTAGCCATACCAAGTGACTACAACATCAGGAAAAAGGAGCATGAGAAACTGGAGAAATACCAGGAAACTGGAAAAGAACTGGAAGGTGAAGACCACAGTGGTGCCTGTGTCATCGGGGCCCTCGGGGCAGAAACCCCCAAACTGGAGCAGTGGCTAAAACAGATCCCAGGAACAACATCAGACATCTCAGTCCAGAAATGTGCAGTACTAGGCACAGCCAAGATACTGCGCAGAACCTCAAGCTCCCAGGCCTCTGGTAGAGGTCAGAGGTCAGAGGATGAAAGAGATCACCCGCAGAGGGTGAGAAGGGATTTTATATATAGTATATATATATATATATATATATATATATATATATATATATATATATATACACACACAACTAAAATAATCGTTAGTTGCAGTGATTATTTGTGCGGTTTACTTCATTATATTTTTCTCATGGTCACCTGCTTTAGGAATATCTTTTCCACATGTTTGAAGTCACCCGCTCTGTCTGAACCCTAACCCAACAGGCGGTTGGTTTACCTCTGACAGGGACGCCGTAGGGCTTGTTGAGGATGACCACGTCCTCATCCCGGTACAACACGGTTCGGTGCAGATAGTTTGGCCAGCACGTTCGGATGGACGTTCTGCAGCTGCGCAGTGAACCTTCTCAGCTCGGTCACTCTCTGCTCTGAGCCGGACTCCGGAGGATCCGTCTCCCGAGTCCGACCTTCACGCTGAGTCTTCGCCTTCTGCTGCCGGATCTTTCTGGCCAGGTCGATGGCTCTCAGCCGGGGTTTCTCAGCGGTGTCTAAGCCGCCAGGCGGGCGCTCAGCCGCGGTGTGCGGACTCCGGCTGAGGGCCGCTGCTGCGCCCGGGAGCCGGTGACGGATAGTCCGCCATTTAACCAAAGAGGAAAACAAACGGTCGCCCAGAACGGCTACAGCTTTACCGGAGCTCATTGTGGTTCAAGGTGAAGGGAGCCGTAACACACGAGCCATTGAAAACAACGTTACAGGAAACACTATCACTTTATATCCGGGTCGCACTTTTCAAAGTAAAAGGATTCGAGCGTTTTGATCAGCGGTATCAAAACCTTTTGCAGGTGAAAAATTAGAATTTTTCTCTATTATAAAACTGCAAACATAATATTATTTTGAATTATTTCTCCTTTACCTGCACAACATTAAATTAGACAGCATTTTATTATTATTATTATTATTATTATTATTATTATTATTATTATTATTATTATTATTATTATTATTATTATTATTATTATTTACCAAAAGTAACATTGCGGCATTTACCTTAATGTTTACTTTTATGCAACTTTTGGGGCCAATTTAGTTTTTCTACTCTGTTCTGTGCAACAAGCGGGAAAAAAAGTGCACACTCCACACATCAACACATTACTGTGTTAATAATGTGCAGTTTTTGGTCATTGTATTTGTATGACATATAAATGATGTGTTTTTAGTTAATTTCCAGCAACAACAAAAAAATCGCATATCATTTTCTGTTACAAGCCTGTTTCTGTTTAACCTAAGGATGATATCACTGAAAAGTTGATGTTTGAGGCATGACTTTCTACGAAATGAAAATAAAATAAAGAATAAAATGGCTAATAAAAGAAAAAAATTGTTTATTGGGGGCGGGGATTATAGGAAAACCATAAGATTACAATTCTTTAATTGAAATAATATCTTTGTTTACCAATATAAAGAAAAACACGAGGAACAAAACAGGTTTCTACAAAATAAACCACATTCGTAATAGAAAACAGAAAGCAGACATTAAGATAAAGAGTTCACATATTTCATTATTGACATTATAGTTATTGATTATTACTGATCATATGATCGAAATAAGACGTTTTTGAGCCACACTCCATTCCAGTAGATGGCGGTAACGCATATCATGTTTCCTGCTAATCAACTAAAAAAAACTAAGAAGAAGAATCATTTAAGGCATCAATAACCAAAATATAACCAATTATACGTGTCTGTCCACGGTAATTAGATATAATGCAACGCTTTTCTAACTAGAAATGATATTTAAACGCAGTTAAGTCGAGCAGAGAAAGAACGACGTGCTCGCTTTGTTTTTATGTTTTTAATGGGCCGCTGGAGCGATGAAGATCACGGACAGCCTGCTGAGGAGTTTTAAAGTCGCCAGGACTTACCGACTGAATTCAGAGAAAGTTAACTGTGTGGATTACAGCTCAAATGGAGAACATGCCGTTTCAAGCAGCGACGACGACTCTATTGTTTTATATGACATCCAGGAGGGAAAGTAAGTGGGCAGGTCAGTGTTTATAACCAACAGTCGTATGAATATTAATTAATTTTTGATGTTTTTGTTTTTTTTCTGCTCCAGGCCGTTCACTACCCTGTACAGCAAGAAGTACGGAGTAGATCTGATCCGCTTCACGCAGGGCGAAGTCCAGACTGTGGTCTTCAGCTCCAACAAGCTGGACGGTAAGAACCTGCAGGTTACGGCCTGCTGCTGTCATCACAAGGCATGAAGGACACCGAGGTCTGATGAGTAACATCATCTTCGTTTTTATTAACCAGAGCTTGTTCTCTTTCTTCCAGATACAATTAGATATCTGTCGCTCACTGACAACAAGTTTATCCGATATTTCCCTGGTCACACTGCAAGGTAACGCGCAAAATAGTCCCAACATTCAGCCTTGAGAAAGCATTCGTATTCCTTCAGGGTTTTTTATTTCACATTTTGTCAAGCTACACCCACTAATTTCTAATTTCTAATTCAATTTATGTCTGGACTTTGACTAGACCTTGCTAACACAAATACACTTGTATCCATTCAGTTGATTTCTGTCTGTAACTTCCTGGCAACTCTGACCACCACCGTGGCTCATGTAGATGGTGTGTTGATGTGTTTGTTTATCACAGACAATCCTATTAAAATAACTGTGTCACTAACAATCCACAAACACCATCAAATTATTGACATTTGTGACAAAAACAAGAAATATGTTTCTCATAAATTTTGAACCTTTATTGGTAGGATGAAGTTCTAGATTTACTTTTAAAAATCTATATTCAACGAGGTTTGTCAGTAAAAACTCTGTCAAGCACCATTATTTCACCTTTGTTTCATTTTCTGAAAACTTTTCATTTTTTCTATGAAAGTAGTTTGGATGGTAGAGCATTACCAGACTAAGTTCCTATTAAAATAACTGTGTCACTAACAATCCACAAACACCATCAAATTATTGACATTTGTGACAAAAACAAGAAATATGTTTCTCATAAATTTTGAACCTTTATTGGTAGGATGAAGTTCTAGATTTACTTTTAAAAATCTATATTCAACGAGGTTTGTCAGTAAAAACTCTGTCAAGCACCATTATTTCACCTTTGTTTCATTTTCTGAAAACTTTTCATTTTTTCTATGAAAGTAGTTTGGATGGTAGAGCATTACCAGACTAAGTTCTCTTTGCTTGATATGAACTGACGGCTCCTTCCTGATCGGTCAGAGTGAATTTTATTTTTCCAACCAGGGTAACGGCGCTCTCCATGTCTCCGGTGGACGAGACCTTCATCTCCAGCTCGTTGGACAAGACGATCCGCATCTGGGATCTGCGTTCTCCCAACTGTCAAGTGAGAGTTTAGTTCAAGCTCTACTTTCCTTTAC
This sequence comes from Poecilia picta, assembly GCA_033032245.1. Lineage (NCBI taxonomy): Eukaryota > Metazoa > Chordata > Actinopteri > Cyprinodontiformes > Poeciliidae > Poecilia > Poecilia picta. The sequence continues at coordinate 18,379,757 of CM065357.1, read as the reverse complement.
TAATAAAAACAAAGAAATTTAAAAAAAAAAATATGTAGTATGGTGGCGTTTTATTAAATCCTGTTGTCTTTTCTCTCAGGGTTTGACTGATCCTTTGGGGAAACCTGTGTGTTCATTTGACCCGGATGGGCTGGTTTTTGCAGCTGGAGTGGAATCACAGGCCATCAAACTGTACGACATTCGTGCTTTTGACAAGGTACAAATCGCTGTCGGATGTGTGACCTGACCTTCATACAGCAGCTACCGGTCTGACTAGTCACATCTACGGTCTTCCTGTTTGTGTTAGGGTCCCTTTGCGTTCTTTGAGGCCAGATTAAATCGCGTCTGTGACTGGACTGGACTGAAATTCAGTAACGACGGGAAGCTCATTCTCATTTGTACCAATGGAGGCGCCGTTCGCATCCTGAATGCCTTCAGTGGATCGGTGCTGCACACTTTTTCAGTAAGACTCATAAACACAGATGTAATGAAGAGACGGGGCTGGTAAATAGCTGGATGTGTCACAGTTTTTCACCTGATTTCAGGGTTACAACAATAACAAAGGCATCGCCCTGGAGGCCTGCTTCACCCCAGACTCACAGTTCATCATGATTGGTAAGAAACAGAACTTCTTCATTTGTTTGGGTCACTTCCTGTCAGGTGGGGGGGGCAACACAAGGTCTCACAAAAATATTCAAGCATCTCATTTTTGTCATTTTACAACCACAAACTAGGAGGACATCTATGATTGTTAATTTTTAAGTCATTGTTTAGACGTGTCATGATTACAAATTTTACTGGACAATAAATTGTCCCAGAAGTTATTGCGATAAACGATAATATTGTTGTTTTGGGACAATTTTCAAGTAGTATCTAAGTACTGGTATAATTGTCAAAGATCATTAAACTGGAAGACATTTAAAATATCCAAAAATAAAAAACAAAACAACAGAAACAACAAATAAAATGAATTATGAAGTCTCTGTAAACAAAATTGTCCTTCAAAAAAAGGACTAATTGAGATCAAAGCACCAATGTTTGGTAGGAGAGAGAGAAAACAGAAAAACAATAAATTATACAAATGGACATTATTGAGCTTATTTCAATTGATCAGGCTTAGTCTTGTCACACAGATTTAGGTTAAATCTGTTAAATCTTAAACAGATTTAGCCAGTCGTCGTCCTGCTGGGAGTCGGACCCACAATAGACCTTTTGGTTTGTAGGTTTCACAGGATGATGAAAATCATTTTTCTATGAGATTTTCAAAGCTGTTTTTTAACCCAACCACTTCATCGCAAACTACACTGAAGCTTAGGGTTGTAACGCAGCAATACGTGAAAAGGTTAAATGGGTTTGACCGCTTTGGGCCGGCGGTGTACACAGACTCTGTCTCGCGCAGGTTCAGAGGACGGAAGAGTTCACGTTTGGAGCACAGAAAGTGGGATGAAGGTGGCCGTGTTGGACGGCAAACACCCAGGCCCTATCAACACTCTGCAGTTTAACCCCAGATACATGACGTTTGTCAGCGCCTGCACAAACACGGTGAGAGCAAACACGTCATGTGACGCTCTCAGAGATGCACTGCTGGACAAAGTGCTTCTGACTTTGCTGCTCATGTTAATCTTTACTGTTTTCGTGTGTTTTCCAGTCTCTTTGGCTCCCGTGCGTTGATGACCTATAAAGGGTTGAAACAGCTTCCCGCCCAGCAGTGAAGTTGGATATCTTAACGTGTTAAACTCCACTTTGGCACAGTTGCAACTTGTCAACCAAAAAATTCAGAAGTATTTTTAAATGCCGTTAATTTCTCATTTTAAGTTATTTTTCCGGTTGCGTCAGTATTCTGTGAAAGGTTAAAATATGCTGTCAGTTCTTTGTAAAAAAAAAAAAACTTTTTAAGACCGGTTAGGTGCTCATTTTTTATCATTTTATACCATGTCTTTTGTACTACCTGTGGATAGTTTTTACTTAGGTTTTCAATAATAAACTGTTATGTTGTAAAGAGAAACTTTCTTTTTTCTCTTTTGCCACATTTGTTCTTAGCATCCATCCATCCATTTCAGTCCAACATTTCTCCAAAAATCTGAAACAAAATAAACAAAAAGCGAAACAAGCTTTCATGAAAAGCACCAAAATGCAAATATTTCAGTGAGACTCACTGTGTCCATATGTGATAAAGACTGAAAGCTGTTATTTTTTTATGTCTGTTATTCACAACTTTTACAAAGATGGAAGTAGTAATGTTGAAACATGTCGCGTACATTTCTGTAATGTGAGTGTTGAATAAGAAAATAAACTAAAGTGCAAAGTTTGGATGCTGCTTTGGGAGATTTGTGCTTTTAAAATCCTTAATTTTATATAGTTTCAAATATATAATACTTAACCAGTTGCATAAATTCACACTTAGTCCAGCCCCTGAGCCTCGTTTCCCTTAGTTGATTGTTTTTGTAGCTCAGCGTAGATGGGCTTGTTAAGATGGTGCTATTTTCAGTACATTTTTCATAATTAGGTTATTTAGTCGCAGTGAACGTGTGGATAATTTGGAGTATTGGAGACTGAAGGAGCTCTGAGAATCAGAGACGGTGATGTGTCTTTGTGCGTCTAAAACTTTGTCTTCCTGAAGCAGAGGAGGGGCTGGGAGCCGCACTGAATAATGTATACACGCTTGGGTAGTGTACTCACCACAGAGTGAATAATGGATGATCCCATCACAGGTAACCTCACAGGCACACACTCATCTCTCTCTTACCGACACCCGTGTGTGTGAGCAAATCATGTGTGAATAAATGAGAGAGATCAAGTACAACAGTTTAAATTTGTAGTAATTTATTCTCATTCTCTTTAAACCTTTAGTACTTCTGGTGTCTTTTCTCCTTATTAGCTCGTTTTTGTGTCTGGTGATTGTGATACCGACGTCTAGCCAGATATTTTACATCACTATGAAGCTCCTCTTACATAAAAGTCGGTGTGGTGTTTCATGTCAAGCTGTGCCTTACTAATGTTCTGCTTCCCCTTAAACTTTTTCACCTTTTCATTCACCACAACCACAAACTTCAATAACTTTATTAGGATGTTGTGTAAAAGACCAAAAACAACATTGTGAATAACTGTAACAGGAATCTGAAACAATGTTTTTCTTGTTAGTTTTTGTTTTACAAGTAGAAATTTGAGTTGCAGCCTGTGAGGTTTTTTCCCAGGATCACCCTGCATCTTTATCCATCCGTTTCCCCATGAACTCTTACCAGCTTCCCCGTCTCATCCTCCAAGTTTCAAGGTCACCAGTGTTTGTTCCGTTTTTTGTTTTTCTGCCACACAGCGTTTTTCACACAGACCACATGTTTGTCACTAATATATTTTAGTGCTCAATAAAAAGTCGCCCAATCGACAGATATTCTACCTGAGAAGTGGATCTCTACACCTCCTCCAAAGCTTCCTCTGAGCTGCACTGTTTTCATTTTGTGAAGTTGAATTGAATAGATTGGTAAAACGCTCCATGCAGAGTTTGTACGGGTTCAATCTAATGTTTTACTAAAAGCCCAAATTTACAGTTGAAACCAGATATTTGTATTTATTTGTGTTCCTCACTAAACTTCCACTAAACATTATTAATAACATAATAGCATATATTAAACAACATTTAATAATGAATTGAAACAGTTTTCTTTAATTTGTTTGTGTTATTTTAATCTCCAAAGTATGATGCTGGAAATGTAAATAAAATACCTTGAAAGTGCTTGAAAAGTGCTTGAATTTTGCTGTGGGAAAAGTGTCAAAGGCTGGCATGTTTCATTTAATTTTATTTATGGGTAAACTAGCCAAAATGACTGAATACAATTTTATATTTGTAGAAAACCTTGTATAATAATTCACTGCAGTTTGAGGCTTTTGCACGACAGAAACTTTGTGAAGACTTTATGATAAAATGCCACTTGGTGAGTTTTCTGAGGTTGTACCTGTGGCTCTTCGTTCATCCACTCTCTGCTCACAGGCACAAGATGTACTGGCTGCAGGTTCGTGGGAAGGGGGAACTATGTTCAAATGTAGCGATCAGATTCTGGCCTGGTGTCACGTTTCTGTGAGCAGGTGGCTGGAATTTGAGATCACGCTGCTGCGTCTGCCTGATTGTCCATTCTTTGTGAAGGAGTGCTAAAATGTCATTACACGCGACACAGAAGCAGCTTCTGGAAACGCAGTTTTGATCTCTGGCCTGAACATCTCCGGATCTCCAGACGGGACAGGAAGCGACCCGTTTCAGGCTCCCCCTGGCGAGACCATTACTGCTGCTGCCATCGATATGCAAAGTGTTTTAGAGCGCCCATTGGGGAGGCATATCCACTGACAGGCACATTATTACTCATTGGCCACACTTCCGGAGATTGTGTTTCAGGCGTTAAGGGAGCTCCAGAGTCATCCTCCAGGCGTTTATGTCACTTGTCCGTGCTTCTGTATCTGTCTGCCATCGGAGGAGAGGCCGCTCACCTGTAGGGAGAGAGAGGACACCGAGGACGTGGAAGGGGTCTCTGCTGCATGAGACGAACGGGAAACCGTGAACAGCGACTGCCAAAAGATGTCACACCAAACTGGGATTAACGGTAAATCATTACATCTAATTAGATTAGGGATTTTTTTGGAGAAGGGGGATAATTTGAAGAACTTTTAAGCAACAATTTCACATACTTTTGTATCGAGCATTAGCAACTTCATCAAGTTGTATTAAAATTACAAAGAATCACACAAAATGCTTAACTGAAATGTCTGCTTGTGTGATGATGAACTAATTCATTCAGCAGCAGTGTGTGTGTGTGTGTGTGTGTGTGTGTGTGTGTGTGTGTGTGGTGTGTGTGTGTGTGTGTGTGTGTGTGTGTGTGTGTGTGTGTGTGTGTGTGTGTGTGTGCGTGTAATTGAGTTCACTTACTGGAGCACTGGGAGGACTGGTTAACGGAAGTGTTCCTCTTTCTCACCTGATCTTACATGATTCATGAGATCGCAGGGTTTGGTAGCCACACTGAGACCAGATCAGGAACTACAGCGAATAAAGATTTTCTGGGTTTAAATCTTCTTTTTTATTTTATTTCTGAACTTAAATCGGTTTTGTGCAGCAGCTGCAGCAGGTCAGAGGCGCGTCGAGTCAGTTCTGAGTCAGTTTAGGTGACGGTGTGGATCAAATTTTCTCTCCTCTGTGGAGTCGCAGCTTCTTACTTACTAAACTGTCTTGGTTGCTTTCACCTGCAGAACCACTGTTTGTTTGTTTTTGCTTTGTTTTGCCTTATATTGGTCACTGCAGCTACACCCGAGCTCAAACAGTTCTTGGCTCAAGCGAGAAGAGGCTCCATCAGAATCATGAAGATCATAATCAGCAATGGTAAACATTTCTTCTGCTCACAAGCCTCTTGTTTGAGTTAGGTGTAATTTTTTGATAACACTTTATTTGAAGGGGTTTGCATAAGACTGACATGACACTGTCATAAACACGACATAACATCTGAGATGAACATAAAGAAGTCTTTATGAATATTTATGACTGTCATGAAGTGTCATTCGGTAAATAATGACACTTTTAATACAAAGTTGCTCTAAATGTTGCATTGAAAGTCCATTAAAATGTCAACTTTGCATTAAATTATCATAATTTACAAAATCATGCATAGTTGGCACTTTTAATGGATGTTTAATGCAAATTTTAGAGCAACTTTGTATTAAAAGTGTCATCATTTGACACTTCATGACAACAGTCATAAACATTCATAAAGACTTCATGTTCATCTCAGATGTTATATCATGTTTATGACAGTGTCATGTCAGTCTTATGCAAACCCCTTCAAATAAAGTGTTACCAATTTTTTTCCTTGATTATTTTTCTTATTATCTTTTTTTTCTTCTGCAGAGGAGCTGGTGTTGGATTCGTTCAGAGAGCCGGTGCAGAGCTGGGACAAAGACTACGACCAGTTTGTGCTTCCTCTTCTCACGCCTCAGGAGCCCTGCTACATCCTGTACCGCCTGGATTCCCAGAATGCACAGGGACACGAGTGGATGTTCATCGCCTGGTCACCTGACCAGTCACCAGTATGTCTGGACACAAGATATTCATTAATGCACAAGAGTAATTTGAACGTACAGACAATCTGAGAGAAAATAAGTTAATTGGTTCCAAAACATTTTTATTTCTTTCAAATCAGATTCTCTTCTAGTCTTTTTATGTTTTTCTTTGGATTTTTGATGCTTTTTCTCTAATTTTCATTTCAGCGAGTTACTATTTTAGTTTAAATGTTTCTGCCTATTTGCTTTTTAAGTTTTCAGTACTTAAATCATTAAGTAAATGACTTAATACCTTAATGACTTAAGACATTTTCTTTTAAGTTGTTTGACTTTTAAGAGAAATGACTTAAGAGTCTTACAGACATTTAAGTCATTTACTATTTGGCACAAACAGATTCTTAAAACCAATTAGTGATCAATTCTTTTTCAGTGAATGACTTTAACAATATCCTGTAAAAACAAACTTTTTTCTTTCTTTGATATAGTCAAACGCAAAGCATATAAAAGTGTTTTTTGTAGAAATTAGCTAAAATTAGGATTTTTTAAGTGTTGCAGAATGAATTGCTGTGTAATCTATGCAAAGAAATGCAAAATACAGTAAAACCCAGTACAGTATAATTAGTGTTTGTGAGCATAAAGTTTTATGTCTTTTCAAGCATTTTGAAATCAACTTAGATCTCAACTTTGACTAGGCCATTCTAACAGATGAAAATGTTTCAGTCTGGACCACTGTGTTGCAGCTCTGGTTGTGTTTATAGGATTGTTTTATTGATGATTATTGAAAATAATCAATTCAGTGACAGAAGGATGGATTGCAAAAAAGGTCAGGCTCTTTGTAAATGAAATGCAGTGAACAGTAGTTTAAAACCACTGGCAGTCGCCATTTGCAAGCTAAATATACAGGAAACCTTTTTATTTCTGCTATTTACATCAAACCTATAATGGACCTAAAATAAAGAAATAATCTCCAGTTCAACTTAAAAGAATCCTTTTGCTGATTGTTTTCAACGAGTCGAGTTTTTTTCTACTATTTATTGTAAAATGGATTAATGAAGTAATAATGCTTTAGTGAAAAGGTAAAAGCTACGGAAAATTCTTCCCGTGTGTTTTGTAGGTGAGGCAGAAGATGATGTACGCTGCGACCCGTGCCACACTGAAGAAAGAGTTTGGTGGAGGTCACATCAGAGACGAAATGTTCGGCACAGTCGAGGTGAGGAAAAAATAAAACATACTGAGGTCCACCGGCTCGCTGCCTCCTGAGTGTCATTAACCAGCAGCTTCTTGTTGACTCTCTGTCTGCAGGACGATCTGTGCTTTCAGGGATACATGCGCCACCGTTCCTCCTGCTCCTCTCCCGCTCCTCTAACGTCGGCTGAGCAGGAACTACAACGAATCAAAATCACAGAGGTGCTCAAGAAATCACATGAGCTGTCTGGAGGTTTAAAAGTATCGATGCACATTCTGATGAGACGAGAACAAACGTTTATGTTTTCTCTTTGATGTTTCAGGAGTACAAAGTAGTCACTGTGAAGTGGAAGGAAAAATATATGTATTATTTTGTAAAATATTGTACAATTTCAAAGTCTAAAGCAGGGGTAGGTTATAAAAAATAAAAACCTGCGAACCTCCAATGGAGCACCAATTTATTCCATTATACAAAGATGGAAAGACGATGGCAGACAGAGCGTCCAGGCAAATAGAGGGTTGATCAGTTCCTCTGGAGGAGCTGCAGAGATTCACAGTTCCAGTAGAATGTGGCAAGAATAAAAACTATTGTTAAAAGAAAACCATAAACACAACATTAAACATGGTGGTGGAAGCATCATGTTCTGGGGAGGCTTCCGTCTAACAGACAGAGATAGCAGGAAGATATGAAGCTACATATTTTTGACTGATAAATTCTCTACTGAATTTATCACAGTGGAAAACAAAAATAAATCTTGAAATCTGCGAGATTAGTAATTATCTTTCACACAAAATACCAATAAAACTCTTTGAAATCTGTCTTGCAAAAGTAAAACAAATCCAAACAAGTTAAAGCGCTCTAACTGTCTTTGCATGTAGAACGTGTTCATTGTTAGAGCTTGATGTAGTCTTTTTCCTTTCTTTTGCTTCAGGATAAAGTTGTCTGGGTAGGTTGATAATTCTCACACAAGAACTTGAGTGTGTTCATTGCAATTAACAAAAGTCAAAAAAAGCAACTGCTCTTTACTTTGCAGGATGAACGGAGAAGAATTGGAACCCCAACAGCGCGAGCGAGGGTCTGTCAGCTCTGATCGTCTGCTTCTTCACTCGTTTTGCACGCTGCAGTAAGAGAGCCGATTTCATAACGCCCTGTGTTTTGTCTCTTCAGGTCACAATGGAGTTTGGTTTAGACAAGAGAGCTCAGACTCTTCAGGGTCTCGCGTTCCCTTTGCAGGAAGATGCCAAACGAGCTCTGCAGCAGCTCAAGCACAAACGCATCAACTACATCCAGCTGGTGAGCACGGAAACAAGACCACTGTGCAATCAGTGGGCAGTCTTTGTTATAATACTGAGTTTTATTTAAAGTGATTTAGTCTCTCAAAGTTTGCTTGGATATGTTGTGCTCCAGAGGCTGGATGTGGAAAGAGAGACGATCGAGCTGGTTCACACCAAACCCACAGAAACCCACGAGCTTCCCTTCAGGATTCCCACAGACTCCCCACGATATCACTTCTTTGTCTTCAAGCATTCCCATAAAGAAATGCTGCACGAGGCGCTGGGTCAGTACGCACTCAGCTTTCATGAGACGAGATGAAAACATGCAGAAAGATCAATGATGTTGGACATTTTTTAATATTTCACCACAAATGTAATTTTGAACTAGAATCGTTTTGAATATTTCTTCTGGCACTTTTGGCAAATTATCTCCTAAAATTTGTTTGATGTAACAAATTTTTAATCAAATTTAAGTTGACTGGACGACTCAAAAACTTTAAAGGAGATTTTATTGTGCAAAATTCACATTTTTTACATTTTAGTACTACTTTTAAAAACAGCCCAAACGTTTAAAAATAATAAAAACACCTATTTGGTATTTGGCAATAAATTAATGTTTCATGGTGTCTGAAAAAATTACCTGTTTCAAAAACCTCCAGAATGTAACTCACAAATCAGCAGGTAGGTCCCTCGCCTAGCAACCCCAGCAAAGCTCAGCCCGTTACCTAGCAACCACAGCAAAGCCCAGCCCATCACCTAGCAACTCGAGCTGAGTCCTAAGACTTCAGGAGGCTGCTGGAAAAGACAAGAGTTTTGTAGTTGACTAACAAGCCACAGGCTGCTGCAGTTTTCTTGTTGGTTGTTCAGAAGGAGCGACATCTGCTTTACAAAGATCTACGGTTGTATAATTACGCATCTGTTTGCAGCGATTTTCACAGATTTAAAGTAACAGCGGCCCAAAAACAGCTCATTCTGGAAGGAGCTCAAAACAGGCAGAAATGACCAGACTAAACTTTCATGGTCCAAGAATGATTTTGTTCAAAAAAATCTAATGAACATGTTTTGTATAGACCATAGACCTATCCTAACCTGTTCAAGACACGTTTAATATTCCTTCCAGTAAGAATAAACAATGTTGGCATAATTTCGTTTTTTTAATTGTTTATGCTATGGATAATTTGGGCTTTGACTCTTTTGTTTTTATTGTGAATGCCTGTGTGAGTGATATCTAAGTTGAGCTGTTTTTACTGTCTTTATCTCTTTCAGTTACATTTAAAATTATGAAAATACGTCAATTTAGCCTATTTCAATGAAAATGGCATTACACCACAACGGCTACCAAATCTTAGTGACTCATTGGACAGATTAGAGTCGAGTTAACCACGACCTTTCTGAGCTTGTCAGCTTCGGTGTTTCCCCTCGGCTTCATGGCCTCGCAGAAAACCAACCACATGCTCAAAGCGTTACCAGTCAGTTCTGTTTCTCCCTACGACAGCGAATTAAACGATTGCGTAACACAAAGGGATATCTTCCTCTGACGCACCCAGCGAGTTTTATTACTCATCTCGGATATTCCTGCCAGCTGTACGAAGGTTTTGGTGTTTTCATTTCCTGCTTCAGCCTTTAGTGGTGAAGGAAGCTTAAACTGATGGAGCAGTTTCAAAAACTAAGCTCATGTTTTATATCTGATGTGCTCAGCCCAATGTGTAATTCTTTATAGAAACTTTCTCAACCAAACATGGGATACAAAATATGTTTTTCTTTAAATTAATTACATTTTAATCATAATTAGTTGCTTTGGAAAGTCAATGTACACTTCATAATGCGTAGCAGTGATGTATTCAGGTAGTTTATTAAATGCCAACATGTTGTAAAAACGACTGAAGACTCTGTCACCCTGCAACCTGCCTTAACTTGGCTGGATCACAGTTAAGAAAACTTGCAAATAGAAAGTTTTGAGGTTGAGTTTTGTGCTTTTCAAACATCCATGTTATGACATCAGAGGTAAATGAACTTCTGCTTGAATTAAATATCAGTTTGTATGAATTACCGTTTGCACATTTATCAGCAAATACATGAGGATGATTGAAAGCGCTAAGACCCGCCTCCTGACTCTGATTGGTGCATTTCTTCAGACGGCGTAGGAAGGAAATCGATCTTTTCACAGTTTATCTGTCTCATAGCAAATTGCCACAACACAGAGACACTTTGAACAAATATGTAAAAAAATCTATATTTTTATATAAACTACACACTGCAGCTTTAAAGTAAGATATAGCTGATAAATGATCACCTTCATGCCTCCTCCAGTGTTCATATACTCGATGCCCGGCTACACCTGTAGCATCAAGGAGCGGATGCTGTACTCCAGCTGTAAGAACCGGTTACTGGACGAGGTGGAGCGAGACTACCAGCTGGAAATCAACAAGAAGGTAGAAGTTAAAACACATACCCGGCAGATTTATATTCAGTATTGACGACCACTGAGTGAGTCATTATCCCCTGGTTTGTTTGCTTAGATGGAAATAGACAGTGGCGACGGTCTGACAGAAGACTTCCTGTACGAGGAGGTGCATCCCATGGAGCACACCTTGAAGCAGGCCTTCACTAAGCCCCGAGGCCCAGGAGGGAAGAGGGGCAACAAGCGCCTCATCAAGGGGACAGGAGAGAACGGGGACGAAAACTAGACATTGGACCCATTACTCATATCCACAGAAATTTAGAAATGTTGAAGAAATGATCTGCTGTTTCACTGCTCACCTTTAGGCCACTGATTCTCTGTTTTTATTTCAATTCAAAGTTTTTAAAGTGAAATTGAATGAAATGTAGATCTCGGATGCATTTCCTCCCGTCCTCTGAATCTTCTGCTGTCCATCATTGAGTCAGTCAACACACAGCCAAGGTTTTTACACATCAAACATCTGAAACTGAATGTTACTGCTAACTCTATATTTAACACCAACATGGCCTGTTGTTAATGTTGGTGCAGCGTATTTCTGTAGATGTATCTGTTTGAAGGCCTGCAAAGATGTACAGTACACTCAATAGTTATTGAATGTACTGTGAAACCTTGAAGCAAATGAATCTTTTATCTCAGTAGTTTGAGAAAACAAAGAAACTTTAATTTTATTACATTTATTCAGTGGAGAAACACAGCTAGATATAAACTAACCCCACACTGCTTGTGTAAAATAAATGTTATGAAAGCATTTTTTTCTACTCGATGTTTCAAGTTTATTAGACATGTAGGAACCTTTAATCATCCCGACCCCACTAAGGGACAAGGGTGTAAAGAAGATGGACGGATGGACGGATGGATGGATGGATGGATGGATGGATGGTATGGATGGAATGGATGGAGGATGAATGGATGGAACCTTTAATCAGTAATCAATAATAATAATCAAATCCTGTATTTGTTTGGTATAAATACATTGTCACACAGAAGTAAATCTTTCCTTAGCCTCTCTTCAAATCTACAAAGACACTGAAGTGTTTTCTTATTGTCTAAGTCAAAATGTCGCCATAGTCGTAGATCTAATTGGGTTTTTTTAATGTGCACCTGATGTGATCCCACTGTGACTGATTTTTTTATTACCTCTCTAATATCAAAACACATAAATTTTAAAAAGTTTAAAACAACTCTAAATGGCTGAAAGAGGATCCAGGCTTATCTCGTCATCATGCACAGACAGCAGGACGGTAAGGGAAGTAAAAATAAATCTCTTAAGCTCTTGCGGTCACCAAATCTCCATGGCAACCATTAGATGCTATCTGCATGCCAACCGGTGGTTTGAGAGACATGCTGAGAAAAAAAGCCTTTTCTCTCCTCACATCCTAATTGTAAATCGGTGGAGTTTGCGAAATGCTGCCTGAGCTTTGACTGGTAAGATGAGACAAGATTGAGATAAGATCTGATGTGAGGCAAAGGATGAAAAAGTGGGAAAGTGCCTCCCTGCTGAGCACGGTGTAGCCCTGTGATCCTGCGGGATTGTCTATCTTCAAAAGGCCTCAAGAATCTTGTTGTCAGAGTTGACACCTATTAAACACAGCAAATAACACAGGAAAGACAAGAGAGTTAGATTCTGAATACTCGCGAGGAGAACAGACAGAGATGTGCTTTCAGTTACAAATCTCCTACTGCTCTAAAAGCACATTTGCCTGCCCCTCTCTTTTTATTGTGTTTAGGATCCCTAATCACAGAGAGCCTGTAACTCTAAAGGGAGGGGGGAAGAACACTTTCACATAGTTACAGCGCCAAGATTATCACTAACAATCACAATCTAAGAGGTCAAAACAGGGCGTTCTGTGAAGAGCTGCTGTCTCTGCTCTTCTTCAGAGAGGTCCTCTGAGAAAGGAAATCAGAAAGATTAACAATACAGAAACATGTTCTTAAAATATATGACTAAACTAATAAGAGTACATAACAGTACCTAAACTAAGAAAATAAAGGCACAACAAATAGTTGATAATAATACCACACATAAGAACCACACATTTAATTTAGTTGTCGTTACATCTTTCAGTAGCTTAAGGAGCCAAATCAACATAGAAATGGTTTATTAGACACTAAACAGGCTTCCTTTCCTTGGTAATCTCAGTTCCTAGACAGATGATCTAGATCATGAAGATTGTGCAAAGAGGAACGGTCATAGATTAACAACAGGGTTGGCAGTTAGTGCAGCTCTGGTGACTGGAAAATGAGAAAAAAATGTCAAAATGTTGAGTTTTTCCTCCTTCCTGGAATAACTAGTTCCAAAAACTTGTCCTATTTTCTGCATCTGCTGTAAAATATTTACTTCTCTGGGTCTACGTCACCATGAGACAGATTTTTGTAAAACATGACAATTGCTAGTTTCATTAATAATTAATTTATCTTGGTAGCAGACTGTGCAGAAACCATGACAAGAAATGTTGTAGTGATTTCCAAAATCCAGAAACGTCTATCTGTAGCATGTGAATTAAATTGTTTACTTAGCAGTTGATCAGTATTTTTCCTCCTTAATAAAGCAAATCTACATTTTAATTTCAGGAATGCATAAAAAAGATTGAAAACTGTTGCAGATTCTGGTTAAAAGTTTTCAGTTCTGTTGAAGGCTAATATTCATTTTTAAACCCCAGACCTCCTATTTTCAACACACTCTTGTCAGGTTTTCTCAATTAATGGGCCCACACTGATGTGGGTCAGGTCCAGTGGGATTCTTCCAGTTGGAAAAACCAGTGAGGTCCTGGAAAAAATGCATCAAAAGCAGCAAAGAAGAGGACCTGGTCACAGTGACGTGGTGATGTTTCACAAGATGGCAGCGCTCCACAAATAGAGGTTTCCAGCTTTGTTCTTTAAAGACTAAAAATATCTATGAAGATTTCTTTGAACTATTCAGAGATTCTATTATGAAAATTTGGGATAAACGATCGGATTGGAAACCTTGCATGGGGGTTTCTTTATTTTTCCCCAAAACGTCTTTCTGTTGCTTTGCTGAAATAATTGATTCTCTTCTCTGACTTTAACCCCCAGAAAACCAACCTGAAGCTCACATTTTTAACATCTTTTTGCAAACAGTTTAACATTTTTGGAGCATTTTTCCTGTGATGTAAATGTGTTTTGGTTTAATGCAAAAACACAAACTCCTACCAAATAATTGTGGCCTAGTTTGTAGTGCAAATATCTTGGAACATTTAAAATATTCAGATATAATTAACTTTTCAGCAAGAAATTGGAGCTTGTTTAAATGAAAAATTCCTTGATATTGATGAAAAAGTATTAGATTTACTGGCAGATAATTTTTATTTAAATTATGGGAAAATGTTTTGTTCCACTGGCAGGTTATTTCAATTATAACTTTGAATTAAGTTATTGGCTTAAAACTAGCTCCTTTTTTTGCTATAAAGTTTGTCTTATTTCAATTGTACTAAAATATGTCCACCAGACCAAAAATAGTTGATAAAATTGGGAGTTTTTCAGTGTACTGGATTTAAAGGATTCAAAACTTGTTAATACTTATTTCTACAGCTTAATTAAAATTTTATCAAGGTCAGAAAGAGCAGCAAGAAATTGCTGTGAAATCTCTGTTTTAAGATGGATTTTCTGTGCTGTTCTGACACTGTGATGTAGCATATCTGCAGTAAAATCAGACAAACTACATTATCAGCTCCTCCAATCAATATTTAACATTGAAATGAAACTTGTTATTTTACATGCTCGTAAAATAAAAATATTTTCTGTATTTCCCAGTGTGTGTGCATGTGTGTGTGTTTTCCCTGACTTCCTCCTAACTGCATGTGTGTAAGTGATATCCCACAGTCACTCGGAGAGCAGCAGCAGCAGCAGCAGGGGTCACGGGGTAGCCTGTGTTTTCCAAGAAGCCACTCTACCCAGAAGCTATGCCCTGTGCTGCTTTCATGCCTCACGGGAAACATGCCTGATGTGAACATTTCTTCTTGGAAACAGGGTTTAGAGCTGAACAGCAGCTTTTCAAGTGGTCATTATCTCAATACTTGGGAAATACGGGCCGGGTTAAGATGAATCTTAGAAAACAGGCTGACTCGAGATAAGGGGTTGATTCCAAGAAAACAGGAGCCGCACCTCAAGCAGGACTTTCAAGTAACAAACAATCACTCACTGAAATATGAGAGTGAAATAATTATGAAATCTGATAAGGCAACAAAGCCTTTTGTTTTTTTTTTGTTGTTGTTTTTTTACAAACATTAAATAAATTCAACTGAGTTTCTAAAAAAAATCAACTAAAAACTTTGAAACTGAAGTTAAGAGTGTCATGATATAATTAAAACTGCCAGTGTTTGTGATTCTGTTTTCACTGAGCTGGAGAACAGCAGGCAACATTTCATCCAGATCAAGTTACAAATATTACAGGAAGTAGTACTGGCAGACTTCAAAGTAAAAGCAGCAAAACAGAAAGCTGTCCTGGTTAAATCTGCAGGAACCTTTATTCAGGCAAATCCTGGGAAACAGAAACCATTTTAAACTTCAGACTTAATATAATCTGTAATTATGTTATCAAACCTACAGCATAACACATACATTAATACATTTGGCAAACCCCAATACACAGGATCCCTAATTTTTAAAAATCTACAATCCTGAACTGAGAGTAAAGTTTTTCCCAATGCAATAGAGACTCAGATCAAAACTATCTATGGAGGTCTAAACGTATCATGAATTAAATATGCTGTTGTTATTCAGCTGTATAAAAATGTATATATATGAACCATAATTAAAGAAGATTTCTCTAAAAGTGTTTATGCTTTTTCAAAAACATTTCATGGTTGTGATCATAACACTATGTATTTTTTATTTGTTTGTTTGTGAAATAAGAGCTGATTCTTCATAGTAAAATGCCTAAGATATTGTCTAAAAAAACACACAATCCTGCATGCAGAGCTTGTTGATGTTGATTCATCAAAATTGCATATTATTATGCAAATACACAGAGGACAAAGAACCATACAATCATAACTAACTACAATTTAGAGAAAGCAATTAACCAAGATGTGAAGTACCTGGAAAGAGCACATGGGGAACAAGCAAACTCGATGAAGAAAGACCCAAGCCTGGGCCGCCATACAGCCCTTATGTTTACATTAACATGCATAAATTTAATTATGTATTACTTTAGTAAATAGGGGCACTCTCGGTATTCCATACCCTCCTCCCTGTCAGACGGGGTCCATCAGCATCTTCACTAGTCGTGAGTTTTTGACATAAATCTTCCTGATCGCGTCTGTATCTTATGTTGGCATTTGCGCAGGAAGCGGTGTGTGTGTGTGTTTGTGTTTGCTTGACGGAGCGCCACGACGTGTGACTGCGGGCGCTGAAACGCTAAACCTTTCCTGGAAACGGATTCCCGGGAACCTCCAGCTGAACCGAGCTGCTGTCTGACTGCAGCAGCTCTTTCCACAGAGCTCACTCTGCAGCTGCGCTCTCATTTAAGCAGAGCAGCTTCTCCTGTCCACACTGCTGGACCCACTAAGACGTTTATTCTCTGGATTTAGGTTGTTTTTTCTTTAGTGGTGGAAATTGTTTTATTTCTCCTTGATTTCAGGTAAGTTTATTTCAAACATATCTTCAGTAATTATGGAGGTTTGGCGTAATGCATGTGCTGTAGTTGCTGTTATTTGGTTGTTTTTTTTTTTTTTGTTATTCATGCATTGTTTCCCTCTTTCCTGTGGATTCCAAAATAAATAAATATTTATTTATGAAGGAACACATTATCAATCTATTTGTCGTTATTATTGCGCTTTCTGACGGAAACACGCAATAACATGCGCTCTGGGTGATTTCAGGACATTATTTATTTGTTCTTAATTTAATTTAGTGGCGATCAGAAATTTACATAATCTTATTATGGGAGTGAAATTTCAAGCTTTAATAATTTAATTGAATCAGTCTTAAAGAAACACTTTAGATATTTTAGGAAATAAGAACTGGCAAACAAGTTTGAACTTATGGGAGATTTTGCAGCAACAATTTTACATACAGTTGCAGTATTTATATTATTTGAATAAATTTCCCATGGCAAAATAAACTGCACGCCTTTGTAACAACCAACAAGCCTCTGTTTATTTTATTTTTTTCTTGATCAATTTTCTTAACCGAGATGGGAACATTTATTTAAATTGCCTGGTTTGCTCAGCATAGACAAAACCTTTAAGGAAAGTCTGGACATTTTGATTAGTTTTCAGCTTATTAAGAGCAGCTATAATGTGTTTGCCCTGTTGGATCGCCTAACTGTGTCACTTTCATAACAATGTAGAGATGAACTTGAAGCTTTTGCATCCTTCTTTCTCATTTCCCTGTCTGTTTTGTGAAATACAACATTAGCAATGACTGCAAACAAACCCTCAGCACAATGCTCCCCCTACCATGTGCTCACATGTTGCTTACTTCATCCATCTACTTTTGTGGATCGCAAGTTTGTGTATGATTTGATGGGTTAAAACCTTTAGGGAGCCTCAGTGCTGAAGCAGCGTCTGCAACCTGCAGCTGCAAGCAGCATTTTTCAGTTTGGCTAACAATAATAAATAATCAGCTCATCTTTTAGATGTAGACATAATTGCCAATGCAGTTTATTTCACAGAATAATTGCACTGAAATCCGGGATAGTACTAAAATTAACATCAATTTTTTTAGATCTAGTTTTCTTTCTTTTGCCATTAGGTTGGAAACTGTGTGTGCGTAACATAACTTTTCTGAAATAATAAAAGAAAATGCAAACTTTTTTAAAGCCTAAAAATAGAAATAAAATTGTGCTCATTGTAGATATTTATCAAAAATATAGTTGCTCTATTTCGTAAAGTTGGTGTAACATTTGTGGCTCTAAGTTAGTTTTATTTATCAGAGCTAGGGGAATAAAGTTTGCAGATCTCTGCCCTAGTGCAATATGGCACGATTCAGCAGATTCAGCTTTATCCCTTAGCATTAGGGATAAGCAAAGTCTTGGATGATTGAAAATAAACCTGCAGAACAATAACTCACCTGTGAAAGTCGATTCTTGATGCTAACTTTTATATTTCCGGCTCTGATCCAGTGTCGGGCCGTGATGGTTGCCCGTGCAGTGACCATTTTGCATCACGAGGAGCCGCAAAGTTCCTGCTACCCACAACCCTTGCCTCCAGCCTGGAACCCGCACAGGACCTCCAATGCATCACCACCAATTTCCAGTATCTGCAGACCTCAGGTAAACCAACAGATGGATTACAAAGATACCAACTCATATCATTTATGCTACGTATGATGAGGGTCACAGCAAATGTGCATTTAGGTCACATATGGAATTTAGCTTGGTCTCAAGTAGATATTTTAGAAAAAAATATATAAAAACTGAACCACACAACTACGTTACCACACACGTTTCTTTGTTTTTGGTGTATTTCAGTGACTATATTACATCGTCACATGCAGATGGGAACACAGCTACTTAACTAGTCTTTTGGGTATGCAATACCAAAAACTGTACAGCATTTTAGGTATTTGTGAACTTAAAATGGATGGTTTCTTTCTACTCTGCATCCTTAGAATTGGAACCAAACATGGAGAAACAGCATTCAGCTTATATGCTCCACTAATCTGGGACAAACTTCCAGAAAACCTTGAAACCTCAAAACACAGACATCCTTCAAATCAAGCCTAAAACCAGTTTAGAGCTTCATTTGATTCATAATAACTGGAACATTGATTACCATGTTTGATGAATATTGGCTTGATCATTTTGATGATGCATTCAACAAAATGTAACATTTACTGCTGTTTCATAACTGGTTACTGTATTGTGTTTTCATGATGTAGAGGATGAAAACATTTTGAACTGCCTTGTTGCTGAAAGGTGCTGTGAAAATAAACTTCACTTGACAGATGGAAACATTTCTAGAAATGATTACAATGAACATTTAGAAAAATTGTAATTTCCTAAAACCTTCTGGTTTGCCAGAGAACCCAAACCTTCTGAAATCCAGCCTTACGTGATGCCAAATGAAAATCCCTTATGGGACCCATTTTTCAACACATTTCCTTTCCATATGTGAAGGTGGGTAGAGTATCCAGCATTGTACTCAAGTTAAAGAAGCTACTACTACTTTTACAATTAAAAGTAAAAAAGTATTTGGTAAGAAAGGTTACTCAAGTACTGAGTAACTGATCAAAACATCAATCAATATTTGAAAAATTACATCGTCAGACAGACAAAAATATAAAGTTATTTTGAAATGTTGGTATCTTACGGACTAAAATCAAAATATCCACATCCATCCATTTTCTTACACCCTTGTCCCTTAGTGGGGTCGGGAGGTGCTGGTGCCGATCTCCAGCTGGCGTTCCGGGCGAGAGGCGGGGTTCGCCCTGGACAGGTCGCCAGTCTGTCGCAGGGCAACACAGAGACACACAGGACAAACACCCATGCACACACACACTCACACCTAGGGGCAATTTAGACAGACCAATTAACCTGACAGTCATGTTTTTTGGACTGTGGGAGGAAACCGGAGTACCGGAGAAAACCCACCATGCACAGGGAGAACATGCAAACTCCATGCAGAAAGGCCGGGGCCGGGAATCGAACCCTGAACCTTCTTGCTGCAAGGCAACAGCTCTACCTCTAACTGCGCCACTGTGCAGCCTAAAATCAAAATAATTTGTATAAATAACATTGTTACAACGTCAGAAACCATTTTTTCAAATCAATTTTTTCATGAAACTTTAACAAAAACTGCAGGTGTGTTTCTGTCTGCTGAATTTTTCTGAGTAACTTCAATCAGTGAAGTTAGTGACAGTGGGAGTATTAAAGGTTTTACTTAAGCAAGAGTAGTGATACTTCATAATGCATTACTCAAGTAAAAGAAAATCAACAATGTTGTAAAAGTACTCCTAAAAGTGTTTCTTTTCCAAAGAGTCACTAAAAGTAAATATAACTGAGTAAATGCAGTGAATTATTACTCGACCTGCTCTTATGTAAATGTGTGGAGGGGTCTTGTTCTTAATGCTGCCTCTATAACACAGACTAAAACACAGTTAGTGCTCAGTTGAAGTAGCACAATTAGTGTTGATACAAACTAGTTTTGCCTAAAAAGACAGAAGCTGACATTTAAACTATTTTCCATTCTCCAGGTTGGTACTGGGGTTCTATCTCAGCGAGCCAAGCTCGGGACGTTCTCCAGTCCAAGTCTGAAGGGACATTCCTGGTGCGGGACAGCAGCCACCCTCAGTACATGCTGGCCCTTTCGATAAAGACCCGCTGTGGGCCCACCAGTGTGCGCATCGAGTACAACAGAGGCAGCTTCTGGCTGGACTCCACGTCGCCCCAGTTGCCCCACCTACAAGCATTCCCAGACGTTCCGAGCCTGGTCCAGCACTACACCGCCTCAGGCCAGACGGCGCAGGACCTGGAGTCCATCCGGCCCCAAGCCAAGCCGGACCCAGTGCAGCGCGCAGCTAAAGACAGCGGCGTTCCTCTTAAGCTCCTGCGTCCGTTGCACAACATGCAGCGGGATTGTCCTTCTCTGCAGCACCTGGCACGCCTCGCCATCAACAAACACACAAACTGCACCGACCAGCTGCCCCTCCCAAAGCCGCTGCTGCGCTTCCTGCAGAACTACCCTTTCTTCATATGAAGACGGCAGCCCGGCGGACGCAGAGGGACAAAGATACAGGAGCACGGTTGGGATTCCTGTCCATGACAGTGGAAGTGGACCTGAGTTAGGGTCCTGCATCAGATTCACTGGAGCACAGGGAGAGAAGACAGAGATGGTCCAAGTACAAGAAACCACAACGTTACTTCGCATTAATGAGTTTGGGCTTACTCCAGCACAGCAGCTTTTCCCAACACCGATTCCTACGTTTACCTTAGCGACTGTGAAACCTGCAGTGAATGCCATTATGTTTTATTCTGAGCTGTAAAAGAAAACCTGTGGATTTTAAATGGTTGGCAATGAGTCAGAGGCAGCTTTGCAGAATAAACCAAATTATCTGGGTCTTTGGGTTTGAAGAACTTTAATCACTTTAACACTGGAGAAGAAGGTTACAAATGAGTTTTTGTCATGCTTTTGTCAGTCTTAACGCAGTGCTGTGTGTGGTAAATATGTGCTGCAAAACTGAACAAATTCAGGACTGAGGATAATCTGCGTCTTGTTTCTCTTGGACATGCAGTTCTTTTGCAAAAATATTTCTACCCCTGAACGTTTTCACATTTTGTCACATTACCTATCCATCCATCCATCCATTTTCTTGACACTCTTGTCCCTTGATGTGGTCGGGAGGGTTGCTGGTGCCTATCTCCAGCTAACGTTCCGGGCGAGAGGCGGAGTCACCCTGGACAGGTCGCCAGTCTGTTGCAGGGCAACACAGAGACACACAGGACAAACAACCATGCACACCTAGGGACAATTTGGAGAGACCAATTAACCTAACAGTCATGTTTTTGGACTGTGGGAGGAAACCGGAGTACCCGGAGAAAACCCACACATGCACAGGGAGAACATGCAAACTCCATGCAGAAGGGCCGGGGCCAGGAATCGAACCCAGAACCTTCTTGCTGCAAGGCAACAGCTCTGTCACATTACCTAATTTAATGTATTTTATTGGGATTTTAAGC
This sequence comes from Poecilia picta, assembly GCA_033032245.1. Lineage (NCBI taxonomy): Eukaryota > Metazoa > Chordata > Actinopteri > Cyprinodontiformes > Poeciliidae > Poecilia > Poecilia picta. The sequence continues at coordinate 18,358,185 of CM065357.1, read as the reverse complement.
TAAGGCCAGCATAAAGTAGCACACAATTGTGAAGTGGAATAAAAATTATGTTTAATTAAAAAAAAAAAAAATTACAAATAAAAAGCTTTAAAACAATGGCCTGCACATGTGCTGCGATACTCCAATAAAAATCTATTGCAGCCACTTGTACAAGTCTTACACCTACTTAGTTAATAGAATAATCCATCTGTGTGTAATCTAATTTCAGTGTAGCTTCAGCTGTTCTGTGAAGGCCTCAGAGATTTATTAGAGAACATTAGTGAACAAACAGGACAGGGAGAAAGTTGTTTGAGAAGCATAACGTGTGGAAGATTGTGTCCTGGTAAAGTGGGATTTAAAAATGTTTTTTAGGCAAAGTGTGGTGGAAAACCAACATTACACATTACCCTGAACACATCACACCTCTGGCATGGTGGTGGCAGCATTAGGCCTGGACGGTATGGCTGAAAAATGTATCTCAATATAAAACGTTTCATATCAGTCAACATCGCTAAATGTTTTGTTTTAAATATCTGAAATACTGCCAACTGGTGGTGTTTCATCCACATCTCCTTCTCCAGCTGTTGCACTCATTTTATTCTCTCACTCCATCCTGTTTTTTTTTAAGCAGTTATGGGGCACAATGCCAAAATTATGTAGGTTACTCAGGCAGTTGCTAGGTAACCAAAGAGTGAGTGCATTAGTTAATTTCAGTGACTAAAACCTTTCCTCTGCCTACATCCCCCAGAATGCTGTGCGGTTCTGGATTATGGAAAATTCTATTGCATGTATTAACTATTGATGTTGACCACATGTCTATTGTGATATTTTTTGGGTTATTGATTGGCAGCGTCATGATGTTGATTTTCTTCATTCCAAGCAGAAGCTGGAACATGGAAAGATTGATGGAGGAAAAATAAAGGAAACATTTTGTGATAAAACCTTTTAGAAGCTGCAAAACACTTGAGACTAGGCTGGTGGTTCGCCTTCCAGCTAAACAACAACCCTACTTATGTAACCAGTTAAAATGACTCAAAGTCAAAGTGGCTCACACAGTCTAAATTGAACTTGAGCTGCTTTACTACAAAGAAAGAAAGAAAATTAAAATGTTAGATTTTTGATGTGCAAAGCTGATAGGACTGCCGATGCCCCCAAAATACAGCAGTTACATTGAAAGATGACTCTACGGTGTTTTGGCCCAGAGGGGCCCGTTAACACACATTGAGATTTCTTTTTGTAAAAAAATAAAAATAATAAATTGCATTATTCCCCTTCCATTTCATAATTACACACCACTTTCTATTGTAGTGACATTTATGTACAAGAAAATTCCTGGAATTATTCACATTTGCAAAGGACTGTAAGTAAAGTTATGGTGCTACTAAAATTATTTGTTTTCCAGCAGTAATTTATATTTTTAAAATCCAAATAAAGGACATGATATAAGTAGCATGTAATCTTAATATGTTCCTTTTTAGATGAGGAACAGAATTTCCTTTGATTTTCATCTAACCAAGGCCACTTTAACAAAGAACTGCAGATTATAAAGAACATCTGTGAAGAGACTTTTTTTTGTTAATTCTCAGAAGGGCATCATCATTTGGATTTCAGAGAAGAAAAAAATGTTCTTCCTTTTCAATGTCTGACCACTTCACTGCGCAGATGAATGAGAGGTTTTCATGGAAACGCATCTGAGTTGGTTTCCACGAGTTGCAGCTGAACAACACCGAGAAAGCCTCTTATCAGGATTAGAATAAAAACTGCAGCTATTAGTGCGCTGCTGCACCAACTGAGAATTGAAAAATAATTATTTCTACTTCAATATCTTTTCCTCTTTCTTTTTTTTTACAATTATGGGATCTGAAAAGACCAAGTACAGCTTGTAAACAAAAGATCACATTTCCTGTTGCTGTTCTTTTTTTTTTTTTTACCAATTCTTCAACACAAATGTTCCTAAATCCACGTGTTTTATTTGGTGTACGGTAAAAGACTAGATCAGATATTAGAGTAAAAATGTCAACATATAAATGTTAACCTTTATTCTTATAACCAATTTCAATAAATTCATATTTTATTGTAGTAGTAAAAGCTCACAAACAAAAATATCTGAAAGATCTATCTTTATAGTCTATTATATTTGTTGACTATACAAATTAGTTCTATTTTTACAAGCTCACCAGCGTAAACTTCTATAATCCTACAGACAGTCCTTTATCTGCTCTCTATATTTCTGTTATGAATTGGACAAAAGCCCAGTGATGACTCATTTCTAGTTTTCTGGAAAAGACCGATTTGTATTTAACATTTCCTGGTATTTTTGAAAGGTTTGATCACAAATCCTCCACCATACTTCACAGTGGACATGATATGCTTCATGATTAGATTAACCTTGTAAAAGGTTGAGCTTATTCTCAAAGTCCCAATAAAGTTAAGCACATTTTGAGTACTTTTTTTTTCTTAAACAGCTTCAAACCTAGCCCAAGAGGACAACTGTCCCGAGATCTTTAGATGCATCTCTGCTTCAACACATGCAAGTCAGATAACAAGGTCATTAGCAAGACAGCATCCTGAGGATATAATTCAGCATTTGATTTAGGCGTGTTGAACCAGGGACACGTCTAAAAATTGCAGAACACTGGACCTCGAGCTCACCATCTAATGATTACTATGGAGACTTGTTGACCCAAACATGGTCCTCTTTGCTGAGCTTTGGAGATTTTGATTTTATTACCTTCCTCACTGTCTTCTGCATTGTGCTTGGGTCTTCAACCAGACTTATTTGTCACAGTTTCCATTGTACAAATAGACAATTCAACATTTATCTGAATAACATGTTCTCTTATGTTTCCTAGTCTGAAGATTGACTAGACAAAATTGGTATCTATCAATCTATCTATCTATCTATCTATCTATCTATCTATCTATCTATCTATCTATCTATCTATCTATCTATCTATCTATCTATCTATCTATCTATCTATCTATCTATCTATCTATCTATCTATCTATCTATCTCATCAGTAGTTGTTTTCTTGTCTTCTTGCAGTAATCCTGGTTGATCACCTATTTCCAAAGTTAAACAAAACATCCATATCGACTACATAACATGTAGGTAATCAACCCGGATATATATTGATCGGTTCTAATATCGATGTGTATAGATGCATCACCGAGCATGTAGTCGGTTGTGAGCTGTTCAGTTGTCCCCACCCCCTCACTTCCCTCCTGCTAATCCTCTAGCATCAGCAGCAGACACCCAGGCTAACAAAGCGCTACTTTGACTTCACTTCAACAATCTTATAACCAATCACTACGTAAGTTCATCATTCCTTACAAACAAAATATACCTATATTTTTTTCACTGGGTTTATTATTTCCAGTTTAATGTGGTAGGTTTATTTTTTAAGTAGATTTTCTACCGACTCTTTGCCAGTGTTAGCCACATAGCTAATGGAACGATAAAACTCGTCTTGACTTCCGTTCTGCCAAGCTAATTCTTGTTAGCCAGCTAGCCGTGCCGGTACGCGACTTTAGAGCAAATTGTGTTTAATTTATCTCATAGAACGATTCTACTAATAGGGCGTTGTTTCAGAGTTATTTTTATAAACCCTAAAGTCCTTCTGAATTGTAAAGATAATATAAAAACTTTGCTTCTAGGCTACATCCTGTCGTAGCTAGTTAGCCTCCGCAGCTAACATAAAGTCTTTTGTAAACAGAACATTATTTTATCCTGGTCTTATCCAGGTCATAAAGCTCTGCAACGATTCGCGAAAAGGTGTGTCAGTAATTTACGACAAAGTAGGTCAAACGGAATAATTAACTCGAGCCTGATGCCCGGGTGGCTGACACAATCGCAGCGGAAATGTATAATCGGGAAAGTAGAGATCTCTAATTTGGCTAAAAAAGTAATAAACCCGACATCAACCAGATAAGATGCAGACAGACGCTTTTATGCCCGTCATTGTAATTTGATGTATTTTCATGCGTAATGACGCAGTGGCGGCAGGTCGGGATGTTCGCCCCGGGTGTTGGTTTCAGTCCGGACTTGGGTTGTGTCAACACAGCTGAAGCTGCGATGTGCTCACAGTTCATCACGGGCGCAGCGGGGCTAGAAAGTTGCATAATAAAATGACCCGCCCTGTTAAAGACGGATAACAACCTCTGGTACCGAGACTGACATCCGCTTGTTCTCTGTTTTTCATGCCCTCCTTTCTCTAGCCATGGCAGCAATTAGGAAAAAGCTGGTTATAGTGGGAGATGGAGCCTGTGGGAAGACCTGCCTGCTCATTGTGTTCAGCAAGGACCAGTTTCCTGAGGTCTATGTGCCCACAGTGTTTGAGAACTACGTGGCTGACATTGAAGTCGACGGGAAACAGGTAAGGGATTGTTTTCCTCTTCCACCTTCCAGTCCAACAGCATTTTATTAGGTTTCAGCAGGTGATGGCTGGTCGGATCTCTTCACAAATGATAGAAATGTCATTATATGCTATAAACAACCGCAAAATAGTAAAAAAAAGAAAAAATAGCTATTCCTTAAAAGTTACAGAGCTCTCTCGTTCTACATAGATGAAAGTCTACAAATATGGTAAAATGTTATTTTCGGTATTTATAAATAAAACCTTCCTGTTAGGGCTGTATAATAATATCAATATCGCGATATATATATATATATATCAATATTTTCTTTCCTAGAAAAAAATCGATATTCATCTGCAAGTATCGTAACATCCAACTGTCACCTTGTTCACTCACTGCTTGCTTCGCACCAGGTCATCAGGCTTAGACTGATTCCTTCAGATGTTAAGGTTTAAAAGGTATCAAACTGTTCAGAGCAGCTACTTGGTGCTTTATTTACTTTACAAATGCATGTAAGTTACAGTTTGTACTGTTTCAATTAAAAGAAACATGTTTTTTCACCACTTCTGTGATTAATTTTGTCCAGCTGTCCACTTTAAGTCTGTGTCCAAACAGAGCCAGGTATTGTGTAGTTGGTGCTTTTAATCAGTTTTCAGTTTAATTAATTCAATCCAACTTATAAACAGTCACTAAATGTCACCAAAATCACTCTGTCCCTCAGAAATCTTTCAGAAAATCTCAAAAGTGTATTGTATTGTATGCTGAATATTGCAATATATATCGTATCATGAGATTATTGTATCACTACAGCCCTACTTCCTGTAAGGAAAACAGCGTATCTCATTGGGGTTTCTTTTCACACTTAAAAGTTTAGAGTGCACCGTATCATAAGATATTTGCTTTTTCAAATAGGTGTCATCCAGTTTAATTTTTGAGAGGAAATGTTAAATGAATTTACTATCACTTTAAATGAGTCTTAAGCGTCCTTTCTGTCATAATCAAATGTTTGTTATTAATATCAGGCCAGAAGTGAAGTCACACTGTGTTAGACAGCTCTAACGTTAAACAGGAGTCCACCATCATTACAAAGCAATAACAAAATACGTAGAGTTGCCATTTCTTTAGCATCCCAGCATGTCTTTAGCACGGTTATTATGGTTAGCATTTCAAATAGCATCCTGCTTATATTCCTCTAGCGTTAGAGGACACTTACCTTAACTGTGAAATTCACAAAAGACGTTTCCTACTCCTGTGTGTTTCACCTCAGACAGAACTGGACTCTTGAAAAGGATCAAACGGAGCAACTTGACTGTAATACTTCCAGCTGACGCCGAACTTCTTGTCGTCTTGCTTGAAGCAAAAGTCGACTTTAGTCCTTATTCTTTTTTTTTAACCCCTCACTGATACCCAGAACTGTTGCATCATCTTTCAGCAGCTGCTTTAACTTCAGCAGTGAAGATTGTCAGTGACCTGGTAGTGCTTATGTACATGTATGATGCATTCACTGCCTGGAAAAAGATGGGGACTTTTAGTTTTTCCCGGTAGATTATTGATTAGGACCAGTTGAACATAAAATCATCTGGCGTTGTTGCATCTGTGGCTCTGTGGGTAGAGTAGTCATCTTCAGCAATCAGAAGGTTGTAGGTTCGATTCCAGCTTCCTCCTGCCACACGATGTTTCCCTGGACCCCCTGGCTGTGTATAAACGTGTGTTTGTGAGTTCAAATGGGTGAAAAGTGCTTTGAGTGGTCAAAGTGAAAAGCGCTTCATTTACCACATCTCTCAATATGAGCTTAAGTTAAACATATTCAGTTTAGCCACATATGGGCCTGATGTAATTTAGAAACTGTGACACTTGGGCTCTTTGCTAACAGAAGTTTGTTTTTAATTTATATTAGTTTTTCTACACTGTCAGTCAAGAGCTCTAAATATTCAGAGACCGTTTTGAGTTTGCTCAGAGTAAAATGTTATACCTTTATGACCATTATGAGCTTGTAAACACATGTGTGGCTTCAATGCTTGGGGTTGGCTGATAACGTTCAACTCCTTGCAGGTTGAATTGGCGCTCTGGGACACAGCAGGTCAAGAGGACTATGACCGACTCCGCCCACTCTCTTATCCAGACACTGATGTCATACTCATGTGCTTCTCCATCGACAGCCCAGACAGTCTTGGTGAGTGAAAATCAGGATTCTGTGAATGTTGTGACTCATGTTTATGATCTAGTTTTCCAGCAATAGATTTTTATAATTGTTCTCAGTGCACAGGAAAATCTTTATTAATTGACATTTGTTATGTTTAAGTACAGATATCTTGAAAGGTTTTTATGTGTATAAATAAAAATAATGTGGCCTTTACCAGTGTAAACAATTAGCAAAATAAAGAGTATAAAGACAGCTATTGGATGCATTTATATTATTAATCTTTTCAGGAGAAATGACCGAAACCAAAGAACTTCATCATTAACTCTAAATTTCTCCGTTTGCATGTGAAATGTTAACGAAATCAGAAATAAACTCTACTAATATGGCCTGTCAAGAAAAGCTTTGTCTAAGAATTATACATTAGCTCTGAATAAACCTCAAATTGTGCAGAATTAAAGCGTCCAACAGGAAAATGACCCAAACGGCAGCACAGAAGACACCTCTGTGCTGCAACCCGTTGAAAACATGTTTTGAAATAAATGACAGTGAGAATTTGAGTGTTCTTGTCCAGAAGAGGTTACACTTAAACTAACTTTTGTTGAGCATTGTGCCCTTGTGAGTAAAACCCCAGAGTTGAAAGGGTTTTTGTTTCTCTTTTTGTGTGATGATGCTTCTTGCTCCAGCTGTGTCTTTGATCTGACTGCTGGTGTCTGCTGTCCCTTTACTCAGAGAACATCCCTGAGAAGTGGACCCCCGAGGTGAAACACTTCTGCCCCAACGTTCCCATCATATTGGTGGGAAATAAAAAGGATTTGCGCAACGATGACCACACTCGGAGGGAGCTAGCTAAAATGAAGCAGGTAAACCAGAAAGACCTGTGCGGATGATTCACAGCTTTGACCCGCTGATATGTATTTCTGCTGATTCCAATTTCTTTGGAGCTATAGTATCAAAATATGAGAACAGCATATTTTGATACTATATGCTGTTCTCATATAGTATTTTGTACTTTTAACATGAGTAAAATTTGCCATAATGAAAGCTCCTTAAACATGTCGTATGTAATTGTCCTACGTTCCTGCTGTTATTGTAATTAGTAATGGCTGCAAAATACTGAGTAGCTGTAAAAAAAAGACTCCACCCTCTGTTTATGTCGTCTGACAGGTTTTGGCATCTACTGCAGTCAGACTCTGGTTGAATGTATTGTTGGGATCCAAAGCACAAATTAATGATTCTTAGACTGCAGTAGCCAACATATAGTCAATTCCAGAGGGGATGCAATACTGCACACACTGATGTTGCTGATATTGTCTGGTCCTATGGAAAGTGTTACAAAACTGTCTCCAAATGCCAAGAGAATGTCGATTCTTACCTTAAAAGGGATCGATTATGCTTCCTTTAAGAGGTTAGGCTAAGTCTATGGGCTGTGCAAAACATTTTTATTACATTTTTGCACAAAATTATTCTTAGATAATGAAATTTTAATCTGCTTTTGACCTGTTTTATGACGTTTTGTCACTTTAAATTGTAATAAGCTGCTGTTGGCCGCACCCCCCATCTCAAAGTTTACACTCGCACATGAAAATGGCTGCAAACAGATGGGCCATTACACAACCATACACCTTTGAAAAGCAGAAATGGAGACTCCTGCACAACCAACAGGAAGCAAGTGGTTTCAACAACAAAACACTAGTCTCTTCTAGCAGCCATTGTACAGCACATACAGCTGTACAACCAGCTGACCAAACATCCTGGTGCTCCGCTTGGTTTCCTAGGCGACGAGCTGGGCTCGGCTGGGGTTACTAAGCAACAACGCATTGTGTTTTAAGACTCAGGAGGATTTTGAGACAGCTCTTTCTCCATACACCAAAAATGTGAACTTATTGGCAGAACACAGCTGGCCAGGTGAGTTTTTTAAAGCACCGGGTCGTTTTTAGAAGCAGCTGAGACCCAAACAGAAGCATGAAAACATGTAAAATGTGAATTTTACATGATAGGTCTCCTTTAACGCTCAGATTTCAAAAAGCCTGCCAACATTCCCAAATCCAGGATGTTCCATGGCAGACAGGAAGTGGAAGCTAATGAAGATAAAGCAGCAACTTTGTTGTTCAGACTTGCTTGCTGAAAGGGCTTTCTTTAACATTTCATCACCTTAAACAGTCGAGACATTTTGACATGTTATAGAAAAGACATTTAACAGCTTCTTAGATCATTGTTTAACCCTTTAAATTTCATTGTTTAACCCTTTAAATTGCTGACTTTCATTCTCCTTCAGTCAGTAGCAGCATCCTTACTGAAGGGGTTTTTCTGTGCAGCTTGAGTGTTTAGTATGGTGCGTTTTTTCAGTGGAATGAGATTGGATTCAAGTTTCTGACCAGCAGGCCACTGATCAGGGCTTATTAGACTGAAGACCAGCTGGCTCAGTCATCAATCAATTTCTTGGTGCATTTTTACATCCCCTCACATCAGCTGTCGGTTTTCCTAAAAGCCGCTCTGTTTCTCCCTTCCTGCAGGAACCCGTGAAACCAGAAGATGGCCGGGATATGGCCAACAGGATCGGTGCCTTCGGATACATGGAGTGCTCTGCAAAAACAAAGGATGGCGTGAGGGAAGTGTTCGAGATGGCCACCAGGGCTGCACTACAGGCCAGGCGGGGAAAGAAGAGCAATAAATGCGTCCTACTGTAAACTGGGGCATGAGGACTGCTTCCTGCAGGGGGTAGAAGGAGGAGAATTAGGTCAACCCCACCCCCAGATAAACACACACAAAGACTGCTCTCCCCTGTTTTTACTAAAGGTGTAACGCTTCTACTGTTTTGTCTTAAGCAAAAGTAGTCAGGTCATCAGTATTCAACTTTAAGGTTATGGAAAATACTTTTTTGTACTTTTAACATGAGTAAAATTTGCCATAATGAAAGCTCCTTAAACATGTCATATGTAATTGTAAAGGTCACCCCGGGGTGCTGTTGTGTCATACTTGCCAACTACAGTTAAGTGCTTAAGCCCTGCCTGCTGATCTGAGGAATGTGTCCACAGCCAACTAGGGTGAAGAACCTGCACACTGTGACCTGTAGTCCTTTAACTATTCCAACAAACCGAGGCGCGCGGCCAGTCTAAACCCGGCCGCGCGCCTCCTAATATTAAAAACAATCCTCTGTGCATTGTGACCCAATGCGCACCATTATACTGGAAACTGGTTTTTGCTAAAATCACAAGTGTTTTGTGTAATAAATTACTTTGTAAGAATCTTGATAATTTGCTTGACTTGACTGAGACACACTGATTGAGGACCAGAACTTAAATGTAACGCCAGCTTCAGGTGGATTTGTTTTGTTTTTTTGGTTAAAACTTTCACTGTTGGCCAGTTTGGGGTGTTTTTTTTTTTCTGTTTCAATGTTGGTCAGGATTTCCGGTTCAGCCATAGCGCAAGAGGTGCACATAGGAGATACGCTGGGCATTAGAGATTTATACAAGCTACTCCTTTAGCTTTTTGTCTCGTCTGTGGAGCCTGACTAGGGACTAATTTTTGTGGAAGCAACTTTTGATAAGCCCTGGAACTACTTGGTAGGATATAAATTATATGTACCAATCAGGATGTTAACAGTTTGAAATAAACTTGTCAGTGCTCCCTGGTGGACAAAATTAGCGCCTGCTTTTTGATTTTGTTTTTATCTTCCTTGCCGCCATTATAACGGACCCGAATAATCTGTTCAGGCTTTTATCAAATATCCAAAAGAATTTATTCAACATGCAGCGTTTACAAGTGAACTGAATTGTGCCCATCGTTTACATCAAGTTGTTTCCCCACCATTACATTTTTGCAGTTTATAAATTAGGAACACAGTCAACAAGCACACAAAGTAACGCTTCACATGTTACATAGATGCAAATGGACAAGCTTACTTTTGAAGACTAATTTCTTCCCTGATTCTCAGACTTGCACAGAAAAACTAAAAAAATATGGTAAAGCTTTTGATTTAAAGAACATTCAAGTTTGTGAGCTAGAAAAATGGAAAATTGTACCATCTACATTTTATGATTCAAGAAAAATTCTGCATCTTTAAAAGACACCCAAACTTAATTATAAGACCAACTTCCATAAACACAGACATGAACTAATCTAATCCCATTGCTAAAAACAATTCAATTTATAAATGTGGCATACAAGTGTAAACATTTAGTTTGTCTATCCCCCATGTTTTCATCGATATTCTGCATGCGATCCAGTTGAAAAGCAACAAAGTAAATCCTCTAAAAGCCATAACATTATCAGTATGTCTGGAGGAAACTTTAATACGTTTTCCATACTCCTCCAAGTCTGGATGAGAAAAGAATATTTAATACTTCCAACTTTTCCCATGCATGTCTTATGCATTCATTCATTCATCCATTCTTACAGTTTAGGTTTCTTGCAATTGTCAGATATTCATGGAAATATCAGCAGAAATTCCAAATTAAGCTTTAGTTATACTGCTGGGGAAAAACAAAATGGACTGAAATGAGACAATTTTAGTCTGAGATTAGTATTAAATTTGGCCATAAAATAATGGTATGAAGCCCATTTTAGTTAGTCTGCTGTATGTGTCCATGAATGACTGAAATACGAAGCCACACCCACCACCAAGTGAAATAACTAAACACCTGCCTGCCTCAAAATAAAGCAGGGCCCGTCTTATTTGGTAGAGTGATATGCTTCATGTCGCAGATTAACGATCAGTGAAGGCACCAAACTCCTCCGTCTGCTTCTGTGAGACTCATTTTGAAGTTTTGGAGTAGTAGCTGTGTAACATTGTGGGTTTTCTGCTGCACAGCTGCAGTTAAACTGAACCCAAATCGAATCATCACGGCGATAGTCATTCGTTCTTCTTCTGGGGAAGGCCTGAACGAGCCAGAAACACTGGAAGCAGAGCGAGGGCTCCCAGACCGGCCGCCACCAACGGCCTGTAGAAGAGCCAACCGACTCCGATGACGAGGAGAGACAGCGAGCAGGAGAGGCACAGGGCGAAGATCATCAGGCCGAAAGACACCAGATCTCTGAGGAGAGGAACCCAGTCCACTGCAAGAGAAACGGAGCGACAAACACATACATGGGATGAGCTCCTGTTCGACACGGCCAGGCTACGTTCACACAGCAGACAAACGAGGCCGAAAATACGCCGCTTCTGCCCGATTCTCATCTTTTCACCCCAAAAGTCTGATCTATGCCACTTCCATATGTGGTTGTAATTTGGAAACATATCCTATTGTTTTCAAAACATTTGCAGCCTGAATGATCATGTCGGAGTTTATCAGGCTTTATGTCATTGATGTGAGACACGATTCATGATTTTTCATCAGAAGAAGTCAGATGCGGCAAGTCAGGATGTGAACAAAAGCTGAAAGTTGTGATTATGCAAGTTGCTTTGCAGGACGGAAACCTTCTACACAGAAATCTCACTACGGTCAGGATAATTCATGGAGTATTGTAAACAGACAAAAAGGAGTACATTTTCACAAAAAATCTTTGAAACATTTGGGATTAATCTCAAACATTTTCAAGAACAAACAAAATAAATTTCAGAGTTTGGAAAGTTGAAAATTTGCTAGAAAAAAATCAAAAATTTAGAGATTAGTCTCTGAAATTTTCAAGAAAAAAAAAGGAAATTTCATGGAGTTTCAAAAGTTGACAATTTTTCACTTTTGGAAATTTTCTGATTTTCAAAAGTCAAAAATTTTCCTCCTCATCTAAAAAAATTCTGTAATTACAAGGTTTTTGTCAAAAATTCACTCGTCTACTTCCCTCCCTCCCCCATCAGCAACGGTGATAATACGCCATTGTAGCTTTAATAAAAATACTAATATGAACAAGCACTCAAAAGAAAGAAAAAATAATTATAACAAATAAAAAATGTGAATTGAACATCAAGGCCTGCAGTGTCAGCGTTGATTTACCCAGAGTGTAGAGGATGCGTGTGGTCAGCTGAATACTAACGAACATGAGGAGCCAGCCTACAGCCCTCACGGCCCACGTTATCAGTGTGTTGAGCTGATGCTCCTTGGCAAACACTTCCTGCACATTATAACACAGCTGCATTAGCTGGGAAACATGCATTAGAAACAAGGAGGGAAACATTAAGATTTTAAACCAAAAGAAACAAAGGTAAATCCACACGGACCTCTGCAGTGAGCTCCTCCAGGTAGATGATTTCCAGAAAGTCTCCAGACTTTGTCTTAAAGGGCAGCAATTTCTCTCCCCTCTGCATGGCTACGATGCTCACCTGGAAAACGTTTAAATGCTGTCAATACTCACCATCCAAACAAGCCCAAACACAATCACATTCATGGCTTCTTATCGGATTTGTTGTTTCAACTAAACATTTTCTCTACGTCGACTTCCTGCAGGGAATCAAAACATGAGTCACTGTGGTGACAAAATTTTAATGTAATATACAGTATATAGAAATTATAGGGATATTAATTTGTTTCTGCAACTAATGAATAGGAACTTTCCATATAATTTAATAAAAACATTTCTAACAACATCCATCACATGTTTTGGCACTGCAGGTAAAGATGTGGGAAAACAGCTTTAAAATAAAACAATTTACTATTGCAAAAACATAATCATGAATTCATTTTTAATTCAAACTTCAGTTGAAGTATATTTTAGTCAGAGAGGAAAAAAGAAAAGAAAATGTGGATTTTGATCATATTTTATAACTGTAAAAGTAGAAAAACTGTGAAGGATGAAAATGTTTTGAGTTTCTTATTTTCTTTTTTATGTAGAATTGTTATACATTTATATGTAATATACTTATTGGATGGATAAGAATTTTTATTTTTGGTAGATAAACTCCATTCATCTACCAAATGGAGTAACAGTTTAAAGTCTCGCCTGATTCCAGAAGTATTTCTCTATGAAATATTTTCAACATTAGGAAATAATATGTAGACACAGATGCTTGTTTTATTGTGTTTTTTTAATTGGCCATATGTGGTAGTAAAAAATATATTATTATTCTCTTTTAGACTTACTGATACCTAAATATTATTATTATTGGACCACCTACAGTTAGCGGCGGGCCGAGGTGACTGTTCTCACCACTCAGTCCAGCAAAGGAGAATCTCACTCGGACGTCCCCAACCTGATCAAATAAAAAGAAACTAATAATTATAATAAAAACACATGTCTGATCAAAATCAATAAGTGAATCCTGGACACTGTGAGAAGTGGAGGCTGACCTGTGGCCGGAGCGGAAACTGAGTGTGATAGAAGTAATCATCATGGACGGAGAGGAAAGGATCCACGTTGAAGGCTGAGAGATCCTTCAGTCTGAGAGTCTGGAAGTCATTGATCTGCTCCACCAGGCCTGAGGAGGAACCATCAGAATCAAAACCAACATCAATTAAATTTGAGGAGAGCATCATGAGCAGCATTTTCACTAAAGGTTAGATTTCACCATTTGAAATTATGAAAATAGATCTGTTTAGTGGAAACCCACCAATTTCAGAAAACAACTCTAGTTTTGTGATAAAAAGTTTTTGTGGTTTGATGGAGTGGCTTTTCGATGGAAACATTTTTTTTTTTGCATCATATGAGTCACCTGATCAACAGCTGGACGTTACTACTGGTAAAAACCTCAAAGAAGACGACAGCAGGAAGCAGCAGCAAGATAATGTTTCCTGTTTGTTGTGCAATGTGCAGCTGGCTCCACCAGAGCTCTCACAACATCACACAGTTCATAAAACGCTCGAATGCGTTGAATCTGAAGCTCTTCAATAAAAATCACTGACTATAATTTTCCCAAAACACCGCACAAGTATCCGCTCCCAAGTATGAGGGGTTTGTCACTCCAACAGCTGATAAGACGCCAACGTCTCTCTGATGACTGACAGCTGATGAGGCTGATTATCACTATGTCTCTGTAATGTTGACATTTGTCACTGCCATGATATTAAATGATAATCATGTAACAGCTGATTCGCTGTGATTTTAACTTCTGCCATGATATTAAATGACTAATCATGTAACAATGATTCGCCTGTGATTTACTCTGCCTGATATTAATGACTAATATGTAAACAAGCTGATTCGCCTGTGATTAAATCTGCCATGATATTAAATGACTAATCATGTAAACAAGCTGATTCGCCTGTGATTTTAATTTCTTATTTAACGGAAAAACAGCAATTGTGAAATTGTATTTTTTTCAGCATTAGCAAAATACAAAGATTTGCGTAAACAAAGCTACTGACAAATTTTCAAAGAGTCAAATACCTTTGGACAGAATCAAAGGTCCCACTTGGACTTCCGGAGCCACCACTGTCACACTCTCCACCGGCATGGCGCTGTGAACCAGCAGCTGAGTTAAAACCGTGCGGCACATAAGCGAATCATCTTCCAAAACATGTTCAGTACCTCGGGTTCTGGTGGCCGATTTCCTTATCAAAGTTACGACTGTTAACCACCTCCGACTTCCACTCCGTGTCTAAAGAAATAAAGTTGGTTGAGTTGATGGAAAAACAACAACAGGTGCTAAAGTAATAAAGCCAAACTCACTGTAGGTGTAGGTCGTCTCAGTCTTGGTTTGTCCATTCTCTTTGTAATCCCTGAAATGATTTCAGGGTCAAGGTTTTGCTGCTTTTCTCAGTCTGAGCTGCAGGGAGCGGACATACCTGCTCTCACTGTGCTCCACCCACTGGTACATCTCCACCTGCCGCCGCAGCTTCACGGCCTGGACCACCACCCTGTAGCTGGGGTCATGGAGGGGCTGGGCAGGAATAAATCAGATTCAGCCCATCAAAATCACATGGCAGGAAGAAAAGCTAGGAACACATTAGACTACATAAGGAATTTACACACAAAAAAATGTCCATTTACATTAAAAATTAATTTCTGTGACAGATTTTGTATATTTTTCCCCTCAATGTTTTCATATACTCTTTGATTACTGCACATCTATTTGTTGAATTCTATGCGGCTTCATAGGTAAAATTAGTCGCTTTCCTTATTAAGTGAAATAATTAGCTTACGACAGCCAATAATGGAATAGGTTTTTATTTGTATTTTTCTCTGGTTGGTTTCTATAATCGTAAAATGTGACCAAAATTAGAGGCAAGAATGCTCATACAAGTAAACTTTGAATATTTTTTCTCACTTTCTTCTTCTACCACTCTCCAATTTGCACTATTTCATGTTTTCTCTCAATTATTTCACTCTTCATAGAAGCTACACCTGGCCTGGCATTTTGTTTTGTCTGCAGTGCCTCCCCGGATTACGGCATCGGCTGAGATAATGCTGCCATCGACTCATAGTCTTCCCTCTTCTGCTATAAACCTTTTACTTTCATGGAGATGATTGAAAATAACCCTACATCAGTTCTTCTGTTACTTCTTGTGCATTTGGTCGTGGCAGATGGTCGCCTAGAATCCAAATCTCCATTTTCATTTGCAATTTGTTGCATACTGATTACCACAGATTACTGTTTTAACCATTTTCTCTGGTCCAGCTATGAGTTTGCATCACAATAACCAAAAGGAAGTGTGCAGATTTTAAACAACGACAGCCTACCGTCAGGGTTTGCAGCTGAGCAGATAGATGAACTAAGCGGTTGTTGTTCTGCGGGTCGAGGATTGGATAAGAGTCCAGCGACTTCACCTGAGAGACACCTTCATCCAGAGAACGGGCTGTTTGCAAAGCTCGACCCTGAGGAGAGAAACAAGAGAAACCTCTTCTTTATTCTGTCCTCAAAACAGCCGTTTTCTCGCTCAGAGACTGTTTCTCACCTCATTAATGAAGAGAATGTAGATGGAGAGGAAAAACAGAACAACGCCGACGACTGTTCCTCCTGCCGTTTCACCCAGACGCTGCAGAAATCCAGGATTTGATTTAACAGTTACGCGTCTGTGTTGGTCAAGCTTTGGTCCTGAAAACTAAAACAAAGTATAAAAAGACACAGCTGAAAGTTTAATAAAACTATAGGACATAAACATATAAAGTAGAGACTGAATTTAGCAGTAGTAAATATTTATGAAACAGAATTAATTGTGAAAATGATTTAAAATGTCATTTCTTTTGTATTTCTGTTACTAACTCTATTATGGTCACGTGTGGAGTGAAAAATCTTCAAAAGATGATTTTTCAAAATACGTCTGCTGAGAATCAAAAGTTTTCAAAAAAACAAATGCTTTGACAACATCTGCAGGTGGAGAGACACTTGACAATGTCAGAGTAGGCTCTGACAAGAGTAAGAAGACATCCAAAACGCGTCTCAAAAAGGGGAAGGTTTGACCCACTCGGGTCAGAAATGTACCTTTAAGTTGTTGTTTGCTCATTTTCCAAGAGTAGGTGTCAAAATTTCCCATATGATCAGCAAATGATCTTTTAGCTGACATTTGTTTTGTCCAAAGGTGTTAAAAGACTTAAACTTTAACTCATTTCTAAGCAACTTCCTGCAGACTGAAGCGAAGCAGGCCTCTTCCTGTCACAGCTCTGAGTAGTTCTAAGGAACTGCATCAGCTGCAGGTGTCAACCATTTCCTGTAAAAACTGCTCCTGAGTACAGAGACTGCTTTGTTTAACAAGTATGTATCAGACTTCAAACAACAAAACCCCTTGATTTTGTTGTTTCTTTAATATGATGCTAAAAGTAATTCTATTTGGATACAAGTATAGAATATATGAGCTTCATTTAAGCTTAAGAAACTATATGGTAAGCTTACTATAATTTTATGCAAAAGTTAATCTTGTTTCTTTAAGAATCTCAAGGTAGCTTCCTATGATAAAACTAAGTAAAAATGAATATATAGACAAAAAATATTCACACCTTCATAATAGTTTTGGCACCCTGATTAAGTTTGATGTTTCTAAGGCCAGAAACATCAGAGAAAATGGTCAGACCTGATTTTAATTTATCACGTCTGACCTTAGAGTATATTTAGTCAAGTCAAGTTTATTTGTACAACACATTTTAACAAGGCAAAGTGCTTTACAGTCATCAATTATGAAACGAAGCAATAAACATAACTTTTTTAATCAAATGTCATCAAAATAATCAAATATGTTGATCAATGTTTCACTTAGTACCAATCAAAGGCAACTCTAAACAGGTGGGTTTTAAGCCTTAATTCAACGGATTATCTCCGTGTTTCAGCAGTTTTGCAGTTTTCTGCAAAACTTGTTAGAAATTTGAGGTGTATTGAAGCTGAATGTTTCTTTGCACCACGGAATGTTTTACATGTTAAAGCATCAATATAATTAGACACAGCTGCTACGCGTTTATCAAATTATAAGAGTTGTATTCAAATTATCACACATTATTTAAAAATTAGTATGTGTATATTTTAAAACCAATGCACCAAATGAAGTTGAAGAGACTCGCAAATTCACTCAAATTAAGTGGGTCAGTTACAACTTTGATATTATACAATTTGGATTCGACAGAAGAAGAAAAAGAAAGTATTCAACCGTGTCTAAATTTGGTGTTTGGGCGTCAATAGCTGACGCAATTTCATTAATTCCTACATGTAAGGTCTCAGTTTTTCATAACCTTTACCTTAATATCCAACCACAGTTCTCCCATGTTACTAGCACACACACAGTTAGAACTCTGCTGTGAGATCAATGCTAAAAGATAACTTCGAGTTAAATGCTTAGGACAGGAAGCATAACTGCTAAAACTGTATAAAATAGTCTTTACCTTGTCCCAAAAGCAACAATAAAAAATACTCTCTATGAAGCGAAACTAAATTCGTGTGAATTATATCACTCACTGTCTGCTCTGAAGACATTTCTTTGATTTTGGTCAACTCTGCAGGCAAGAATCACTAAGATGTTCGCAAACTGTCGTACAGGCAAACGAACGGCTCGCCTGCCAGGGTTCGCTTACACATTGGCACGGAGTGTCCCGCCTTCAGCCCAGGAAAGGCGGAGTCAGATACAACCGTTTAATCTCAGCTTCCGCCCAGGCGTGCGGGCCGTTTGGTAAAAACCGCGAGCGTAACTGCACAGACGTGGAGAATCATGGGTAATGTAGTCTTCGTTTCACGTTTGCAAAAAGACACTGTCAACTAGCCAGTTTAAAGTTAATTATAAAGATAAGCAGAACAATTTAAATTAATTTGGCATGTTTGATTAAAAAGATGGTAGAATACAAATTAGTATTTTACCTCCAAAAACATCACTTTCTTCTTTTACAGACTGAAGACTAAATATACACCTACCACCTAGCAGAAACAACACACTTTCTTGCCATCATCAAACTTCTGGTATAAATGCATATTTGACCAATCTTCTTATAAAAACAAAAAAAAAACTTCTCTACCAGCCACTGTGGCGGATGGAGAACATTTTTAATATCAACCCCTGGTCCTAACTCACAGGACAGTCCTGACTCAAAGGCCGGTCCTGACTCGTAGGCAGGTTCTGACTCAGAGGCCGGTTCTGACTCGGAGGTCGGTCCTGACTCAAAGGCCGGTCCTGACTCAGAGGCCGGTCCTGACTCAGAGGTCGGTCCTGACTCAGAGGCCTGTCATGAGTCAGAGGCCGGTTCTGACTCGGAGGCCTGTCATGAGTCAGAGGCCGGTCCTGACTCAGAGGCCGGTCCTGACTCAGAGGCCGGTCCTGACTCAGAGGCCGGTTCTGACTCGTAGGCAGGTCCTGACTCAGAGGCCGGTCCTGACTCAGAGGCCGGTCCTGACTCAGAGGCCGGTTCTGACTCGTAGGCAGGTCCTGACTCAGAGGGCGGTCCTGACTCAGAGGCCGGTCCTGACTAGGCGGCCGGTTCTGACTCGGAGGCCTGTCATGAGTCAGAGGCCGGTTCTGACTCAGAGGCCGGTTCTGACTCAGAGGCCGGTCCTGACTCAGAGGCCGGTTCTGACTCAGAGGCAGGTCCTGACTCGTAGGCAGGTCCTGACTCAGAGGCCGGTCCTGACTCGTAGGCCGGTCCTGACTCAGAGGCCGGTCCTGACTCAGAGGCCGGTCCTGACTCAGAGGCCGGTTCTGACTCAGAGGCCGGTTCTGACTCGTAGGCAGGTCCTGACTCAGAGGCCGGTCCTGACTCGGAGGCCTGTCATGAGTCAGAGGCCGGTTCTGACTCAGAGGCCGGTCCTGACTCGGAGGCCGGTCCTGACTAGGCGGCCGGTTCTGACTCGGAGGCCGGTCCTGAGTCAGAGGCCGGTTCTGACTCAGAGGCCGGTCCTGACTCAGAGGTCGGTCCTGACTCAGAGGCCGGTCCTGACTCGTAGGCAGGTCCTGACTCGTAGGCCGGTCCTGACTCAGAGACTCAGAGGCCGGTCCTGACTCAGAGGCCGGTCCTGACTCAGAGGCCGGTTCTGACTCGTAGGCAGGTCCTGACTCGTAGGCAGGTCCTGACTCAGAGGCCTGTCATGAGTCAGAGGCCGGTCCTGACTCAGAGGCCGGTCCTGACTCAGAGGCCGGTCCTGACTCAGAGGCCGGTCCTGACTCAGAGGCCGGTTCTGACTCGTAGGCAGGTCCTGACTCAGAGGCCGGTCCTGACTCAGAGGCCGGTCCTGACTCGGAGGCCTGTCATGAGTCAGAGGCCGGTTCTGACTCAGAGGCCGGTCCTGACTCGGAGGCCGGTCCTGACTAGGCAGCCGGTTCTGACTCGGAGGCCGGTCCTGAGTCAGAGGCCGGTTCTGACTCGGATGTCGGTTCTTCAGAGGCCGGTCCTGACTCGTAGGCAGGTCCTGACTCAGAGCCAGGTCCTGACTAGGCAGCCGGTCCTGACTCAGAGGCCAGTTCTGACTCAGAGGCAGGTTCTGACTCGGAGGCCTGTCCTGACTCGGAGGCCTGTCCTGACTCGGAGGCCAGTTCTGACTCAGAGGCCGGTCCTGACTCAGAGACCGGTCCTGACTCAGAGGCCGGTCCTGACTCAGAGGCCGGTTTCTGACTCGTAGGCAGGTCCTGACTCGTAGGCAGGTCCTGACTCAGAGGCCGGTCCTGACTCAGAGGCCGGTCCTGACTCGTAGGCAGGTCCTGACTCGTAGGCAGGTCCTGACTCAGAGGCCGGTCCTGACTCAGAGGCCGGTCCTGACTCGTAGGCAGGTCCTGACTCGTAGGCAGGTCCTGACTCAGAGGCCGGTCCTGACTCAGAGGCCGGTCCTGACTCGTAGGCAGGTCCTGACTCGGAGGCCTGTCATGAGTCAGAGGCCGGTTCTGACTCGGAGGCCTGTCATGAGTCAGAGGCCGGTCCTGACTCAGAGGCCGGTTCTGACTCGTAGGCAGGTCCTGACTCAGAGCCAGGTCCTGACTAGGCAGCCGGTCCTGACTCAGAGGCCAGTTCTGACTCAGAGGCAGGTTCTGACTCAGAGGCCTGTCCTGACTCGGAGGCCTGTCCTGACTCGGAGGCCAGTTCTGACTCAGAGGCCGGTCCTGACTCAGAGACCGGTCCTGACTCAGAGGCCGGTCCTGACTCAGAGGCCGGTTCTGACTCGTAGGCAGGTCCTGACTCGTAGGCAGGTCCTGACTCAGAGGCCGGTCCTGACTCAGAGGCCGGTCCTGACTCGTAGGCAGGTCCTGACTCGTAGGCAGGTCCTGACTCAGAGGCCGGTCCTGACTCAGAGGCCGGTCCTGACTCGTAGGCAGGTCCTGACTCGGAGGCCTGTCATGAGTCAGAGGCCGGTTCTGACTCGGAGGCCTGTCATGAGTCAGAGGCCGGTCCTGACTCAGAGGCCGGTTCTGACTCGTAGGCAGGTCCTGACTCAGAGGCCAGTTCTGACTCGTAGGCAGGTCCTGACTCAGAGGCCGGTCCTGACTCAGAGGCCGGTCCTGACTCAGAGGCCGGTCCTGACTCAGAGGCCGGTTCTGACTCGTAGGCAGGTCCTGACTCAGAGGCCGGTCCTGACTCAGAGGCCGGTCCTGACTCGGAGGCCTGTCATGAGTCAGAGGCCGGTTCTGACTCAGAGGCCGGTCCTGACTCGGAGGCCGGTCCTGACTAGGCAGCCGGTTCTGACTCGGAGGCCGGTCCTGAGTCAGAGGCCGGTTCTGACTCGGAGGTCGGTTCTTCAGAGGCCGGTCCTGACTCGTAGGCAGGTCCTGACTCAGAGCCAGGTCCTGACTAGGCAGCCGGTCCTGACTCAGAGGCCAGTTCTGACTCAGAGGCCGGTCCTGACTCAGAGGCCGGTTCTGACTCGGAGGCCGGTCCTGACTCGGAGGCCGGTCCTGACTAGGCAGCCGGTTCTGACTCGGAGGCCGGTCCTGAGTCAGAGGCCGGTTCTGACTCGGAGGTCGGTTCTTCAGAGGCAGGTTCTGACTCGGAGGCCTGTCCTGACTCGAGGCCAGTTCTGACTCAGAGGCCGGTCCTGACTCGGAGGCCTGTCATGAGTCAGAGGCAGAGGCTATGTCCTTCCTGAAAGGTTTCTCTGACAAGACGCAGAGTTGCTCCATCTGCAGCTTTCTCAATCTCTTGCCAAAGAAGTTTGCTTAGAAACTTCTTCGTTTTGTGATCCGGGCTTCTTAAAGGATGGACTTTGTTTCCACAAAGAAACCTTAGGTCTCACATCCATTTCACTCTGTGGCCTTTCGTCATTCATCTTTACTGAGCTGAGCTAAAACGTCCAAATGAATTTTGTGTTGACTGATTAGAGAATTAACTGATCAGTTGGTGATGTCATGGACTCTATGACATCACAGTTATCCTTAGAAGGGCCTCATGACACAGACATAATTTGAAGTCATGCTGATGACATCATTGTCAGCAGCATGGCAACTGTTGCTATGCCTAATAAAAGCACGCAGTTATCATTTAAAAAATAGAATCTGTGGGCACTAAATGAGGCTGCACAGTGGCGCAGTTGGTAGAGCTGTTGCCTTGCAGCAAGAAGGTTCTGGGTTTGATTCCCGGCCCCGGCCTTTCTGCATGGAGTTTGCATGTTCTCCCTGTGCATGGTGGGTTTTCTCCGGGTTTTCTCCGGGTACTCCGGTTTCCTCCCACAGTCCAAAAACATGACTGTCAGGTTAATTGGTCTGTCTAAATTGCCTAAATTGCCACACTCACACACTCACACCTAGGGTGTGAGTGTGTGAGTGCGCATGGTTGTTTGTCCTGTGTGTCTCTGTGTTGCCCTGCGACAGACTGGCGACCTGTCCAGGGCGTACCCCGCCTCTCGGCCAGAACGCCAGCTGGAGAGGCACCAGCACCTCCCGACCCCACTAAAGGGACAAGGGTGTAGGAAAATGGATGGATGGATGGATGGGCACTAAATGCAGTGGCGCAACTACACATTACTCAGGTGGATGCGAAAACATAAATCGACCCCCCCCCCCCCAACTCCCCCGAAGGAATGAACGTTAGGATAAAGGAGCACCTCGTTATGTGCGCGAGGTGAAGGAGCGTAAAGCACTGAAGTGTTTGGGAAAACATCCTCCGCGCGTCGCCCCCTCCAGACGGGGTTTTGGCGCCCCCTCTGGTGCTGCGCCCCTATGCGTTGCACACGCTGCATACCCACTATTTGCGTCCCTGCTAACAGGCAGGGACGTCAATGGGACCGCTACTCAGTAAATCCACCGCTTTAACCCAGAAGGGTTTGACCATTTTGCAGTCCCATATTCAAACAAATTCCTACTTTTTACAGAAATCCGCTGCTAACGAACGGTAGATTCGGTAGTTCGGCTCGGTTTGGTTTGATCGCAGTCTCGAGGTCATATTATTTTTTCTGCATATTTTACAAAGCGCTTCTCTGTCACCTGGTCATCCAGGCAGTGGCGCAAATAGTGGGTATGCAGGGTGTGCAACGCATAGGGGCGCAGCACCAGAGGGGGCGCCAAAACCCCGTCTGGAGGGGGCGACGCGCCGATGATGTTTTCCCAAACTTAAGCGCTTTACGGTCCTTCACCTCCCGCACATAACCAGGTAAAAGTAGCGAGTTTTACCCTTCAAGTGTCGTCGCCTCAAGGGGGGGGGGGGGGGGGTCATCGCAACTTCACCCTGACGTTCCCTGGGGGGGGGCCGATTTATGTTTTCCATCCACCTGAAAAATGTGTAGTTGCGCCACTGCATCCAGGCAAAGTCGCAAAAACTTATATCTTATGGTGACTCACTGGTCTCAACCATGGTCTCACGTTAGGTGCTTCCAGCACTACGCATGCGCACAGCAGATCGGACGGCGAAACCAATCGAGTCTATCAAGGTCAGCTCAGGTCCTGGGAGTAGATATTTTTTTATATAGAGATTTTATAGTTAATGGAATTTAAAACAAAAAGTCAGCACCAATGTAATAATGCACATTACTAACCTGTAAACAAGAATAGCTTCAGTGAATGAAGGAACAACCGCCGTCTTCTTCCAGCTGCAAGACAAACGCAGAGTTACTGTATAAAAAGGCTGCGCGTTACTGTTTTACAGGTAACGAAATGTAATGTCCTGATGCGCCCACCAGAGGGCGATCTTACAGACGACTGGTAAATCTGTGCCCAGTGTCATTTTGGCTAATGGAGAGTTAAATATTGTAATAAATACTCTCAGATAGTGGTGAAGAGGTGGCAGAACTCTGAAAACCAGTTGTTTTCAACTCTGACATAATTTACAGTTCTGAACAGTAAGGTCATGGATTATTATGGCCATCAAAATCTGTGACCAATTTAAGGACAAGTCATACAAATAGATTAATTAATAAATTAATAAATATTGTGAAGAGAAACCATTTCTTTTTTCAACATTAAAAACGTTTGTTAGGATTGTGTAGGAAAAATGTTAATATCCTTTATAAATATAGTGTTTTGTGGTCAATGTCATTTCACCATTTTATTAATGTGGGTGGCCAGTTTGGATCAGGCTTCCTATCAAACTACAAGAATGATAGAAAACATGCTAACAAATCGCCCCAAACCTGCTGCCCATCAGCGGTTCGAGACACAGGCTAACAGTTAAATGATTAAATATTGCCCTGTTTTTTGTTTAATTCTCTTTTAATTGCCCTGTATGCACCAATTTATTCACATATATGTACATTTATTATTATTATTGATACTTTAATTAAAAATGAGTTGTAAAAGGTTAATGTCTTTGGGGTTCTCATACACCTCAGAAAGTATGTAGTTGCGCCCCTGGTACCAACTGTTAAGCACGTTACTGAAAACATAAAGTTTTAAAATATAATATTAGAGAATACTAAGTAACATACAGTATTTAAACACACTTAAACTATTCAAATGTATCATGAATTGTTTCATTCACTTATAGCACTAATTAAATGTAACACTCTAATCTGCAGCAGGTGATTGTGAAACGTGACCTCTTAGATTGAGTCTTATTCACTCATACAGCCAGACACACAGTATGCATATATGTGCCCATCATAAGAGGATTAGTACAAAGCAATTACTCTCACAGACCGCCGTGTCACCTGTTTCTCTGCACAGACATTAGAAACTGTATGCAGAGGAAGCAGCTGGGATTGAATCACAGACAAAACCAGGATGCAAGAGTATGATGTGATAGTGCTAGGAACTGGAATTAAGGTAAGAAAAGACATAATGTTTTTTCTCATAAAATAATCAGCCTGCATTGTGGGGGAATGAACATTTTCCTGTCAGAAACTAAGAGCCTTGATGCATGAGAACCTCAGAAATGTGCAGATATGGTGATTGAAAAACTCTAAGTGCTCAGGCCACACAATATTATCTGTTAAACAAATAAGTAATAACAAAAACTTGCCAATGCAAGAATTATTTTCTGAAAACAGAAGCACCACAATGATTTCCAGTCCTAGAAAGAGAGCCGTCTGTAGAGTTGTTTCTAATCTCCATGACGGCAATCACTTCAAGGTCAAATCAAAACTGAGTTGTAGATATTTGCATCCAACACCTTATTAAACACTGAATGATTTGTTGTCGTAACTTCAACTTTTACCAGTAGAGTTAAAAGTTAACATGTTTCTAGAAATGCTTTGACATTTTTCAGTTTCCTGGACCATCATCCTGCTGAGCTCCTTCTGGCTATCGAAGGGGATTTATTGAGTGACATCATGGCATTAAAGCTGATCTGCCTTTACACAAACTGATAACTGCTGATTCCAACAGCATTTGACCCACTTCCTCTCTTTTCCCCTCTTTCTTCTTTCAGGAATGTGTCCTATCTGGCCTAATGTCTCTGAGTGGGAAAAAGGTCCTTCACATCGACAAGAACTCTTACCATGGAGGAGAAAGTGCTTCCATTTCTCCCCTCGAGGAGGTCTGTTCAATCCAAAACACTCCAAGGTTTTAAAAAGTTATGGTTTCAATGCAAAAAAAAAGAAAAAAGAAAAGAAAGAAAAGGGAAACAAAGTGTCATTTGAGAGATCAGGTTTCTTCTACATTGTAAAAGATTTTAACCACATTTACTTTGTCTACTGTCTTCTGCTCTTTAAGTCAAATAAATTTAGCGAGTTTTAGATTTTTAACCTAAATGTGTGAGTTTGTGAAAGATAAACTCACAGACGTGAGTTGTGTTAACTTTTTATTAATTTTGCAAAACCTCAAAGAGTTGAATAAACAAGAGTTTTTAGGTTAGCGCTTAAAAAAACTGAAAGAAGAAAAAGAAGAGACAGAAAGCTTAGCGGCTTGTTTTTGTATCCTGAGATGGAAGTGCATTACATTGATCAGATTCTGGTGTTTTATTAAGGGAAATGTTTATTTTATTGGAAACTTGGGGATAATGTTTTGTTCACATTAAATGTTTTTGAGTAAAAATCATTTTGATGTTTAGTAAAATTTATTACCAGATCAAAAATGTATTAAATTATTCTAAAGTTAAATAAATAGTTATTTTAACTTGATATTGTGAGTGAAAATAATAGAGAAATCTGTGCTCTTTAACTACGTGAGGGCAGTTTTATTTTGCATTTTGTGAAATAATTATTTGGTTTAAATTTCAACATTTAACTTAAAACTCACATTTCAAGATTAATGAACTTAAAAAACAACGTTTAGACAACTTTTCTCTTGTTATTAAATCAGCTTTATAAACTTTAATTTCTGAGTTAAAACCAAAACAATTTTCGTGCTGATTTAAATTGCATTCCAAGGCAGCAGATAGACTCATATGTTTTACAGTGTACTGTTTGGAGTATTTTCTGTCTCTGAGCACTACCAGTCAGCTGGCTTAAATGAGTTTCATATATTTTCTCATTGTTTGCAGCTGTTTGGAAATATGTGCACGTGAAAAAACAGAAAAACAGTCTCTTGACATATTTTTTATTTTTGTAAAGGAATGCCGCTGTAGTGCACAGAACATAACTAATTTGACATTTGAATCACTTTAGCTCCTTTTCACCAGAACCTCCAAAGTAAATTTGGCACAGATTTAGTGAGAACAGCTCCTCATCCCACGCTGATTGTGTCCTGGAATAACTGAAATATTTATGCTGATAAGATCTCAAAAGTTTCTTTTTAATGAGAATCTTTTTTAAGAGATTCAACAGACTCAGTTAGCCATGTAAACTGTAATTCTTAAATAATGGGTAAGCTGTTGTGAGATTACTTTTTTACTTATTAAAACAGTTACATGTTAGAGACAAAATTTCTGCAGATTCTGCAGACGCGGCTTCCAAATCTGCTTTTGATTGGTTGATCGATGCTTCGTTTCATCAAGCTCCTTCCCTGGAAGGACAACCAGGTTCTGGCTCTCAGACTGAGACGCAGAAAAGAACCGGAACCAGCAAAAAGTGACGGAGATGGTGCACGACCTTTGACCCTATCAGCTGAATGAGTTAAAAACTGCATTTCAGAGCGCAGTAAGGCACTCAGTTCTTTATTTAATGCTGGTTCTGGTGCTGCTCCTGAGCCCAAAACAGTTTGGAAATTATTAATCCCTTATTTATTTCAATATTATTTTACACATTATGAATCTAAATTATCCCATAAACCTCTTTCCTAAAATTGATGAACCTTTAAAAAAAGTATTATTTTAAGCCAGTATTTGAACCTTAAATGTTTAGATTATGAGATCAGCATTGAGCAGATAGCCCAACTAACTAAACTACTCAGTTGTATTAATCCACAAAGTCCAAAATTAGTGTGGATTTCTGCAAAAGCACTTGAAAATCCAAGTGTTCACTATATATTTTTGCTAAGTTTGAAGCGCAAGATTTGTAAAAAAAAAAAAAATTAACGAATGTTAAAAATACTGGTATAACTTTAATACTGAAAATGTTATAATATTTTAGTAGCAGTGGGAATAATTGTGTTTTGTGAAGGTTTTGTCTTGAATCCACACCTGCCTGGCACTGCAGACTTTCATCTTTATCTCTACACTTTGTTGCTGGTATGAAACACTCATCTTATTCGCAGCTGTACAGGCGGTTTAAGGTTCCAGGGCCTCCTAAATCGATCCGACGAGGGAAAGAGTGGAACGTGGATCTCGTTCCCAAGTTTTTTCTTGCCACTGGTGAGTTTTGTGTAGCTCATCCTATTAGTGAGCTTATTGTTTTAGGTTTATCTCACAATCAGCTGATGTGTGTTTGCTTCAGGCCAGCTGGTAAAGATATTGGTGCACACTGAGGTGACTCGTTATCTGGACTTCAAAGTTGTTGAAGGGAGTTATGTGTTCAAAGCAGGCAAAGTGCACAAAGTTCCTGCCACAGAGGAGGAGGCACAGAGCTCAGGTGACATAGATTAGCATTTTTAATTCATTTCTACAGTCAGAAACATTTTTCATGATTTTACCACATTTTCAGATCTGATGGGCATGTTTGACAAGAGGAGGTTCAAGAAGCTGCTGCACTTTGTCCTTAACTTTGACACGAGAAACCCTCGCACTCACCAGGACGTGGATCCTGAGAAAACGACCACGCGAGAACTGTTCAGCCGATTTGACCTAGGACAGGACGTCATAGAGGTCACAGGTCACGCCATAGCCTTACACTCCAGCGAGAGGTCAGTCAAGATGTGAATCAGCGATCCCAGATGTTTCAGATGCCCCAGTCAGATGCCTCCATGTGGTTTCCTGCTCTGCAGCTACCTGGATCAGCCCTGTTTGGAAACCATCAATCGGATCAGGCGGTACTGCGAGTCTTTGTCCCGCCACAACAGCAGTCCGTACCTGTACCCGCTGTACGGCCTCGGCGAGCTACCGCAGGGTTACGCCCGGTGAGACACAGTTTCTACCAGTTCATCTCCAAACATGGTTCTGCAGCATCAGAGTTCAGTTTTGTCCACATCTGAACAGACCATATTCTCCTAGTATTGTATTGGCTTGTTCAGATCTCAGCAGCAAACCCTAAACCAGCTTCAACGTCTGTTGATGTCGTTACTTATTATTTTCACGAAAAAATTATTTACTCTCATTTCAGATCTTTCTGAATTTTCCCATGAGTAATCTGTGACTCTTTGACAACTCTTCAAATTATTCTTTAGTTCTTCTGATCTTATGAGGCGGATTTGGCTGCAGCTGATTTTCTTTAATTCACACATCCGGCACAGCTCACTTGAGCATCCAGTAGATTAATAACATGCCTGTAACCAAAGCTGTCAATAGATTTTTCAATATTAAAGTGTAAAAGTCTTTAAAGAGCCCTTTGCTTTTGCCTTCCTGTGTAACATCTTGGTAACCATTTTATTGGCCAAAACAAAGAACTAACCCATTGGCATTAGTTTGAAATGACGCGTCATTAAATTATGCTTTAAGTACTTTGGTACCTTTTTTAAATCTTTGTTCCATTTCCCTTTATTACAGATAACTTAATTTATGGACTGATATGTAAAGGTTTTGTTGTGTGTGGATTTCTTAGATATCTGGAGTGAATTTCTGCTGCAAAGTGTTGTATTCCACCTGACATGTATTTGCTGGATTAAAGTGACTTTACATTTTTTCTATCTTTGTGTGTTTCTCAGACTAAGTGCAGAGTACGGAGGAACCTTCCTGCTGAACAAACCAGTGGATGAAATCGTCATGGACAACGGCAAAGTGAAAGCCGTCAAATCGGATGGGAAGGTGGAGCAGACGTTGGACCGTGGGGGAAACTTTAGCTGAAATGTTCTAAATGACACAAGCTTTTCTTTTTGTTTCTCACAGGTTTTCCACTGTAAGCAGTTAATCTGTGATCCCAGCTACGTTCCTAACCGGGTCAGGAAAATGGGACGTGTCATAAGGGTTATCTGCCTATTAAATCATCCGGTTAAAAACACCCATGAGGCCAGCTCCTGTCAGATCATCATCCCTCAGGCAGAGCTCAACAGAAAGTCAGGTAAAAAAACAAAAAAAACATTTCTCATCCCTACTGACTGTCCCTGATAAACTCTCACCACTCTGAATGAATGTTTCTGTCTCGTCCACACAGACGTTTACATATGTGTAGTGTCCTACAGTCACAGTTTGGCCTCGGATGGGATGTACATCGCCACGGTGAGCACCACTGTAGAGACCAACAATCCAGAGAAAGAAGTGGAGCCGGCCCTGGAGCTCCTGGAACCCATCATGCAGAAGTTAGTGATGTGTCTTTCTGTGCTCAGGTCTGTTTCAGTACATTATTGTAATGTTTTTTTTGCATGACTTTAATAATTCTAGGTTTGTCTCCATCACCAACGTGCTGATTCCAAATGAGGACGGAAGAAAGAGTCAGGTAAAGAGAGGAGCCACCAGAGACAGTCACAGTTTTACATACAACTGTCATCAGCATGTCTAATTCATTTCGGGCTCTCAGCGACTTATATTATATCTTTAACAACATCTGAAATAATTTATGAAAAACACAAGTTTTTATAATTTATTTGTATAATAGATTTCCAACATTGTTAAGGTCAGGGTCATTCTACAAACTTAAAATCAGCCTGTTGTTTCCATTGATGTGTGACTGGGATCGTTGTCCTGCTGGGACTCGACTGTGTCCAACCAGAAACCATCAAGCTGCTTATTTCCAGTCAAGCTGAAGAACCTAGACATAGCCCAAAATAATAGCGGGCTATATATTTCATATATTTCAACCTTTTTCATTATTTAATCTAATTTTTTAAATGTAACAGAAACCATGGGAGCAAAAGAAACAAACAAAAAAACACCCTGCAGCTCCTCCTCAGAGCTGCAGTTTCCAAGGTTCTGCCTCACAGAGAACCCACTCAGCTCAGCCCCCCCTCCCACTCAGCTCCTTCAGACTAGCCAGCAGCAATTAGTAAACACCTGGTGGAACTGAGCATCTCATTATACGGCTACTGCTCAATGTTGAAACATTCCTATAGGGTTAATAGTGGAGTAATGCTCCGATGACTTCCTGAAGGCCGAGTTTCAGGAGTTTTTAAAGAGACAGAGGCTCAATTTGTTTTAGTTGTATTTGATACATACAGCATTCTTATAACAACTAAAGGTAACGTAGTTACTTGATTATGCTAGAAGACGGCACCATGGGCCTGTAATACTGACTCTTTAAAACTGATGGATTCAGCACTAACATTCACATGAACTCTAACCTTCATCCTATTGAATATGTACATACAGTCTGTGTTTAAAAGCCAAGCAGAAGTTAGTCAAAGGTCAATCCAAAACCTGATTCATTTCTACAAAAGTTTGTGGTCTCTCTACAACATTCAACCAAACATTAGTGGGGATCTATGTATATATTTCAGCTTGTATGTAGTGAACATCCACAATAAATCATGACTGAGTGTTTATTGATGTATGTATTCTGTAAAAGGAATGGGGGGGGACACTAAAGGCCCAAATTTATTCAAAGATTCATGCTTATGGATGAATGTAAACTTCTGATCTGAATTCTACAAAAAATATATTTTTTACAACTGAAGAGCATGTGTTTTTATCACTTCCCTCCCACCTCTTTCTTCTGCATTAGATATTTGTGTCCCGGTCTTATGATGCAACAAACCACTTTGACTCAGAGTGTGAGGACATCAAGGACATGTACCGGCGGATCAGTGGAGCAGAGCTCTGCTTCGGAAAACCTCGCAATCTGTCCCACAACTCCGACGATAACTGAGAGAGCAATCCGCACCTGGAACCTTGAACAGACAAGATGGCTTCCACACACAGCCGTGAAGCAGCTCTGTAGTTATAGACTGAACCGTGACTGATATGTAAATGTTGGAAATCCCTTTTCTCCTTTCGATTGTTATTAATGGATTCTGATTGAGAAAGCCTGCTTAAAACCTTTGAGCCCTGTACTTCCCTTGTGTCATTTTTTTGTGTGTAGTTCTTTATTTATAATTTTGATATGCATATAAGGGCCATTATAGCGGGCGGAAAATAGCAGTAGATTTTTGCCAAAAAAAACTCTGAAATTTTTATATTAATCTGAGAAGTTTTCTAGAAAATCTATGAAATCTTTGAGCTTGAAGAATCAAAAGTTTGCTAGAAAAAAACTCAAGAGATTTTGAGATTAATCTCAGAATTTTTTTTAGGAAAAAAAACTTGGAAATTTGAGTTTCAAAAGTCGAAATGTTCGACTTTTGCAAATTTTAAAAAAACTTTTTCTAGAAAATTTCAGATTTTTTTTTCTAGCTAATTTGCTACTTTTAAAACTCGGAAATGTCCAAGTTTTTTCTCTCAAAAATTTCAGGGAATAATCTCAAAATTTCAGAATTATTTTCCAAGAAAACTGACTTTTCAAACTCAAAAGTGCAATTGTTTTTCTTTTTAAAAATTCCTGAAATTTTTGGCATAAATGTACTCCTCCTTCTACAGTCACCCTAAAATGTGGTCATACACATTTCATTGTTTATGCTTTAATAGGCAGAGATTTTGTTAAATCCCTGGAGAGAAGTGTGAATATTATTTAGAATACCAATAAAATTGTTCTCCTTGTTTTATTAACTGACGCTCAGTCTGAAAACACCCATTGACATGGGCATTTTGTCTCAGCTAAAAGCAGCTCAGCTGCAGACTGAACCTGAATGACATGGGTTTAATCGCTAAGACTGACTTTGGACATGTTGCGTCGCAGCAGCTGATTAGAGATGAATTGAACATGCAGGGGATTTGTGGATCCTCCTCTCTGCTGGGGGCTTATGAGTGAGAAGGACAAAGCCAGTAAATTATATCATATGCTGCACAGGCAACTTGTCTGCTGCAGAGCTGCTGGACGCACAGAGGAAAGAGGCTTATCCAGAAGGACAGCCGCCACAAACAAGCTCATTTTATTTTGTACAAGCTGCTGTGCAGATTGAAATGACAAATGGTGAAATGTTTTCAGTACAAAAATAATGGAAACACTGAATAATTCAAACCGTGGTATTTAACAAATGTATTTATAACCAGTCTATACAATGACTTTATACAGCAGAAAACAGATTTACTCAACTCAACTTGTTCATTTATGACAGAAAGTTGTATTTACTTTTAAACCACAATGTGACACTGAAAAATTGCCTCAACTTTGTTTCAACTTTTCTCAAAGTGACTCAAAGCTTTGATAAAAAAAATGCCTGAGACTGAGCCTGCTTCAAACTGCATTTACTCCGATGTTTGCAGAAACACAGTAGCTGGATCAGTAGCTGGATCAGAGTAAAAGCCTCTGGAAAGAGGCTTTTACTCTGAAGCCTCTTTTCAGAAGAAGGACGATCCTCCCACTTGAATGCGAACCTCATCTTTAAATAATAACCATTTACACTCTCACTTTGAGTCCCCACTTTCATCCTGTTTCACTTCTAGGGCTCTGCTGTAAGAGGGAGGAATCAGACCAGCGGCCACCAGCCGCCGCTCGCTGTTCAGAAAGTTGAATGTTGCACAGGCATTTGGCTGCAAAAGAGCAATAAAATGATTTAAATTTACAAATAGGCATTTTAGAAAAATATATTTTAACACATTTATTGAAGTGAAATCTTTTTTATTTTTTTAATCTATCGTAGAGATTGAGTGATCTTTACCGTGTCCTGCACCTCCAAAGCGATGCGTTTCTGCTTCAAGAGTGTGAGGACCGAGGGGTTAATTCGTTCGACCCTTGACCCTGTACCCAGCACAAGAATCTCTGAACCAGGACAGAAAAAAAAATACATAAAAAGTAAATCATTCTAAATACTATATGCCTTAGGAAAAACAATATAAATGGGCATTAGCATGAAAGAAATGTGCATTGGTCTTCACAAATTATATCACATCTGCTAAAAATGCCTTACAATTGATTCCTGTACTGATATTCAAATTATGCAAAAGCAAAAAATATATACAAACACAAGAAACAGAAAATTTCTTTGTGGAAATGAAAAATTATTCACACCTGCAGCCACTCCTTTAAAGTATTAAATGTAGAATAAAACTACTTAAATGTAGCAGAAGTGAAACATTAAACTGCTGCTGCACAACTCAGCAGGTTGTTGCTAGGTAACCACAAGTTCCTCAATGGGTTGTTGCTAGGTAACCACAGAGTGAGTTAGTTGATTCCACCAACCCTGCTAGCTGGTCGTGAGAGGTTGAGGAGCTAAAAACTTTCCTCTGCCTACATTTCCCAGAATGCTGTGCAGTTCTATATCGAGGATAAATGAATATTCTATATACTGGTATTAAATATTCCAGTATAGACATCTGATCAGATGTCTACAGTGATATTTATTTATTGTCCATCCCTACCCATGACGAATACATTTTGTCAAATTATATGACTCCTGCTAGAGGAACCACATCATAAACACACAACCAAAGAAAGCTAAATTTTAGATATTTTACACTCAGTAAATCAAAACGCTTCAGGTATTTGGAAAATCATGTTTTTCTGATGTGATCTCGTGGTTCTAAGTCGTACCTATTGGTGGTTCAAGCATGTGGAAGAGAGAGATGCTGTCCTCTGTAATGTCTTCAGAACTTCCAACCTGCAAACAGACACATTTTTTTCCAATTTAGAACACACTCACCTGTAAAGAAAAACACAATAAGCCATGTGGGACTGTTTGGACTGTGATCTCACGTTCCACTGAAGGATGGCAGGAGGTATCACAGCGCAGGGCCCAAACACCCGGTGACCATCGATGTTGAATCCCATAGGACTGTAGCTGTGTATCAGGATCCCATTGTTGGCCTCCGTCTTCATGATGGACACGGTGGTCCGCTGGTACATCTCATCGTCACTTGGCCCTAATCTGTGAGCTCGGCAGAGAAATGGGCTGCAATCAAAGACACGATAATTGAAATTAGGGTTGTATTTTTGCCATATTCTGTTTTCTTTTAGATTCTTATATAGGCCATAGAAATACCTAAATCAAATTATATATTATTCCAGGTTGAATGTGAACACTGCAAATAAAGTAAAACCATACTTTCAGTAACGTAATGCCAGTATTGCTTGAAAAAACTGAGATGATATGAATTAGTCTTTATGCTTTCCTCCATCATGTTAATTTTTAAATAACAGAATGGACTGCAGCTCTGACAAATGGCCCCATTCAAGAGGCTAAGAGCCAACAGCAACCTAATGACAGCCAAATGTAGGCCCGTTTTTGTGCAAGACATGCCCAAGCGTAAATACATTTCCCAAATACTCGTATTCTTTATAATTAATTATAAGAGATTTATTTTTGTAACTCTGTTTATTTGCTAAGCGACAGAGAAAGTTTTGTTTGGTTTAACAATTGTATACTGTGACTTTGAAATTTGAACTAGGCATAGTATAGTATTAAATCTAGGCTGAAAGTCTTAGTAGAAATAAAAGCGAATCAATACAGCGGTTACTTTAAAAACAAAACTATATAAAAAAACGACTCTTTCGTAACTGTAACCATGGTATTAAAGTGTCCTACATTCTTAGAGAAATGAGATAATAAAGAGCAAACATATTCATCCGTAATTTATAGTTTAAGGGTTAAAGATTCAGGGATTTCAATGAGACATACCTGGAGAAAACGGGTACAGATCTGGAGGAGAACTGAAGCCCCCGTGTTGATCTCTGAAGGAGGAACCTGGCGGCCATGTTTCAGCCGGTGACATGCAGGGGGACGGAATACGCTGTAACACCACATTCTCACTGAACAGTCGTGCGTCGAAAAGTCGAACAACATTTTGTCCCACGTTGGTTGAGGAGGTTTGAACTAATTTTACGCCAATCCACCGACACAGAAGGTACCGGTTTTACAATACTGGGGCAACTGGGACAACTAAGTAATTAATTAAAGCCAGAGGTGACCAGAGTAGCCAAAAACTGTACTCAAGTAAAGGTAAACGTAAAGTGAGCATGGTCATACATCTGATTTAATATTTCAAAACTATTTCCACAGACAGACGAATATGCAAGGATATGTCTACATTTTTTTATTTTAAAGACTAAGATGAAATAACATAATAAAAAAAATAAAAACATTTAAACTAAATAAATATTTTTCCAGTTAAATATTTTAGGCTCTGCTGATCAAAGAATGTTAGAATAACAAACCTAAAAGTTAAGTTTTTGTAATTAAATATTAATTTTTTTTTTTTTTTTTTAGAATTTACTGTTATGGCACATTCAGAGGTTTAATGTATGGTATCACTTTTAACAATGTTATTTATTTACAATGTTGAAATTTGAAATAAAGGAACCAATCCTTACTTCTTACAATGCCTGCTATAATTTTCTGTAAAATCTAATACTATTCAATGCAAAACATAAGGTTTCATTACAAAAACCTTTTTATTATTCCTTTTGCCACATTTATGTGATAAATTATCATTGACACATCATTTAGCATCCAACATTATAACACCATAATTCAAATATTTCATATTATTTTGAGTGAATATTATTATACAGGAACAAATAACTTTATGTTTATACTTAATTTTTACAGTAGGTAAATTAGCTGCATCGAACTAATAAGTATATAGTTTTTTTGTAAAAGTTGAGATTTCTTTTTTTAAGTCTTAATAATAATAATTTCTAATAATAATTTTAATAGCGACATATTATTTTTTTGTATTTTTTGTTTAATAGTAAATCAATTATGTAATAATTTTATAATATCGATTATCGAGTAAAATCCGGTAAGAGCTCTGATATCGATTAAAATGCCTGGCGGGTGCGTTCAGGGTGCAACAGCGCCCCTCGGGGGCATTTAGTAGTACGACATGGGTCAGATGATCTTGGCTGCTTTGTAAATAGACATCAGCCATTCACTGTAGCCATGCCTTCATAGGCGCTTTAAATCCCCCCCAGCTGAGCAGATCCTTCCGCTCGGACTCTACACGTTTTCTCGGCTTTTCTCCCCGACCCGTTTTCGGTTTGTCAAAGTGTTTGTGGAACATGTACCGGTCTCTGTACGCCTTCCGATCGTCCGAGCCCAACTCGCTGCACTTCGCGGCCGGGGAGAGCTTTCTGATCCTGGAGAGGAGCAACAAGCACTGGTGGCTGGGGTCCCGCTGCAGCTCGGGGGAAACCGGCTACATCCCGGCCTCTTACATCGAAAAGCTGCAGGTACACCAGACCGATGGAAAACGTTTGTTTCCACGTTTCCCCCCGCTTCGGTCTGAACACTGAGCTCTCAACCGCTAACGCGCTTGGCTATATATATATATATATATTATATATATATATATAAAAGGGATGAATCAATGGAATCGAGAGAGACATATTCAGTGGTGTGTGCCTGCTGAATAAATCATAAATGATAGGAAATGTTGCATCATGCGGAGACTTTGCTTCATCTTTCTGCGCTGCAGCGGCAGAGAGGAGACTCAGGGAAGTGGAGATGAATACTGATGGGATGGCCAAAAAAAAAAAAGGATAATCAAACAATAAAGGCACGATCAGCTGCAGGAAACTCCTTTCTGCTAACTTCTAGATAATCCATGATTCATGCTGTATTTCTCTGTTTCTCCCAGTCACACCCACATGGGTCCAGTAATGAGGAGTTTGCTCTTGGATGCTAACTAGTCGGAGCTTGCGTGCTGTTTTGGATGCATGAGCTGGCAGGAGACGCATGCCGTCCCTCTCCTAAACGCAATAAGCCTGAATCTGAGGTTTTTTGAGCACTAATTCCAGAGCCCTGCAATTCAGTCAGGATATAAACGCAAACCTTATTGTGCTTTATAGTGGTTTTATCTGATAAAACACCACATGATTGTGAATTTAAGGGGAAATGATGATAATCCAAAAAGTGTGGTGTGCATTTTTGTTCAACCCCCTTCTACTCTGATGCCGCTAAATAAAATTTAGTGTTGTCAGTCGCCCTGTTGAGACCAAAATTGAAATTTTTGTGGTTGAAAACTAACGTCAGATTACCATGAACAAACACACCTTTAACTGTGAAACATGGTAGTGGCAGCATCATGCTGTTGTCAAGGGGGAACCTGCTCAGAGTTGTAAGTATGTTCAGAATTAAATACAGAATCTGTGACAAGAATTGAAAATGTATGATTGCAATATACCATCAGACTGAACCTAAGTTATTTTCCAAGGAAGAGTAGGCAAATATTTCAGTTTCTAGATTTGCAAAACTGGTAAAATTGTACTGGAGTATTTCAACATATTTTTATTCAAATTGAAGTAAAACAAAAATTACTCAACAGTAAAAAAAAATGGTAAAAATGCTATTTAAGTACTGAGTAACTAATCAATCATTTGATTTTTAAAAATTGCATCATCAGACGAACCAACATGTTAAAGCATGAGGACGTTTTGATATTTTAAGGACTAAAACAAAAACAATTCATATAAATAACATAAATACCAAATAACAAATTAGTTTTTTCAGCATAAAACTAATGAAACTATAAGAAACGCTGCAGGTGTGTGTGATACTTTGGTTAAAACAAGTTTGTTCTTCATTCAGTGAAGTTTCTCACAGTGGGTCGAGAGTCCAGAAATTTTACTCAAGTAAGAGTAGAAATACTTTGTAGTAAAATTACACAAGTAATAGAACAGCTTAGTAAAAATAGTCCTAGATGTAAATTTTTTCCAAAAAGTTACTCAAATGCATGTGACTAGTTACTACCCAACTCTGGCTGTGGGTCCTGAACGCTGTGAGTACTTCTGGTCCACTGCGTCTAAATAAAGAGGCTGAATACAAATGCCTGCCACACATTTCAGATTTTTGCTTGCATAAATATTTTTCTTCCCTTTCATACAGACAACACTACATGTGCCCATCTCTTGAAATCCCAATGAAGAATTTCTAAGGCATGTGTTTGTGAAAAGGATGTTGTTGTCACATAACTGGCCCAGTTTGTTTCCGCCTACAGCCACATATGTCCCCAGGCCATGTCCTGTTAAGCTTAAAGTTTAATAGCTATAAATGCTGCCATATTAATGAATATTTCACCTCTTTGTTGTTGTTTGGTTGTTTTATTTTTTCTACCAGGCTCCGGAGCAAGATGAGGTTCTGCAGTCCATTGACCGAGCGATTGAAGGCATCCACAATGTGGCCTTAAAGAACGGAGGCAAATACAATCTGGAGCAGCGAGATGTTCTCCAGTAAGGCAGAACATAACGCAGCAGTTCTGTGTTATGTTCTATTAATTAAATAGTTGTTTTGCTGTGATGCAGAAAGCTGATCCACCACAGAAAGGAGACCCTGACTCGGCGAAGTTCCTCCTCCACCGGACACAGACTTCCTGCTTCCAACAGTGAAATATCCCTGAGCCAAACGCCTCCTACTCCCAACGGCCTGAACCAGAACTACGGCAGACAGGGCAGCGTGCCGCTGTCGGGGAGCGTGGACAGCATGCAGGCGGACCCGGGCCTCTACCAGGTCACACGCTCTCTGCACTCAGAATGCACGGCTCAAAATGTCAGTCATCGGTTTCTGGAGCTTTATTCTAAACAGGAAACTGTTTTAGAATTAATTCCATTATAAAGTTTCCCCCAGAAAACCTGCTGAGCCCGGTGATTGGGTGCTAGTGAGGTCATTCGTCCAGCAGCCCGTCGTCTTTTTGAGTTAAAATTTGTAAAAGTTTATAGGAAATTTGAAAATATCACTTGGTAATTATTTTAATGAAAGATTGGGAGATTAATACCCGAACACCATCAATAACGTTTCAATTTAAAAAAAAAATGCTTAGGTAAATAAGCACTGCTTAGCCTGGTGGGAGCACAATTAAAGCCTGGTGGCCCGCCAGGCTTATAATACACTGGGGAAACCCTGCATTAAAAGAAGTAGCTTTCCATTGCTTTTTTGGAACAAATGTAACATTTTGGGTTTATCTCACTCATTTTTAATAAATCTCAGCTCTGTGCTTCAGCTAGTTTCTGTTTCACTGGATTTAGAAAAGTTTGCATTTCAGCATCATGATCTTGTTAGATACAAAGTAATGTCAATAATATTGATGAAAAAGTACTAATACAGGTTATATACAAATTACAGTATTTATGGTGTTTACCAAATCCAGAATGCATTCACAGATCTTATTATGTATAATATTTCAGTTCTCATGTTTTCCAACTAGACCTGTCACAAAAACGGATTTTGCTGGACAATAAATTGTCCCAGACGTTTTTGTGATAAACGATAATATTGTTAGTTTGAGACTATTTTCAATGAATATAATGATAAAGGCATAATAATGCAAGAACACATTCTCAAAGATCAATTAACTTTAATTTATGATGAATATTTAGCACATTTTAAATATCCAAGATAAATGAACAAAATAAGTCTCTGTAAACAAAATTGTCCTTCAAAACAAAAAAGGCACCAGACTGAAGACTTTTGTCATCCAATTTTTGGTAGAAAAAGAAAAACGACAAATCATGCAAATGGAAATTATTGAGCTTGTTTTAATTTATCATGTGATTAATTGATTTATTGTGACGGTCTACTA
This sequence comes from Poecilia picta, assembly GCA_033032245.1. Lineage (NCBI taxonomy): Eukaryota > Metazoa > Chordata > Actinopteri > Cyprinodontiformes > Poeciliidae > Poecilia > Poecilia picta. The sequence goes on along the minus strand of CM065357.1, from coordinate 18,318,071 downwards.
AACTCTACTAAACTTTACTGTAAAAACGTCATTCTGATGGTTGAAGAGGCTCGTCTCCAATCTATTTAAGTAAAAGATGTTTTAATATTTTACGGCTGGAGTGTAGAATTAAAAGCTTATCCTAATTCACAAATGTTGAACAATTTCCAATTGATTATGTTTTGTCTTTATTTGAATGTATACATTTTAATTTAACCTCCTTTGTTTGGTTATTTTATTTTGTTATTTGTCCTCTTATCTAGTTATTTATTTTGTAGATTAAAACCCCTTTTTGCTTTTTGTTTTTCTGTAATGTTTTTTGTAGGTACACTAGTTTATGAATTTAAAAAAGTGTAGAAAGTAATTTACAGGTATGATGAAAATGAAACAATTTTAATCCTCCTCTCTTATAAAAGTCCCCATGAATCATGTTTGTGTCTGTAATGAGGCGTCGGGGTTCTGCTAACTCGGCCCGGTTTGTTGTCCTCTGTGCAGGTGCCGCCTCAGCCCCGGCGCGCCGCTCCGATTACTCCCCCTCCGCCTGAGAAGCAGAGAAACACCCGGCGTTCAGGTTAGGCCCTCAGTTCCTCCACCTGTTGGCTGCGAACTGTGTGTTTTTGCTGATGCGTCCTGCGCCGCGCTCTATTCTTAGTCCGGTCAGCGCCGCTCAGCTCCTCTGTAACCGGATTCCTGTCCCTCTCTGCAGAGCCGGAGGTCCCCTCCAGGGTGTCCTCCCTTCCTGCGTCCCCCGCTCCCTCCCTCACCATCAGCACCACCTCCACAGAGTCCGCCTCCCGCTCCTCTCTGGCCACCTCTGACATCAGCCTGCCCAGCGCCGCCAGCACCCCTCCTCCTCCCGTTCCGTCTCGCGTCAAGCCCCCCGTCCCGCCCGCGGACGTCCAGCCGTCTGACTCTCCTCCCGTGAAGAAAAGCCCGGCGCCGCAGCCTCCTCAGCTCCCGCAGTTCTCCGAGCCCTCCCACCTCAACGCCGCCCCTGCCCAGCTCTCTGTGGCGGAGCCGCCGGGGCCCGAATGGCCCGTGGCCCCCCCGTCTGTTGCTGGAAGCCCTCCTGGCAGCCCCTCGGCCCCCGAGCCGGTTCCCATGACGATCGGCGCCGAACTGATCGAGCTGGTGCGGAAGAACACGGGGCTGAGCTTCGAGCTGTCGCGGGTGGCGGTGGGGGTGGTGGTGGGCCACCTGCAGGCCGCCCTGCCGCAGGCGGCCGCCGCTCTGGAGCGGGTTCTCCTGTCGCTGGTGGACAGCAAGGTCAGGCTTGTTTTCACTGCGTCATGCGGATCCAGCATTCCTGAAGCCTGTTCTGAGTCTAGAGTTACTGACAGAGGCGGAGACAGACGTTTAGGGTCAGGGGGCCCAGATGGGAATGGCAATTAACACACACACACACATTATACACACACATACTGGATATGAAAAGTCTCCACAGCCGTGTCCAAGTGATAGCAAGACAAATGATTTGACCTTTAAGTTGACCTATGACCTGTTCTATTCAACTGAAAAGCAAACTGAAAAATAAAATAAAAAAACTTAAAATAACCAGGTTACATAAATATGTACACATTTAAACTAATACTTTGTTGCAGCTCCCAAATTTATTTATATAGCACTTTTAAAAACAAGTTTTAAATTGCACCAAAATGCTGTGCAACAACGATAACATCATCTGCCATCAGTCTGTTAAAACTATTTTAGTTTTTAGAGCTTCGGCTTTCATTTTTCAGCAGCTGCAGGTTTGATAAAAGCCTCTAATAAAAATAAACTGGTTGCAGAGGCTCAAAAAGAGAAGTGATATACCATATCCTGTGAGGTTTTATATTTAAAGCTCCACATTTACATCAGTGATCATTTTTAATTAAATGTGTTTAACTCACAGGTTGGCTGGAAACACAAGTGAATATGACAGAGGCCTAAGAATAATAACAACAGTAGTTAAATTAATCCAGATTTAATATCTCAGTGATGTGTCACAGCTGCTTATATGTCCCTCTCGTGGCCAAGTGGTTCACTACAACAAATGTGAATAAATGTGAATTGTTTATTTCAACTACATGCATATATTTTACCAAGTGCTGAATTTCTATTATTGTTTTAAGGTGGTAACTGGAGCTAATTTATCTGTCAGAACTGATGGTTTAACTTCCCTTTGGGATCAGTCATGTATTTTTGAACTGAACTGAACTGAACTGTCTGCAGGACTTGAGTGCAGCGCTGCCACAGGGTCAGGTGTGTCACGACGAACAGCGCCTGGAGGTCATCTTCAGTGACCTCGCCCGTCACCGTGACGACTCCCAGCAGCGCAGCTGGGCTCTTCATGAGGACCACGCCCTCATCGCCTGCTACCTGGAGGAGCTGCTGAAGATACTGGTAACCATGACAACGACAACACAACAACCATCCATCCATCCATCCTGTCCTGTCTTGTCCCTCTTCCTCACAGTTTCTGTTTTTTTCCCAGTTGCGTATTTAAATCCTGAAATCCTCCCATAGATTCAGTGAACTTCTGTTTTCTGGTCACACACTGACTGATAAATCTGGAAATATTTGGCCTGAATAAATATGGATTTTATAAATCACAAACATGCAGGGAATCCGCCTGCAGGACTGCAAATGACCTCACAAAAAGCAGCAAAGCCAGATGAACTGCTGCTGATCAGTTTGAGTCTCTGTGAGCTGAGTTTGGATTATTAGAAGCCTCTTCATCCTACAATGTGTTTCTCAAGGTTTTCCAAGTTATTCTCTGTTTCAGTGTTTCTTCATTTGACCTGTTTGTGTTTCCAGACTGACGCAGATCCAGAAGTGTGTAAGAGGATGTGCAAGTCCAACAACTACGAGAATGTTCTGTCGCTGGTTTCATATTATCAGATGGTAATGTGTATCTTACTGCTGTTGTTTTATAAAGTAGTGTAACAGTCTCAGCATCACACTTGTTCACCAATGGTCTTCATATTGTAAATGTGTCTTGCTGAGGTGTTTAGCTTGTCTCCTTGCTGGCCTTTGACTTGTGTTGCTATGTGCGGCTTGACTCTCTCTCTCTCTCTCTCTCTCTCTGTTGGGCTTCATGCAGGAGCACCGCGTGTCTCTGCGGCTGCTGCTGCTCAAGGTGTTTGGAGCGATGTGCAGCCTGGACGCCGCGCTCATCTCCACCCTGCTGAACTCCATCCTGCCCATGGAGCTGGCCAGAGACCTGCAGACGGACACACAGGGTGAGGAACATCATGAATATTAACGTGCATCGCCTCATATGTGGAAAAGTTTCACGTCGGTAGGTCTGTCACTGGAATACATTTTCCTGGACGATAAATCGTCCCAGAAATGATTGTGATAAACAATAATATTGTCGTTTTGACGCCATTTTCAACTAATATGGAAGAGGTGGAACTGGAAGACATTTTGAACATTTTGAAATAAAACACAAAAATAAGCAAAAACCATACAAAACCCAAGTAAATAAATTAAATGGATTATGATGTCTCTGTAAATAAAATTGCCCTTCAAAATATATTAATCATCAGAAGGGAAATTGTCAGTCTCATTTTAATTCAACGTGTGATTAATTCCTTATTGCGACAAGCTTAATTGTTATAAATATTGTTGTTCTGAGACCGTTTTCAACTAATATAACAACAATATAATAATGCAAGTTGTATTTTCAAAGACTAATAAACGTTTGTTCAGAACACTCCACACAGGAACTAGAAGACATTTTAAATACCCAAAATAAAACAACAATAGTCAGAAACAATTAATAAAAATCAAATAAAAACTGCACAAAACCAAAATCATAAATAAAATATGTTATGAAGTCTTTATATGCAAAATTGCCCTTCAAAAAATATTAATCACGAGAGTGGAAATGATCAAACTCATTTTAATTTATTGTGTGGTTAGTTGCTTCTTGTGACACATTTGTTTTCTAAAAGTAGATTTGTCTGACCACATTAAGGGTTTTCACTTCCACTCTGTTATATTTAAATGATTTTATTATGGGTTTATTTGCGTTTGTAGATTTGCAATAGTCAAATCTCTCTCCTCTTTGTATAATAAAATAAATAAACAGTTTAACTGATGAATGAATGATTTATTTATTTTTTCGTTTTTGTTCCACCTCTCCAGAACATTTTGCTGAAAATATCTAGAAAATTTGGTCCAATTTGTTTAGAACAAGAATAATTGTTTGATGTTATTTTTAACGTGATTTTGTCCTTTTTGTTGAGCATTTGTTTTGCTTTTCCTCCAGAACACCAGAAGATGTGCTACACAGCTTTGGTATTAACTATGATATTCTCGATGGGAGAGCAGGTGCCGTATCACCACTACGGTACGATGCGTCTCTGTGCTTTGAGATGTTTGATCATGATTCTCGGTCCGAGGACGATCTGAAGCTACAGGAACCTCTGTGTCTGCAGAGCATCTCAGCGCTGAATTTGTTCGCTTCCTGTTGGGTGTGGTGGAGGACGGGCTGCCCTCTGACCCCACTGAGCAGCTGCCGGACATCTTCCTGAACCTCCTGCTGGCCTTCAACCTGCACCACACGGGTCAGAAAAGATGATTCACATATTAAACAACTCCTTTACTGATCTCTGCTTTTGAGAAATATTTTAGTTGTCCTGTTCTCTGGTCAGGAAAACCTTTTTAAACCCCGTATTTGTGTCAACCAGTGCCGAGCAACAACGCAATAATGCAGGAGCTGAAGCAGAAAAACGTCAAGGCCCTGACAGAAAAGGTGCTGCTGCTTCTGAACAGAGGAGGTGAAATCCCACAGAGTAATGATTCCCACTCTTTAATGGGCTCTGATGTGTTTTTCTAAATGAAATCTGCTGTTTTCTGCAGAGGATCCAGTGTGTATGTTCAAACACACGCCGCCTGCACCTCACTCTGTGCTCAAGTTCCTGCAGGATGTCTTTGCTAGCAGAGAGACCGCCGACATCTTCTATCGCACCGACATGATGGTGATGATAGACATCGCCGTCCGACAGATTTCCGACCTGTCTCCCGGAGACAAGGTGAGACTCTCAGCAGCTGACGCAGCAACGAGACGCAGGCAGGAAGGTTGTGTTAGATATTTATAGCTCTGTCTGTTTGATGGAAACAGTAGAGGAAGCTGGAAAATCAGCTTTTTATTTCAGCTTTTTTGATGTTTAATTTGTGTCACATAAAACGAAATTAAAAACTTTATCAACGAAAGATTAAGTAAGATATTTCTTGAATTCAAGTATCATCAAGAGTCCAATACCACAAAGAGCCACTAGAGGGAGCTGTTTTCACCTTGGTCAAAGGAGCCAAAAGACAGATTTAAAGAACCAAAAGATTTAAAGAAGCTGCATATTTTTCATTTCAACTGTTTTATTAGTTAAAATATAAGAAAAATAAGACTTGATCAATAAGAAGAGTAAAGTGTGGGAAGTTTTCTTCACAGTTTTAGTTTGTATATTCAGAAATATTAATCAGCATCTTAAGGATTCACAGAAATGATTCTTGTTTGTAATAGTTGAGTATGTCATGCTGAACATAGCTCTTTTTCAATTTTGAATATTTGAAGAAAAGAGTTTTGAGTAAAAAAAAAAGTCAAAGTAATTTATATTTTGTCGGAAAATAGTTGATTGCTGAAACTCACAAAGTCTTTAATTGAAATCTTTTTGCATACTATATGAAGTAGTGTTGAATATATTCCATCTTATCACTTACATGGTAACATTTGTTTACAAAACAATTAAAAAATACCTTATTGATCCCAGTGGGAAATAAAATTGATGTTTATTAACGTGCATGTCCCTTTGAAAAAAATAAATTGAACTGAATCGTCTCTTTTCCTGCTCCTGAAGCTGCGGATGGAGTACCTCTCCCTCATGCACTCCATAATGCGCTCCACGGACTACCTGGAGCACCAGCACCGCCTCTCTGACCTGCAGGGGTCACTCAAGAGGATTCTCAGGGAGGAGGAAGACCCTGGAGAGGATGAAGGGAGCGCCACGGCGAAACAGATGGATAAGCTAATTGTGCAGCAGATCTTCAAGGAGTTCCCACAGATCTGCGACAACCAGAACTGACCATATCCGTGTGGTGCACATTCACACGCTGTAGTTTCGCTCCCGTCTGCTGAAGGTGGGGTTTGCTGGAAGACTGATGGTTTCTGCACCAGCTGAGGAAAAAAGACAACAGGCTCTCCGGGGATGCACTGTGCATGTTTCCACATTTTACAAGTTAGTTAGTTTAAATGATAGACAATTTTTTTAGCGTTTTAAAGGATGTCGAGAATATTGAAAACTCATAAAGTACAGTTAGCCAAAAGTAATTGCCAAGCAGCTGTTGAAGTGAATTTAAAAGCAATAAGAGTCTCATATGGACTAACTGCATGTGCTTTGTCAGATAAAATCTACTGCAATCACAGCTGAGTCTTATTCTAACAAACTAACTTAAACCAAATAGTTTTCAGAGAAAATATCAAGAGACAAATCTGTAGTTTGTTTCAGTGCCAGAGAGAAAACCTTTGCGAGCTTCCCTTCGTAGAGGGACCAAACTACTGTGTGTTACAGAGAGTATTATTTTCTTAAATAGCTACTGCACTTCTACCCCTGACTTTTTGTGCCATAAAACCTCTCAATATTTACACTTAAAGCAAGTTTACTTCCTGACTTAGAAAGGCAAAAGCAAACTCATCTCTACAGACGTCATGGCTGCTTCTGCTCCTCTGAACTCTGCTGCATCCGCCTCCTTCTGCTACATTTGGCTCTAGTATGTCTTACAGTAATTATTCTGTTTTCCTATAATGCAAAACCTTGGAAGACGTAAGAAATCACCCTTCACGTATTTAGATAGTGTGCTGAAAAGACGCTGTATGTGAGGTCTGATGCACTTGTTCAGTTATAATCTTGTGTTCCTGCTGAAAAAAATATCATGCTTAAAGACAAATCCGAGGCATTTTTATTATCTCACTGTGGTTTTTATGTTATTTACCTTGTTTATTGCATCATTGTTGTGACTGACGTTCTTGTTTTTTCATATATTGTTGTTGCTGGTTCTCCTCCAATAGAAACGCTTCTTCACTTTCTCTAAAATCCATGTCTGAATGTTAGTTTCTTTGACTAATGGTGTATTTGTTTACAATATGTGTAAAATTTATGTTTGAGTGATAAACATCCTTATGATTGGCAATGTCTGCAAAAATGCTGCAACTGTGTAATGAAACTAATAAAGCTATATTTTAACAGTGCTATTGTCTTTTGTGATGGTTAGGAGCAAATAATTCAAACAATAGGACAATAACAATGAAGATGGTTAAACTGTCAGAATAACTTCAGTATCAAATCCTTTTCTATGTTATTATCCAATGTTTATCACACACTCAGACTCACTGAATTTACTCTGTACCTTAAATAAAATATAATAAATAAAGCTAAACTACAGAGCAACTGTTCCTAGTGAACAATTGACAAAAAAGCTAAGCTATAAAATTAAACACAACAGTTCAAAACATGCCAAAATAACACAATACTGTGTATATAAACAAATATGTCAAAAATATATGTTAAAATATAAGAATGGGAAAGAAAACACAGAGCTGATCCTAAGATATCCCACTGTTACAAACGGCAACTGAAAAAAGGAACAAGCCATTAGTGGTTACTGTGGTAACCACCTACCGTCAAGAGTAAGAAAACAACGAATGGCAGTAAAAAGTCAGGAGAAAATAACTTTTTGACTAAACAAAATACGTTAGAAGAATAAATAAACAGGTGTTGACAAACTTTACTGTTATAATAATGTAATAAATAAATAAAAACTTATTTGTACATTCTGTATATTACTCCTTCTATAATGATTGGTAGAGTCCTCTAAGTTATTTATTTTCTTAACTTTTTACGCTAATAATAAGTAATATCTTATGGATATAAAGCGAGAAGTAATATTAAATAGAAAAATACTTTTAACTACATTGTACGACAACTGAAAGTTTCCACCCGGACAAAACAGATGTTCGTACCAAATGGTTGTGTCGCAGTGAAAGCAGTCCGGGTAAAGTGGGTTAAAGGTCCTTTAGACCGCAGTGACAGCAGGAGCTCCTCCATCGGATCTCTCAGAGGAAAAGTAGAGCAGGTGAGGTATTGTCTGGTCTTTATAAGTGTCTCTCATCGTGTCCCCGTGTCCCATCTATGTCTCCCGCAGCGACATTTTGTCGCGTTTTTGTCACTGTCCATCTCTCTCTGCAGAGCGGAAAGTAAAAATGGCCAAACAGCCGCAGCCGATCAGCCCAATGAAGAACTTCTTCGCTGGAGGTTTCGGAGGTGTTTGCCTGGTTTTCGCCGGTCATCCACTGGACACCATCAAAGTAAACACTGCTAAATGTTGTGTCCGGCTTTGTCACCGCTCTGCTTGGGGAAACAATCAACAAAGAGCATCCGGGTTCAGCAGAGACTGACTGAAGAGTTCATTCAGTGTGTTGGTGTCACTGCAGCGTTTCAGTCCTGCTGCTGACCTTTGACCCAGATTCAAGATGCCACCTGATTTCTGCTGCTGAAGTAGAGGGGTCACCTGAAAAGTGGGGTGTGACCCCGAGCTGGCCATTAATTATGTAGGAGACTGACTGAATTTCACAAAAGGCAGATTAATTCAGATTCCTTGAAGTGGATTCGATCGGAGTTTCACAACTGAATAAGTTCATCACTTAAAGTTTTTAATGTAGTTGGAAAAGTGTACAAAAAACAGTGTTTGTAGCTGATGAAGTTTATCTAAAAGTCACATATTTACAAAATTAAAAGAAAGACTTGAGATGCATCGTTCAGTTGATAATTTCCTTTTTCTGTTGATTTCTGCTGATAGGGGCTACAACACAAGACACACATAAAATCTCCTTCATCTCCAAGTACAATAAACTCTCACCAGACACTTATGTAGGGACACCTCAACGCGGTGCATACATAAAGTTTCCTCACTTTATCAGTTCTTAGACTCTTAGAACTGCAGAATCTAACTTTTTTTTTTTTTTTTTGCAAAAATCTTCTTCATCTATGAAAGAAAAATGTATTCATTCCTTCATTTGTGCTGTTCTTTCCTCTCAGGTGCGCCTACAAACTCAACCTAAACCAAAACCTGGAGAGAGCCTCTTATATGCTGGAACCTTGGATTGTTTTAAAAAGACTTTAGCCAAAGAGGTTAGCATGCAGACTTATTTTCATTTACCCTTCAAAGCCAATTATAATTTTTTTAATCAGATTTTTATAATTAACCTGTTTATCTAAATGCTTTTACATAACAAAAAACATTTTTTTGAAACATCAATAAGATTGTCCAATTTGTTTGCATTGTTATTAATACATTAGGCTTTTGTAGTACTTTATAGAGCAGCATATCTCCAGTTACTCCACGCTTCAAATGTGTTTTGTTGAGAAGTTTCACAAGTTTTGGGATCAATAAATGATACATTTGATGTCGTAGAGTTAATCCTTTAGAGCCAGAGTTTCTCAAAAAATAACAATTTGAAACATTCCCTGGTTTGCTTTATTTTGTTGTTTTGCTCTCTTGTGTCAAATCGTGTAATTATTGTAACCAAACCCAGACATTTGGCCTTTTTTTATTTGACAGCCTTAATAAATTCTAATAAATTCGCTGTCCTTCCTCCGCATGCTGATGTTTCCTCACAGGGTGTGAAGGGACTCTATAAAGGAATGGCAGCCCCAATAATCGGCGTCACGCCCATGTTTGCCGTCTGTTTCTTTGGGTTCGGACTGGGCAAGAAGCTACAGCAGAGGACGCCTGACGATATCCTTACGTAGGTGACCGATTCAGCTCAGCTGGTTGCGTTCACCCCACAGCTGGCGGCTCCTCCTCATCTTCTTCTCCTGCTCTCCTCCAGGTATCCACAGCTGTTTGCTGCTGGGATGTTGTCGGGCGTTTTCACCACAGCCATCATGACTCCTGGAGAGCGCATCAAATGTCTCCTGCAGGTCTGTTCCTGTTCCTGAAACCTGGATTCAAACCTCAATCATTAAATGATGTGGGCTAAAGTAAGGTTTTGTGTGAGTTTCCAGATTCAGGCATCGACAGGAGAGGTGAAGTACGCAGGGCCGATTGACTGCGTTAAGCAGCTGTACAAAGAGTCTGGGATCAGAGGAATCTACAAAGGCACAGCTCTGACCCTCATGAGAGGTTTGTCCTCACGGTGGTTACTCTCTGATTTTATTTCCACATTTATAATATGAAAAGATCATGTTATAAAAACCACAGGTTAATTGTGAATTGGGTTGAGCACCACAGCTGGAGATCTGAAACGGGGAGTGTCCGGTTTGTGCAGGCGACGTTCTGAAACTTATCTTATCTGCAAACACAGGATCATTACAGCAGAGTTTCAACTTGTTTGGTTGAAGCGATAGGACAAACACTCGTCTGTCAAGAAGAAACGACAGCTCTGTTTCAGTTTATAGCTTAATAATTAAAACACAACAAATCTCTGCAGCTCCTGTTCTGGATTTGAGGCTGAATCAGTAACTTATGGACAATGCAGTTCAGCAAAAACTCATCTACGCAGCTCAGGCTTTAGAAAACTGTCAGAGTAACAATCCTCAGAGCGCAGTTTGGACTTTGGACCTCCTGAGAACATTTATCTTTACTGCATGCTCTGAATAACCCCACATTGTTGGCAGGTCTGTCACAGTAACTAGTTTTGCTGGATGATAAATTGTAAAAATTATTGTTTTGAGACAATTTCTGAGTTGTATATTGATAACAGCATGATAATATAAGTTCACCCTCTCAGAAGCCAATAAACTTTAATGTTGTAAAGAATGTTTAACACTGGAACTGGAAGATATTTAAAAATTCGAAATAAAATGCAACAATAAAAACACACACACAATTTGTAACTAGAAATAAAATGCATTATAAAATCTCTGTAAACAAATTTTTCCTTCTAATTATTGGACGTTATTGAGCTCATTTCAATTTATCATAAGATCAATTTGTTTGTTGATTATTGCGACAGGTTTGTTTGTTTGCTTATGTTCCAGATGTTTGTTTTAATATAGATTCACCCAGTTAAACTCAGGATTCAGTTATTTTATTGAAAAAGTGAAAATTCACTCAGGGACAAATGTTGAGACTTTAACTTGGTTGAAAATTATAACATCACATAAGACCAATAAATAAGATTTTTAAAATATAAAAGGTGTTTTTCATAGGAAGACTGCAGCCTTAATGCAATAAATGCTTAAAATACATTTCTGTGTGTAAAGAATTTTACTCTTTGAACTCAAACTGCCTTTTTGAGGATATTCAGATTCATTGAAATGCTTCTAGTGTTGCTATTAAATTATGTTATAAATAATTTGCTTTTAGGGTTATGTTGATCTTTTTTTTTTATTTCCCAGATGTCCCAGCGAGCGGCATGTACTTTATGTCCTATGAGTGGCTGAAGAACCTCCTCACACCTGCAGGAAAAAGGTGAGGACTTCCTCTTCCTCCTCCTCCTCTTCCTCACAGGAAGTTCTCCGAGCAGAAAGACGAGTTGTCTTCTCTCCGCAGCCACAACGAGCTCAGCATCCCCAGCGTTCTGTTCGCTGGAGGGATGGCCGGGATCTTCAACTGGGCTGTGGCGATCCCACCCGACGTCCTCAAGTCTCGCTTCCAAACAGGTTTTCTTCTCCTAACGTTACAGTCAGACGTTCTTCTCTTTCAGATTATGAACGTCCAGATGGTTGTCCTGTGTTTTCATGTCCACATCAAACTTCAGTATCATATAATATAATAACGTTGAATTTTCTATTACACCTTTTTTTTTCTTAAAAAATTATGCAGAATTCACATTTTGCATGTTTTTATTTGTCCATTTGGGTCTCAACTGCTTCTAAAAACAAACCAAGTGCTTAAAAAAACTATCTAGCTCAGTGTTTCTCAACCTTTTTTGGCCCAGCGCCCCCCTAGCCCTTATCCAGGTCCCTCAACGCCCCCCAGTGGCGCAAAGAGTGGGTTTGCAGGTTTCACCTCGCGCACGTTACGAGGTACAGGTAGCGAGTTCTCGTTCAGCGGGGGGGCGGGGTGGGGGGGTGGGGGGGGGGGCTGGAGGAGTGCATCACATCTTTTCGTTCAGTGGGGGGGGGGAGTGCATCGCAACTTCACGGGCGCCGTTTATGCGCCAATAAATGTGTAGTTGCGCCGCTGCCCCCACCAAATAACTTGCAGGCTTCTTTGCACTGATTATTGACAATAAAGTTTACCTTCGACCAAACGCCCCCCTAAGGCATCCCAGCGCCCCCCTTTTGTAAAAATGTCCGCCAGCGCCCCCTGCCGTCCTCTGAACGCCCCCTGGGGGGCCGTACCGCCCACATTGAGAACTTCTAATCTAGCTGTTTTCTAGTTGATGTTTTTTGCTGTCTGCCGTTTCAAAACCTTCCCGATTGAGAAGTTGTAATCGGTGGACGCTGCTCTGTTACCTGGCAACCCGAGCCAAGCCGAGCTGAGCCGAGCCCGGTCCTGCCCGGCCCGTGTTTGATTTCCTGGTTGGACAGCATTCCTACTCTCTGGAAAACTAGATTTAGATTATGGAAACAGAAAACGGAGTGAGGGGATTTGTTTTCTCATATTATTCAAGTATCCAGAATAATCTGGATTATTCTGGTATCCAGTTGCTTAATGTTGCTTCTATTCATCCACTTAGACTCAGTTTATTTTTGTTTTAGGTCGGATACAGCATGATAATACAAAATTATTTCTATTTTCTTTCGGAACATGCACATTTGTCATATTTTAGTTTACCTCATCCCTGTTGCAGAGTTATCATCCTATCATAAGATTATTTGTAACAGTAGTAAATTATTTAAAAGTGAAATCAAATTGTCTTTTTTTAAAAAAATATAAATTTATATTGTTTTTATCCCCAGAGTGTGGAAAAGTTTGAAAGCCCTTGAAAATGATTGAATTTGATTTATCGTGGGAAAATCTGCCTCTATAATAAAACTCATGTGTTAATTTCAGAGGAATCTGACGCCGAACCTCAACTCTCTCTCTCTGTCTCCCTCCATCAGCTCCTGAAGGAAAGTATCCCAACGGTTTCAGAGACGTCCTGCGGGAACTGGTCCGAGAGGAAGGCATCGGCTCGCTGTACAAAGGCTTCAACGCCGTCATGCTCAGAGCTTTCCCTGCAAACGCAGTGAGTCTCCATCCTTTGATCTTCAGCCTGATAAAGCTGTAAAAAGGCTTAAAGCAGCTGGATGAACATCTGGAGATGTAGAAGATCATGAAAAGACAAAGTCATGGACATGCAGGCTGTCGCTTGTTGGTTGAAGATTTAACCCAGTTTGGTTTTCATATTAATGCAGTGAAGCACAGAAAGGCAATGAACATCTTTATTCATCTTTGTAAAACAGCTGCTGTACGGAAGAACATTAGAGCTGATAATTTTCTCAGGAGTTAATGTTATTATAGCTAGACCTGTAAAAACATGCGTCACTAGCAGGTGCTATTTGCCCATGTTGTCCTTTAAAGTAATTTTCTTTGGTCTATTAGTCGTCAACAGTGAGGAAATATTGTGTCATCATAAAATTATCCACCAGTACAAAGTCACTAACTCTTTTTAATCAAGGGTCATAATCTGTCATTTTTTAAAACGTTTTGTTCATATTTTTACCTACAAAAATGATTATAAAGTTTTAAAAAATCTTTAAATCTCTATAATCAAGGCTACAGAAGCATTTTACTCCAGAGCTCAGAAATAAATTCAGGAGTGGTACATCATTTAAAAAACTTGCTCTAACGAGAAACTTTCTGGTTTTAACGAGATAAAGCGTCTGAATCTGAGGCTTTGCTTCAGCAATAAAATGAGTTTATTTTTAAACATTTGTTTTTGTAGAGGTTTCTGTTTGAGCCACACTGATCCAGTGATCATAATAAACCATCTTGGTTTAATCAACATAAGCATCAAAGTTATTGATTAATCTAATAAGCATGTCACAAATGAGTGTTTTTTAGGAATATTTCCCATTTTTAATTACAATTACTTTTGTAGTTTGATGTCTAGAGCTGTGAACATAAATTACTTTTGCCAGCATTTACAACATTTAAATGTTTTAAGAAAGAATTGTTTTCTACTTGAGACGTAAAAGCAAGTTTAACACAAATTTCAGGATCATCCTAGGACAGAGCTAGCCTTATTTAAGATCTATATAGAAATGCTTAGCACACTAAGCTGCTAGTATAACCTCTCTGAATAATAAATTAAAAACAATACCAAAAAGGCTATAAAAGGTAACTGGATCAACAGATAGGTCTAGAAAAAATGCTTCAGTGTTTGAGACATAAAAACCTATAATTTCCTGCGTTTAACCACATTTAGACTTTATAAAGCATCACTGACATGTTGATGTTTTTTGTCATTGTCCTGAACAAACCGCGTCTTTCTTCCTCCTCCGTAGGCCTGCTTCCTGGGATTCGAGTTGGCGATGAAGTTTCTGAACTGGTTAGCTCCGAACCTGTGACGCCGCCCCGAGGGGTTTCCTCTGGGAACGCCAGGAATAATCGCTCTCTGACACAGAGGGAATCATGTGAAACGAAGAGATTTTTTTATCAGATTTCTAGTAAATTACTTGATTGTTTTTGTTGGTGCTGCAGAGGAACGGTTCAGACCTGCTGAGGCGTCGGTTCGACTCCAACGGTGCCGCTTCACACGCATAAACAGAGACAGTTCGAATGTTCTCGCTCCTTTCAGTTCCTGTTGTTTTATTGTTGGTTTGTTTTTTAACTAGAAAGGGAGTGAAACGAACATGTGGTGCCTTACCTCTTCTTAGCCGCAGGTAGCAGGGGAACGTTTCAGGTGTGTCTTGGTGTCGCCTTCAGTCTGCCACACGTCTCCTTCACTCTGTCAACACTTCACACCGTCTGTCTAATGTGAAGGAAAGTGTAATAAGAGAGAATGAATGAAAATAACATGTTGGCATGTAAAGGAACTATAAAGCAGATCCATCTTTAAGAAAACCCAGAGTGCTGCTGCTTCTTTCTACACATTTGTCTCCTTGTTTGAAGCCCGAGTAAAAAGAAGTCTCTTGTCATATAAACTTCCGAATCGGTAAGATAAATACATTTCTTTATTAGTTTTCAAAAAGGTAAAAAAAAAAAAAGAGAAAGTGTAAATGCTTAAATTTGGGGTAATATTTAGAAAAAAATATATATATATATAAAATGAACATTTGCACACATTCTGCAGGTTTTAAAAATCTTCACTGGATTTATTTTATTTCATAAACCTGCAGCTCTTAATAACTGGAGTTAAAATGATAGAAAAAAAGATTTTATGGAATTATTTTTATTGAATTTTCACTACAGGAACACAAAATATATATTTTAGGTGTTTTACTGGTTATTAGTTTAAAAACCATTTTTTATGTATAATTTTTCTAAAACATTAAGGATCCCATAGGAAAAAACATGTAATCCTACTTTTTCTGTATTTTAAAATCTAAAAACAGAAATTGTAGCTTTTAAAAAAAAGAGCACATTACCTACATAAGGTATTTATATAAACATTTTTTTTAAGTTTATGTAATATTTGCAACTTTAAATTAGTTTAATTTTGCAGAACTTTGAGACAACAATCAAAAATGGCTCTTTGGATTGTAAAGGTTGCAGAGTTTTATCTTAAAGCTAGAGCATTAACAAAAATGTAAAAAGTAAATTTTTAATAAAAGTTACAAACGCAATATGTTGAAAAAAGTAAAAGGTAAAAAATGAGGCAGAAAATCTGAAAATATCAAAGTCCTCCGCCTCCTCACAGTCTGCAACAATGAGGAGATTCATGGTGCTGTCAATCACCACGGGTATGTGCTGCCTAATGTGCAAATGGCAGAGAAACAACTTACTGTAACAGGAAAACTGTTTATCCGCTGTCATCAGTGATGATGCTAACTAGCTTTAGCATTAATGACAGGCTGCGTTGAGGTGAACCGGCAGCAGAGAGAATGTGGGAGGGTCTGAGTAGCGCATACATGAGGTGATTGAGAGCGCCAAGATCCTCCTACTGGCTCTGATTGGTTATCGTTGATGGAGTGGCAGGTTTGTGGTGCAGACAGAGCAGCTTGATTGTTTTACTGTCACAACTTAATGACAGTTTTAACAAATATGCAAAAAACAAAAATAGAAAAAGTTTTTATAAACTTAAGTTCTGCAGCTTTAAATGATGGCTGTCCTCAGCGTTGGTCTCCTGCCAGCTTCAGATGCGTCTCCGCTCCAACCCGGCTGATTAAAACAGTCCAACCGTCTGCTCTGAGGGTCAAAGTTCTGCAGAGGCCCGATAAGGAGCCACCAGGTGAGTTGAACCAGGAAATGAACTAAACCATGCTGGACACCGACCGACTGGCTCTGGACAGTCTGATTTTGAAGGTTTGGTCATAAACCTCTGATTCTACTGGGGTTTTTTGTCTTTTAAGGAAATGTGCTTAAAGTTTGTAAAAATGATGTGAAGCATCTTGAATTTAATGTCACTCTCAACTGGCTTTAGCTTTCTTTTTCGATTGCTTCCTGTGATCATTTAGCACAAAAACTAAGTGTTTCAATTATGTTTATTATTTTATTTGAAAAGAGAAACATAAAAGACAGAGCGAGAAGCCACTTTAGGAAGAAATAGTTTTTCTGAGTTCCTCTTAAAATAATTTTGCATTCGTTTCTGGATGAGCTACATGACTGTGTGCAGGTGGCATTAATAATCTATTGTGTCTTAATTTTTTTACCATTTCTGCCAGGCTGGAGTAAGTATGAAGCTTAAAACTAAAATCAAGAATTAGCTGCACAAGCTGGAGTTTATCTGTGATTTTTGTCTTTTATCCACTCAAGGTCAAAATATGCAGAAAGACTCAAATATATATAAATATTCACATAAATATTCTAGGATGTTTTGCAACTTTGTGTACTGTAGACTCGACCAAAATTTAAGAAAAGCTGTAAGTATTTACATTTCAGATGCTGGATTATAATCTGAATAAATAAAACAAGTTTAGTGGCAGGTTATTGAAAGCAGCATTTTGACATTTAGGAGGATTAGTCAAATTAAAATGTTTGTGTGAATGTGGAAAAGTTGCTTCAGCTGCTTTATTTTCTCTCCACAGTCTGACATTAAAGTTTGACTTCATTAATTCATACCAGTTTAAGGGATTTCAGAGGAGCAGTGGCAATGTTAAAGTATGAGATTAATCTAAAAAGTGTAATGCTTTTTCTATTACATAATGCAGGTTAATCGCATTACTGACTGACACATAATCTATTTTAACTCTCTCTCCTGCGGAGAGTACAAAACAAAAATACAAGTGAAAAGATGAGTGAGGAGAGTTGGGCTGCTGTAATCAAATTTAACAAATTCAGCGTACTTTTTGTAACGATGAATTAGCCTTCCACTAAAGTACAACCAGTTTATAATCCACATTTCTAAATTATGTTTGAAACAAAATGAGTTATGAGTATATATTTGGCATTTTTATTTTTTGAAAACATGTACATTTTTACATCTCAGTCTTCCAAAGTTAAGCACATCAACTAATCACAATGCTAATGTGATTAATCAGATTTTTTTTTAATAATTTGGCTGCACTAATATATATATTTTACATGCATGTCTTTATTGAAGTGATGCCTCTGTATGAACTGAACATGACTCTCTGGGCTGGCCGTGGCCCCCTGTGGCCCCCCGTTGGGGCCGCCACTGATCAGATTAAAGGTCCAATCACTGCAGAAAGCCTCTGTCAAAAACATGAAAAAGTTCCCCGATCATGATGCTGCCTCCTCCTCTAAACTTCAAAAATCTTTTTCTGTCACAATAAATCTGTCTTCCTCTTTGGAGCTAATTTCCAAATCCCAAAACGGAAAGTTTGGTTGCGAAGATATTCTCTAATCTCTTTCCGGTGTCATATTACAGTTACTGGGCCGCCTTCAGAACCAGAACAAACCTCCATTGGGGTCAAGGAGGGGGTCTGTGTTTTCACCCAGTTTTTGGGCGTTTTTGTCCCAGCCCAGCCGAAACCCGGGATATTTTTAGAAATCTTAAAATGGCTGCTCTCTTCTGCATCCAGCCTGGGTGGAGATAAACTGATGTGAAAGCTCCAGATTGTACATCTCAACAATCCTGCTGTGTTCAAAGACAGCTTTTTTTTCCTTCCTTTTTTTGCCTTTGCAGTCAGGAGGTTAGAAAGAGTCTTGTGATTCCTTCATTATTTAGCCATTCCCTCACGAACCCCACATGGTGGATGTCAGGGCTGAAAGCTGCCATAATACAACTTTATTTAAAAAAATAACAACTTACAGGTAAGAAAGTAGCTTTGTTTTTGACCAAACACAAATTTTAAAATGTTTCAGCTAGAATAATATGACTAATGCCAGATGAAAATGTAGTTTTCCAAGCTAATTTAAAAGCATAATGCTATATGTTAGCTTATAAATGGCCAACAGGTGAAACCTTTTGCTACGACAAACCAATTAGGTGTTTAAAAATGCAATTTTACTTTTCATTTTATTAATTTCTAAAACATGTCACTGGTGATCTATTGACCTTTATCGGTAACTACCAGGTCATTGTCATTACTGCAGTTATCTAAATATCTCTCTAAAAGCTTTTAATCCAAATACTTCAACAAACACAACATATCTACAGTAATTATTTACTTAAAACAAGATTTACCTCGGCCTGAAAAGTTACTTGCAGGTTAGTTTGGTTTCATTTCAAGTGGGTGAAGATTTTTGCACTAGAAATTGGATCAAAATAATCTGAGATTTTGTGTTTTTGCAGTGAAACAAAGGACATCTGATTTACTGACAGGGCTTCCATTCAGCATCATTTGTAGTGAACACATGAGAATATTATATGCTGAAGCAAAATGTGTGATCTCTCTAGGAAATGTTCATACTTGAACTTTAAAAAAATTACTTCATATCTAGAAATCTTAGTCTGTAAAAATGCAAATGTGTTTATTTTTTGTGTGACGGCTGGTGACCCCTGGTAAAAAAAAGTATACTTTTAAATTTTAACATACTTTAGTATACTTTTACTTCAACTGTACTATTTTGAAACGACTTATTTTGTACTTAGTATACTTTAATAGTATTTATATAATATAAAATTACAATTAATAGTATACTTTAGTATGCTATATGTACTTTTTGGAACAACTTCTACACTTAGTGTACATAAAGTATTCTTTTTAAATTTCATATTTCAGAGCTTTAATATATTCTGATATAATTATTATATTTTGAGTGTTATTAATTATATAATTGTCTCATAATTATATTAAATATTAAATATACATCAATTTTATATATATATATATATATATATATATATTATATATATATATATATATATATATATATATATATATATATAATGTATTTAAATTACACTTAATTTTTATTTTTGATTTCCTGCTTTTGATAATAAACTACAATTTTAATTACTCTTAATTCGTCTTTATTCCTATGTATCTATTTTGGAAATGACATGCATAACTACACTGCAAGACTTACATTGTTTTAAGCTACAATTACATGGAAAGATTAATTACACAAGATGCCCAAGGTAATTCAAATATTTTCTATTACCGACATTTTAAAATTGTCCAATTCTACTCACAACTTTATGAACTTTACATAAATTATCAGTTTACACATCAAAAGTGAACACATGATGAACATGAAAATTTAAGTGTGACAATAAAACATGACAGTAAGGATCAATGACAGAACATTCCTGTTCACTGCACCTTACAGAAACCTACAAAAAGAACAATGGAGCAATTAAACAGAGAAAGCATTTGTATTTAAAGAGAACAGAAAAATGGCAAATAAAAAATAATACTTACAATTTCAAGACGTTGTGGACTCGCCATGTATGTGACATCATAAGAACTGATGATCATTGGGACCGGATGCCTGGGGTGGAAAAACATTTTATGGTGTCTTCTTTGCCTGTTTATGTTGGAAGTAGAAAAAAATGATCAGCAATGCCATAGAGTCAGTTGATGTTGGCATTAACTATGAAGCTGTTTTAAGTGTGGACCTAAGGAGACAAACTACCTTAAAATCTTTCCATCCATGATCTGAACCTGATCCTTGAAGGGTGGTGAGGGGGCTGGTGGTGGCCCATCTCCAGCAGCCATCAGATGAGAGGCAGGTTCACCCTGGACAGGTCACCAGTCCTTCACAGGGTCCTGAAAGTCAACAACAATAAAAAAAGAATGATAAATGTTAGATTAACAAGAAGAGAAAAATTCTTTCCAGTTACCTTTAAATCAAATCATGTTTATTAACCACTTAGTGTTGGTAATAGCAGTTTTTGTTGTTGGAAATGTAACTAGGTCCTGATTGAAAAAACAAACTTACATCATTAAGACATTGAGGAGATCTCTGCTGAAATATGTCAGCAGGTTTGAACCATCGGCACAGAAACCAGTGGCTCCTCCTCCTCTAAAATGTAGCTAGTTCCTCATTGTAACAAACTTACATCATTAAGACGATGTGGAGGTTCATCCTCAGAGCTGGTTGGTGATCTGGTGGAGTCAGAGCTTCTTCTGAGACAGAAAGTCTTTAGGTTTTCTAACACCTGATTTCTCTGACTTCTTCTTTCGTCTTCATTTGCTCAGTTAGACTGCAAACATATGTTGAAGATAAAAACATTGATGAACGAGTTAGAACAACAACCTCACAATATCAAAGTCACTCTGTTTTATGGAGCTTAATTAAAACCAGGTTAGTTTATGACTTAAAATATGTCGCAACAAACAGCTTCCATGCAGTTATAACATGAAGCTGAATTGATAATAAAATTATTTTATCAATTTTATTTTATCAATAAAATTGATGAAATTATTATTTAAGAAACCAACTTAAGTTATATATCTTTACTGCACTGTTTATAATTAAATGAAGATAATTAATAAGCAAACTTACCACCAGCTAGCAACACTTAGCAGCTTCGTCCCTCCAGGCTCCTTTTGTGACACACATTTAATTTCCATCGGTTGTTGTCCCGTTGTGTTGTTGTCTAACTCGTATTAGGACATCACAAGCTTAAATTTAATAAAATTACTAAGTATTCTCAAGGCCCTCTCTACTTTTAAGGCAATATTATGTGAGTAAAAATGGCGAATTTGAACAGCGTCTGTTATCTTCCCTGCTTCAAGTTTTTTTTTTTTTCTTTGTGGCGTTTTTTTAAATAAATGAAAATGTGCAATACCTCCACCATCTGGTCTGGAGTCTGAACTGGACCTAATGCCGTTGATAACAAGGTTTTTACATCACACATCTGAAAATTGATTGGGTACTTTCTTACAAATTACATCATGATTATAATTTTTTTATTGTATGCAATTTTAATACATAGTAAAAGATTATTAAGGCACTTAAAAGTTCATACATATTGATTCAGATTTTGTTCACTTAAAGTATACTTTAATATATTAAAAGTGTATTTTGGTACAATTATGTTTAAGTGTGTTTAAAGGACTAATTTCGAAATTGGTACAAGTGTATTTTTAGTATACTTCAGATATACTTATAGATAGTACACTTACGGTAATAACTAGCATACTTAAAGTGTACTTTCACAAATGTAAGTATGTTTGAAGTATACTAAAGTATACTTTTTTTTACCAGGGACACCTTTAAAGTTTTGAGGCACATTAATTTTCTGTTCGATTTTATTTACTTTTATAAGTCACTCTGTATCATTTAAGCAGTTAAAAGCGCTCCTCTTTTCCAAATCATGAAGTTCTGACACATAATCCATTGAACAGCCTTTAATTACAGGCGATGCGCGCAGCGCTGATCGATATTTGCCGGCAGGCTGTGCTAAATAAAGGAATCGATAAAGTGCAGAGATTTAGAGGAGGAGGAGCCACTGGTTTCTGTGCCGATGGTTCAAACCTGCTGACATATTTCAGCAGGTTGAGCTCTGAGGAGATCAACTTCAGCTGGAAGTTTTTATGTTTCTATTTTCCCAGGTGTCGAACCAGCGCAGCCTCTGACCCACCGCTGCAATCATGAGTAATGTGGAGATCCCGTCCGGCCTGAAGGAGCTGCTGCAGGGCTACACGGTGGAGGTGCTGCGCCGCAGGCCTCCCAACCTGGTGGAGTTCGCCGTGCAGCATTTCACACGACTCCTGGAGAACCAAAAGAACGAGCAGCAAGTCAGGAAGAGCAGCAGCAAGCCCGCCGCCAAGGAGGTCACTGTTGAGACAGCGTCAAACAAATCTAACGACAACGATGAAGAGGAGGAGGTGAAGGAGGCTCCCAGTGAGTGACCCACCTTCGCTTAGCAGACGCTGTGGTTGTGTGGAATAGTCAAAGTTTGCTTCATTAACCTCTTGCCCTCTCTTCAGAGGCCAGAACTGGGAGAAGTCGCAGAGTGGCAGGTCAGTGAACAGCAGCAAATCAGTCGCATATGTATCAGCTTGGCATATCAGTCGCTATGCCAAGCCTGTTGGCATAGCGACTTCGCCTGGGCGATAAATACTCCCAGAACTTACTGCGATAAACGATAATATTGTTTTGAGACCATTTTCAAGTCATATACTAGTAATAATTTCACAAAAATGCAAGAACACATACTCAATGATCAATAAACTTTAAATTCTAATGAACATTTAAACACTGAAACAGATAAACAAATATAATGAGTCATGGAGTCTCTGTAAACAAAATTCTCTATCAAAAAAGGTTTAGTTGAGACCAAAACACCAGACTGAAGATGTTTATCAATCAGTTGTTGGTAAAAAAAAGAGAGAGAGAGAGAGAGAGATAAGATAAAAACGATAAATCAAGCAAATGAAACTTTTCTTTTAATATGCGATTAATTGATGTATTGTTTACTATGACTGGCCTAACCGTCCCTGAATTCATTACTTTGCTTTTTTAATTGGGGCCTGCCCATGCAGTGCTTGGCAGGAACCTATTGTTTTACACCCATCACCCTTATTGCTGCTCAAACCGCTGCATGTACCCCCACAAAATGGTATCAAAACGTTCAGCTCGATCCCAAGAAGTGCGCTATTACTTTTAAGTGGGATTCTGAGTTAAAATGGCGACATAACTTGCAAAAAACGACAAAATCCCATTGAAGTCAATGGAGGCTCCACTCTGACTCATACACACACAGTCACAGCTACAGTTGTAATTACCATAGCAACAGAGCCCACGGCTATAACCGTGAGCTGCAGGCTATTATGGTCTGTCTCGCAGCTCACCGACTCAGATGCAGCAGCCGCTGCTGCGGCCCGAACTGCTGTCTGAGAGGGACACAGCCCATTTTAAATGCCAGAATTACTTTAAAATGTTTGAGCTCAGGTCTCGCAATGCATAGGCTGCAGTCGTTAATTACCATAGCAACAGAGCCCAGACAGAGGCAGTGAGAAGTCTCACAAACAGGGGCAGAGAGAGGTCTCGCAATGCATTGTGGGAAAAATACCTATTTCCTGGGACTATTCATATTTTGCTTGCATAAATTTATTATTTCTCAGGATTTTTGAGTGTGAATTAAAATCCTTAGTATGAAGGTTGAACATTTTCTAGAAAAAAACTATTATCCACTGTGAGTGAGAACCACATGTGCGCAGCTTATAGTCGTCAGTCTTGGACTGAATTTCACTGGACATGAGGTTCAGCCAATAAACCAGGTCAGCCACCAGCGAACAGGCATGAGCTTCAGCCACGGCACTGTGAAAGTGGACCAGGTCGAGTGGGTCAGAACTGCATGGATGTGCTCCTGGTTCTTACCAGGGGTAAGTCCAGCTGCACAAATTTGCTGGCTGGCAGACGTCAGATCGCTGGATCCAAACAGACAGGTGCGCGTCGGGCAGGCCCCAGTAAAATTTCTTAAGGAGTTTTATATTTATAGTCTTCCTCTACACTGATACTGGACAGCAGACCAGCAGAGGTTGTTAAAGCTCAGTTTCACACAGTTTTCAGTCCAACAGGAGACTGACTGACAGTTGTCACCTGGAGGTGATGGAGGTCTTTTTTGTCTTCTTAATCCTCCAGATCTTCTCGATCATTTTCATCGGCTGGTTTTGTAGGAGGGACATCATCTGATCCATGGGAGGACAGGTTTGAAGAGTTGAGGTCAGAGGTCAGATGCATTGCGCGAGGCTCAGACAGAGAGAAAGAGAAAAAGCAAATAGAAATCGATTAGGGTTTGTTTTGTCATTTTCCTTGTTGTTTTCTGTACATATACGAATACATATAGGGTCACCATATGAGGAAACTGGTTCTCCAGAGTTTCCCCTAATTGATTGACACCAGTGATCAGTAGACAGGCTGCATTCACAAAATACGGGTCTATTTTATATGGCAGTCTTAAAAAAAACTTTTTTGTGTGAATCCGTGGGACTTGTGAGGACAAAACGTCAAAACAAGCATGTCTGTTCCTCTGCAGTTTGTGCAGAAGCTTATGACCCTGATGACGATGAGGACGACAACACCAAGCCTCAGGTCGTGCATCCCAAAACAGAAGCACAGCGCCAACGGCTTCAGGACGCGTGCAAGGACATCCTGCTGTTCAAGACCCTGGAGAAGGTAAAGATAAAAACAAACTGAGATCAGCGTTCACTTCTGTATCGCAGAGAGGATTTGATTAAAGGTCAAACAAGCCGAGGCAACACCCATGTGACATTTACTCCTAAACACATCAGAGCAAGGTGTTACTAAATCACTGTTACAGGTTAAAAAGTCTTTTAAAGTCTCATTTCATATGGTCGGGAAAGAGCAAAGATGATTATGAAGATCTATTCAATCAGCAGCAAACATTTTAAAGATCTCTGGCTGTTCAGAGGTGATTTGCTTGATTTTTAAACCACAGGGTGTGAATGTGACTTAATATACGATCTGGTCTTTCTGAAAAACACAGTGGTGGTGAAATCATAGTTTTTCCTTCCTCTCAACTCACTCGCTGTTATTATTAACATATTAAAACACTTTAGAAGTTACCATCAGTCTTTATCCTGCTTGTGTGTCTATTTTTGAGACTTTGTGCAATAAAAATTGCAGGAAAAAAATTAATCATTTGCTTGTTGTCCATCAGGAACAATTCTCTGAGGTCCTGGACGCCATGTTTGAGGTTTTGGTCAAACCTCAGGACCACATCATCGACCAGGGAGACGACGGCGATAATTTCTACGTCATAGACAAGTGAGTAAGAGGTTTTAAAATATATACACTTGACATTCATAAGGCTGTTTGCCAGGTTTGAAGACAGAACAAAATTCAGACTTTTCTCAGATTTGTCCATTTTTTTCCTCAGAATCAGAATTTTTTAAAAAAATCTGTTTATGCACTATTAGGCAGATTTAGTCTTAAATCTCAGATTTACCAATCCCTGCACCTTTACAAATCCTACAAAAAGGAAGAAACAGTCATGTGATTATTTTCAAAATAATACCAACACCATAATTGACCTACACCTACGAATGTTCACATGGATGGACACAGAATTAGAAGTCTGACTTCTAATTCTGTGTCCATCCATGTGGATTCTGGACACAGAATTAGAAGTCAGATTTCTAATTTTTCTAATTCTTTGTCTATCCATGTGGATTCCATCCATGTGAACATTCGTAGGTGTAGGTCAATTTCTGAGGGAAAAAAATATTTCTGAGAAAAATCTGAATTCTGAGCAAAAAGTCAAAATTTTGAGAGAAAAAAAACTGAATTCCGACAATAAAAGATCTAATTTCTGAGAAAAAAAATCTAAATTCTGAGAAAAAGAGTCAGGATTTTATTGAAGATTTATTTGGTGGCACTAATCCTCCTCAGTACTTCTTTCTTCTCTTCCCAGAGGCGTGTACGATATCTTCGTGGCGAAGGACGGCGTGAACGTGTGTGTGGGAAAGTACAACAACAAGGGCAGCTTTGGGGAGCTGGCCCTCATGTACAAACACGCCGCGAGCCGCCACCATCGTAGCGACAGAGGAGGGCGCTCTGTGGGGCCTGGTGAGTGAACCACGCCGCCTCTCATGGAGGCTCCTGATGCTCCGTCTCACCTGAGGCTGTTTCTGACCCGACAGGATCGAGCCACGTTTCACAGGCTGATTGTGAAGAACAACGCCAAGAAGAGGAGGACGTACGAGGCCTTCATCGAGTGTGTGCCTCTCCTGAACTGCCTCGAGGTTTGTCGCTAGCAAACAGTCTTCTCATGAAGATGCATCAACAAATTGATCAGGCATCAATGATGTCCTTCTCCTTCACTTCAGCTCTCTGAGAGGATGAAGATTGTTGATGTTTTAGGAGTGCGAACGTTCAACGATGGAGATCGCATCATAGCACAGGTGCAAAAAACATTTTACTTTGGTCTGGTTTTGTATCGTAAATATTACACTTGAAACAAGACAAAACTAACTTAAAAGTAGGTTTTCTGGAAGATCTAGGCACTTTTTTAAGTCAATCCTTAATATTTAGAAAGTTCTAGATCCACTAGCAGATTATTTCACTGATATCAAGGGAAAAACCTCTTATTATTAGTGAAATATTCTGTCAGTGAAGCTATCACTTTTTCATCACTAAGGACTTATTGACTTAGAACAAACTCCTATATCTTGCAGAAAAGTTACCTTTAAGGCAGTTTGGTCTTTTTTCAAGTGTACTAACATATTTGCAATGCAAAACTAGACCAAGGAAGTTTGGTGAGATTTTGTGTTTTAAATATGTTTCAATATTTTAAATACCTTTATGACAGAGTTTCCTCCTTTGCTGCAGGGCGACAAAGCTGACTGTTTCTACATTGTGGAATCAGGGGAGGTGAAGATACTGATCAAAACCAAAGTAACTACATTTACCATATTTATCTTCAGTCTTTTTTGAGGACAAGCAGTTCTGCAGCCTGACGTGTTTCTGTGTTTGCTGCAGACGAAGACGGGGAAGCAGGACAACACAGAGGTGGAAGTGGCTCGTTGCTCCAGGGGGCAATACTTCGGAGAGCTGGCGCTGGTCACCAACAAACCCCGCGCAGCCTCCGTCTACGCTGTGGGAGAAACCAAATGTTTAGGTTTGTTAAACACCAAACATCTACCGTATTTTCCAGACTACAGAGCGCACCAAACTATAAGCCGCACACATAAAGTAAAAAAAAAACTGGGAACATATATACATATATAAGCTGCGCCGGGCTGTAAGCCGCTGGTATCTCCGCCGCTGTCATTAATAAATCTGCTCTTAAGGACGCAACCCTGTATCTCCAACACCGAACCATGGAGCTTAGCGGCTCTCGATCTGTACTGCCAGATCGATAAACTTCAATTTAATCATATGAACTTCTTCCTGTTGTTTCCATGATGAGGGGGGTTGAGTTTGAGAGCATTTCTCCGTCGTGCCTGTTGCTAGCATGTGCTTGTTCTAAATGAATATTAGCACTTTCTTCTTTCATTTCCAATTCTGACTTCCAATGATTCACTTCCTGCTAAAGCGACCCCTGGTGGCTGAAGAAAAATCCACAGGTCTTAGTGGATAGAAAGAGCTAAAAACTGAGCAACTCTGGAAGAAAACCTGCAAAAAAGAGACTTGAGACTTTAGATGGCATGTTAGAATGGTCCAGTCAAAGTCCAGACCCAAATCTAATTCAGAATCTGAGCCAAGACTACAAAATATATCTTTACAGACTCTCATCATTCAAATTGTTTTAGGATGAGCAACAATTATAGACGTGGTCTAGTAGAAATATAACCAAAAGGAAAAAAATGTGAGTTTTATCTGTAAAACATTTTTATACTATTTTGTGTTGGTTTATCACATTTAATCCCATTAATGTGAACATTTTCAAGACTGTTTTAATCAAACCAGGGGTTATTTTTGTGTTTGCATTTGATTTTAAACAGTGACCCTTTCAGCTCGTCACAGAGCAAACGTTGTAAGCTGAATGTCATCCATAAAACTGGGAGGGGGAAACACGTTATACTGTCTTACAAATCAATCTGTTTCATCAAGGTCAAAATCTAGAACAGATTTTGACCGTCTGTCCATCCATCCGGACCAAACGCTCTCACCGCAAAGTCAGGCATAGACGTGTCACAACGTGTGTTAAAAATAAACATTTCAATCACAGAAACAAAGAAATGTTTTCACCTGGATTCTCCTGTTTTCACTAAATAAAACCAGACTACTCCTTAAGATCATGTTTTTCTGTTGCTTGTTTTATAATTGGCCAATAAATATCACACAAACATATTGAGTTGGATAGTAGCCAGTTACATTTACTCAATTACAATTACTTGAGTGACTTTTTTATAAATATATACTTTTATGAGTATTTTTACTACGCTGTGTTTTTTTTATTTTAATTGAGTAATTTATTATGAAGTATTTCTACTCTTAAAGTAACTCAACTTTACTTGAGTAAAATGTCTATCCACTGAATGAAGAACAAACATGCTTTAAATAAGTCAACAGATAAAGACACAAACCTACAGTTTCTGTTCAAATTTTATAATTTTTTTTATTGAAAGAAACTAATTTGGAAACATTTTTTTTCCTGATTTTGTAATTTTGTGTTACTTATATGAATTATTGCCATTTTTGTCATTAAAATACCAAAATTTCCATTTAACTTTATATTATAAGTCTTATGTAATTTTTTTATTATTAAATTATTGATCATTTCACCAGTTACTCAGTACTTGAACAGACTTTTTACCAAATGCTTTTTTTTTATTCTTAATTCAGTCATTTCTTGGATGGCTACTTTTTACTATTACTTTATTAAAATATGTTAAAGTAGTAGTACTCTTACTGAAGTACACTTTTTGGCCACTGCCCACCTCTGAGGTGGATTCAATTACATTTACTCGAGTAACATTTCTGTAAAAATGTACTTTTAGGAGTATTTCTACTGCACGGCACTTTTCACCTTTACTTGAGTAATTTTGGTCGTTAAAATGCCGACTGAAAATGTCTTTCAGTGATTGACGTCCAGGCGTTTGAGCGCCTGCTGGGTCCCTGCATGGACATCATGAAGAGGAACATCTCCCAGTACGAGGACCAGCTGGTGGCGCTGTTCGGCTCCAGTGATGATTTGAAGCACTAGGACTGGACCCGAACCAGCCGCTGATGTAGCCGCTTTCTGGTCCCTCTGAGGCGCATTTAGAGCACAAACTGTTCCCCTTTTTCACTTTATACCGACATACAAAGTAAAACACTGTCTGTCTGTGTGTGCGAATCTATTGAGATAATGTTTTACCGAGGTCCTCCGTCGAAATAAAACATAGCATGAAAAACCAAGGATACGAGGCTGGGCTTTATTTAAAAATATTTATTCTTAAATTCGTAAATGTTTTCTGCTAGATCTGCATTTGGAACAAGTTTTTTGGGATATGGCACTTTCCATAAAAATGTAGTCATCTCGGTCGTTTAGTTAATGTTTTGTTTTGTCTTTTTTTTTTTTACAGAGATCTGACACAATATTTAATATCTAAACTTTCCGGTTTTGTAAAGCAGTTGTTCAATATGTAGGACTATTAGCTACGTTTTCTAATGTTTATATTTAATCGTAGGTCGCCCGTCAGAAACAGGGAAACCAAAACAAGGTGGAAATGTTAAGTTGTGATTAGCAACATTAGCAAAATTAGCATTTGATGTTTTTTAATTTAAAATTCATGCTTAATTTGCTCGTTTCTCCATAAATATCCAGCCTTGAAACATTAACAAAAGCAAATAATTTTTAACACTGCAGGAAACCCGTTACGCCAGTGTTTGTCAAAATGGGGGTAGCGGCCCGCTGGGGGCCGCCAGGAGGCGCTATGGGGGGCTCTGGAAGTTGGAGAGATGAGAGGAAATAAAGCAAATTATAAAATTATAAAATATAATCTTATAATTTTAGTTTCCTGTTTTTCATATATTTTAAAAAATAAAGTTACATTTTATTTAAATTGTACTTTTGATTCTTATTGATTGGCTGCTAGTCAAACGGATGAAGCTGCTTTGCTGGTAAAGATTGTTTAGCAAGCAAGAAATGGAAAAGTTTCTGACAAGACCAAAAAAAAAACACCCATAAGAACCGTGTGAATGAAATAAACTTTGAGGTAATTAATATAAAATATTCCATTTTTGTATATAATCAAGAGGGGATGAAGAAATTATATTACCATTGTAATAGTCATGTCTGATAAAACCTTCCACCACAAATCTCATGGCCAACTAAAATCCAAAGCTGAGGCAGAATTTATGCTAAATAAATGAAATTATTGAATAGTGAATAAAAAAATATTGAAATTGTTTCTTTACATATTTTGTAGCAGTTTGTTGGTTTGCAGACAATAACATATAAAATAAACACATAAAAAGATGAAAAAGTGACAAATGCAGAACTAAAGCCTCATCTGAAATCATGTTTTCTGGAGTTTTATTCGAGTTACAAAATATGAAGTGCCATCAGCAGACTCCACAGAGTTTGCCAACTTTCTTTGTGTTACAAGTATTTACATCAAAAAAAGTAAAGATCCATCTAAATTTCCACACTCTGCGTTCTCGATATGTCCCGGAGGTAAAGTCTCTATTAAGTCGCCATTTTTCCACTGACGTTTAAATATTTAAAATATTAACAAGTTCTGTACTGAAAAAACCCCTCAGAATGAAGCTTGCTTGACGTGGAGGCCCATGCCAGATGTGTGACCTCTTCAGTAGTGAGAAAAATAAGCAGAGTTGATGGACATGAAGTAGCTGTTAAATGAACATGGTCCTCATCAGGGTCTCCAAAGATTTACAAGTTCATTCTTCCTCCGATAAAAAGGCCGAGTGAAGAAGTCTGTACATAATTCATTTTAAAATTACACGATGAAATGTCCCGTTAACCGTTGCAGCACAACAGCTTTAATGATCCTCCTGTGAAGAAATGAGTCAAAAAAACACCAATGAAAGATGCCACCCAGATAGTCACCAGTTTTTATGTTAATGTTTTTTTTTTCTTCCTTCTTCAGCGCATCTCCAACACACTAGAATAAAACTTCAATAAATATAAATACAGCAGAAAAATGGTCAAGTAAGACTCATTCTGGTTTGATCCATCCCTGAGTTTTTCTTGTCTTGTGTTTTTTTTTCCTTTTTTTTTGAGAAGGACACATATACCAGACAGGAGTGACAAACAAAAGAAGAAAAAAAATCAGATGTAAAAAAAAAAATCTAACGTTTAAGGTACATCCAAAAATGTTTTTGTTTTTGTTTTTCCCCTCCGTTGGATCCAGGAACAGGACCAGAAACTGAAAAACTCCTCTGGTTTCCTGAGGCTCGCGGGCAGGAGCGTCCAGTTGATGGGAGGGGTCACAGGTCACACAGAGGTGATGACGATCATGAGGTGTGGCGAAATGCTGGAGATCCTGTTCAAAAGGTCGGGGGCCAGCTGAGACAAGTGGCTCTCGGAAAACTCACAGGGCGGGAAAATCTGGAGCACATAGGCGGGCTGGAAGAAAGAGAAACGTCGAGACGTAAACGCTTTCCTGTGGATTCAGGAGATCAGTGCTGAGCCACACCAATAAATATAAACACAGATGAGCAAACATTCTGCTTATATAGTATATTTTATTTACAAACCCATAATTTTCCCATCATTTTTTTTTAAAGCTGACCTATTATGCTTCCTTGAATTGGTTAGTAGAGGTTTACAATCTTCAGAAAAAAAAAAAACACTTTATGAACAAAGTCCTTCACAAATGTGTCATGTCTCACCTGATTGGAACCTGGATTGGGGATATTGATGATACCAGCTGCCAGTTTTGCCTGCAGGTAGTTGATGAATGCAGCTTTCAGAGCTTGAGTTTGGTTTATGACATCGTCCTGATCTCGTCCACAAGGCAAAGCGAGGAGAAGACAGTAATCACTGTCACCCTGCAGGGAGACAACGTCAACATTTAGTCTGAACATACATTGCTGTGCCACAAACTACTTCTTGTTTTTGCTCTTTTGTCACATAACAGATGAGAAACAACATCAGTGAAATTGATCAGTCTACCAGTCAGGGGTACAAAGCTGACAAGCTATGATGTTGGGGCTCAAGTGAAACAACCAAAATGATCCCAAGATCAACAAGAGAACATAAAATGAAATCAATGTTCTGTAAGGTGCCTACTCAAAGCCCAAGTTTAAATTTATTTGTGATTTGTGGCATGAGCTGAGAGTCCGTCATTAGAGCCAAATTAAAATGAGAGTTGTTGAAGCAACCAGTTATTAGGCCCATGTTTGATTATCGTAGCTAAATAAAATTAGCATTTTTTAACTATATTTTGTATTTACTTATTTTGACCAAGTGTCTGAGAAGGTTCGTTTGATCATCTGAAACATTTAAGTGACAAAAAAAGCAGAAACAAGAAGTCTCCAAGGATTTTAATACCTCTTTTTATTGAACTGTAATCAAAAATACAAGAAATTAAGCAGGCGCTTTCGTTAAGACGAAACCCAACATACCGTCATTCTTCTGGCTACACTCTCCAACTGAGAGGCTTCCAGCCTCATCCTCTGAGCAATCCTGAGCAGGGCGCCTCCTTCTTGCAAAGGCAGCGATCGATGAGCCAGAGCTTTGTTTCCACAGACGAAATGCAGCTGGACAGCAGCTGTGTCGTTCTTCAGCGCCAGAAGGCCCTGCCACACTATAGGGTACTTCTGTTTCAATTACACAAAAACAGGAAAGGGTGTCAGACGAACGCTATTTTAGTTTTGACCAACGACTCGACCAATGAATGCAAACGTCCGTCTCACCGTGAGCAACTGCACCATATTAACAACCTGGGTCATCTTTCCATCTGGTTTAGCCTGGAGTTCTGCACCCTTTAGATTAAAAAGTAAATCGTTAGAAAAGACATAAAGTAGTCCTATCTGGGTAAACTTGGAAGGTGAAGTAACTGTTCCATTCAAAGCTTTTGATTATCTATCACAACACCCAAATGATGGAGTTAAAGCCAATCCGATTATGATCCACACTAAAAACATTTGGAAGCATTTACATAAAAAAGCAACTTCTTGTTCCTTCACTCAAAGAAATGCCTCAGTGTGGAATAACCCAAAAATAAAAATAGAGGGGAAAACGATCTTTTGGAGGAACTGGCATACAAAAGGGATTGATAGTATATAAACTGCTTCTTTCAAAATGGTGACTTACTGTCATTTCAACAACTTCAAGAACTATACAATCTACACCATAAAGATTTTTGGAAGTTCCTACAAATAAGGGACTGCCTCACAAAATTAAAGAAACTTGAGGGAAATATACCCATGGAATCACCAATACACAATATGTTAAATAAACTGAAAAACTTCCCAAGACGAGTAAGTCACATCTATAACTTTCTGATTGAGAAAAAATGCAACACTAATACAGGACTTAAAAAAGGCATAGGAATTAGAACTAAACAAAAAGTTCACAGAGGAGCAGTGGGGCATGATAGTCAAACAAATGTTGAAACCCATGAGATTGATACAGTTCAAAATTACGAATCGTTTGTATTGGACACCAGTCAAACTATTTGAGCTAAGATAAGTAACTCTGATACTTGCTGGGGATGTAAACAAAGTCCAGGAAACTTGCTTCATATGTTCCTCATGTGTCCGATTCTAACTACTTATTGGCAGAAGGTTATGGGAAAAATCAGCAGCATCCTTAATTCAAACTTACTCCTGACACCTACATTGGGACTCCTTAATTTTTTAGACTACAAGGTTCAAATAGAAACTGAAAAAACACAATGGTTAAGAATAGCACTCACCACAGCAAGACGAGTTACATTAAGACACTGGAAAGGCCAAAATATCCCTACCTATACAGAATGGTATGCAGCACTTTCAGAGACCGCCTCTTACAAAACACTCATTCACAAAATAAATGGCCAGTTTGAGGCATATCTGAGTATGTGGGAATCGTTCTTGAAACTAGAGAGGAAAGATTTGAATACCATGGGTCCAAAATAAATAGATGCAATGTGTGTGTACTCTTCTTTTTTAATTTATTTATTTTATTTAGCTGTGACTGGTTGAGAGGGGGGAGCGCGGGAGGATTGGGAGGGGTTCAGGGGAGAAAATGTTAAAAGCAAGTCCCTCTCTGTATAATTAATTAATGTCTTATTCTTTACAGTGCTGATATTGTCAATATTGGTTTCACTGTATGTTTCATTGTCAAAGGATTTAATAAACATTGAAAAATGAAAAAAGAAAAGGCAAAATGAGGGAAAACTACTGCTTCCCCTTTGATATCTATATGCTCCAAGTTTTTAAATAATCATCAACTAATTTAGTACTTGATTCATCTTTAACTGAAGTATTCACTCTTAAGAGAGCATTTGATTAAAAAACATGTATATTGCATTTGAGCTTATGAAAAACCTTTTTTGACTATAAATATGTTCTAATCAAAACTCAAGTGACGTAGTTTTAGATTCACTTGGTTCAAACTCTGTTAAAAACATAATCTGCTATTTAGCACCTTCGGGGCGGGGGGGGGGTGTATTATAAGCATGGCGGGCCGCCATGCTTATAATACACTAGGGGAAACCCTGCAGTTATTGCATTTTAGGAAGTAAAATGTTCATTTTCTTATTTAAAAAAGAAATGCTTTGCATCTTATGCATTTTCAATATTGTATAAAATAAGTTTAAACGGTTAGATAATAAATCTGGAAAATTAGCCAATTTATTAAAATTTAATTATACAATAATCAACTACTGTACTAACGTTTAGCTGCAGCCCTGAAGCGCAGTGAGCTTACCATAGACGGAGTGACGTTCAGCGGCGGCTGGTTGTGCCCAACGGGGGCGTCCGGGATCTGAGAATGCATGCGGTTTGGGTACATTCCTGAGTACTCTGAGAACGACCCACTGGGTCCGGGCATCAGGGGAACCCGTTGAGGCGACGCTATCGCAGCGCCAGACTGCCGGATCGCCATTATTCCATCCTTATTAATTACAGGAGAGTGTGGCCTCTTTGCTTCCAGCGACTTTATATCCTTCTCAGACACGCCTTTGGGCAACATGTGAGCTCTTGGAGATAAAGAAGGCGGCAGAGTTTCTTGAATGTGTCCAGAATGGGAGTCCATTGTCAGACGCTCCCCCTGCTGGTGCAGACTGTGCACTCGCATATCTCTCTGAGCGATAAACGTTTCCATGTTAGTCCTCAAAGCTCCCCGAGAGTCTGATGGCAGGGTGGCGGATTGTCTCCCAGCTTGGTGGAAGTGTCTGGATTCATCCTGTTCGCCTTCGTGGCCCCGCAAAGAACCATGGTTGACCTTGAGGACTTTGTCCCTGCTGACAGCCTGGGGGGAGGACGACCGTGGCTGCAGAGAACCAGGCCACGGAGAGGCAAGCTGCTCACTGTGGACGTAGTTCATCACAGACAGAGGTGGTGTGTTGACCCTGACCTCCCCCTGAACCAGATGACCCACTGTAATGGACTGGGAGACACAGTGAGGAGACATTCGTCCCACACCTCCAGGCACGTTGTGAGGTGGCATGATGACAGACTGCTCTGGGTGGTGGCCACCGGTGATATACTGCTGCATGGGGTTGAGAGCAGAGGATATCATTACAGGGATCCCCTTGGGTGAGGAGGAGCCAAGAGGCGAAGACACCTTGGTGAAAGGAGAATGAGAATGTCCCGACTTTCTCGGGGACCGTGGTTCCTGTTTGATGCCACCAAGATGTGACGGACCTCTATCACCAGTGGATGTGACGAAGCTCACATGGTTCCCAGGGGGAGACGGTAAATGTGGGCTTATAGCAGGGCTTACAGTGGAAGTCCAAGATGGTTTAGCTCCATCTGTACCATGAGGATCAACATTCTCCATCTTCTTTTGGTGTTTTAACTGCAGGTAGTCTTGGTGGTAGCCCATTACCTGCTGGTTACCTTGCGGGAGACGCTTCACAACTCCTTGGGGCCCCGTCTGGTAAGTTGAATCCATCTTTTCTAAACTGCTGCTGCTGCTTTCCTGCTTAATTGAAGACAGAGCTGACTGGAGTTTACCAGAATGCCCATGATCGGTTTGTGAAGACCCCTTCTGATGTACCGACTGAGAATGGCTGTAAACATCTGGTTTAATCTGGGGAATCGACACCAATTGCTGAGATTCAATGTCACCGGCTGTCGCTTGAGGGATTTGACTAATCTTGGCACTGATCCTCTGGGGTCCTTCTGTTTTCTGGCCTGAGTGGCTTAGCACCACCACTCCTTCAGACGTGTTTACTCGCAGACCAGAGCAAGACCCAGAACTGAATGTGGGGCCATGGTAAGGTCCACCATCGTCTTTGCTGGGCCTGTAGGCTGTTTTGGGCAGAGCCACATCCATGGAGGGATTTCCAGTGATTAGATTAGGTTTTTCCTCAGACTCAGGGGGGTTGCAAACGCGACTAATAACAGAGGTTGCCGTAGATGCAATTACGGAGATCACAGATTTAGTTTCTCCAGGTAACGTAGAGGGTGTTCGGACAATAGGTGGCACTGAATGAGTCGGCGTTTTACTCTCAGGGAGCGGGGATCTGTTGTGAATAGCAGCTGTGATGGCAGGATTGCTTTCAGATGGATTCTGATCTCGGAGGTTGGGCAGATTGGTTGGAGCAGAACCTCCTCCTCCTCCTGGGAGCATAGTTGTTTTAGGTATCATGAGAATTTTCCTCAAGTCACTTGTGCCTTGATCTAGCTCTTTGCTGTTTGAGTCAGAAGCGATCAACTGGCCTTCCTTAGCTGCTACTGATATAATATGTGTGGAGGTAACGCATGGATCCTTAGACTGGTGTCGCCAGTCGGGTGGAGAAACAGGCGCTCGGCTGGTTTGAATGGATTTGATGTTGGGCCTATTGGAGGCCAGAGAGGGAGAAACACTATCAGCTGGTAACTGTTGAGGCTTTGAGTATATGGGGCTCTTAGCCTGGGGGTGTGTGAGTTTCACAGCTTGTGTTTGCTCTTCCACAGGTGACAGCAAGTCTGATTCTGCTGCCTTCACAGCTGGAAGTTCAGCCTCTGATTTCCAGGTTGTAGGAGTGATAACTGCAGCAGCTGCAGCAGAAGGAGGCTTCTCAGCCACAATCTTTACATCAGACGCTGCACTCTCAGCTAAAGGCACCGTCAACTCCTCACTTAATTCTTCTTTCACATCTTTTCGTGTATGCTTTGGGGCTTTAGGGCGTTTAGGTGTTTTGGGCCTTCCCCTTTGACTCTTTTTGGGAGTATTTGAGAAGACGGGTTCCTCTTGCAGAGCAGTTTCAGGTTCTTCAACCTTGACCAGTGGGGCAAACTCCTGGATCTCAGGTTCTGAACAAACTTCTGTGCTAACTGGAGCGGCTGGGGTGAGAGGTACACTTACATCTTCACCAGTTATTGAGCCAATGGCAGCCATCAGTTCCGTCTCACTGGCAGGATTACAAGGCTTTTCCTCCTCAGGGTCACTTTTTGCCTCTGCAGGAGGGACAGGAGGAGTTGGTAGTTCTGTTGGAAAAGCCGGTTCGGTAAGTTTGGCGATGTTCTCAACTGCCTGCTCCAATTCCCGCTCCTTTTGGAAAGAGCTCTTTGAGGCGTCTACCTCCTTCTTCTCTTTTTCTTCATTAGGGCACTCTTTGTTGGCAGTACTGCATCTGGAAACGTGATCTTTGACCTCTTTGACATCCAGTATGACTTGGAGGTCTCTTAAAACATGAGGCTTTGGAGCACCTGTTGGCTTGACTTTTCCTTTTATAATCTTCTCTTTCTCTGAGGCAAGTTTCTCCTCACCCAGCAGCGAATCTGTCTCTTTTCCATTTGATTTCCCCTCACATAATTTTTCATGAATGTCTTTGTCCAGTTCATCTTTTTCACCTTTCTTTACATCTGATTTTACTGAATAATCTTTGCCTGAAGATGACGAATGTTGTAAAGACAAATCATCTGCTTCTGTGAAATGCATTACTTGATTCTCATCAGCTGCTTCAGTATTATCCCCTTTCTTAGAGCCTGGGAATGAGGGTATTGGATTTGAGGAACCCTTTGTGAGATAAGGGGACATTTTCCCCTTAGCAACTCTTGAAACTCGTTCGCCGCTCTCCAACTCATTTGAATCTGCATCCTTATCCATTTTTATTTTCTCTGTTTTTGCAGCTAAAATCTCTTCAACCGGTTTGCGGTTTTTTAGGAGGGCGCCCGCGTTGTTTTGCTGGTGCTGGAGTCGGTGGTTCCGACTCGGTGCTGTGCTGCACAGCCTCTTTCTCTGTACCCCGCTTTCGTGCAGAGCGAGGTGACTCAGTCTCCTTGCCACGAGTCGGTGCATCGTCTTCCACCGGGGTTGCATAAACAGATTTTACATTTCTTCGAGTTCTTGCTCTACTTATCGGGATGCTCTGCTCCGAATGATCATGATCTGATCCAGGAGTTGGAGACTTGGCTGAGGACTTTGTTTCAGCTCTTGGGGATGAGCCACGTTTCAGCTTATCTTTGTCGATGCGCTCACTCTTGCGTGTAGCTTGTTTCTCAGAGACAGATGTTAAAGGAACTTGAGCAGGAGATTGCCTGCCTTTTTTAGTTTTAATTTCTTTTGTTTTATTTTCTTTTTGAAAGGAGACTGGCTCTTCAATTGCATCGCTATCAACAGAAATCTCTTCTTTACTCACTTCTTCACATTTCTTCTCTCTCTGACTCTACTGCTGTTTGACAAGTGGAAAGAGGGTCTTCTTTGATTAAATCTGCCTCTTCAGCAACACTGAGTTGTACTGGACTACTACTGGCTGTAGGCACTTCTGGTTGTGACATCTCAGGACTTGGCTCTGATCTGCTAACCAACTCTTCATTAGAACCAGGGTCGTTTGTTTGTTCATCAATAAAAGGCTTTGCATCCTCTTCAAGAAATTCCTGCTTCTCCTCAGAAATGTTAGTTTCAGGAACCGTTTCAGGTGCAGGTTCAGATTTTAAGGTCTCAGTTGGTGAACAATGCATTGGTACAACATCTTCACTTTCTTTTACTTCTTCCTTTGTCTCCTCTTTTGTAAAAGACATAGGTGGGCATACATCAGAGGGTGGAGATGGTAACACACATTTCTGGTCTGAAGGAGGTGTGTCTACGCTTGCAGACTGAGTAACAAGATTAGGAATCAGCTTTGGTTCAGGAGCAACTTGTTCAACAGGACTGATGGGTTTGATTTCAGTTGCCACATTAGATTCTGATGCGTCATTACACCGTAAATCTTGTTGTTCCTGCTCAGACGGTTTTTCCTCTTTATTTTCACTTGTACAAACTGTGTTTCCTTGATACTCCTGCTGACTCTTGTTTTTTTGTTGTTGTAGTTGCGTGAGCTCCAGAAAACGGCTGTGAAAGAGGACAACGGGGCCAGTCTCAAGTTCTCCCTCTGCTCCTTGCTGACTAGCTTGTTGGTTCAGCATGTGCTCCAACTCTTCGTATTTGCGCTCAAGGTGTTGAAGTCGTCTAGAGTCCAGCTCAAACACAGCGCTATGAAGGAAACGTGAAGCGAAAAGCTCTCTGCGTTCCTGTTCCTCCGGCTTGGGCTCTTCTTTCCTGTCATCCAGTTTGTCCTCAGATCCACTTCGTATCTTTTTCTTTTTCATGTACCAGGAAGGAGTAGGTCTTGGTGCTGATTCCACTTTCTCTGTGTCTTTCTGGCTTCGGAAATTCACAAAGTGGGAATCGTAATCTAAAAATGACCAGTTATCCTCACGAGAAGAAGACAGAGACTTTGCTCGTTCTAGTAGAGCTTTAGTATCAGGGGTGATGGTCTGGTCAAGTGCGGTCGAGTAGAATTTGTTTCTTTCAAGGTGAGCCAGCTTTGGGTCTGAAAACCGATCAGGTCTCGGCCTCTCAGAAAAAGGCATAGAGGTGGAGGGAGAAGGAGAGAGGGGTTTGTTCTCTCTATCCTCTTCAGAGTCTGATCTCACTTCCCCAGGCTCCAAATCATGCCAAAGGCCGAATTCTGAGGGCTTACGGTTGTGAAGGTTTTTGCCCAAGCCTCTAGAAAAGTTCAGGTTGGGTAGCAGGTCCTGCTTAACTCTGCTATCCCACCTCTTTTGTTGGTCTTCTTCCCCAATATTAATGGGGGTGTTTGTCTTGTTCACCTGTGTGTTGTGGGTCCTCTTGACGAAAAGCTCAAGTTCTGGGTGAATCTTCTGATTGTTTCGACTCAACTCCTTCAGAGAGGCATCCATGAAGTCTTCCTCAGCATGCTGTGAGAAAACCGGGTGTCCTGGAGAAGGGGTACTACTCCAGTCAGGGTCTTCACTTTTTTGTCTCCTATAGAAACGCTCTCTCTTTATCCCGGGCTCAGCTTCAAACTGGTCAGACAGTTTGTGAGACGGAAAATTATCTGTGACATCCTCAGGTGGTTTACCAACTTCATGCACAAGGCTACGGTGTTCCAGGTCTTCGGTTTCATTTCTTTGCAGACTTTCTGCTTTTTTCAGTTTGTCAGACTCACGCTGTTGCTGCTGCTGCATGTGTAAGCGTCTGTTTTGCTCCATCTGCTTGCGGTAACTCTGAGAGAGATCAATGTCGACATGGTCTTCTTTAGTCTTGGTGTTTTTATTAGTTTCAGCATTCTGACTCGGCTTGAATGCAGCATTTTGTTCTTGCTCTCTTACAATGCTTTGATCTGAATTCCCCTCTAGTGAGACCCTTCTGGAGGAAGTGCTTCCTTGTTGTCGTTTTGACTCTGGCAGATCTGCAGAACCTTCGGATTTTTCTCTTTGTCCCCTGAGATCCTCTAGTCCATCCTTTTGAGTGACACTTTTTTCTGTTTTGAGTCGTGCATCTCGTCGCTGAGGATCTTTGTGTTTGTCTGCGTCTGGTTCTTTCACATATGTGGTACTGGATCCAAAGTCTGATGACTGACTGCCATCCTCGTCCTCATGCCTGCTTCTTTTCTGACGAACAGTCTTACCACCTATATCCCCAAAGCGCCTTTTTCTTGCAGCGAGGCGATCTGAATCCACTGCTGAATCCTTTCCATCGTTTCCAATATCAGACTTGGGTTGTTTTTTAAGTTTGGGTTTTCCGTCTAGCTCTGCAATATCCCCTTTAGTTGTTTCAGTTTTTACAGAGTCTTGAAGAACAGTTAACTGGTTTCCAGACAGAGCGTCTCCATCCACCTTTGATTTCGGTTTCTCATGAACATCTTGGTCTGATCCCCTTCCTCTTCCAGATCCTCCATCAAAAGCAGCATCCGTCTCCGTTTCTGGTACCTGGCTAGCCGGGGACTGACCCTTTCCTTTCCTTGATTTATTCTTTTCAGTCTTTTCTTTGTCAGTTTTATCTTTTCTTTTTGGACGTTTGATTTTCTCTGCCCCTGCCACGCGATCGGGCTGAGCGCTCTTCTCACTCTTGTCACTCTTTGCTGCGTGATCTAGCAAGGTCTTTTCAGATTTGTCAAAATGTGGAGGCGACATGGAGCTCACGCTGCCGCTCCTCTCTGAAGACTGGCTGTAAACGCGCCGTTCTGAGTCTCTGGCAGCACGTTCGGACGGAGAAGGGGAAATTGTGGGAGTTACAGCTCTTCTTTGCGATGGGCTCCACCTGCTGCGATCAGCCTCGAAGCGCTCGCGCTCTCTTTCTCGTTCTCTTTGAATGTAGGTGTATTTTCTGATGTCCTGCTCGAAGGGGTCGCGGTAATCCCTGTAGTCTCTTGGATCCTCATGATAACGTGGGTCAAAGTGTTCTCCCTGATAATGCTCCAGTTCAGGAAAACGCTCTCTGCTGCGTGCAGCGTACTCTCTGCGAGCTTCCTCTGGATAAAGGCCAGTGGTTCTTATATTCTCATAGTATGCTCTCTCTGCTGTAAACTCATGATAAGGCGGTCTGCGATCCTCGCTGTGAAATGAATAGAAAAGATTATTAATTACTTTAGAAATGTTAAAAGTACACATTTGTTTTTCTATACATTTATGTCAGGTTCATTTAAATTCCTTAAAATGCCAATGGAGCAGTTAAATGAGAAAGGAAATAAATTTACCGTCGTTCTGGTGGAACTTCATAGAAGTCTCTAATGTCTTGTCCAGAGGCTTGCATTGAGCGGTAAAATGCATTCTGGCTCTCCTGACTTGCAAAATCCACCTATTGATGAACAAAAATACCAATTAAATACAGAAATAAGAAAAAAAATTAAAATAAAGACATTAATGTATCTTTTTTACCTTAATTTTATTACCACCGATCTTCCAGCCTTTGGTCTCCCGCACAGCTGCCTGAGCAAAATCCGTGTTGTTGTACAAGATGAGCGCCATCCCCTTTAGTCTATCAAATACGACCTATGAAAGGTACAAGCACACAGTTACAACCAGAAGAACTAAAATAAAGTACAGAAAATCATTGAGATGTAAAAAAAAAAAGAAAAGAAAAGAGGCTTACTTTAACTACGTGCCCATAACGCATGAAATGCCGTGTGAGGTATTGCTCTGTGATGTTGGGGGCCAAACCATCAAGCCAAACACATGTTGTAGGTATACTCTTCCCAAAACCAAGCTGCAAAGAGATGTAGAGCAGCAATTTTACAGACATAAACTGTAAATAATTCAACACAGAAAAGAAGTGGTTCAGGGGATAAAATTACTACCTTAAGCCTGTTGTTTCCCAGATATTCTGCATCCATTTTCTTTATGGCCTTGCAAACGCTGCCAATGTCAGAGTACTGGACAAAGGCATACTGAGGAATCCCATTTACTTTCTTGATGTCGATGTCCTTCAGAGGAAGAGACAAGAATTAAAACAATGCTTACTGTAAAGTGGGAAACGTTAGTTTCACAGCACAAATCTGT
Organism: Poecilia picta; assembly: GCA_033032245.1. Classification (NCBI taxonomy): domain Eukaryota; kingdom Metazoa; phylum Chordata; class Actinopteri; order Cyprinodontiformes; family Poeciliidae; genus Poecilia; species Poecilia picta. Next base: position 18,275,384 of record CM065357.1, on the reverse strand, counting down.
GTGAGAACTTACAACAATTTCTCCAAAGCGCTGAAAAATGTCCAGGAGTTGCTGATAACTGGTGGTCTTTTCAAGATTGCCTATAAACAGCGTCCGTGTAGCCTTGGGGTGGAACTCGTCTAGGCGTCCATCTAACGGTCTGTAGTCATTTTCATTCTCTGTTTCTGAGGGGAAGAAACAGGTTTCAGTCGTACCAGCTACATTTAATCCAACTATCTTTACATACGTTCACGTTTTGGAAGTTCAGTCATGTTAAATAATCTCCATCTCACACCAAAGTATTAAAGCCAGACTAAGATTTTAGTTTTGAAATTATGAGAATGAAGTCATAAGTAGAACAGAGACAATATTACCAGGAAGAAGTCATGAGTCATGAGATCAAAGCTTCGACAGAGTTGAAATATGGTGCTACTGATAATAATTTGATGCTTATGTGCTTAAGTATGTCCTTATTGGTAAAACCGATATCATAGTATAACTTCAAAAGAGTTAAAAAAATTATTACTTTATTCTATTATGACTTTATTCTGGAAATATTGTAAGTTTTTTCTTGTATTAGTTCAAATTTGATTTTTTTCCCACGTCATTGTAACTTTTTTCTCATAATATTACAACATTTTTTCATACGTTTTTATTTTCGTATAATTAGAACTTAATTGTCGTAATAATTTTTATCATATTTTTACGACTATTCTCGTAAATTAAGATTTTCTTCTGGTAATATGGCTTTTTGTATTATTTCAACTTACTGTTGTGTGACTGTTCTTGTAATATTACATTTTTCTTGTAAGGTGACTATTCTCAAATTACAATTTTTTTCCATACTACAATTGTTATTCTCATTGAGTTTATTCTTGTATTACGTCTTTTTTCCGAATTATTATTACTACTCTCATTTCGATTTAGTATTGTCAAAATGACTATTCTTTTATTACAACTTTTTTTCTCATAGTATAATTTCATTCTCCTAATATGAGGTCATTATCCTATTATTACAACTTTATTGACTTACTGTCAAATGACTTAAATCTTGTATTCTGACTTTTTTCTTGTATTATGACTATTTATTCTCATAACTACATCTTTCTTGGCCAGGTCCTAATGATTTGTCATCTGTCACCACTTACCTGGACCATTCCAGGCTGTGACCTCAATGAGCATGCCAAAGAACAGCTTTCCCTTGGAGACGCTGAGGGCTTTCTCTTGGTCCTCTTGCTGTCTGAAGAACACTAATCCATAGCGGTCCTCTGATGCGCCGTGAATCTGCACTGAATTCACTTTCCCGTATTTCTTGAATTCATGGAAGAGTCCATCTTTTAAACTTGTATCTGCAGAAGGAAAAGTCAAATTGTCAGTCAAATCTGCAACAGAAATGAAAACACAGATTTTCCAAATATGGCGCTAAACTACAGATACATTTTTTTACAGGTCATTTTAGTGGCTGGATCTTAAATGTTGTGTTTCAAAATAAAAATACAGATTACTTCCGTTATACAATTCAATATTAACAGAAAATAGGGAAGTAGGGGACTTAAAACTGAGAAAGAACATGGTAACATGGAACACTCAACCAAAATGAAACTCCTTAACAATTTAGGAGTTAAGGAGTCTTGACTTTTTGGAGTCTTTCCAAAAAGTACTCCTCTCCTATCTGGGACAGACTTCTACCCTGATTATCTGTTCTGGCCACAGACAAAAAGATCCTGAAAAAGGAGAAGGTTCCTGCAGTGGAAACACATTTTAAACCAATAATAGCCCAATCCATGTTTATTGTGCATGAATCCTACAATGCCCTAATAATAACGGGTATTTTAAACAAATAGAAAACTAGATTTTCCTCCAAACAAACTGGAATCCAGCTGAACATTTGCGAGGCTGTCTAACAAAACTAACCTGTGGAGCGCACTGGTAGGTTTTGTACTTTAATCCCAAAGCTTCTCCGAGGCTCTTCAGAGTCCATCACTAAACATGTCTGGGGAGCCGTGTGAGCAGCCGATGACTGAACGGAGCGGGCCCGGGAACCGTCGCTGGAGCTGCTGTTTGAGTCACTGCCAGAGACGGTAAGGACACAAAAATCAGTTGAACAAACAAGTGAATAAAGGCAATCAATAGGTAAAACGTTCAGATTTTAAGATGCATACCTGCCGCTGCCTGTGCTGCTGGTGCTGCTGACAGAGTCGGAGCTTGAAGATCTGCTCTGAGATCTCGACCTTGGGCCTCTTCCGGGGGACAAAGGGGTTCTTTTAGGAGAATGAGGGGTTTTTGAGGTTTGCCCTGTGGTCCGCTGAGGAGACGGATGCCTCGACTGGGAGGAATGAGATGATCTGCTTCGACGGTGGTGATGATACGATCGATCAACACGTCTCCCCCTATCGTCTCTGTAGAGGTCTCGCCGTGTTGAATTGGTAAGAGTAAATGGGTCTCGTATTCTAGAGTCAAAATGTGGGTCTGCTGCCTCAAAACTCCCTCCGATGGCACTGCTGCCGGGACCAGTGGTTGCAAACACAGGGCGATCGCGGTAATAATCGGCGTTGTAGTGACGTTGTCTGTCAAAAGTCCCACTGCGCTCATGGTGGCCATATGGGCTGTGATCATAAGCACGTTCACGGCTTTCTGAGCTACTGCGAATTAAGAACAAGGTAGAGAGATTTACAAAAGAAAAGAAGAATTAGTAAACTCTTGAAGTAAAAATAGTCCATTAGTTACTTATACAGCACAGATGCAATAAAGCAACTTGTTAGAAAACAACCAAGTATGGCACAACTACACAAAAGAAAGAATAGGCTCACTACTCATTGTGTTTTCAGAACCAGCTTTGCATACAGGGCATCAATTTGAAAATCTAGGCTGAAAAAATGCATATAACTACAACGCCTTGTAATAGTATTAATATCAGCTGAACTGTCACATGTGTCATGTTAAAACAACCATTTTTACTGCAGTTTTGTTGCAGTTGTATGTGGTAGACCAACAAAATATTGGAAGAAAAATTACAAACCTAAGTGTGACTTGAACTTGTTTTCAGATCCCTTATTAAAATCCATTGCAGCCAAATATTTTAAGCAGTTACTTAATTTAGTCAACTGAGTCCAGCTGGGTATAACCACACCTTATAATAAGTAAAGGTGATCCGTTAAGGTCTCGTAGGAGGTAGTAAACATGTGGAAGAAGGTGCTCTTGTCAGAGGCGACAAAAATTGGCCAAAAGCTGCTTTTGGTTGAAAACTAGCAATGAACATCCCCCTTAACTTACCATGCACTCAGTGAAACATGGTGTTGGCAGCATTATTCTGTGGGTAGACAGGGAAGCTGGTGCAAGTTTGATCAGAAAGCGGCGCAATACGAGAAGATAACATGCAAACGGACTAAAAGAGCTGCAGTGGAAAACGGTTGAAATATTCTTAAAATCGGCGGGTCTGAAAAGAAATGCACTCCACACTTTTCAGATTTTGATTTGCAAAAACATTTTTGATAAACCTTGTTATAAACCAAAGTCTATATCAAGATAAATCTCCAGCAGAAAAACCCACTATGTTGAAGTTTGTGTTTGTAACATGATATGTGAAAAAGACCAAGGGGAGTGAATACTTTTGCAAGGCGTTTTTCTTGCTACATTTATTTTTGTTTAAGCAACAATAGGTGTTAGGATATGTTTTTTTTTCCAATGGTGTAAGAGTGACAAATTACTCCAGGGGGGGCAAGGCTGTCTTAAAAGAGAGCATTAGTCACATTCAATCTGCTTCAACTTCTTTCATCTGTATTTCTATGTCCAGATTTCAGAGGCTGGTAAAAAAAAATGCTTCACATGAAAGAAAGAAAATTACATTTTGTTCGATTCTCAAGTTTAAAATCCTATATACAATCTAAGTAGAATGGATTTATACATGTTATGCATGCCGTTTAAAATGTAAATTACACATTGTACTACTTTTGTAACTCAGTGAAAGGAAACGCATTCATGGGCTGAAAAAGATTATTCACCTCTTGCATTAAATTATGCAACTTCCTCTAAAAGCAGCAGTAAACTAAACTTTCACAAAGCACTAGGGAAGCAGAAAGATAAAAATACGGCCAGAGAAATACCAACCTTTTGGGAAAGAAGTTACCAAAATTAATCCAAATAAAATCTAGGTGGTCAGAATGTGAATGCCCCAATGAAAAATTGGAGAAAAACAAAAACATCAATTGATCCAATTAGGGGAAAAAGGTTTCTCCTGAATTGTACTTTGAGTTATCTTCAAGGACCAGTGAGGATTCCTGTATATTCCAGTTTGGTATTTAGTTACTTAATTCTCTCCATTGGATGAGGACAAAAAAGGAAAAGCAAACAATTTTAGAAATATGTTCCTTGGCAAATCTGAATAAATGGAGTGGGGGAAAAATAACTTGATAACATGTAAAAAAAAAATATGATGATGAACTTAATCTGCATATCCAGGTCAACTAGCTAATAATATGTTTGAAGGCAGTATGGCAAATATATCCAAATGGATCATCAGTCTTGGTGGCAATGGTAGAATAAGGAAGGAGTATGTCCCAAAATGTTGAGCGACTCCATCGAAGAAAAAACTAAACATACCAATAAAAAAAACATCCCAGTGGATTACATCCTGCATCTTAACTTCTGGAAGAATCAGACACGTCACAGAGTAATAAATCCTTTTCGAGTCTTGGTATCGCATAATTCCAAAGTCCAACGATCCCATTAGGCGTGTTGGTAGAAATATATGGCTTTTTTTTTTGTTTACAGTCATCCTGGGCTCTTGGAGGTCGCACGCACAGGCACAGTACATCCACACCTTGGTATTCCAGATAAATGGCAACAATAAACCTAGCCACCGTATGATCCACATCACTCTGTCCACGACAAACTGCATTCACGACGTTCCAGCCTTCTTCGTGCTTCCTCAGATGAAGAATTACGCCAAAAACCTTGGAAGACAGCCGTTTGGATCCGGGAGCGTTCACTTTCTGCCTTCTGAGTATAATTTCCACATTCGGGGCATGGCATCAATAAAATAGTTACACTTTACTCTAAAGTAACTTGGAAAACTTGGGGTATACGCATTTATTCAGTCTTTCTTGTGATGTGTATTCTCTAAGTTCTTCCATCCAGTTAATTAAAACTTAAAATCCAGAACAGGGTATATCCACATATTGGGAAAGGGAGTAGTCCAACAATCAAGTCTTGGGTCAAAAACGATAGGCCAGTGGCGGGACATTGATATACCTCAATAAATCCTTCAGGCAAAAAGTAAATCCTTCATATTTGGGATTTATCTCCAGCTTCAGGCAAATCCATGTATAAATCAGGGTTACATTCCATGCTGATTAAAAAACATATCCAAAATCTCCCCAAGGTAGTATCCCACATAATAAATCCACAGCTCACCAGGATATTCCTCTTAGATGTAAAATCCAAACCAGATGTAAAAAAACCCACTTGAAATATAGTTACCTTTGCAAATGATAGTGAAATTAATTTACTTAAATCCCATGGGCAAGGCGAGTCAGGTGTGATGAAGAGTGGAGTGATCCCTAGATTACCTTTGTGTGACCCCTGGAGGTACCGCTCCCTGATGAATAACCCCACTATGTGTACAGATTTTACACTGAAATGAAACCTAGAGCACTCTGGATTTTTTTTTTGAGGGACACCGTGTCCACTTACCCATCTATTCTCCGTTCAAAACGTCCCTCTCGGGTGTGTAGGGACACAGGTGGGCCAAACACTGGGCCAACTGTTCCCCTAGGGAATCCTGCAACGTCTCGACTGCTGGAGGGGGAGCTGTCTTCGAGGCCCCGCACAGCACTGGGGACTGACCCCGGCTCATTGTAGTCAGTCCGAAGGTCTCTGTCTCCCATCTTATTGACAGCATTGTGAGCCTTCTGTGCACTTTTGATATCCACAAAATCCACAAAGGCTGCAACACCGCCCTCTGACCCTCGCTTTCGCAGAACCTTGACGCTCTCCACGCGGCCATACCTGACAGGAAATTACAGACACAACAAAGAAGGAGTTACATTCAGAGTATCCAAAAATAGCCCACTGTCTTTCTGTATGGAGCAAACTTGATATTCAAGAGCAGAGAAGGCAACACGATAGTGTCCACCTCAAAGAGATTATGTGAAAAATAATTAACTGCATTTTCCTTTTGTATTTAATCAGTTTTAGATTACAAGCAACCTACATTGAAGCCAGGACAATGGCACTTTGTGTTGTAAATACTGTTCAAAAAACAAAAACACAATAGTAATCAAGTTGATTCTAATGATATAAACACAAATTGACGTGCTTGTTAGCTTTACATTAGTTTGTTGGTGAGAATGGCCTCTAAATTATGAGGCAAACAAAAACCATAAAAGATCTGCAAGGCGGTAAATACTGACGTCTATCAACCTTAGTGATGACAAGTGAGGAAAACACAATGATTCGCGGTCTGTGGAGTTAATCCTACAGCACCACAACTTAAAGTAGTTTCAGTGACAGCAACCGACTTGAACGCTGTGCAGCTCAACAACTTGCTAACATTTGGTCCCGAGTCCTGAAAGCTCATTAAAATGATTTAGAGTTGGGCTTTTTAAAATTACGTCTCTACATTATTAGACTGGCAGCGAACGGAAAAGTCGCATTTGAGTGATCAAAATAACAAAAGTCCTCCACATCACTACGGTGGACCCTGGCTGTCTTTTGGCTTGCACAGATCACGAAAACCTGTCGACTTCCCACAAAATGGTTGGCTGGGTGGTAGCTTCGGTGGCTAGCAGCTAACTGCCTTCTTGCGTTAGCAAAAGTTAGCGGAAGACTCTAAAATATCATCATGTACGCCTGGGCGAGTCGTTTTGGTTAAATATTCTCAAACAAATGCAAATGTAATGTAATAAAAGCACACGCACCACACAGGAAACCTCTCGAGGAGTAAAAGTTAATAATGCTAACGTTAGCGGCGCTAGCATGGCTAGCAGCGTAGCCTCGCACCGAGAAAAGGTTGGTAGCGCTGCAGCCAGCGCGCGCAGCTCCGCAAACACGGTCTCTCTCGCTTGCGTAACGTACCTTTTAAAATGCTCCATGATTTTCTCCTCGCGAACATGTTCGGGTAAATTTCCCACCCAGAGGTGTCTGGTTTCCCGAACCATCTTGCGATCTTCGTTCCCCCTTCAAACACATATGATCTCGCACGTTTTTAATCCCCTGCCGGTCGGAGGTCCGCCTGAACAAAATGACCGACGGTTGATTCCGTGAACGACGTGGGCCCGACCGCCTGCTCCCCGTGTAGCTTTAGCTTTAGCTGCTGCTGCTGCTGCTGCTGCTTGTGCTGCGTCCTCCTCGATCAGAGCGCGTGCACGCGCGCCGGCCTCGTTCCCGCGGGTTGGTGGTTGGTTTCGGGTTGCGAGCCGCGTGCGTGAGTGACCCAGGCGCATGCGTTGAGCAGCGAGCACGCGGATTCATGACGAAAACAAATCAACACAAGACTGTCTGTTTACAGAAAGCTACGTTACCGACACGTAGGAGAAAATAATAAAATATATACACAAGATTAACAATTAAAATGTATATATATATTTTTATTTAGATATATACTTAATTTCTGCATGATTTGATCAGAGTTGGTAGAGGTGGTTAGAGTAGAATTAGCACTACTTCAACTTATTTTTACTCAAGTAAAATGTGGCCATCTAAGAGATTACTCAAATAAAACTAAAACAAATTTTGTAAAAAGGCTACTCAAGTACCCAGTAACTGATTAAAATATCAGTCATTTAATGTTTAAAGATTACATCGACCAAAAATGTATGTTATGTGGAAATTGTAGTATTTTAAAGATCAAAATGGAAATAATTTATATAAATAACATAATTACAAAACAACAAAATTAAGCAAAATAGAAAAATTTTCAAATACATTTGTTGATACTTTAACAAAAACTGTAGATCTGTCTGTGTCTGGTGAATTTTAGGTTAAATCAAGCTTATTCTTCATTTATTGACGTGGCTATGAGTAATTTTATTCAGTTTAATAAAATTACTCAAGTAAAAGTCAAAAGTACAGTGTGTAAATACACTTTTAAGAATACATTTTTTCCAGTAAGTTACTCATTAAATGTCACTGAGTATGCAACTAGTTACTACCCTGCTTTGATTATTATTAATCAGAAGTGGCCAGAGTACACAAAAATTTTACTCAAATATTTTTTACCCAAGTAAAAGTACAACATGTTCTGTAAAGGCTTTTAAAGAGACTGATAATAATATCTAATTACATATTTAACAATGATATAATTGGACAAACACCAAATATAAAGCTATGTGCAAATCAATATTGAAGATTTAAAACAAAATTATAAAATTTGAAGCAGAGGGAATACTTTTCCCCAAAAAATGTTTTTTTTTGCATCCTGGGGTGCGTTCACACTGCAGCCTGAAGTGACCCAATTCCGATTTTGTGCCAATTCCGATTTTTTTGCCGGGGCCGTTCACACTGCCAGTAAATGCGACCTGTATGCGTTCTGCAGTGTGAACGGGCAAACGACCTGAAAGTGACCCGCATGCGCAGTAGAGGGCGAAATGACTATATCTGTGATGTGAAGTCAATCGAAAAATGTTTTATTCATTCTTCAAATTCACATTGTTTAGTGAAAAAGTTGTTTCTCCAGTCATTAATTATGTTATACTGCTGTTGACTGTTTGTGTAACCATAGCAACCACGCGACACCTCGTCCCCTTTTTCTGCTGCCGTCTTTACTGCGGTATGTATTATGGTCAGATCTGTGATGTATTTATACCTATTCTAGTTATAAAATGTATTTTAAGCGAATGTATTTACATACCAGGGGTAATGGACAAATATTGCGATGTTTTGTATTTTTTAACCTATAATGTGTATCTTAAATTTTACATTTTACAAATTTTAACTAAATAGGAAACCGGGAACTATATATTTTATTTAATGTGAACAGGCAGCTGGTGAAGTGATATTAACCACCAACTTGATTTCCTCTCTTGTTAGAATAAATACGTTGATCCTGAGTGCATCTGTCGTAAGGTCGACCTGAGACGAACATAAAAACATGGATGGAAATGGAACATATTTAGCGATGTTCCAGTTGTTGTCCAACCGGAGGCATCTTAATAACATACTCCTCTTAAGAAGATCGAAAAGAAAGAGAGCTGGATTTTGGCCATGGCATTTTGTGGGTCAGTGGCAGCAACATGGGTTCAGGTTTTTATGTGTTGGCTCGGACTGTATTAGCTGCAGGACTTGGGCTCATCTCCTCCTGCTCTCTTCCAGTAGGTCCAAAGGTTGAACGCTGGGCTTGTCTCCTAAAATGCGGTCCAACTCGTTGTAAAATGGACAAGTGACACGTCCACTGCCGCTTCGTTTGTTTGAATCTTTAGCCTCCTTATATTTTTTACGGAGGCTCTTCATTTTTCTTTGACATTGGAGCCAGGAACGTCTATACCCACGACGGTCATTTCTTGTGAAATGCTAGTAAAAACCGCCCGGTTCCGATAAGATCCCTCTAGTTTGGCCTGGATAGACCATCCCCCATATATTCATTAGGTCAGATACCTCGCTTTCTCTCCACTGACTGCTTTCCGCATTAGCGTCCGCCATGGTTGTCATGGATACCAGGGTTGCCATGGCTGTTTTGTTTCCTCCTGCATAGTGGCGTTTGTCCTGGACGTTATGGTCGCATTTGAATCGGATACGTATCGGATATGGGTCACATTCTAAATAGAATCCGACCTGAGCTGTTCACACTGCCATGAAAAGATCGGATACAGGTCGCATTACGTCAAAAAAATCAGAATTGAGTCACTTCAGGCTGCAGTGTGAACGCACCCCTGGTGTGTTTTTGTAATTGCTTTAAGTGGGATTAAAATCTCACCAACATCCTGGTTTCTATTTATAAAACTTGTTTACTCTTATAATCTTAGCTAACCTGGCTTCCCCTGGCTGTCTTTGTGAATCTCAGTTCCTCCTTTATTTTGGTAGGCTGTGTTCCATTTACTTCCTGTTTTCCTGTTAGCACTATTTCTTGTCAAATTTTGACTTGGTACTTTGAGTCATTCTCATACTGGGTTGTGCTCCGTTTGGAGTTTGTTTGCTTTGCTTTGTTAGTTTTTCTACACTCTTAAGTATTCATTGTCACATTACCAACACAGCTGTAGTACATTCAGTTTTTGACTCACCTTATTTCCATGTCACTAATCACCTCCTAATAATTAATCCTCTAGTTTTCCGCATTTCTTTGTCAGAGCATTTCTGTTCTCTGCCTGTCCCTCGTTGCTTCCTTGTGTGTTCATTGCCAGTATTCTACTCTTCCCTTTCCTGTCTCCTTCAGCGCCATTAAGTCTGTTTTTCTCAATAAATACTCTAAAAATGAAGAAAATGTACATATAACATCTTTAAAAACCGATTATCGGCCAGAACAGTAAGATAAAAATCAGCTATTGAAGTTGGCCGGTCTGTCCATATTTAAAGGCTTAAATAAAACCTAACAAAAATCATACATTTGTGAAAATAGCATAATGAAGAAGTTTTGTCTACAACTGGTCATAGTTTAAAAAAAATCAAAACAGCAAAACAACTTTTCATAGAAAAAGATTTTTTTTTATTTATTTCTTTTACATATTTCAAAAAATCTGTAATTCCATAAGCTATTTTGAGATATAGACTGTAAAAATAAAACCAATTTATTTAAAAAGCAAAACTAGATTTGACAAATCAGGATGAAGAATGCAGGCTCTGACCTGTTCATTTAGCAATCTTCCTTTCTCTTTATCGGCTGTTCTGATCTGTGTTTTGTCTTAACCTGTTATATGACTGTGAACTAAATACACTTCAGTGACGTGCGGTGAGGTTCATTGCTGGTGAGGCTCTGACTTAGGACTTAGACACCATCCATGTTAGTGGACCTAAGGAAATTTCGCGCATGCGTACAACGCCGGGTGGCAAAAAGACTAATCTTTTACGTGTCTAAGTTTCGCGTTAACTCAGCGAAACCTAAAAATGTAGGTATTAATTTCGTGCTGTGATCCACAGCAAAGTGATCTGTATTCGCCACGCTACACGCAGACTCGTTGCCATAGCAACTGACAACAATGCCGCTTCATGCTTTAGGACTTAACACCAAAAAACATTCAAGAATTTTGCGCACAGAAAAGAACATTTAGTTTGTTGTTGTAGTTCGTTTTAGGCTTAATGTTTTATTAATAATAATTGCTGTGGTAGATTAGCTACCGCTTCTACTTCACTGAATTATTTAAACATTAACTGTAGCCCACAAAACGCACATTTAATTAAAAAACTAAACAAAAACATCTTATTGCTGTCTTACCTTTACTTATCAATGAAATCCATGCACCGCTAATTCTGTATAAAATTATCCGTTCATCCAAAACCAAGTTTATCCTCTGCATGTCTTTTCTAATCCGTTTGAGAATCATTAAACTGTCTTGTAGTAAAACTTTCAGCTCCGTGTTGCTCTTCCTTTAGTTATCATCTCCTGCTTCAATTGAAAATCCACTTTAGAAAACTGTTTAAGTGTAGAAATGTAGTCTTTCATGTTGAAGTCGGAAGAGAGAAGAAAACAAATATCGCTGTACTTTACATATTTACTGTGTGGTTAGCTGCATGGCTAGCAGCTCACTGTGTCTTACTCTGCGGTTGTGCAGTTACACTATCTGTGAACTTGAGCGCCCCCGGCGGTGAGGCTAGAGAACTGCCTGCCTCGCCTCGAGTCTGTTCTCTGTTTCTTATCGCTCCTCCACACACAAAACACGATACACACACAGTTGGTGACAAAAAAAACACTGTACATTATATACGTAGGCTAAATTATGGAAAATCAGTCCATATATTAAATAGTTTTTAGAAATATTATTGCCGGCGGACGAACTCGCTCCCATGGACCTTACCAAGCTACCAAGAGACGCCGCTGGAAAGTCCCACGTGACTACATGTCTCACAAGCAAAGCCTCGCGGTACTTAGCTTCTATGTGTAAACATGGCATTTTTCATTTCGACTGACTCTCTTACTGGGTCTATTAGGTTAACATTTCTGCCGGATTTTCACAAAATATCAGCCACGACAATGGACAGGGGAACCAACAAGTTCATGTCATCTTTTTTGAACAACATCGAGGTGTTTGAGCCACGTGATGCCTCACCTGCCTACCCTGACCGCACGTCACTGATACACTTATATACTGAGTGTGCAACATTTCCAATTAATGTATGTATCTTAGAACCTGATTTAACAGGCTATATATTATGTTACTTTAGTTTTTCTATAAATGCTTAAAATATTTAAGCATTCATAGAAACCCTGACCGTACGTCACTGATACACTTATATACTGAGTGTGCAACATTTCCAATTAATGTATGTATCTTAGAACCTGATTTAACAGGCTATATATTATGTTACTTTAGTTTTTCTATAAATGCTTAAAATATTTAGATTTTTTTTTGTACAAAGCTAAGTAAAAGCAATATGATCCAGATTCTACCAATTTGTTACAAATAGTTTTTGCAAAGCCAGTTGCATAAACGCATTTTTATCTCAAGTGCAAAATGATCAAGTATAAAAGAAAAGTTGATTTGTATTTCTCAGAACGCCTGACATATTGGAAAGTAATTAAAGGCGATATCAAAGAAAGCACTGCGACGCATGCTTTCTTGCAAAGGCACATGTGAATCATTGGGCTGAACACTCAGTTTTCTCTTGCTTGCAGCGAGCACAAGTGATGTTACTGCTGCCCGGAAACCAGGCTGACATGGCAGGCTTTGCACAACATTTTCCCTTCCAAAGGGTAGCAACCGTGCTCGTTTGGCTCAGGGGAGAGCTGGATGCCACAGTCCTGCAGAGGAGAAGAAAGACAAGCCGGCTGCAGAATAACGTGCATCTGCGTATTTACATGTTTGTCAGTAAGTCCATTCAGGAGACTGTCTGCAGAGAAAATACTCACCTCACATCTGTAGCAGTTCTCATGGTAGGAGCGCCCCAGACACTCAACAGTGTAGCTATCAGTACCATCTTCTTTAGGAATGATGAGCTGGTCACAGGCGCTACACAGCGGAGCATATTTCCTGGTTTTAAATTAGAACATAAAAGTGGTGTAAATGAGAGAAAACGTCACATTTTATACACTGAAATAATTAAATGGTAGTAAGTTAAAACATCCATCACAAAGTTATGCATGATTGTGATCCTTTTTTAGAACTTGCATATGTTTCTTTTCAGACCTTCTGAGCTTGAAATAGAAAATAAAACTTCAATTTTCTCCCTCATGATAATTAAGCTGAAGGTCAGATAGAAAGTGAAAAGTTTTTGAACATGTTTCAAGTCTTCACTCCTCCTGATTCAATACATTATGTGAACACATTGGCAGATGTTTGGGTTTGTCTCTTCCATCTTTTAACATTCAAAGACTGAAACCTTTCACTACCTTTAAAAAACTTTTACAAGCATTTTAAACAAAATGCTACAGGGTCTGCAACACATACTTGACGTAATTGTTTTTCTTTTTACCTGTAGTAGTCCTGCAGACAGTAAACTTCACCAACCTCCCCCTGAGCAAAAGCTTGCGCTCCGATTTGCTGGTTGCATGTTGTGCAGGTGAAACAGGAGGGATGGTATGTTCGCTCTATTGCACGGATTATCTGGTCGGTGATAATCTCCCCGCACGTCCAGCACAGCTCCAAACTGGCCTGAAACACAGGAAAAGATTCAGCATTGACTAATTATGAAGACCTAATAAGTCTTCATAATAGACTTATTAGGTCTAATAATAACCTGATAACTTAGTTAATAATGCAAATAGCAAAGATGGAGAAAACAAGGTAAAGTTTTTAAACAGAATTATCTATTCTATCTTATGTATAGCTGCATACAAAGGTTTTCTTTAGCTTATTAACCTCATACTTTCTTTTTAGGGGAAGAAATTTTCTTTTGAATTTTTAAAATCTGGATCTATAGTTCTCCATAAGGTAATAAATGTCTTTCAAGGTTTTTTTTAGACCTCGAGAGCTTTTTCAGAAATAAAGATTTCATTTCAGAGTGTGTAAAATACAGCGTTTGCTTGAAAAAGTGTTGGAATTGAAACGCCATCGATTCCTGTTGTTGCTGTTGAGATCTTTTTAAAATATTGATTAAAAATATATACACTTCCACTGGCAGATTATCTCACTAATAACAAGACATTTTCCCCACGTTAAAATAAGACATTACTGACTTGAACCAGGCTCCAAAATCTCTGAAGAATTACTTGTAAGAAAGAAATTTGCCCAGAAACTAGACCAAAAATTCTTCTTAAGATTTTGTGTTTTTGCTGAGTAGAAATGGATTCCTTCACCCCCTCTCCTAATTAACCCTGATGTATTTTCTTAGAGGTAAATGAGCGATTACCCACCTGATAACAGTCTTCACACAGAGGGATTCCTGCCTTGTTGTAGTACTGCTTCCCAGCCAGGGGAACGTGGCAGGATCTGCACTGGAAGCAGCCCTCGTGGTAAATCCTGTTCAGGGCTTCTATCGCCGGTTCAGAAAGAGCCATGGGTTTCCGACAGAAGCCACACAAATCTGCACAGTTGCAAATGTTAAACGTTAAGATCAGACGATGATTCGTGTTAAACTGAAAGTGTAAATAGAAATCTTGCCACCTTTGCTCTCTGTGGTGACGTCCTGGCTGTTTCTGTGAATCCCGTTAGTTTCTTCATCATGTTTCGAGCTTCTGGTTGGTGAAAATGCGTTTACCTGAAAATGTAATTAACGCGAAAGGAAACTGAGACTGAAAACAACAGTTGAAAAACACAATTTATTAACAACACAGAGACTCAACAACACAGAGTCCAGTTTTTTTGATTTTCCTCTAAATTCTTAAATAATGTTCTCAGTAATTTTTTGCCACAAGTGATTTTTTTTGGCCTGAAATATCTTTTGGAAAGAAAGAGTGGTGATTTATTTATTTATTTTTAAATTACTTCTGGCAAAATAAAAAAAAAACTGTAAGCCATTATTTTAGGAAGGTGACAACACATGAATGTCAACAAACTATAAATTCTTCCGTTGTTCTAAATCTATAAATTGTGTAAAATTCTCCACAGCTGCAGACAACGTCATTGTAAATCTCGTTCATCTGAAAGTGTGCAGGAAAAATCTGGACAATGAAGAAAATTGCAGGAAGACTTTCAA
Organism: Poecilia picta; assembly: GCA_033032245.1. Taxonomy (NCBI): domain Eukaryota; kingdom Metazoa; phylum Chordata; class Actinopteri; order Cyprinodontiformes; family Poeciliidae; genus Poecilia; species Poecilia picta. The sequence goes on along the minus strand of CM065357.1, from coordinate 18,260,186 downwards.
GAAAAACACACTGGCCAGTAAAACAATGGATCTTCTGTTGCGATCGCTTCCCTTTTCCTCATCTTTTGTTACATTTTATTTAGTCCAGACAATAACAGAAGAAAATGTTTTGATGTGAGGAATTGAATTCACTTTTCATTTTCTTCTCAGTTTGCTGTTTCTACAAGACATGAGTTTCTCAGACTTGCGAATTGCTTAATGTATTCTTAAATGAAACATCGGTACTAAAACGGTGAATTGTGATGTGAAAATCAAGGTTTTAACGGGATGCGATACCTCTTTGTTGGAAACTGGGTGCTGGTCGGGACTCTGTGGATGGAGTGGAGACGTCAGGGACAGAGGAGGAGGAGGAGGAAGAGCTGAATCTTCAGAGAACAATGAAGGTAGAACGTCGGGAGGAGGAGGGAAAAGCTCTGCTGGGAGTGAAATCAGCATATTCAGATTTACTTTATGGGTGAAATGGTTTTATTTGAAAGGGATTGACATGACACTGTCATAAACATGAAGGATCTTCACGAAGGTTTATGAATGAAGTGTCACTCAGTAAATTATAACACTCTTGATGGACTTTTAATACAACTTTGTATTAAAAATGTCATTATTTATTGAATGACACTTCATGACAACATTCATAAATATTCATGAAGGCTTCTTCATGTTTATGACAGGTTGTTATAAACATGACACTTCAAATAAAGTGTTACCAATAAAACCAACCAAAAATATTTTTTAACTATTTGCTCTTTTTTTTTTTTACATTTGTAGATTTTAAATATTCGCCATGTCTTTGTGGATGCTGTTCTTTTATTTACGTCTCTGCCTTTAGAGCACAATTTTGTTTGGTTTTTTTATGTGGAAACAAAATAATACTACTACAATTTTAAGTCTTAAATTTTGAAGTTTGATTTTTGAGCATTGAGACATCCTGAAACTCAGAATTGCATAAATAAATAAAAAATAAGTAGAACCACGTCTATCCAGGGACTTTTACTTAAAAGAGTAAAAGTCCTGACTGTGCTGCATCCAAATTAGATTTTAATTAATTTATAAATCTCAGCTAAATTTAGTTTAATAACAGAAAAAATGTATTCAACAGAGCTTAAAAGAATTTGAAAAGCAAATGTCAAATAAAGTGATGGATCTGTGATAAATAACATCCCTTTCATTTTCCTAAAAGAAAATAAATTTGCTTTATTTGCTTCACTGTAAAACACAAAATCTTACCAAATATTTTTGGTTGAGTTTATTTAGCAAATATCTTAGTTTGCTTGAAATATGACAAACTAACTTAAAAGTAATTTTTCAGCTTGTTTTAAGTGAATAATTGCTTAATTTTGATAAAACTGCAACTTCACTGATTATTTAATTTAAGACAAAGTAAAAATGTCTTGTTATAAGTCATCAATATTTAAGAATTATATACTTAAAACGAGCTGCTATATCTGCAGAAAATTACCTGTAAGTTGGTTTGGTCTTTTTTCAAGTGTGCAAAAATATTTGTGATTGAAACTAGACCAAAAATATTTGGCAATATTTGTGTTTTTGTAGTGTAGATTACAGTTTTGTTGTTTTTCTTGTACTTTTGAAGATTTTGGCACACTTTGACTGAAAGCTTGGACAGCCCTGCTCTGATTAATGCCTGACATGTTTTCCAACTTTAGCTCTTTTCTGTGGAGAAACCCAGAGGAGGTTTGGATTCGAAATCTTTGCAGCTACAAAGCAGCTTTCTGTGTGAAACACTGGGATACAATAAAGGCCCCAAACGAGGAACAAACACTTTAAAACAAGCTCGGTCACGAATACCTGAAGAGCTCCTGCTCTTCTCCTGCACCTCGGCTTTGGTGGCTCCTGTTGGGGCCGGTTGGGGTTGACTCTGAGGGCCGGACGCTTTGGCCCGGGGCCCCACACCGGTCCAGTTTCTGCCGGTGTCAGCGGGCGACGTCTCCTCTGCTCTCCGCCTGAAGGAGGAGAGGTCATCACCTGCAGCGCTGTGCTGCCTGTCCGGGCCGCCGTGGGTGCGGAGGGCCGGCTGCTGTTGCTGCTGTGTCACGGTGGCTCGGTGGGGGGACGACAGCGTGATGAAGACGGAGGACACCATCCTTTTCTGGGGAGCTGCTGATGCCATGGTTGAGTGAAACCCTCATACAGCCTGACTGCAGCACAGACCAGAGGTCATTACCAAGAGAGAGAGAGACGTTAACGCCCTCAGTCAGCAGTAAGAGGCTGTTCACTTTCCTCCTGAGAGGAATAATCACACACTTTCAGCTTCTATCAGACACAATGAATGGTTCAGAGGAAGGAATCTAAATCATCTGGCTCCAGCTTACCAGGTACAAAAGGAGGCGTGAAGTCAAGTCTTTATCTTCTTCTTTGGTCTGGATATCAGAGTTTCTGTTTTATTTCCACTCCCATGAGCTGCCTGTGAGAGAAGACTTTACTCCGGTGGAGAGGGGCGCCTATCTGCAGAAAGCCACTCCTTTTTCCTCCTCTATCTCCCTCCCCTCCCCAGCTCTGCCGTCTGCCGACCCCTCCTCCTTTCTCTGGCTGAATGACAATCCAGCCTCCCTCCTGACCATAAAAAGTGAACAGCAAATCTCTGGCAAAGTGCAGTAAAAAAAAAAGAGAGAGAAAGAGAAGAAAAAAATCATGACACATTCATCCACTATGAAATCTTGGCAAACACTAGAACAGTCATACACTCACTCAGATGCATGTACTCTCACACAGAGTTGTGCAACGTGCAGTTGTACCAACAGCACTGTTTTTACAGTGTCATAAAGGGTTTTTCAGCCTGACGTGGACAAGCAGACACACTCCGCCAACTCCCATTTTGTTATCTATCCGGATTGGGCCGTACCTGAGCAGCTCTGCACCTCTGTTTCGTTTCTCCTCTACAGCTCTGCCTTATTGTCCTCTTAACCTTATTTTCACTACCTCCCTCATTGGGTCTGGCTCCTTTTTTTCTTCTTCCCCCTCTTTCCTTCTTCCCTTCCCCCACATTATATCACTTTTGGTCTTGACTCACTATCAGTATCTTGTGGCATTAGCAGCCTTTGGCCCCTGCAGAGCTCCAATTTGGGACACACCATTTGAAGCAGTGGACTTAAACTTTCCCTGGCTATCAGCATCTCGGTGCTTTGTGGCATATTAGTAGATGCAAAGATGTGTGGAGCAACCAAAACGCCGGACTGGATCCGTCATATCAGGGCTGCTGATCAGCAAATATTATGGCTGCTTTCAGAGGTCTGTGACGTCCACTCCGCTCCCTCAAAGCTAAAAAAGGGATGTTGGAAGTGGAGCAGATTTGGGGGCGTGCAGAGAGGGTTAACAGGAGATGGCGATGAGGAGAGTGATGGGGGTCTCTGTTGTTCCAGCTCTGTGGAAAGGAATGCTGCGGTGATGTCACGGCTGCAGGAGGGAGCATGCCCACAGATGATACAATCCTAGGACCCGCAGGCTCCGCCCCCTTACAGCCCAAATCCTCATTAAACCCCGTGAACCTCCTTCTGCGCCCTGACTTCTCATTTCTGACCTGCCGCCAGCGCAGAGCAGCTTTTCACCGCTTTTTGCCCAGGAAAGACGCAGATGAACAAAAGGGAGAAAAACAACACAAGATTCACAGGAAGCAGTAAAAGAGGATTTAGGACTTTATTTGTTGGAAGCAAAATTATGTAATTATTCTCACTCATTGTAAACAGTCTGACAGAGACATGCACATTTTTTACTCAACCAACTCCGTTGCACACCGTTTTTCATAACTACACAGTATTTAAAACACATATATTTTTATATGGAATATAAAATTATTCCATATTTTATATTCTATCTTTGTGTGACTTTCTATCACTTTGCTGCTGCACAGAAATAAAGGATATTTATATTTCTAAAATCCTAAAAAATTACAAAAGATTTGTGGAGCAAAATCCACTGATACTGGGGAAACATTTCCCTCTAAACAAATCTGTTGCTCGTCTGCGACTCTTTTCTTCAAAGAGCATTTTCTAAAGTCCGTTCAGTTTATTTATTTAAAACAAATGCGATCGGTACAAAACTTATCAAACAGAAATAAAACTGAAATTTCAGACTGGTTGATCAATTTTAAAGTTGTGCCCCTAAATTCTCAGTTGGATCTTGGTGTGGACTTTGACTAGGCCATGTTTTTTTCTTCTGTGGTAGCTATGGATACATGGTTAGGGTCGCTGACCTGGTAAAGGTTGAAGCTCTGCTCCAGTCTCCAGTCTTCTGCAGCCTGTTCCTGCTGAAGGATCCACACAGCATGAAGCTGCCACTACCCAGTGAAAATGGTGCCGCACTTTATTATTATTATTATCAGTCTTTATATTTTCTCCTCATTGCTACTTACACGAATTTATTTTCAGAAGAAGCATACAGTTGTTTAATCAGACAGACTTTGCTGAATTGATTATTGACAAATAATTTAATCATTAATTAATCATTAACTGGAGTATACAGACTTTAAAAAACATTTCTGAAAGAACAACATTCTCAGAGCAGTAATTAAACCAAAAACGGTACAAAACTTACATACATTTGCATTTAAGTAAAACATATACCTGTCTGTAAATATTTTCTACCCAAAGTGGCCTAGCTTTAACTTCACCTGGTTCTCCTCGTGTATTCATAGTTTATACAAAAATTATTTGACGTAATGTGAAGTTATTTAACATGATTAACTGATTGCTACGATAATCATGACCTGCAGCCTTAGACTGCATTAGTTGCTCATTGTGATTTTCTTAATGATTCTCATCTCTGAGTGAAAATGAATCATAGCTATAAAAGGAATCCCACATCTGTCTGTATGTATGATAAGGATTGTTCCCTGGTGAGGAATTTGTCTCAGATTGATGATGACAGATTAACTGACTGACTGAATGTACAGTAGCATAATTCAGAGCTGCAGTAATTTCCGCTGCTCCTGGACAGACAGAACCGTCCTTTGTCCCATGTTATTTTACTGCTGAAAAACTTTGAAATTGTTATTTTATGAGAAAGTTTCTCATGAGAGCATCTGGACCTGCAAGACGCTTGGTTAAGAAATAAGATTAAAAGCTTTTCCTGTGAGCTCATATAGTGGAGAAACAGCTAATAACATATGGGAGCAATCAGGGAACCATGGAAGTAGAGCTGACGCTACGCTTAAAAATGTCCTTTTTCTGCAGAAATATTCTAAGGTGAATTGTGTAAAAAAAAGTCACGACTTCTACTAAAATAAACCTGGGCATCATTGAAATGTTGATATTTTTCTGTAAGGTGTTAATACATGTTGAGTTTCGATGGTTCATGTATCCAAAATGTTTTTAGTATTTTGTAAGTTTTTGCATCTGCATAAGAAGTTTGAATAAAACATTACAAATAAGAGATTTTCAATCTTTCTTTCAGCTTGAAAGGAAACAGAAATGTTTCCCTTTGGCTACCAACTACATACTTGAACTATCTCCTTCTTGGCCAAACTTTATGTCAAATACCTCTCACCAATTCAAAGCTAAATTCAGAGCCTTTCTGGAAACATTCAGGCCGTTCCTCTGACTCATGATGTGTTTGCTAACCATCTTCTACTGTATTCTCATCCTTGATCTGAGGCGGGTCCTCTGATTGTCCTGGTTGCGTTCTCGTTCTTCCTAAAAACAAACAAGTTTGATCAGTCATTGTTAAGTTCCTCATAATGGAGCCGTTTAGCAATACAAGACAAGAAGGACCTTTAACGCAGCCTGCAGCAGATCTTCAGAAGGCAGCAGACAGACTCCTTCTCCCAGAAAAGCGACGAGGATGTGGAGAACGTCGGTCCAGTTTCCCACTGCCAGCATGAGAACCAGCAGGCCTCCCAGTCGCAGCCCCACGGTGCGCAGCAGGGCCTCTGTGATGCTCAGCCGATGTTGTTCCTCTGTACGTTGAAAGAAAAACCCATTCAGCTTCTAGGCACCACACATCTGGAACAAACGTCCAGAAAACTGCAAAACAGCTGAAACACTAAGCTCCTTTACATCAAGACTAAAAACACAGATTTAATGAATTAAAAACTGACCAACATACGTATTGATGTATATATGTTTTTTTAAATCAAAGTGTTTGTTCAGTTGCTGACTGCATTGCATTTTCTTCATGATTTTGTATTTTTATTATGTTATTAAAGCACCTTGAACCGCATTGCCATACAAATAAACTTGATTGATTTATTGATTGAAAAGTGGTTCAATGTGTTATTTTGCTATTATTAGTTACTTTGTTAGTAACTAATAATTATTATTAGTTACAACCAAAAAGCTACTACTATTATTAGTAGCTTTTTCTAATCAGATGTTTTCTGTAAATGTTTAAAACAAAGACTCAAGGCCATCAGCTAATCTTCAACCGGATGTTTTCCATATTTTTATTTATTTTTTTTACCATAAGTTAAAAAATAACCCAACTTTAAAGAAGTAAAACTGTACTGTCAGCCAACAGCTTCAGTTAACATCCTAGTGGTTTTATATTCACCATTTTTTTATTTAGCTAAAAAGCTCAGCATTCATGTCATAAAACAGTACAAAACAAATCCCACTTTTTTTAACTGTAGTTTGGTTTCTATTTTTGTGTTGTGTAAGCTAATTGTTGGTCAATTTGTTAGCTTCACCAGCCCAAACAATCTCCACATTTAAAAGTTTTTCTTAAATTTTCATAACTGTGATCCACCAGTTTTAGCTGTTAGCATTCTTTTAGCATACATTGAGCATCCATTCATACAGGAAGTTAAAGAATATTTAGCTATTGACTAGTGTTAGCAAACCATTTTCATAAGCTGTGCTGTGCTTAGACCCATTTCTTTAAAATTTAAGGGGGTATTTTTATTGTTAACCTTTCTCCATTTCCACAGGCTTTTCATCTAAAACGTTTTGACTATAATAAAAAATATCTTTCATACTTTATTTTGACTAAAACTTCCAGTTGTTACCGTTAGACTTTCAGTGAATGCTATTTGAATATACTTCTTAAATAATTGTACATTTAATTTTTTTCTCCACCAATGTTCATAATTTTAAATGTATTACCCTGTACTACCTTGACAATATGTTTTCAGTGCTTTGAAATAACTTTTTTTTTTAACTTTTTGAATTTGCATAGGTTGTTTTTTCATTTTAATAATTGCAACTTTTCCAAGCTTTTTTCACTTTTTGCATTCTTATAGTTTCAGAGTCGGTAAATTTGGTTATTTTTTGTTTTTAATTGCTATTTTTTTAAGCTTTTCTTTCACTGTGCAAACAGGGACAAACAACATTTTTGATAGAGCGTTGTTGGCTTTCGCTCCTATCAAATCCAACTAATTTAAAGCAGAAAAACCTTTTAAAAACACCTATCAAAATTTACCAAATGTTTATTTTGTTTTTAACCAAAATGTTATTCCAAATACTAACTTTTAGAAGGAAGAAAACATGAGAATCTATTCATTTCCTTGACTGGAAAATTTCTATTACCTGTATTATTCTGCTGTGGACATTTTACGCAGATTTTGGATGAAAACACTCTAAATAATGGCACAACCTACCCTTTTTAGTTACCCTTATATTTAAAAGCACTACTCAATTTAACTAAGGTCAATGTGGCATGTGGCTGCAGATCGCAGACTTGGCTTTAATCAGCTGCTCAGAGCATCTTCACCTTGGATGTAGGCCACCAACATGGTGTAGCAGAGAGTGAGTGGAGTCCAGAACTTCATCGCACCCTCCTGGGATAAGAAGTGCTCGTAAACCGTGGCGGCGGAAGCCACAGCTGCTGTAGCGAAGGCCAACATGACCGCTCTTTGCAGCGAGCCCAGCATGGTGTGTCCGGAGGTCAGGAGGTTGATGCACTTCCCACAGTAACCATCGGTCCTGTGCAGCGGGAACAGCCTGGACACATGGCGCCACAGGCCGCCGCTGTAGCTCGCAAATGCCCAGCTGAGCGCAGCGGCCAGGATCAAGCCGAAGGAGCTGTGCAGCGCCCCCTGGTGGATGAAGGCCAGCGTGCAGGTGAGGCCGCAGCCCAGGGAGAACTGGCTCTGGATCAGGAGCAGCTCCGGACCTCTGGACCCGTCGTCCTGGATTCAGACAGAAACATGACCGGAACCGAGTCCGGATGTGAGGTTAAACCGAAAAAAAAAAACAGCATGGGGAATGCTTTTATTTTAAAAACAGTGGTTTTATTTGAATCTTACTCATTTGTTATTTTTGGTGCTTTAAAAACTTTTCTGATTAAATGTAAATCCTGATGTTTTGTTTTCTTGCCAGGTCCTGTTATAATGTGGGGTTATAACAGGTTTTGTTCATTTCTGTGTTCCTTAGATCCTTTCCTTTGATTAAATCAGGCATGTTTCTGCTTTTCTTTGTTTTTTTCTAGTGATTCTTGTTCATTATGTTCATTTCTTGTCTAGCTATCTCTCTCTGTGTCTCTCTCAGCAACTATTTTATTTAATCTTATTTATCAGGGTCACACAAATCTTGTATTCCTCAAGATTTCCAATAAATTAAATTAAATCCAAACCTCCTTAAATTTATCTGTGTTTGTTATGCTACCAACTTTCCAGGGGGAAATGTCTAATCTCCTCTTTTCCAAAAGAATGCAATAGATTTATCTAAACAGTCTATATTTATGACTGCTGGGATGTAGTCACCAGATAAATAGAGCAGGATCAATTAAAATGCTTTTTGAAATAATTTTTGCTGTTATTTTTCTAGGTTCCTCTCAAAAAGCCACAATTCTATTGCATTTCCATAACCAGTGTAATAATGTTTCTTTTCCTTCATGCACTTTGTACCCAAATGTAGATAATTAGGATTAAATGTATTCAGTTTTATAGGTAATGTGTATTCCCTTACTATATTCATACTGTAGTAATCTACTGGGTTGAGTCTGAGCTTTGGTGAAAGTGAAATTAAACTTTTAAGGGGTCATTTTCCCTCCTCGCTCCTCACTCCATGTCGTCTGAATTGTATCGGTTTTCTAGTTTGTGCTTTTTGTGAACTCACCCGTCCGGTGGAGGTCAATGCAGAAACGGCTCTGAGGGAAAACTCCAGCACGATGAGAGAGGAAACCCTGCAGCCCACCAGAGAGAGGACGCCGGTCAGAAACCAGAACTGGACCGCCGCTCTCCATGTCCTCCTCAGAGGATTTTTGAAGGAAGACAACGTCCATCTGTCTCCGCTTTGGGTGTCAGGATCACTGAGCGCACAGGACATACAAAATAACTAAACAAAACTTTAAATGTTTTCCTTGTTTCTTCAATAAACTCACCTGCATGCTTGAATGAAATTGTAAACTCTCATCAGATTACAGAGGACTGAAACTCCACAGGCTCCTACAAGTCCTACAGTACAAACATCGCATGAAAAACAGGAAAAACACATCAGAGTAAAACATGTTAAAATGAAATCGTCAAAGCCTCACCTTTAAAAAAACAATCAACTGGATTTGAATCGAAAGGGGTCCATTGAAAAATATCCAGGATCCAAAGGAACGGGGAAAAGATGTTCATGTTGCTCCTGATTACTCTTAAATTCAGGATTTTCCACTCATGCCATCTGAACGCTCTGCAGCGAAACGTTTCTCTGATTGAGTTTCTCCTGCTGAGGAGCCGAGCTTCTGGCCGGTCAAAGGTCAAACAACTTGACTCCTGTTGTTGCTCTAAAAAATTTAAATGGAAAAGGTTGAAAGTCCCCTGAAAAGATAAGATTGTTTTAAGTAAATAAACGCTCTTCACAAGATGTGACTGAACAATGGGTCTGAGTTTTACGTCTGATTTTATTATTTTATTAAAGTACTTTTTAACTGACTTTGTGTATTTGTACAAAGTCTTTAATATTTAAGACGTCTAAATTAAAATGTATAATTATTATGTCTAATAAAAATCTTTTAACTCTGTCAGGTAAGGTTTCCTTCAATCAGTTTCCTGATTTATTTTTAGCAGCAACTTCTCATGTATTTCCACTTAAGGGACATTTTTCTGGGGATAATTATTATTCTCTGCTCTTTTATCATCTCTACAAGATAAAAACTAATTTCATAATTCAAAATTTATCCCAAAAATAATCTCTCGTCAGAAGCATTGTTTATATTACCCTGAACGTTCTGAACATTTTAGAGCATTCTCACCATTTCTTATCCAAGTTTAAAGTATTCATATCTATTTAACTAAAACAAAGCATCTCGTCACAACCACAATAACTATATTTTAATTCTTAGGGGTAAATTATAAAATTGAAAGCAGGAGGAAATGAATATATAATTTAGACAAAAATATATTTAATCATCTGAGTTTAAATCAGTTTATTCAGCCATAATAATCACAAGTCTTAAACATATAGATTGAAATTAGCACATCTTTGATGTTCAGTTATTTTCACTTTTTCTAAATGTTTTTTGTTTGTATACACAGATAATTATGCAGATTTTGTAAATTTTTTAATGACCCTACCTATCCTTATCAGAATGTTACTTACATTAACTGCACAGTTGCTTTAATAATTGTTATGTTATTGTTAATTTTGATTTTATATTTTTATCTTTTGTGTTTTGATTCCCTGACACTTTGCTATTGTTGCACCTGAACGTTAAAGGCTATTTCTAATCTATTGTAGCTGTTTATTTTTGCCTCCTTTTGGTTCACGTTGGATAGCGCAGTCAGTGTTAGCAGACTTTAATTATCAAGATTGGCAATCAAAACGCGAACAGTAAAGAGCCAGAAAGAGACTAATTACATCTGAAGGGAACAATAATAATGAAACTATTTTTGTTCCTAGGTGTATTCAAAAGACAAAACTCAAGATCATTTTTGGTAATATTTACAAAACAGTATGTTTATTGTGATTACTTACAACATTTAAAAGGTCCTGGAGTTAAAAAGTTTGAATTAAAAAAATCCTCGAATGAAATTAGATTCTCTGCTTTGCAGGATCTTTTTTCTTTCAGGAATAAACAAACAAAAATCAATAAGGCAAGAGGAAAACGCATAAAAATCTGAAAAATACAGGAGTGCATGTGATGAAAAACAGTTTATATTTTAGCCAGACGTTTTCCTTCCACTCAACCTTCTTGTGAGCAAAGCAGCCATTCTTTGTAAAACATTATCAATGGCTTTATACTCATCATTCAACTCTTGACCAAGTGTTGTACAGAATTTGATCGTCTTCCACATCAGATGTGCAGCTAATGATAAAAGATGCTAGTTTGAAAACTTAGGGGAACAAATAATAATGGGCATTATGCCACCAGCTCTGTTTGATCATCAGCATTTGTGCAAATATCCTGAGCTTCTCTCCTTGCAGCCGTTGAGCCATCGACCCTTCGTGAATGAATTCAGCCTTCGTTGGTTAAAAACAGTCAGAAAGTGGCAGAAATGTTAAGTTTTGGGTGAAATTCAGAGTCCCTCTCACGTCCCAGAGGCTCCAGCGCTTCAGCTCAGAGCTTCTCTCTATTTGTCTTTGACGGCTTGTTGCCTCATCAGGTCCCAGAACAGCATGCTGAGCACCGTGTGGGGGGCCAGCCGCAGGAACACGGGGCCCATGCCTTTGTACAGCCCCAGGAGGCCCTCGGCTTGGCACACTTTGAGCAGGCAGTCGGTGAACCCGAGGTACAGGCGGCCCTGCGGAGCAGATCACGACCCGGTGAGTTCCCCTTCGACCTTTCACCCTAAAAACACACAAACATCTCGGGAGAGATCGTCCAAACTCACTTTGCGAAACTCGTCGACTGGCTGGTTGTAGAGGCGCGTGCTGATCACGTCGAAGGGAGTCATGGTGATCGCCACGGCAACGCCGCTGATGGAGGCAGCGATCAGCGCCGTTAGCCAGGCGTTGGCACGAAACCACTGCAACGAGAAGAGGAAACTGGTGACAGGGCTGCAGCTGACGGCTGCTTTAGTTATCGATATTGATCAATTCAATCAATTAGTTCGCTTGTTTAGATTCAATAAATGAAATTTATTTACAACAAGTAGTGATGACAGCCGACACCTGCACATAAACTTCAGCATGACGATTAATAAAACAAAGACAATGTTAGCTGGAGATCGGCACCAGCACCTCCCGACCCCATTAAGGGACAAGGGTGTAAGAAAATGGATGGATGGATGGAAGACAAGAAGATCCAGCCGAGATAAATGTAAAATAATAAAAGTGGATGAATAAAAACATTCATCCATTTTCTTTACACCCTTGTCCCTTAATGGGGTCGGGAGGTGCTGGTGCCGATCTCCAGCTGGCGTTCCGGGCGAGAGGCGGGGTACGCCCAGGACAGGTCGCCAGTCTGTCGCAGGGCAACAGAGACACACAGGACAAACAACCATGCACACACACACTCACACCTAGGGGCAATTTAGACAGACCAATTAACCTGACAGTCATGTTTTTGGGCTGTGGGAGGAAACCGGAGTACCCGGAGAAAACCCACGCATGCACAGGGAGAACATGCAAACTCCAATGCAGAAAGACCGGGGCCGGGAATCGAACCCACAACCTTCTTGCTGAAAGGCCACCCTGAATACAAACACGAGCTAAAAATTCAACAGGGATTAAATTTTCATTAAATCAATTAATCAGATGAAAAAAAATTCTCACATTCTGAAAATTTTGCATTTAAACCTTTTTATACAATAATAGAAATACAAAAAAATTAAATATTAAGAGTCCACTGCACTGAACCCCATTGAAAACCTTCCTGGATTTTCCACCAAATATTGATTTCTGAACAGAGTTAAAATATTAATATTGTTGTTTCTAAATAAACTTGTTTTCTTTGAATTATTTGAGGTCTGAAAGAACTGCATCTCTTTTGTTATTTTGACATTTTCTCATTTTCTGCAAATAAATAATAAATTTTTGCTTGTAACATCAAAGGCATGTTGTCAGTTGTTCATGGAATAAAATAAAAATTTTAATTTTACTCAACATAAACCTATAAAAAGTAAAATCAGTGAAACTGATCATCTTATATATTCTCTTATTTTTCCAGATCTGTATTAATATATATTTATATATCAGTTGATTTGTAGCAAAGGATTAATCTGCAGCTAAAAAAATATTCCAGGCCTTTCTGCTTATCAATACACAGTTGATGGGTTCGTTATTATTTTTGGATTAACCAATTAATAAATGGATAACATAAGGTGATCAATAGAGATTTCTTAAATTATTTTTTACAGAATTTGAACCAGGTGAAACCAGTTGAGAAGGTCTGGATAGAAAGTTTTTATATACAATGAGTTTTTTTATATCTTAAATGCAAAGTGTATGTAAATATTTTTTAGAATGTGATTTGGCCTTTTTTCAGCCTGTATACGCCAGTTAATGACTAATCAAATACAAATTTAGCGGATTAATTTAATTAATTTGCTAAATTGTTTCAACCCTAATGAATATGTTACATGTCAGGTGATCGATCTACTTTATGTACCTGAGAATGTGACACCCAGTCCTTGGCAGAGGTGAAGGTCGCCAGCTGAGCTGCTGACCCCACCATGACCCGGGGAACTGCCCCGTTGACCCCCCTCCACAGACCAGTCAGACCGTCTCTTCTGTAGATGGTAACAAAGGCATCAGACACACCCTGAGGAAAAAGAAAAGATGCTCCTATTTAAATCAATCTCTACACACTTGGTCTTTATTTCATTCTAATTAAAATGTTGAAACAATTTTCTTTTGCTTTAACTTCACTGAAAATGACAGAATGATTTAGAGAAACCAGAGGGGCAATCTAAATAAAAACAGACTGATAATGATTTTGAGGTATTTGAGTTTTACGCTAAATTAGAAATACATGAAAATTAATTTGGATATCATGAAAAAGTTAAATATTTTTGGTCACTTATTTCAGAAACTGTTATACAGATTCATTACACATAGAATAAAGTATTAAATTCAACAATAACACTACACTGTAAAAAAAGAACAAAAAAAACAACAAAATAAAAAAACATCTAATTTACGTTAAAATACCAGCCACTGTGATTGCCAGAATTTTACACATTTGACCATATTTACATATTTATATGGTAAAATCCATATTAATACAAAATTCTGGCAAACACAGCTGCTGGTATTTTACCGTAAATTAGGCACTTTTTTGTGTCGTCAATAATCTTTGGTCTTCAGTTTGGCCAAAAATCTGCATCTTCCAAGTTTCTGCTGCTTTGCTGTTGAATGGACAGAAGAAAAAAAACCATTTATTTAGACTCCTGGACATAAATTATAGTTAGTTAGATTTTCTGGTTATTCTGAATTTTGGATGACATTTTCTTTGTCTTTTAAAAGAATAATTATATTAATATTAACTTCTGAATAAATTGTTGGCACTTCTTTCTTAGATTTTTTTTAATATATTGTTTATTTCCTTTACATTAAAATTAAATAATTTTAATCCAAACATGCATATATTCCAGTTTAAGTTCATCTTATTATTCAAATTAGTTTAAAATTAGTTCTGATAGATTCAAAACTTGCACCTCTATCAAAACCTAACAAAGTTTTATTATGACAAACATTTATAAACACAATGCTCTGATATGTTTCTTACCAGATGGTTATGTTGGTGACCAACAGCGATTGCATCCACAGTCTGAGCTTGCAGGTGAGTCTTTACCTGTGGAGAAAAACGCAGTGCAAAGTCTTAAACTCCTTTATTTCTCTGACGATCACAGAAGTGCAGACAGAATAAAGTTACACAACACACACACACCTTCACAGGAACAAAACAAACACATCTGACAGAGACAAATGAGCCACAGGCCACAAAACAATAAAATAGTCACTTAAATACAGACTGTAAAACTCCTCACTTTGTTTGTTTACAGTAGGACCCAGATGGGGCCGCGGCTTGCATGTGTTTTGTGGCAGAAGAAGAAGAAGAGATGTACAATTTAGTGAGCTGGACACAAACTGTATCATCTTTCCATGACGGTGCAAAAATGTTTGGTGGCTCAGAAGTAGAAGCTGAAGCAGAGAAAATACTCATAAAACAAACAGAGCAGATGAAAGAGGAAAGGTTGGGTTATATTAAATTCTCCCTTGCTGTAAATGTAATTTAAGACGCATCAAACAAACACATTCAGACAGAGCTGCTCTGCTGGGACGGAAATAGAACAAAGACATCTGAGGAGACCTGAGCGGAGAACTCTTGTTTTGGTTTCCTCAGTCAAAAGGAGAGAGTCCAACACGAGTCGTGTTCAATCTTTATTTTCTGTTAAAATATGCAGCTGAACGGTCGCTGTGTATTGTGTCAAGCCTGTTAAAAACAAAAGCAGCAGCAAGCCGGTTCATGCAGAGTCATTCCTCAACCGCACAACCAGTTTCAAAGAAGGATTTCTAGCATCACAAAACCTTTAGCTGGATTTCTACTGATCCTGCAGCAGCTAATCCAAAAACAAGCAGCACAACACCGGAGAAGATCATATTAGCCAACAGGATCGGGTTTCAGCTGCAGGGTTTCATTTTCAGTGTCACAGCCAAAGATAAAAAAGTAAGAAAATTATATAATCAATAATTATATATAATAATTAGATTCAAAAGTAGCAGGTTGCTACGCGCCAATGTGTCCAAATGTGAAGTCCTACTTTGACATTACAATAGTCAGAAACAGAAATATGGCTTTCTAGAGTAAGTTTGTATTTTTCCAGGTTTGAAATGGACCAAAATATGATGTCATACTTTGGTCTCCGTAACTGAGGAAATATCTGTAATAAAATATCTACAGGACCGAACCAGGCCCTGTCTACAGTCGGAGTGATAATTAAAATGTTTAAAGCAACTAAAAGCTTAGAAAACAAAGCTCTGCACACGCTTTTACTAGGAATGTCCAAATTTATGGAGGCTGTAAGTACCACAGTCTTTCTTAGCTCTCTGCCTTTTCAGCTGCATCTGCAATGGTAGTTGTTCATTAATCGATTTGGTTTTCTTTACCCCACACACACACATATATATTATATATATATACACACACGTAATGATTCTGTCTGCCTTACACGAGTTTTAACTTCCTACACGTGAAACATAAAAAGAGCAAGAAAAAAACTGCAACTACCCAACAAATAGTCCATCAAATTAATATATATTGTATTGATTAGATACAAGAAATCTTTTTGAAAATGAATCAACATTTTTATAAGTGCCTATTATTTCTCATTATTTCTCCCTGGAAAGGTCTATTCAGGGGTCCTGGAGAGGAGGGTCCGTCGGATAGTCGAACCTCGGATTCAGGAAGAGCAGTGTGGTTTTCGTCCTGGTCGTGGAACACTGGACCAGCTCTACACCCTCAGCAGGGTCCTGGAGGGTGCATGGGAGTTCGCCCAACCAGTCTACATGTGTTTTGTGGACTTGGAGAAGGCGTTCGACCGTGTCCCTCGGGGGGCCTTGTGGGGGGTTCTCCGGGAGTATGGGGTACCGGGCCCTTTGATACGGGCTGTCAGGTCCCTGTATGACCGGTGTCAGAGTCTGGTCCGCATTGCCGGCAGTAAGTCAGGCTCGTTTCCGGTGAGAGTTGGACTCCGCCAAGGCTGCCCTTTGTCACCGATTCTGTTCATTACGTTCATGGACAGAATTTCTAGGCGCAGCCGAGGTGTTGAGGGGATCCGTTTTGGTGGCCTTAGGATCGCATCTCTGCTTTTTGCGGATGATGTGGTCCTGATGGCTTCATCAGATCGTGATCTGCGGCTCTCGCTGAAACGGTTCGCGGCCGAGTGTGAAGCGGCCGGGATGAGGCTCAGTGCCTCCAAATCCGAGGCCATGGTCTTGAGCCGGAAAAGGGTAGAGTGCCTTCTCCGGGTCAGGGGGGTCGTCCTGCCTCAAGTGGAGGAGTTTAAGTATCTGGGGATCTTGTTCACAAATGAGGGAAGAAGGGAGCGGGAGATCGACAGGCGGATTGGGGCGGCGTCTGCCGTGAAGCGGGGCTGTACCGGTCCGTCGTGGTGAAGAGAGAGCTGAGTCAAAAGGCGAAGCTCTCGATTTACCGGTCGATCTACGTTCCCACCCTCATCTATGGTCATGAGCTTTGGGTCATGACCGAAAGAACGAGATCACGGATACAAGCGGCCGAAATGGGTTTCCTCCGCAGGGTGGCCGGGCTCTTAGAGATAGGGTGAGAAGCTCGGTCAACCGGGAGGGACTCAAAGTAGAGCCGCTGCTCCTCCACGTCGAGAGGAGCCAGTTGAGGCTCGGGCATCTGGTCAGGATGCCTCCTGGACGCCTCCCTGGTGAGGTGTTCCGGGCACGTCCCACCGGGAGGAGGCCCCGAGGAAGACCCAGGACACGCTGGAGGGACTACGTCTCTCGGCTGGCCTGGGAACGACTTGGGGTTCCTGGAGGAGCTGGAAGAAGTGGCTGGGGAGAGGGAAGTCTGAGCCTCCCTTCTGAAGCTGCTGCCCCCGCGACCCGATCCCGGATAAGCGGAAGAAAATGGATGGATGGATGGATATTTCTCAAACACATAGCCATTATTATTATTATATGTATAGAGATATTATCTGAATGTATGATGTTTAAAGAGTAAAAATATTTTAATTAAATTTGCTGGTCCAAATTTATTGAAGTATTTAAAATTTTAGTTAAATTATGTATGAATAGTAAAAAGTCATTTAATGTCCTACATGAGCACAAATATCGCAAACTTTCCTGCAAATATTTTTAAACTAGTATCACTAAATCAGTGATTTTGACTGGAAAAAATTTCCAAAAACAATCTCGAAATCCTGGATGTTCAATGTTATTTAATTTTAATTAGTACTTAATGAATGCAGAGAAATCTATTAATTAATATTTCAGTGGTTTGTTAATCGGTTTTATTAATTCATTCTAACACAACCAGCATTTAGGACATTCATGAACTTGATGTGGCCCAAAGTGACGGCCCTCTCTTTTTATTAGGATGACCAAATAAAACATTTAAGGTTATAAAACAAAACCAGAACAATCCACTTGTTTTACATTTTCTCTCACATCGGCTGATATTATTTTAATGTTTTAACCCTGCAGAACCTCACTGTGTCAACCCATAAAATGCTGCAGAGAAGCAAAGCAGTTTGAATCGTTCTACAGGATGAAGTTCACCGTCTTAGAAAAAGTGTGTTTAGTCAGAGGCTTCTCCAAATTTGCTGTAATACAGACTGCTACAGGAGATCCTTCCTGCTCATCACCATCTACAACAAATCTTTGAAGAATTTTGAATTAATGAGTGACAATAACATTTTATTTCCCTTTAGGATCAACAAAGTGTTTTAGAACCTGGATCTACTGACCAGATAGGCAGGAGAGGCGATGAGGGCCCCCAGGGCCCCGGCCCCGGCCCCTGACAGCAGGCTGCCTCCATGAAACGCGGTGATGCCCAGAGAGTCACAGCAGGAGTAAGAGCCCAGCCTCACTCCGTTCATCACGGCCTGGTAGATGAGCCCCGCCGAGAGCCCTTTCTGGAGGCCCCGGAGCCCATCTGTGCGGCCCACCAACCAGAGGGCCTGCAGGACCCCCCTATAGTGGATCTGGTAGGACCCTCGAGTGCGGAGCTCCCCCTGAAGCTGCAGACGCGTCTTCACAACCTCCAGCGGATTGGTGAACACGCAGGCCGCACAGCAGGCCAGGGCACCCAGCGCAAAGTCCAGAGGGGGCCAGACGGCCGAGGGGGCCCCAAAACGCTGCGGGGGACGGCAGGAGAAGCCATCCTGTGGGAGAACGCCGAGTCTTTGGGGGAAGTTTCCAGCAGCTGGGCGCCGGTCATCCCTGAGTGGTCCGTACGGTTTGTCAGTGCAGAGGAAGAGGAGGGAACTGTGCAGTTTATCAGCTGCAGGGATGAATTATTATCTGCTTTGCATGTTTGTGTCAGTTACAGAACGATACTGCACCAGTCTGCTGTCGTCACTCTCCTTCTTCACTTCCTTGTCTGGGGCTGCACAAGCTAGGGGCCGCCGCCTCCAATCGAAGGCATTCATTATTAACCGAACACTTCTCACATCTGACGTTTGGCTGGTTCACAAAAAGCCCAAGGTCGAAGCTTCATTTTTTCCCACAACATCGAGGATGACGGAAAATCCTCCTGAAATGACAAAAGTTCATATTGAAAAAACACAAAAATCAGAACATTTGTGGTCTAGTTTTCTGGTAAACTTGAAACAAGACCAAACTGACTTGCAAGTAACTTTTCCCCAAGATATAAGAGCTTGTTTCACTAGAAAACTATTAGTTTCACTGGAAGATTATTTAACTTTAATATGGGGAAAATGTCTTGCTGTAAGTGAAAATATCTGCCAGTGGAACTAGTAATTAATTATTTATCAATATTAAGGAGATATTTACTATACATCAAACAAACTTCTACATCTTGCTGAAAAGTTATAGAGTCCTCTTCCTAGTGCTCCAAAAATATATTTACAACGCTTGGTAAGACTTCTGCTCAGATCAAAGCCCTTTCCTCTGTTTGACTTTCTGAACAGTGGCTTAACTCCCATGCTCACACAACTACAACAACAGTGAAACTGACCGGAAGTAGCTTTACCTGCAGAAAGGAGATTTAAAAACACCCTGGTCCTCTTATCGACTTTCCTCGTCAGCCTGCAGCTCCATTCTTCCTCGTCTCATTGTAAAAACATGTGTCCTCAGCACATTCATTGTTACAGTCTCCTCCCTCCGCCTCACGCCGCAGCCAATGCGGGCCCGGCGCAGCCTGCCACGTCACCGCTGGGCCCGGCCTGCACCAATCAGGAGGCGGAGCGGCGCTCGGCCCCCAGCGCTGCTCCTATCGGAGCTCTCTGGGTAAAAGGTTAGCGTGTGGGTGAGGAGAAAGGAGGCCAGAGCCGGTCAGAGTCAAGACCAGGAGAAACCTGCTCTCAGCACTGTGATCCGGATAATCCCACCAGAAAGACAGACAGAAACACTCGGTTTACTTTTAGCTGCGGTTATGGGGTTCCATTAGTGTCAAAAATAAGTAGAAGCCATAAGTGTAGATGTCGTTGGACATTTGATTCCTTTAGCTAATTTTGAGACGTGTTTTCAAAGCATTTGTGATGGAACTTGATCTGAATGCTTGAGATGACTCGTCTTTTTCCATGCTAGGGTGTAAAGCAGCCGCTAGGTGTCGCTACTTCCCTCAGCGACCAGAGACGCCCGGACTTTTCGTTACTAACACGGTCAAGTTGAAAACACTTGGGGCCTGAGACAGACTTTAGAAATGGCTTTCGGGGGCACACGCCCAGGGCGACAGTTTTTTTTGAGGGACCCCACCAAATTATTTTTTTAGTTTTGAATAGTTTTTTCTTTTTTGCAAACATTGTACTTCATGTTTTAGGTTCACTCATATACTGTGAGTTGTAGTAATACTTTGGAATTTGGGAGTTTTTACAAATAAAAACAATACTCAAGTATTAAAACCTGTTCTTGAAAATTATGAAGTTATTGTATCTGTTGTTTTTTTCTTCTTCAAGTTGAAAGCATGGGGGCTGAACCAGACTTTAGAAAGGGCTGGCAGGGGAAGGAGCCAGATTTTTGGGGGGGATTGAAAGTGAGAGTACAGATTTATGAATTAAAAAAACAGTATTAATGAGTGCATGTTTCACAAACATTGTACTTTATATAACCATCATAGGCCCATATAAGGTAAACTTACCATCATCAGTTGGTATAATAACTCAGTTATGTTTAGGATTACCTATTAATGTACCTACTGGAAAAACATTTTCTCTTTAGTGAATAGGGCACCAAAAGGTTCTATAGCCCATGGCCCACATCCATGAAAACCCAGCCCTTCTTGTGCTTCTCAATGATTAACTAAATATGCAAAATTTTACTGGAGAGAAGAAACTAGTCATATGTTTGTAGAAAAGTGATGTATAAACCATCATTTTAGAACTAAAACATGATTTTATGAATAAAAGAGAAGGAAATAAGTTGGTAATTTTTGGGTTCGGGAACAAAAACAAGACATGGATCACTTGCTGTATTGATAAAATAAGCTAAATGCAGAAGACTGGTTAACAAATGAGAAGCTATTTTTATTGAATCTAACATGTTTTATTTTCAGAAGATTTAGTCAGTGGAAATGCCGCTCTATAAAAAAGCCTCAACTGCCTTTATTCATATGGTCAGATTTGCTCTATTCTGTAATTGTCAGAAAATCCTCAATTTGATCTGCAATTTTCCCATATTTAGTTTGATAAAAATCACCCCTCGTTAATAATCAATTTTTCTTTTAAAAAAAAAGAAAGTTTGCGCAGCTAGTGACCTTCAGACACAGCTTTACATGACGGGCAGAAAGGAAGAAACTCAGTAAGCATGGGGCAGCTGCATCAACAAGGCCTTCTCAACTTCTGACAATATATGTAAATCTTTTTTGTGAATTCATACCTTACTTTTTTATTTAATTTAATCAGTGTCTGAAAAGTATTTAAATCCACGACAGCAGTAAGAAGTTGTGGATCTAAATGTGCTTTTTCTGTCCTTTCAGCTGTCTGCTATGCGAGTTGGTTTTCTTAACCACAAACATTTCTGTGTAGTCAGTAATCTAAGGATTCTGTCATCTGGGTTTTAACTTCTCTTCAGGTTTAGGTTTTGTCCTGCTGGATTGGTTTGAACCAAAGTTGTGAAGTGGAGCAGAGAAGAGCAGCAGACGGACAGACGATGCCACCATCTCTCTGCTTTGGCAGAACATCTAATGTTGTCATTACGCCCAACAAAGAGACGCTTTGTTTAGCGGAAAAGCAGCCGCGTTTTCTCCACACCAGACAAGAACAAACTCCGGCACAGAGCCGACATGGAGGCCTTTATTGTTCAACTTTATTTATAGTACAATGCCACATCGCTCAGCCGCCATCGACTCTCCGACACACATTAGTCAACCACTTTTAACCACCATCATGCATACGAACCAACACACACACACAACACAACACACACACACACACAACACACACACACACACACACACAAAACAACCTGTTTCTATGTAAACATTGCAGGCTTTGAAAGAGAGATAGAAAAAGCAAGGTATTCATCAACTGGTTTCTCTCTTTTCAAGAGTTCAGAAGGGGAGACACACACACACACACACACATAAATGTTTTGCTTGGTTGTTAATCATTGGGGCTGGGTGGAGGGGCGATAAAAACGTCTGGTCCTCTCTAAACAAACTCGCAAACAGACAATTCTCATTCAAGCAAATATTTTGTCAAAGTGTAGTTAAAGTTTTTCCTTACGAATGCGTTCGGTAGGCAGAAGGAACAATAGTGAAATTCAAGTGAAACATCTAGCGCTGATAAAGTTCTTTCTTATAATCCTTCCTACAGGTAAAAGGCCTTGTGTGTTAGTTCCCTTACGTTGTTGCAGAATGTCGCAGAATGTAACGTCCCGCCCGGAGCTGCATTACCTTTTAGCGCGTACGAAGTACAAAGCATTGGTTTTAGGGTAGTACTTAGCATTTTGTTTCTTGTCCATGAGGCCTCCGAAAATGATGAGCTCCCCCCTGCCCTGCACCACGGTGTGAAGGCTGGTCTCCGGAGGCCCTGTGACGGCCGCGGGCGTCCCGTTGCCGTAAACCTTCCAGGACACGACGCCCGCGGACTTGGCCCGGGAAATGTCCAACACGTACATCTGCATGGGCTTACAGTTCAGCGACTGGTACAGCGGTTTGCCTACATTCAGGCTCTGAGGCGGGTGATGGCCGAGGCGCCGCGCTATGGGCGGGATGGCGTGTCCGTCGGCTACTGCGGCTTGCGGGGGGCTGGACGAGGAGGACGGAGGGGTTCCTGAGGGGCCGGTCCCTCCGCCGCCGCCGCCGCTCATGGGAGAAGCCCCTGTGTTTGAAGGGAAGACGAAGGTGAAGTTGAGGAAGATTTGTTTTTCACTGCCTCCAGGCCTCGCCGCAGGGCGGCGGGGGACACGGCTCCAGGCGGCGTGAGCGGGGAGCCGGAGGGCGGCGTGTGCAGGCCGTTAGTATTTGGGACGTCGTGGTGCGCAGCGGCGGAGGGGGGCGACTCCCAGCCGTAGCCTGTGGAGCCCGGCAGATGAGGACGGGACGGGGGGGAGCAGCCCTGGGCCGGGCTGGTCCGGGGCGACGGCGACGACCCGTTGATTAGAGAGGGGAGCGGAGGGAGGGGGGGGCTGTCGGGGCCTTGAGACGGAGACGGCTGCTGGGACGAGGAGGGGCTCCCGTCTCTGGCGCCTCCTCTGGCTGAGGGTCGCGGTCTGAGCGTGCCCCATCGACCGTTCACACACGGAGCCTCCTCGGCGGCTCCCAGGACGACGCCGGCGGCGCCGCTTCGAATCGGTGACTGAGACCGCAGGGAGGGGGGCTCCGGGCCCAGAGGGGCCGGCGTGGCACTTATGGGGGAAGGTCGCGAGTTAAGACTTGGACTGAGAGGAGCGCGGCCGGAAGGAGCCTGGGAGAAAACCACGACACACTGGCCCACCTGGCAGAAACACACAGGAGGAAAACCACAGGTCAGAGACAAACACACACAACGTGAAGGAAGCTTCACACCATTTCATATCCCATTACAGGTAAGAAATAGATATTTACCACAGGGTGTTTGGTACTGACCATACAAATAGCTTTTATCCAAAAATAAGAGCGATACGCAATAATCTACTCGGGTAATTTTCAGTTTATCGTCCAGGTTTGGACTGAGACCGAAGTTTATGCCAAAGATCAACGTCATTTTACCAATGTTGTTGTTTTCAGTGTTTTTATTTGATCGGGAATCAGAATTCATCAAATGCAAAAACACTCAGCTGTCTCAAAAGGCGATCAGAACCATAAGCAAAAGAAATATCGTTTAAATAAAGAAGCATCGCCAGCTGGAGATCGGCACCAGCACCTCCCGACCCCATTAAGGGACAAGGGTGTAAGAAAATAAATGGATGGATGGATAAAGAAGCATAAGGTAAAGGTGATTCACAATGTTGGTCACATTTAGTCATCTTTATGACAATTTCTCTCCAAAATACCTGAAAAATGAACTTATCTCTAACATACTAAAGGTTTTCTTTTTTTTAATTATAATTTGTATTGTTAGTGGTACCAGAAAACACTGTGATAAATGTCTACGTCCTCCTCGCTCGGCCCCATTTCAGGGTGGTTCAATGGACTGCTGACGTGTACAAAGTGGAAGCAGGGAAGCATAAAAAAAGCAACACGTCAGTACGAAATTGATTTGGTACATAATCGGGTCGAAGACTCACTTTACAAGCCGGGTGGCACCATAACTCTGGGGCGCTGTGGTCCTCGTTCTCCACCTGCAGCTGCTGCCACTTCCATGTAGGACCCTCCATGTGGAGGAGCCAGGCGTCTTTCAGAAGCTGAGGACCACAATGGGAAAGAATTAACTAAAATATGAATGTTGATGTTCGCCAAGCAGGCAATAGCTTAAAATATCACTTATAGAAATATATATTCAAGGATTTTTGTGTCCTCATAATGGCATTTGTAATGTTTAAAAGTTTTTATTCTGAGCCGAACTTTGGCCCTTTTGGCTTTATAAATAAAGCCATGTTTTTTTTTTTATGTCTAAAAAATGTCTAACCAAGGACAGTTTGCAAATTAGCTTCTGGCTAGAAAACCTTCAGATAAAACAAAAAGCTGCTTGTTTTTACCATGAAGAATTGTTTACTGTTCTGTCCTTGATTAAATAAACTTGAATAAAATTATTAATAATAATTAAATGGATATTCATCATTTCTATTCTGAAGAGCTGCATAAAAACCTGCAGGCCAAACATGTAACAATCCCCTGGAGGCGGCTTCACAAGGCCTAGTTATGCTCCTGTTACGTATGTAGATGCGTCTCCTGCCCTCAACCCTTCAAAGCTTTCAACATGTTGGCGCAGCTGTTAGGCCCACATCCACTAGAGGGCAGTTCTGAGTTAGAAATGGCAAATGTGGAAGAAGAAGTTCCACAACTTCTGTCACCATCTTTTTTTCTCTTCCTCTAGGTTGTGATTTTTCAAAACTACGTGTTTTGTAAAATCCTCAGTGAAAACCCATTATTTTTCTTTTGTCAGTTGGGAAAAAAAGTGGATAATAAAGAAACTTACTGCATTAGGACCGCCGCAGCCTCCCAGTATAAGCATCGTCTTCTCATCAATAACAATCTGAGAGAGGAAAATCTATTTGTATAATCAATTTTCAAAATGTACAGAAAATATATATAAGACAGTTTAAATAGATCTATTTGCTTTAAGTAAGAAAGCAGCCCTTCGTACTTGTGACTGGCCTCCTCGTGGGTGAGGCGATGGACCCGATGTGGGAGGTTTGGACCAGGACCACTGCTCCAGATCGAGAACCCAGACTTCATTGCTCCTGATCAGAACCAGTCAATAAATAAACAATATTGAGACAGTGGACTGCAAATGGTTTAATTTTCACTCACAATCGTTATCTTTGATATTTCCAACACGATTTTGTATAAAACTAATGAACTGATGAAATGAGAACCCATCTATAAAGACAAAATGCTAAATATGTTTTTTATTTTCCAAAGTAAGAAACAACAAATGATGTGTCTATTTATATCCTGTTTTTACTCTTGGCTGCTATTCTATATGAAGACATTCTATTTACAGTGTGGACACAACCAATGACTTATGTAGAAATACAGACCAAAATGAAGAGTTTCATGTTAAGGTTGTTAAATCTGCCTTGATTACATTGTAATGTAGCTAAAACATTACAATATAAGTGCAAACACTAGATTTACCAGGACTCTGACATCTGCTAGTTCATCAATATTAAAGGTCTGCAACCTGTGGCTCTTGCTTTACTTTTGATTAGCCAACCAATAAGAAATTGTCACATTCTGAGTTTTTTGTAAGTTCTTATGAAAAATCTACATTTAACAGCAACAATGGGCTTTTAAAAGCAACTAGATTCAAACTATTCTATGGATCTTTCTTCTCTTTCCACGTCTATAGAAAAGGTTCACCTCAATACATTTTGTAATAGGGGATTCATTTTGTTTTGAGAACTAAACATAGAAATCAATGCAAATTTAATTTGTTAGGTTTCACAAACCATTTCATGTAGCAAATATTTAGAATATTTTTGTTGCGGCTCGTAGCAAGTTTCATTTTGTAGCAGTGGGGGCAAAAGTGTCTATGAATGGAAAGGACTGCTGACCCTGACCTCTATCAGCTGTGAACTCCTAATGCTACAACATTTCTCCCCACCCACATCCTTTCACAATCAACCATACACATTTAAATTATGACTTCGTAAAATTGTCATACATCTGTCGTGCTCCTAACGATCCCCCGAACACTATCATGGAGTTTCCTATTACAGATGACGAGTGGCCTGCCATGGGTGGCGGTCCATGTGTCGTTACTATGCAGTTCCACCTGAAGAAACAGAGGAAAAACAACACAGGAGATGATAAGCAGCTTAACTAAGACATCAAGGCTTTGTCTAAACCGCACCCTCTGGATGACTGGAGTTCATCTTACCAGTTTTTTGAAGGTGAGTAGGTGTGGATTTCATCAAAGAACCTCTCTGGCTGGTGAAGCGGGTAAGGGCTGGGGCGGGTCCAACCTCCAAACAGCACCAGCAGATCTTTGTGCATCACCAGAGTCGCTCCAGCTTTTGGAGACGGATAGGAGCCTGCGGGAAGGAAGACACAAAGGAAGCTAACATTTTGCTGAAGACGGTGCTTGATTGTTAAAAGAAAATAGGTCAACACATAAAAATATAAAAGAACGTCTTTAAACTGGGCAGCTGGTTTATAGCTTGGAGTTCCTGTTCCTGCTCGATCGTTACCTGAAGCTAAAGGGCGGATCCACTCTTTACTGTTGAGGTCCAGTCTCCATAGGTCATTAAAGGCAGCGTTGCAGCTACTCTGAGTGCAGCCTCCGAAAACATACATGGACTGATTTGAGTCATAATAGCACGCACCTGAAAAGCATAAAAAACATTAAAAAAACCAGGATTACTGGTACAATGTTTAAAAATCATTAGGGAACCATTGCATAAAGCTCCTTGCAAAAATATTCATCTCCCTTTTTCATATTTTGTAACCTTATAAACATAAACCTATATGTGACAGACCAACACAACGTGGTGCAGAACAGGCAAGTGGAAACAAGACGTGAATCTCAAGGTATTTTTTAAAGCTAAAAGTCTGAAAATTGCACTTTCTACACAGCCAACTACACTCCGATACCCGTAAATAAAACAGAAAGGAAAGTTTTAATCAAGAGAAAGAAATACATAGTAACTGTGGAAGAGCTGCAGAGATCTGTCAGCTGCCAGCTGAGCACTCCAAACATCGAGCCTGGAGGAAAACGTGGCAAGACAAAGCCAAACTACTGTTTGCCTCTAGTCAGCAAATAACCAGATGAATCTCTGGAAAGTCCAAAAATGAACTTTCACACACTGCACTCCATGGTGTGACATTAACACACCATGCGTTACTCATGCTTTTCTTCAGCAGAAACAAGAAAGCTGTTCATAGTTGAGTGGAAGGTGGATGGAAACAGAACCAGGCGATTTAGAAAGAAAACATGTTGGAGTCTCCAAATGACTTGAAAGTGGATCAGCGGGACAGTAATTACAACATAGAATGGAATGGTTTCATTTAAAACGCATTCAAATGTTAGAACCTCACAGTCTAGACTAGACTAGTCACTTCTAGACTAGTCTAGAAATCTGATGTTAACAGAAGCTTTCCATCCAATCTGCCCGAGATATTTTCCAGAGAAGAACTATATCAGATATAAAGTACGTGGGGACAAAACTCAAGACAAGGTTTATAGCTACATTGTATCTAGAGAGTTGACTGAATACAAATTCACGTCTCAAACTGTTCAGATTCTATTTGTGATAGATTTCGAACACCATGTATCCTTTTTTTTAATCCACTTGACAATATATGTTACTTTATGTTGGATTTCTAGATAAAATCTTGAAAAAAAGCTGAGGTTTGCAATTGTGATGCGACCCAGTTTGAAAGAGGACCAGATGTATGAATACATCATTTGTGTGTTGTAAAGTCTCCAGATGATATTCAGTATCTCGAATTTATTTTGAAGTTAAATTTAGTTATCTCCAGTCTTTAAAACTAATAAAAGTGTCACTTCTTTACGATACAGTGACCTTGCAAAGAACTTTGGCTCCACCTTTAATTGCAGGAGTTAAGTGGGGGAAAAAAAAAGTTATCGACTGGCTTCAGTGATATAAAACCATGTACGTATACTGACTGTGTGAAAAGCGCTGAGTGATGGGGGTTCCAGGATAAGGATATGTCCGGCTTTCCCATTGGATATTTCCCTCCTGGACAGCTCTCAAAAACCCATGATAACACTGATAGGCAACACCTGTTCAGAAAAAAAAAAAAAAACGAGATTAAGCAACAGAGAAAAGTAAAGCTTCCCAACCGGGAAACACACCTTAGCGCTGTTATTTCCACATTAACCAAAACATGGCGTGACACTAACAGCAACGGCATCAAAACGTGACAAACTTACCCTTAATAAGACGATACCACTGCTTACACACAAGTGCGGCGGTCTTGTGCTCCTGGTAAGGTGAGAGGAAAGATAAAATATATTCCAGGACTTCCTCTGGCAACTCGACCATCGACCTGCCCTTTCCTTTGGCACCAGTGTCCATGTTCCCTTCCTGACTGCAGGTCCCCATCTTTCCCTCCACCTCGTCTCCTAACGCAGCGGTCTCTGCACCCTCATCCTCAGTATCCATGGCAACGAAGTATCCATCTTCATTGTCGGGGAAAGGGACATTATTGTCTGTTGAGACACAGGAAGACATGTTGATGACGTACACAACAGTGCTCAGAAACTTGATTAGCGCCAAGTCCCATGCAGTGATGGGGTCAAAGTGTCACTTTCGCCTTTAACCTGCCTTGTTTGGTCCTTTCTACTGAATCATAACGACGACGAAGCCTTGCATTGTAATGACACAGATTTGCTCCTGCTGAAAATCTTAGCGGCGTTATTATGAAGGCGTGAGCAGGGTGAACATTTTCCGACAATGCGCGCACGACGGCTCAGATCGTCGGAATAGTCGATTCTTCAAACTGTTCGGCTTCGTTCGTCCCAGTTTGTTCTCTTAGCCACGTCTAGCTAGCTATCGTTAGCCTCCGCATAATAAATGAATCACTGGACTGATAATGCTAACTACTTTCAGGAGCTTTCCACCGCTTCCAAAGCATTTTGAAGTTGTGTAGTGTTAAGAGATTATAGAAGCTACTTCATGCATAAAAACACAGTTTACCAGCTGGAACCCGACCTGTTAACTTGATGAATTTAACGGTTGAGCCTGGTTTTCTAGCATATGCTAACGCTAGCTAGCCTACCAGCTGCAACCAGGCTAACAGTAGTTACATGTACCAGTTCATCTTCAACTGACAAGCTTTATAACACATATTTCCCCCCAAATTATACTTTCCTGGCAAATTATGAACATCCATCAGTTCCTCTGTGTCTTGCCGACATGACATCCACAGTCAGCATCAGCTAGATGCTACCTCCATTCTTGTCTGTGTATATAATCGTTGCTAATATTAGCCTCAGTAGAAGGACTGTGTCTGTCAGGGTTCTCCGCTGAAATGTTGCTAATTTTACTGTGCATTGGTGGGGGGGGGGAATCCGGTTCACACCTTAGATCCAGGTCAGTTATTTTCAGGGCTCTGGGTGAGTATATGTCCTCCTTCTCCCCGGTTATCAGCTCCGCTGGTCCCTGTTCTGCCTCCATGCAATCGCCATCTTCCGCTATAAGAGCAGCTCCTTCCTCAGTGTCGGAGCTCCGCTGCGGAGCAGAGCGTGAGGGCGGGTGTGGTGTGTGTGTGTGTGTGTGTGTGTTGTGTGTGTGTGTGTGTGTGTGTGTGTGTGTGTGTGTGTGTGTGTGTGTGTGTGTGTGTGTGTGTGTGTGTGGTGTGTTGTGTGTGTCCCATCAGGCCCAGGCTCTGCTCTCCCAACTGTTGATCGGAGAGGAAGACATGATGGCATTTATAGAGACAGATATGTTGAAAAAAACTTCGTTCAGGTTTTATGACAAAATATTGACTAATTGATAGCAATCAGTCTATTTGTTTAGTGTTTGTTGACGCACAGAAGAGATGGAAACTCTATACAAAGATCTCTTGTTTAGACTGCAGTCTCATTTGCAGTCATATTTTTGGGCCACCTGTTAAAAATAGGGCTGTAGTGATACAATAATCTCACGATATGATACATACACGATATTCTGCCCACAATATGATATATATTGCGATATTCAGCAACCGATACAATTCAATACACTTTGTCAATTTTCTGAAAGATTTTTGAGGGACAGAGTGATTTTGGTGATATTTTGTGACTGTTATAGAGTTGGACTGAATTAATTTAACTGAAAACTGATTAAAAGCACCAAGTACACAATACCTGGCTCTGGTTGGACATGGACACAGACTTAAGTCGACAGCTGGACAAAATTAATCACAGAAGTTGTGAGAAAACATGTTTCTTTTAATTGAAACAGTACAAACTGTAGCTTACATGCATTTGTAAAGGAAATAAAGCACCAAGTACCTGTTCTGGATAGTTTGATACCTTTTTAACCTTGACATGGGAATCACTCTAAGCCTGATGACCTGATGCGAAGCAAGCAATGAGTGAGCAAGGTGACAGTTGGATGTTACGATACTTGCAGATGAATATCGATTTTTTTTCTAGGAAAAAAATATCGATATATATCGCAATATCGATATTATTATACAGCCCTAGTTTAAAAAAGCTAAGCAAGTTGATAAAGAGCCTTGAATCTTACCTAAGGATTGTTACGGAGTCTAAAAAGCTGATTGTACAAAGGAAGGTTGATTAAGTCAAAACAGAATAGGAAAACATAATCATCCTATTCAACAGCAGCATTTCTTCACTCAAAGGCCTCTTCAGATGCACTGAAGAGCAAAACCCATGCTATAACTCGCATTCACCACTGTAGCATCCTATCAAGATTCTTTGAATTTATTAGAATTGAATTGAATGGGTCCATTGTTGTGTCCTTGGGCAAAGAGACTTCACCTGCCTTGCCTGCTGTTGGTAGTCAGATGACCCATTGGCGCCGGTGCCTGGCACCCTTGCTTCTGTCAAACTGCCCTACTGTACAGTTACAATCCAGCTTAGCACCATCAGTGTGTGAATGGGTGCGAATGACCGAATGACTGAACAGGAAGTGCTTTGGGGTCCCTCTGGTCTTGATAAAGCACCTCTGCAACTGTGGACTCTGCAACTGGAACTCCAACATAGACGTTTACAGAGTAACGCTTGGCATGTCACTCAGGATGCCTATTTCTGTCACTTGCCTGGGTAAGACATGACGTCAGGATGCACAATGGGAGGAAGACAAGCTGGCAGAGGCAATGATGGTGCAGGGAAAGCTTGTACTGAAATCTACTTTGAGCTCTCTCTGGATGATGAAGCTTCTCACCTCATGCTTAGGGTCCAACCAGCCAGAAACTAGTGTTACCCTCTTGAATCTGGGCTCTTGGTCTTACGGTCATGATCTTGAACTCTTGAATATTCAGAAGTGTCCACATATCAAAAAACAGTAATCATTGCTTACCATTGTAGTGCTAACTGCTGTTAGCAATAAAGCACAATGACAATGCATTTCTCAGTATTTTCTGCACTTAAACACTGAACGAGTATAATCCCAAACTGATTTTGTACAGTGAAACACCAATTTTCACTATGGTATAAACACTGCAACCATACTGGATCCTACACTCAGGACTGCTTTGCAAACAATTTCCCCTGTTGGAAGTAATTTCTGGTTACCCATAATTCTGACTTCAACGTTGAAATAGAGCACACAAAGGAAAATATGTTTGAACACATAAATAAAGAGAATAAAATGTTCTAGTATCACAATAATTTGCAAATTGTTTTCTGACTTGTCACTAAAGCGAGGTAAAATCATATGTAACAGCAATGCTAGATCTGGGTCCAGACTCCAGAAACAAACCAACTTCAGCAACTGTGCATCACAACTTGAACTCCAAAAACCACTAATGTAGTTGTTTTAAGCTGCTAGACTTGCAACTGTGTAAAAAAACAAGCTGATAACATTGTTTTTATTGGTATTGTTTGCATTTAAATAATCAGAAACAAACCTTGAAATAGATGTGATAGATGTGCCACTGATTTAGTAAGATTCAAAATGTCAGAAAAGCAAATAAGTTGTTTATTATGGAGATGCACAAATCAATCAGCCAATTTGTCCTTGATTACATCTGATTGGTGGGATTTTTCAGGCCAGAAACTTAAAAATCTGAATAATAAAGCAAACTAGGAACATGTTTTGCTTGATAAAGATTTAAAGGCTTTAATGTTATACTTTCAAGAACTTTTCTGAACTTTAGTACCCAAATAAGGTTCAAAAGTACTCCTGAGTAAGTGATGTTTACATGTGTAGAGAATACATTTTGTTTTTCATTTTACTTTTACAAAATACACAAATTTGTTTAAAAATAAAGAGTAAATGCAATATTGTAATTTGCCCAAAGAAGGTCTCATTTATATTATTAAGGTGTCAAAACGCAGATTTTTTGTGAAACAAGTGTGGCTAAAATATTATTATGATCCTTATTGTTTCTATTTCCCCACAAACTCTTCTCAGTTTTGAATCTATTATCCTTGGATTTACTGCTTTTGACAAGAAGAACTGGGACTCCTTTTTTGTTATCAACCTTATTATACTTCTTGCTAATTTTTTATACATAAAAGCAAGTTTACCCATAGCAAACCTTTATTCTCTATCTTTATGAAAGAATTGGATATGTACATCAATCTCATTGAGTCATCTGATAACCTAAAAGCCATAAAAACTGTACATTTGTTACACAAATTTAATATTCTTTAACTCTCTCCAAATGACTTTCTTGACACTGTTTCTCTTTGTTTTTATTTAAATCCCCCCTGGCCTATATAAATATATTTTTTCCCCTCTTTTTTCTTTATATTCATATATTATATATATATATATATATATATATATATATATATATATATATATATATATATATATATATATATATATATGAATATTTTTTGTTCTTTTGTTGTTTCTTCTTTGCTTTTTTTTGATTTTTTATTTTTCACCATGCTATTTTATTGTATATATTTTTGCTGTTATCTGTTTGTTCTATTCTTTCGTTGGTGTACAATGCTATTGCTTTAAAGATTACTAATAAAAACTTTTAAAAAAAAGTGTGGCTGAAATAAGACGCCATCTTCATTGGGTCAGCGTCATTCGTGTGGCTAACTGACGTTACAACGTCATTTCCGTTCCTCAGTCAAAACGGTTACATTAGCTTAGCGGAGGGTCTTATCCGACTGAACCTCGCCACTGTTTTGGTGAATATTTCACACATTTTCTTTGCCGTTAAAAAGTGACTCCGCTTTTACCTGAAAGGGTTTCCTGACGCACAATTAAAAGTAACCGGAAGTCGGGTTGAGATTGTCATTTCAGTTGAGCGTCAGGCTAACACGCGGCCAAATAAAGCTTCACGGATTTGTTCCTTCAGCTTAACCCCCCGAGCAGAAAACCAAGTGAAACCCGAGTCCCCAGCAGGTCTGCCCGGCCCCGACCGGACCGGACCGGACCGGCCCGGACCGGCCGAGCCTCACCGTCTCATGCCGTCAGCTCGGACCGGATATAGTTTCCCGGAGGAGCGAAGCGGCAGCCTGACAGATTCCTGCTAAACATGGAGGATGAGGAGGTAGCCGAGAGCTGGGAAGAAGCTGCGGACAGTGGGGTGAGCTGGACCGACTTATTCTAACAACATAGTGCTGATTTCAGCTTTACACTAAACTAATCATCAGCCAGGAAACAACTGGGTCACTGCAAGCAAGAAATTTATTTTGGCCTTATTTCCTTATCCATGTTTTTTCTGGGTCAACAGTTTGATTTTTTAGGCCGAATCCGTCAGGAAATGTCATAACTAAGCTTGTTTTCACCTCACCTCTACTTTTAAATTAGTAACGTTTTTAAACATTGTGTAAGTGGGAAAAACAGTTTGAATTATATGAAGTAACAACTTTTTCCTAAACCACGTTAGATCCGCCTATTGCGGAAATAACAGCAATGCGGTCAATTACTACCCTCACTTTTTCTCGTTTTCCTAAAAAGATTCTCTAATACTGGGAACTTTATGCACAATTTATCTTCCTGTTTGAAGTAACAGGCAAAAGTCTTTTTATTAAGGTAGTTTCTGAAGGAATTGAATTATTTATGGTTGTGATTTTGTAGGTAGAAGTTCATGTCTGTCTTCCATTTTATTAAAGTGGGGGCATCGCGCAAAATACACTTTTTTTTTTTAGCTTCATATCATGTTATGTTATTTCATCATCTAAAAACATACCTGGAGTGTTTTTGATTCTTTCATGCATGTTTGCAAAATCCTTCAATCTCCCATGGCAACCATTCAGGGACGATCTAATCGGTTGCTCCTCTCACTCAGCTCCTTCAGACTAGCGGCAGCAGCAATTAGCAAGCTACGCATATGTTGAGTTCATCATAGGAACTACTTCTCAGTACGGCGTTGCTATGAATAGCTGTAAACGGCATCATGGAGGAGCATTGTGATGATGTGCTGAAGTAGGAAAGAGTAAGAGCTTCTTAGAGACACAGGCCAATTTCATGGCATCAAATTACAAAGTTAAATTTCTGATGTATGCTGCATTTTTGTAACAAACTTATTTTACAGTACTATAACAGAGTGCATAATACCCTCCCTTTAGATAAAAAGTTTTATTATACTACAATTAATTTAATCTTGAAAAACTAAAAGCCTAATTTTCAGTAAAAGTAGAGATCTATTTAAGTCTAAATATAAGTGTGAAGCTTTAATTAAAATACAAAAAGCATTTAACACAGCCTGAACGATTTGACATTGAAACGTTAGGATCATTTTTTCTTATAGTCTTTTTGCATCACTTTTAAGTGCGAGCACTCCTGTTGAATGCCAGTTTAAAAATAAATAGACAAATCTGACTTTAGAAGTAATAATTCAATACATTTTTGCCAAATTTTTAATAAATAAACTCTTATAATTTACTCCTAGTTGTTATGTATTTTTAAGGAAAATAACAATGTGTAAAATGTTAGCTGTAGTTTCAAAAACCTTGTTAGTAGTTTAATTATCTATATTCTTACATGTTTCTAAATATATACTCATATCACTATTGTGTGTTCTATGGAACTTAAAATGGTTATTTATCTTTTTGTTTTTATGAATTTTAACACAACTCAGACTAACCACACTGTGTTTGCTGAAGAATATATTTTATGAAATCGGTGTTTGTTGTAGTTTCTACTTTTCCAGAGGTGGTTGTTGTGAAAAAGCTGAGAGTATTCATAAGTCATAGATGAAGTCAGTGTTGCGCTGTTTGCATAACTCAAACAAAAATAGCAAGAATTTACCTAAATGCCAGCTTATTCTGTTTTTAAATGTCACCATACCTCATCCGCTGGAGGGCTTGTGTTTTAAATACTATCAGTATGTACTCCTACATGATGCTTCACATGTTTCAGATCACATAGATATCTAAATACAAATTTACAAGTCACCTAACTGGTAATGGTTTGTTTCCCTTTAGGAAATTGAGAGGAGACTTGAGGCAAAGCTAAAGATAAATCAGGAAGCAAAGTAAGTGACCAATCCCTAAATTACTAGATTTTTCTTTAAAAAAAAAAAACAAAACAAACTCAAGTGGTTTTATTTTTGCAGGAAGACCAGTTTAAAGTCTGCTAGCTCCCCGGTGCGAACAGCGATCGTAGTCCAAGACGACTCGCTGCCGGCGGCGCCTCCGCCTCAGATTCGGATCTTAAAGCGTCCTTCCAACAACGGTACAGGTGGGAACTCTGCATCCTCGTCTCGTCCCTCGCAGCAGATGAAGTCGCTGGCCCAACGGGAGGCAGAGTACGCAGAGGCCCGCAGGAGGATTCTGGGTAGTGCTTCTTCAGAGGAAAGCCCTCAGGACAATCCAAGCCAGGACCGGTAATGCATCGCATCCGTAGCAGTAAACATGCACAACATCCATCTCAGTAGATTTTTACGTTATTAAAGTGTTAAATTAGTGAAGTTCATCTATATATTTTAAAATACAGAGTGACATACTTGTAAGAAACATTTCTTAATTTGTATGATTATGGCTTGCAGCTCGACCTCGACTGCTAAGTGTTTGTCTTGTCGCGTCAACAGGGCTTCTCGTATGAATGTGCAGCAGCAGCAGCCCGTTGGAAATAGCTCGTCCAAACAATCATGCGATCCGTCAGCCTTCCGGTCCTGATGGCACCTCCGGCTTCCGGCTCTGCAGATAAACTGGAGCTGCTTGCTGCGAAGAAGCCGCTGCCTCTTGGCAAGAGGCGGAGCGGGGGAGAAATTAACGGGGTGTTTTGCGTGATTTCCAAAGAGCGGAGTGGTGGGATGACATCAAATTTGACTAAAATGATAAGTTAAATTTACTTGTCCACCATCTCTCTGCTTTGCAATCACCGAGTAGATCTTTGCCTTTTGCCTTGTCTTTTCCCTGTGTTGAACCTTACAAGGCGGCTGGCCAGAGGTCAAGGATTCAAAAGCCCCATCGGTTCCACATTGGGAACAGGCTTCAATCTCTCACCCCACGCACACTGTGATACCCTGCTTTGCGCTCCGATTTTAAATCTGCAAAGTGTTCGTCACTTCAGGGAGAACGAGGAGAACGAGACGAGCCTTTTCTCCCCGGCGAAGCGCGCGGGTCACAGCTGGACGTCCACCAACAGGAAGGCCTCAGCGAGTTGAGAGGATGTGGACCGCAGAGTGCCAAGAACTGACCGCGTGCAAGGCGGTGGAACGCTGCGCTGACTGGACCTGTCGAGTGAAAGTGCACAGTGCCGAATAATGTGTCTTAGTCCTGCAGACGGTGGCTCAGAGCAGCGGGGAGGCAGCCTCTGGCTAAAAACCGTGATCAGAACCACGGAGTCACTAAATCTGTTTCTACAAGCAATAACAATGAAATTACTTCCTGGATTTTTTTTTTTTTTTTTTGTGCGTGTGTTTGTGTGTGCTTTTGTTTTAAATTTAACATTGTTTCTCCTTTTTTTTTTTTTCTGTGTTATAGTATTTTTAAATAAGGAGATTTGTTGGCTGTTTAGAAAATAGGCTGCAATAGAAGTATTAATTTGCGATGTCGTTAATTTGATCAAGTTTGAGGGAATTGTCAATTAGGAATCAGAATTTCTGGTGTTTCATTGTTCTTGTGCGTGCTGCGTCAGCAGAGGAAGTGTTGGAGCGTTGGTGGCGGCATCAACTCCAGAAAGACGTCGAGGAAATATCTGAGAACAGTAACTTTGAATCAGCGCTCTGGGAACGAAGCCAAATTTATCTTCCTGGTTTTGACGAAAGTCTTCCTGGCAGGTTTCTTCTTTTTTTAAACGCAGCAGGGTTTTTATTGTAGCGTACGCTTGTTTTCCACTGATTGAAAATGGTTTACAAAATCCATAACATGATTAAAAACTGAGGAGTTAAACAAACTGACAACTGGCATCCCAATAACGAAACTCTTAAGTTTGCCCCTTTTCAGTTTTGAACACAGTCACTTCATTCCCACCAAACTTCAATCTTCATCCATCAGGGAAGCAATTTGATGATTGAAGTAACTGTTTATAATTGTACTAAGAACTATAAGGATATGTAGCTATACGACTCCTATAAAACATTATTTCTATCATATTTCAGTAGAATTAATTGGCGTCCATGGTGATCAGAACCATAAATAATGGAAACTGTTCAGAAATGAATTGGAAATATGTTAAAGTAGATGCAAGACTTGAGCTTTTTGTCTATTTCTCACCTTACAAAATGGAAGTACGAACCGACCGAGTCGACTCGACCTCGAGCCTTTGAACCTTTTGTGACTTTACGCCTTAAATTAACCCGCCTACCAACAAAAGACCACAAGTGGGGTAATTTGGATTACATTTGAAGCCGTTTTAGTGCTTGTACACAGCAGTTGTTTTTTCTTTTTTTTTTTAGCAAATTCACAGCTGCATTCAGTTTTTTTTTTCTGCTTTGAAAGCAGTTTATCCAAACCGGTTTAGACGTATCAATGTGACGCCTCCTATCTGGAAGTGGTTGCAGTTTGAGATCTACTGTCCAGCAGCTCTAGTCACTGAAATGCGTCATTTAGACGTCATTTGTTTACCTTTATGAGTTGATTTACTCTGTTTCAGGCAGCATGGATCTGGACCTATCACCTTAAGCTTTAAAGGAACCATTCTCTGGGATTTGGATCAGTCGTATTCTTTTAGCAGAGGTGTGTGACGTTACATCTTCTGGCTTTGAGGCAAAAAGGATTTATCACTTAAAGCTGATGTGCAGTGTGATCAACTCATGATGTATTGCAGATATTCACAGCCGGTTGTCTAGTTTGATGCCCATTTGATGTCATTGTTTTAAAACTTGAAGAATCCAAATGAAATTCGAATACCCTTTAATAAACATTTAAAGATACTGTCTAGAATATTTTGTCTTTTCTCTGAATTTTATTTTGAATTTGTATTTGGATGCAGACTTTATGTATCTCAACGAGTGGATTGGCTTTAAATTGTTGCCTTTGAAAAGAGCGGATTTATCTAGAGATGCTTCAGCCACTACAGGTTCTGTTTTCGTTTTTCAATTAAACATTGAACAGTATAATCTTGGCCACACCAAAGGCCTTGAGGCACTTTCCAAAGAAATTTAATCATGCATCCATTCCCATTAGTCCCAGTTATCAAACTGCATTAAAGTAAATTTTTCAAAGCAGTTTAAAAAGTTTCCAAGGAAACCCAGCAGATCAGCATCTAGTAAAGATGTAAGAGATAAAAATAAAAAGCCTGCAGTGGAATAATCTCACTGTGAAGACATGAACTAACATCTTTTCTGTGCGAATGAAATGATTGTTTTAAAAACTGGTGGCAGAATAATGTGATCAACTTTTATGTGAAAAAAGGACAGCGTCTTGTTGCTCATTGTTGGAGTGTAGATGAAGTTTACGACTGTAGTTGTTAAAGTTTAAAATGTATTTACACAGCTTACACATGCAGCACCTATAGAGAGTATTCACTATCTTACTCTTTATTGCTTTGACAAAAAATGATCAAAAAAGTTACTTCTTTTTTTGACAAATTACAAAACAAAAACTAATGCCGACGTGAAAAGTGATTTTCACATTAAAATATGTAACGTAAAATAAGGGTTTACATAATTATTTCAGATCTCAGTCAGGCTTGCACATCTGGACAGTCCATTATTCCTCACTAAACTGTTCAAGCTCCGTCGAATTGTCTTTCTCCTCCTGGAGGCACCAGCTGTTTTCATCTGGCAAAAGTTTTGGACTGCATCGAGCTAATCTCTCTGGAAAGGCTGCAGTCTGCTTCTCTACGGAAGCTGCTTGCTGCCAGAACAAAAATCCAAAACAAACAAAACTGTCTTAAACTTTAAATAACAATATTGTGAACAAAACAACTTTTGACCTTTAACCCAGCTGATCAGTCAAACACCAGCAGAGGAGTGTTGCCACCATGATTAGCTGGCTGAGATCATCCTCTGGGATGAGAGCATTTTGGCTCCCTGTAATTTGATGATGCAGGTGTTTTGTGTTGGTCAGAGGGCGGCGTGTCTGCAAAAGGTCAGACATGTCAAATTATGAGCTTAACAGGGATGTGAAAGCCGTCATCAAAACTCTTTGCAGCATCAACACACATCCAACAACAGTCACAGTGCAAAAATCCTCAATACCTAACTGCTGCACTATAACA
Organism: Poecilia picta; assembly: GCA_033032245.1. NCBI lineage: Eukaryota > Metazoa > Chordata > Actinopteri > Cyprinodontiformes > Poeciliidae > Poecilia > Poecilia picta. The sequence continues at coordinate 18,220,419 of CM065357.1, read as the reverse complement.
GTAAAATAATATTTACTAGCAGACTTCTAGATCAATTCAAGAAGTTGTAGATAAAACCAACATTGCCAGGATTTTATGCCATTTAAGCACTAGATCCTAGTTCAAAGACATACAGTCTTCTCTATTAAAAGTTGTAAGCTTTGAAACTGATTTTAAGACCATAGCTGGCATTGAAATGTTCATTTTAAGGATTAGGAAATGGCTAAATATGAACCAGATTTGTACTCATTCTTAAATATAATGATTGTTTTGGTGCAGTACATTGTTTTCCGTCTTTTTTTCATCATTTTGTTATATTTACTGCTGATCTTTTCATTTTAATCAACTGTTAAAGGTTTTTCTAGGGATAAATGTTGCAAATTAGCTGAGGATATATACATTGATGCAGACATTAGATTTTTTTCATATATGGTTTTGTCTCTCTTCCTCTCAAATAAACAATAAATTAAAATAAACAAAATTTTTCCAAAGATCACAGACTTATAAATCACCACCAGTCAAAAACTTCATTAGCTGTGGAGGAGATAAAATACCTCAAATGCCTCGATTGTTGTTGGAAATATGACTTAGTAAGCAAAAGTGTCTTAAAAGCTCAGAGGACAGATCACAGCTTTGCACAATCGATGGAAAAGATACAAAAAATTGAAAAAGGCCTTGAATGTTTCAGCTGGTACAGCTGGTAGCACACAAACTATGATATCTGCTACTGTAACTCAAACTCTAGTGGCTGGTAAATGTAAAATTATATGAGATTTGTCATTATTTAATCAAAATAACTGTCAAGATAATTAACTTGATATGAGCTCATGTAAAAATAGAAAGGAGCCATCCAAGAAATTACTCAAGTAAGAGTAAAGTATTTGGTAAAATATCTACTGAACTACAGAGTAACATTATAAAGCATTTTGGTGTTTACAGGACAAAAATGACAATAATTCAGAAAATACTAAAATCAGGGAAAATATTTTTAAAAAAATCAGTTTCTGTCAATAAAAATCTTTTGAAACTTTAAGAAAAACTTAAGGTGTGTGTGTGTGTCTTTTTCTGGGGAATTTTTGATTAAAACATGTTTGTTTTTTATTCAGTGGGTAGAAAATCCAGAAATTTTACTCAAGTAAGAGTAGAAATACTTCATATGAAATTACTCAAGTAAAAGTAAAAAGTACAGTATCGTAAAAATTACATTTGGTTTAATATTCCCTTATTTGCCAAAATACATTATTTCAAGAATTACCCAAGTAAATGTAATTGAGTAAATGTAACTAGTTACTACCCAACTCTGGGTGGAATTGACCCAGAGATAATTAAAGGACGTTGAAGTCATTCAATCTATAATCAGGAAGAGTAGAAAGTGTAAAAATAACCTTATCTCATCTGCTGCTCTTTTCCCGGAAAATGTCGACGCTGTTTTGCAGTCAGTGGCCGCAGTCCTGAAACATCCCGGCCGCAGGGTGGCGCTGCTGGGACCCAGCGCCGCGGCGTCAACGTCAGCCGGGCAGCAGCAGCAGCAGCACAGTGGAGGCCCGTCCATTGAAAGTCGGAAGTTGTCTTTCAGGTTACTGAAACTTTCCAAAATGGCAGAGGACAACACTTATGAGTCGATGCTGTGCGTGAAACCAGAGGTCCATGTTTACCGAATCCCGCCGCGGTCCTCCAATCGTGGATATCGGTGAGAAAGTTTATCTCTGAGGACTCGGGAGAAAGTGCTGGTCAGCAAGCTAATTTATTATTCATGATTCCATTATCGGACAACGGAGCTGTCAGAACTACTTAACAGTATTTTTTTAAATTTTTTTATGAGGTTCAAAATGGTAGTAAAAGCGAGACACCCTGCCGGTATTAACTGTGAGCTGAAATTAATTACCATCTTAACCTCGGGACATTTGTGTTGGCTGAAAAAACAGCTGACAAATGGATAGAAAAGTTGGAAACACTAGTTCACGGAAATGTGACACCAACATCCTGGCGTGTTTCTTCCTGGCTGCCTTCAACAAATTGGTTTCATCAGAAGCTGAAGTTTTCAGTTGAGACTGAACTTTTCTTCTCTGCGTGAAGTTTTCTTGCCGTTATCGTTCGTCCGATAATGGACGCAGGAATGCAGCGTTCGTTTTCAAATCAGCACAAGTGGGTTTCTTTTCCTTGTGCTGTTCCTGCTCACGAAGTCGCTGTTGCTGTAAGCTGTAAGGCTCCTGTTATGTTGTTCTGTAAACTTAAACTGATGTTTATGCTCCTAAGTATTTGGACTTATTCATACACTCCCAAATCCACCTAAAGCCTGAGGGGAACATTGTGGTAATGAAGGGGGAAAACCAGTTTTAGATGAAGCAACAATCCAAATAAGCACTCACTTTTGGAGTTTAGTCGTAATAAAGGCAACAATGTGCTGTTGAGAACAGTAGGGAAATAATTTAGCTTGTTTAACAGTTAAACTACTTCATTAAAATGTAACTCTTCGCTAAAACATTCAGAACACTTTACATTTGCCACCATTTGTCACCTTACAACTTCAAAGTAAGCAAAGTCCAGGCCTAAATCCACTTAGGCAAAACATGGCAACGCAGTTCAGGACTTAATTATCATTTTCAAGGAGCTGCAGGTATCATGCTATAATCACAACCAGCCCATCCTGATGGAATGGAACTGTGTTAAAATGAACCAGTAGATGGATAAAGATTGTTTACTGTGAGAATGTCATAGTAAAAGATTTTCTTTTCTTCTTGCAGCCCTTCTTAATTTCACTTCCCCCTGATGGGAACAACTAACGCTGCTGAAACGGAGACTAAATCACATGCTCCTGATAAATACGGATGACACAAACCGCCGTCCCTTTCTGATTGTGTGCGTTTCCTGTTGTTTCTTTCTTCCCCTTAGCGCTGCTGACTGGAAGCTGGATGAACCAGCGTGGAGCGGGAGGCTGAAAATCACCGCCAAAGGCAAGAAGGCCTTTATCAAGTTGGAGGACAGAAACACAGGTGAATACTTTTTAAAACAACAGAATGTTATCAGGAAAAAGCAACTTCTTCACTGCTTATTTGGGTTGTTGATCGTTAAATACTAATGTAGTCAAATCACGTTTTAGGATTGATTTTCTTTTACATCATCTTGATGTTTTTGTATTACTTAATCAACAACCTGATCCGGGTTTCTGCTCAAGCGTTGCTTCATCTGTCTGTTGTTTTTGTTTCTGCGTTTCTCTGCAGGAGAGCTGTACGCACAAGCCCCGGTTGAGCAGTATCCAGGCATCGCAGTGGAGGCCGTCACAGACTCCAGCCGGTACTTTGTCATCCGGATAGAGGACGGAAATGGTGAGAACATTTCTGATTTGAAGATAAAAAAAGTAGCATCAACTCTATCCAGTATTTTAGTTCATTTGGTTACTTTATCCTCTTTGTATCCCTGTCTTTTATATGATTATTTTTTTTCTTTTCAGGACGTCACGCTTTCATCGGTTTGGGTTTTGCTGACCGTGGAGACTCGTTTGACTTCAATGTGGCTTTACAAGATCATTTTAAGTAAGAGGAGAACAAATGCCGTAAAGACCAAAAGTACATACAAAAATATAGACAGTTTGCATTTAAGATTAAAAAAAGAAAACACTTGGTAAAAATGCTCCACCCAGAAATCTTCATGAGGCGTAGTTTTAATTTCACTGGGTTCAAATGCTGTAAAAAAATCCATTAAGTGTCTTTTGGTATCTAATTATTAATCATTTAATAAAATAATAGTTAATATACAAATGACTGCAGAAGGACTGCTATGTTATTGCATTTTAGGGATTAAAATGTTTTTCTTATTTTAAAAAGGAACTGGATTATTTGTTTATTTGCATTATTATGGATTTATAATATTGCATAGAAAAAGCTTAAGTGGTTAAATGAAAAATCGGCAGAATGTGCCAATTTGTTTTTATCTGATTAATTGCTTAATCCTCCGTATAATCAATTACTAAAATAATCGTTAGCTGCAGCCCTCATCACAGCACATCTTTGATTGTCTGCTGATTTAGTTTCCATTTGGGATCGATAAAGTATTTTTTTTATTTGTTTGTATCTTTAAAGGTGGGTGAAACAAGAAGGGGATCTTGCGAAACTGGAGGCGTCTCAGAGTTCAGCGCCTAAACTGGACCTGAGCTTCAAGGAGGGACAGACCATCAAGATCAGCATCGGGGTGAGCAGAAGGAAACGCAGCATGGACACGATTAACGAAACGGGCTGATATAAACATGCAGAAACCGATCTGATCACTTCAGAACATCAAGAAGAAAGACGCGGGCGGCGCCAAGCCGCGGCCCCTGGGTGGCGGTCTGCTCCCTCCCCCTCCAGGGGGAAAAGCTGGCGGCAGCGGCATCCTGCCTCCGCCTGGAGGTCTGCAGACGCTCCCAGCTGCTCAGTCCAGCGCCGGTACCCGTCCTGCTCTCCAAACGCAACGACTGTAGTTGATATTATCCGGAATATCTCCGTCGTTCTAACAGGATTTCTGCCTTCAGCTCCGCTGTTGGACCTCGGCTCTCCGGTCGCTGCAGCCCAGCCCGGCTCTGACATGTGGGGGGATTTCACATCTGCTGGCTCCAAGTACGTTTTCCTCTTTTTAATCGTGTCTGTGCCGTCAGCGCTCATTCCCTCGTTCCCACTCACAGGGTTCATACAGGTGCTTGAAAATCCTTGAATTTAAGAGTTTCCAGGGTTTGAAAAAGGCTTAATTTCTGTATAAAGTCACTGGAAGTGCTTGATATTCAAACTCAGCTTTTTTAATACTGCATAGAAACAGCTTAAGTGGTTAAATAAAAAAATCGGCAGAATGTGCAAATTTTTATCTGATTAATTGATTAATCATCCGAATAATCAATTACTAAAATAATCGTTAGTTGCAGCCCTTATCAACACATCTTTGGTTGTTTGCTGATTTAGTTTCCCTTTGGGATCGATAAGACATATATTTTTTATTTGAATTTGTTTGTATCTCTAAAGTTTAATAGTAAAGTTCAGTGTAACATTTGGCTAAAAACCTAAATTTGGAAAGCACCTTTTATAGTTGAAACCAGATATTCAATGCTAATAAAAAGGCAAATTCTTTCTGTCTGAAGTTTAATCTGGCAAAACTTTTGTTGTTGTAGGTCATAAACAATTACTAAAATAATTTCTATTTGCCAAGAAACTTATCAATAATTTGTCACTGTCTTCACAAACTCTTCTTCAATTCGTTTGCTTCGTGTTTATCTCCAAAGTGTGGAGCCGGAAACGTTTGAAAGCTTGAAAATGTTTGAAAAGTGTTTGAATTGTCCTGCAGGAGGCGAGAGCGAACTCATTTCTCCTCTTTTCACGTCTCCGCCCCGCAGCTCCAACCAAGACGCCGCCAAGTCAGGATGGGTGCAGTTCAGCTGAGCAGCGAGAAACAAAAGGCCTCCTCTCAGGTTCCTTACATTCCTGCAGACAGGACGATTGTTGACAATAAGAAGCTTGAGAACAGAGGACGTGTGCGGAGATTTTACAGTTTCATTGGTGAATTTTCTCTGCTCCGGTGCAGAGCCGCCCGTTGACCAACACACTCTAAAGGAACAAAAAGTTAAAGTGGATATTTTTACAGCTCTCCTTTTTCACTCTCTGCTATGCAGTAGTTTACTTCTTAAAACAAGGGAATCGTCGTCTTGTCACACTAACTGTGTAAGATATTTATTCGCCGCCTTTAATGGATTGTTCCTTGATTTTTCTAGCTCTGCGTAGTCGTTTCACTGACCTCCTCCAATCAGATTTGTCGCCTCTCTTTGTGACATCACGGTTTGTTTTTCTGTCCCAGAACGATCTCCTGGCGCCAACGTCACTCATCTCAAACTTTCATGTTGGGAGAAAGTGTCCCTCGTTCACCCGGCTGTGAAACAGCACTTCTCTTCTCCTTTGTTTTGTTTTTATTTGCGTCTTGTTTAATAAATCACAAAACCTCTCTTAATGTTTGATAATCAGTTTTAGGTCACATGTTTCTTTTAAATCATCTTTGGTGTGAAGATTCGATTCTCGTGCTCTCAGTTATAAATGCCTCAGTTGTGTCTGTCCTTTCTGGGTCGCGCCTTTTTACCCAAAATGAATCTGCTTTTCTTTCTCCTCCTGATGAAGTGCCTTCCTGGGAAAGACCCCTGAAATATATAGAAAAAATGTAAATAAAGTGTATATTTGACAGGTTTCTTGTTTTATTTTGACTGTCGTTGTAGAGAATAATCTCTGATCAGATTTACAGCTGCAGAATCACTTTATGCAAAAACATCTGGAGTTCGATGTTTTATTCTCACAGGAAACGGAAAATATGAGCAGAGAAAAATATTTATATTTTAAAACTTGATTTCCCTTCCTGTTGTCTAAATGCTGTTTTTCCTTGTTGTTTAATCCATCCTTTCTTCCCTCCTTCCTTGTATTTGTCATTGCATTCTTTTTCTCCTTGTCTTTTTGTTCCTTTGTTCTTCCTTTCATTCATTTCTTCTGTCCCCCTCTTTCCATCGCTGCTTTGTGAAATTCATTCTGTTCTTTATTTTGTACTTTTCTTTATTTTTGTTCTTCCTCCCATCCTTCTTTCACTCTTTTCCTTTGTTGTCTTCCTTCCTTTCTTGTTTCATTTGTTTCTTTCCTTAGTGTTTGTTCCCTTTGTGTCTTTTCTTCCTTCCTTGTTTCCTACCTGTGTGTGTGTGAGTGTGTGTTTCCCTTTGTTCTTCATCAAATAATAATTCTAGATAATTAATATTTTACTAATATGAATGGATTTTGAACAAAAAATGCATTTTAGTAATGCAGGTTAAGCATTTTACAACCAGCGTGCTGCACCAGCACAAATTAGAAATGTGAATTAATTCTCTATTTTTTATCATTTAAAATCTTAAGTGTTTTGGTATGTTTATATATCAGCCTCCTTTACTTTGATACTCCTAAATAAAATCCTATTAAAACCTGCTTTGAAACAGATTATTTTTTTTATTATTTACTAACATTTCTGTAAATGTGCCAGTTAGACAAATCATGGCACATAGTTATCACTGGATAAGGATTAATTTGTCTTGCTAAAAACAGGTTTTATAAACAAAGCTGAAATTACGCATTTTGTCAATTGGTACAAACGGTAAATACAAACAAGATTACAACACAATTATTATAAAACAATATAAGAAATAATTCAAACGGATCACTTTCAAGCCGGAATAAAGAACTATTTGAATACGTTTAAATGTGTCTATCGCTTGAATCGCCTCTGTGTTCAGGATTTATTTATTTAATCTGTCGGAACACAAAAACTGAGAACCCCGCAGTTTTTCACACGGACAAATGACCATGTCAGCAGGAAAAACTGAACCGAATCAACCAGAATTCACTAAAAAGTTTGAAAAAGTGGATTGAATTAATGTTTTATAGCACATCTGAGACCCGGTGGTTAATTAGAAAGTGACTGTGGGATCCTGTGATGGCAGCAGCAGACAGACAGACAGACAGACAGACAGACCATCATGCTGGGTGAACTGGAAGTCCCTCCCCGGAAAAAGCATGGAGAAGATTTCGGAACAAGAAGGCAGCAGCTCCTGCAGACATTTAGCGGTGTAACCCGGGATTTATCGCTGCATTTATGGACCACAAGGAGAACCGAGAGGGATGGAGGACGGAGTAAAAAGCTCGGAGCAGATCGAGGACTGGAGGTGAGGCTGTTTGTCAGAGAGGGAAGCGGATATCTAAACTGCTAGAGCCGCTGCTAGCGATGCACGATGCGCTTCATACCGATACCTACTCCGATGCTGCATGAATAGACGGTGTTTCAGAGTTTATGTTTAAAAAATAAAGCTTTAATGGTTTATGAAAAGAAGACCAAACGTCTCTGACTGCTGCAGCCTCCTCGTCCTCCTCTTACTCCGCTCCGCTTTTTGGGAACTTGGGCGTGTTTTTGTGTTTAAGCCTCTGGTTGTGTTGAGGCTTTCAGGGTAAAGAGGATGTTAATGATGGATTACAGAAGCTGGCCGTTTTCCTTTTTATTACTTCAAACACCTTTAACGTCAAATGAAGAGGAGGAAGCTGAGCTTGACTTACAGATGAAGCGCATTTTCAAGGTTTTAATTCTTAAATACATTTTAAAAATTTGCTGTTTTTGCTTTTGGGAGATGAGTTCATTTATATTTCTCTCGCTGTCATTAAAATAGCTGTAAGTTTTTACGACATCTGCAGTGTGATAAACAGACCAGCAGGGGGCGACTGGCATTAGAAAATTCAAACTGATTCAAACTGAACTGTTGGAGTTCAGACTGAGTTTATTTTAACTCAAAAATAGAACAAAAAACACATCTATGCTATGTTTCTGTGCAAAATGTTCTCAATGTTAAGATTAAGTATTAGTTTAGGTGAAGTTTTCAGCTATTTCAAAGGGATTTTATTTTATTCCAGCCTCTGCAAATGACTTTTTACAGTCATACTATAAACGACAAAGAAAATCTCCCTTAAATTTGCAACATAGAGGGAAGTGTGTGTGTGTGTGTGTGTGTGTGTGTGTGTGTGTGTGTGTGTGTGTGGTGTGTGTGTTGTTTAAAGCAGTGTGTGGGGTGTCTTGTGTTGACACAATGACCTTGTTGTGTGTAACTATGACACTCTGCCGCCATCACTGAATCTCTCCTTGTGTTTAATGTTTGCCATGTTTCTCTTCTGAAGCTGTGAAAAACGGCTTTAACCGCCAGAGCAAGTGGACCTGCAGTTACTCTGTAGTTACTCTGTAGTTACTGTGGTACCGACCATCCAGACTTGCTGAGTTGTTCCACATTTATTCATGCTAACAACAACAAACCTCGATATATTTTTGGGGGGGTTTTAGGTGACGGCGGTACTTTCAGGGAACCAGTTTACATCTCAGTCTCATTCGGACTGGATGAAGTTTGTCTGAGAATGTCAGCTTTTAAGTCTGCTTCAGATTCTCAATGAGGTTCTGCTCTCAGGACGGGAAACGCCCAAAACAAACAACCAGAGTTAAATGAGATCAAAGCATGTTTATCTGCTAGAACGGCCTATTAAAAGCCCAAACCTGTGTCCAAATGAGAATCTACAGCAAACTGATTTCCCAAGAAGAAATGGACATAAACTTTATTCTGAAGACGATCTGCGCTTATCCCAGTCGATAACATCATTAAGTAATATTTTGATAAAGGCACAAGCTCGCCTTCTGAAAGATCAATAAACTTTAATTTAATGAAGAACACTTTACACTGGACTTGGAAGGCATTTAAATATCCAAAATAATGAACAAACCAACCAAAACCACCAAATAAAATCAAAATAAAACCCCCACCATAAGTAAAATGGATTATAAGTCTCTGTAAACTAAATTAGCCTTCAGAAATATTAATCATTGGAATTGATTGCATTTAACCTTGTTTGTAAAACGTTTGCTTGGTTTTAACAAGATAAATTGTCCAGGAAAGACAGATGGAAAAATAGCATTTTGGCTAATTCTGGCACATTTATAAACATCCAAAAATTACTTGTCAATAATCCCAAAACAACAATATTTATTGTCCCGCAAAATTAGTTACAACCTGGTATAAATATTAGCCCCACTAATCTACATCACATAATGTTCAAATCTATTTAGAGTTAATAACCTCCTGTAGCTTTTTATGACATCTCCTCTCTTTTCTGGCCTTTATTTCTCTTTGTCGTGTAGCTGAGTAGCAGAGGTGTGTGAAGGCTTTTAATTTCAAAGACAGAGAGTGGCAACAGTGTAAGAGCAGGAGGAGGAGGAGGAGGAGGAGGAAGAGGGGGGCACTTTAAAACCAGCTAATCCTGCTGTCCTCAATCTGTGTCTGAGAGTCTCTGAGGAGGCGGCAGGTCGGACGCGCTCCGCTCCTCTGCTGCCAAAAACCCACCAGAAACATCATCAGATTAAAGTGGGAAACTTTTATCCTTTCTCTGCGCCGGCTGGAAAAGGAGGGAAACACACGACCGTCGCTCTGTTTGGGAATTCATCTTGTGTTAATCCTATTTTCCTGGGGGATTTGGAAACAGCGGCGATGAGCGGAGAGGAAAACTCCGACTCCAACAAGCTGGAGTCGGTGATCCAGGTGAGGCCCCCGGGGTCTCACCTCAGGGCTTTCCTAATGCGCTGACGGCGAGCTGATGGGGCAAATGGGGCAAACTCCGGAGCTGTGGTGATCGCATCATCCAAACGTCTAACTTAGCCGCTGCGCGTCTTTGTTTTTCGTCTGAACAGCGGCTGGAGGAGAGCGTCCTGTCTGAGGAGAAGAGGCTGACCGTCCGGGGCCCGTCACCGGATGCGGCCCCTACATGTCTGCCGGCCAGAGTCCGAGAGATCGTCACCAAGAACCTCAGCGATACCAGTGAGTCTTCCCTCATCCTTATGTAGTCAGGAGCTGCAGCTAACTGTTGTTTTAGTTATTGACTAATCTGTTGCTTATTCTGGCGATTAATTGACACATCCTGCAGATTTAATCCGTTTTTATGCGATATTAGAAATAAATTAAAGCATCTTATGTCAGAGAGCAGGAGCAGGTGATGGATTCTAATTACTGTCTGAATTCAACTTTAGTATCTTTTGCTTATTCTGGTGATTAATCAATTTAAAAAATTGACACAATCTACAGATTTTGCCCTTTTTATTCAATATTAGAAATACATTAAAAGATGTAAAAAAAACATATAATTTAATTCCTTTTTTAAAAAATAAGAAAAGAAACATATTATTGTCTAAAATACAATTCTGTTAGTGGATGCCTGATCATTTGTAGAAAAGGATGAATCTGCAGCTAAAAAATACTTCTAACCTGCTTTTCAATATAGTGTTTACATTTTTAACTAACAGATTGATATATGGATAGCCAAAGGTGCCTAAAAGGAGATTTTTTTTTAACAAAATCTGAGCTAGGTGACACAGACTCACAGAAAAATGTACAGTATATATTTTCTGTAAAGTTTTGGTTTAATTACTGCTCTGACTGTGTTGTTCTTTCAGCAAATCCCTCTTTTAGACTCGCTATGCTCCAGTTAGAAATTAATTGATTACTAAACTAGTTGATGATTATTTCAATAAATGATTTGTCATGATTAATTGAATTAATCGTTTCATCCCTGATGGTGTCCATCTAAAACAGAGCGGGGTTTTTTTCTCTGTGAGCAGCCGGGGCCATGTCCTCCGTCATGTCCGTCCAGGAGGAGAACCGGGTTCTGCAGGGAGAGCTGACCCGGCTGGAGGACCTGCTGGCCCACAGCAGAGCCGACCGGGACGAACTCGCCATCAAGTACGGCGCCATTAGCGAGAGGGTGAGGACAATACGCTGAATCTGACCGAAACTGGGACGACGTGAGGCGGGAAAATAAAGAAAATTCTCCAAGAGTTTGGTCTGGACAAGCTTTGGGAGGAATCCCCGCCTCTCCCCCGTCTTTTTGTCTTCTCGGTTTGTCTTTGTCTCAGATTTGTAGGTCTCCCAGGTGACGGGGGATGGAATGAAGTGGAGAGGAATGTTGCCATAGTGCCCGTCACCATGGGCGACTGTAAACAGGGGCTTCACAGCAGGGGAGGGATGTGGCGGCTTGTTGGCTGGATTCAGGTCGAACATTGGCAAAAATCATAAGCAGCTGTAGCAAAATTAATATGATTTCAGCAAAAAGTTACCCACACTCAGCTAAATTTATACTTTATTTTATTTATTTTTTACAAGAAAGAAAAAATATATATATTATTTTCCCTTTTTTAAATTTTATTACTATAGGAACAACAAAAACAGAGTAAGGTTAACAAAAGTATACAAATATTGCGTAAAAATGCAAATTTGCTCTCTCCAAATCAATAAACTTCAGTTTTACAAAGAACAATTAACACTGAAAGTGGAGGACTATATTTTAAAATATAAAGAATGGAAAATAACCAAAAACAATAAATTAAACACAAATTAAAACCACACAAAAAATGTATTATGAAGTCCCTTTAAAGATCATTCTCCTTCAAACATACTAATAATCAGAATGGAAATGATCAAGTTCATTTTTATTTATGATGCGATTAACTGACTCATTTCATTTGAACCATTATCCCTCCATGTTGTGGAATAATAAACATTTAGCTATAAATCTAAATTTATTTATCAAAGGCTCAGATATGTAAGTGCACCCCTATAATATTTGGTTATATGTAACAAAACAAAGCAGGGGGAAAAAAACAAAAACACTTTCATCATGTCAGACCCATATTTAAATTAAAATCCATTTAGTTCCTCCCTCTGTCTCTCCTTCAGCTGGAGCAGGCGCTGCGGCTTGAAACCGGGGAGGGCGACCTGGACTCGCCCGAGTCACGCAGCCTGGCCCAGCAGAACGTGGATCTGCGGCGACGGCTGGACGAGGAGCAGGCGGCCTACAGGCGCAAACTCACCGCCTACCAGGAGGGCCAGCAGAGGCAGGCGCAGCTGGTGCAGAAGCTGCAGGCGAAGGTGGGTCGGGTCGGACCGGAGCTGGTAGTAACTACCGTATTTTTCGGACTGTAAGCCGCTACTTTTTTTTCCACTCTTTGAACCATCCGACTTGTAGCCCGGTGCGGCTTTTCTGTGGATTTTCCTTCAACCACCAGGGGGCGTTTTAGCGGGAAGTGAATCACTGGAAGTCAGAATTGGAAATCAAAGAAGGAAAGCGCTGATTTTCACTTAGAACAAGCACATGCTAGCAGCAGGCACGGTGGAGAAATGTTTTTAAGCTCAAACCCCCTCACCATGGAAACCACAAGAAGAAGTTCATATGATGCCGCTTTAAGTTGAAGGTTATCGATCGATACTGATCGATAGTCGCTAAGCTCGGTGCGAACAAATCCATGGTCCGGCGTTGGAGAGGCAGGGCTGCGTCCTTAAGATTTATTAAGGATTTATTAAGGACGCTCCCTCTGCTGCCTCCTGGTGGAAATTTGATCAGTTACTCAGACCAAACACTTTTTACTCTTACTTGAATAACTTCTCGAATGGCTACTTTTTCTATGATTTAACTAAAAATATGTTGAAGCATCACTGCTCTTACTTGAGTACATTTTTTGGGTGCTGTACTGAGCGCTTTTACAGTGAAGCATGATGATGATGATGATGGCTCTTGTTCTTCTTCTTCTTCAGGTTCTGCAGTACAAAAAGAAATGTGGCGATCTAGAGCAGATGCTTCAGGAGAAATCCTCTGGGGTGGAGAAAGGCACGGTGGGTGTAGGTGGCGTTTTCCCAGTGAAAACCATGAAGCTGTTTTCTGTCTGCAGAGTCATTTTCTAATTGGATCATTAATTTCAGAGCAACAGCGAAACGTCAAACGGACGACATCAGGAAGACGCGAGCAGCAACCTGGAGGAAGCTTTGATCCGGCTGGAGGAAGAGCAGCAGAGGTGGAGCGTCACCCACTGAAACGATCAATCAGATCAAGCATAACTAATCGATTACTGAAATAATCCTCAGACAATTTAATAATAAATGAATTGTTAATTGAAGTATACAGGCTCAAAACAGCTGTTTGATGAAATAACAATTCACTCACAACATTAAACCAAAAACTGCGCAGAAATGTATAGATACATCTTTAAATTATATTTATTTATTGCAAACAGGTTTTTAAAAACAAGAGAATCAAATAATCAGTAGGACAGAGAAACATCTGCATATATAACCAAGAACAAAATAATTTGTTTACCACGACTTTTCTGTTTGAGGTAGGAAGAAGTAAACATTTACTTAACCCCACTCTCATCTCAATTTAATGAAATATATTGCTTACCGATTTAATAATTATTAAAAACTTGTAATTAAAATCATGTAATATCCGTGTGCTTGCTTTGCCTTTAAATTAAAAACATATTATTTGTCTGTAAATAAGTTCTACCAAAACTCCTCAAGGTGCAAAGTTTTGGCTTCACCTGGTTGAAATTCTGCAAGGAAATCTCTTAAGTGTCTTCTGCTATAGTATTATTAATCAATTAATCCAAAAAATAGGCAATAGATTAGCCATACACTGTATTTGTAACAAATAATCAATCGTTCACTAAATAATTGAACTTTATAAGTATATAAAATGACGATTTTCTGATTTTAAAAGCAATTTGATTATTTGTATCTTTATTGCATTTCTTAATTTGCTTAGGTGGTTAAATGAAAAATATGCAGAATTTTAAAATTTTAAAAGGTTTTAACTTGTTGTCACATTAGTGCTCTAAAGTATTTTATTGGGACTTTGCGTGGAAAACCAACACAAAGCATCCGGCCACTGTTGAGAAATGGGAGAAAAAGAAAAGCTGCTGCAGCTGGTTTGTGAATTTCAGAGGTTTGTTAGAAAACATTGGGGAACAAAATAAAGACGCAGGAGAAAAGTCAAGCATAAATGTAGAGATGTTGTTTTGTGTTGATTATTTAACCAATAAAATACAATCGAGGCATTTATACTGTGTAGCATTAAGCATTTATTTCATGTTTTTTCTTACAGCTGAAAGCAGTAGGGAGATTTAGCCTTCAATTCAGCTTCAGCACATTTCAAATAAATGAATAATTTGTGTTTGACTCCAGTGCAAAGACATGCAGGTCTGTTGATGTCAGTGATGCTTGTGGTGCCTTCAGGAGCAGCAGCCTGTCGGCGGTGAACGCGATGCTGCGGGAGCAGTTGGAGCAGGCGGGTTTGGCCAACGAGGCCCTGAGCCAGGACATCCGCAGGCTCACCGTGGACTGGACCAAAGCCCGGGAGGAGCTGGAGCAGAAGGAGTCAGACTGGAGGAGAGAGGAGGAGGTGAGAGAGAGAGAGAGAGACAGTGAAGCACTGTCTGTTCAAAACTGATTCACGTCACAAAAATATGGAAAAACCCAACGTGAACCGAGCTGAAAACATTACGTTTTGTCAAACGCTATCAACAAAGTCAATATGTATCAAATGTATTGATCAATGATCCAGTTATCATGGTTGGAAAAGCAAATCTAAGGCATTGAGTGTTGCCGCTGTTTTGCAGTTTTATGGAAGTTTGTAGAAGCTGAATGGTGATTCTCCATGTTTGGAGGTCAACAGGTCAACAGCAGATCTTTGATGCATTGTGGTGCTAAATTGATCAGGGATTTATAAGCCAACAGTATTTTATAATGTATTATCTTAGCTACAGGGAGCCAGCGTAGGGACTGTAGAACTGGGTGATGTTCTCCAACTTCCTGGTTTTAGTCAGAACGCCAGCAGCAGCATTCTGGATCCATTCTGAATCAGCTGGAGCTGGAGGATTGATTTTTTTTAATACGCTGTTGCAGTAATCAATGCGGCTAAAAATAAACGCATGGATGAGCTTCTCTAGATCTCGCTGAGGCATCAGTCCTCTAATCCTGGAGATGTTCTTCAGGTGTCAGAATGCCGACTTTGTGACTGTCTTTATGTGGCTCTAGGGTTCAGGTCAGAGTCCATCACTGCACTCAGATTTCAGGTCTGATCGCTGGTTTAATAACTCAATCAAACTTATTTGTATAACATATTTCAGCAACAAAGAACTTGAGTTGAATTTCAGCAGTTCAAAGAACTTTACATCATGAAAACACAAAAATAAAAACAACATACAGTCACCAACTGAGAAACCAGAAACAAACATTACATTTTGTCAAGTTCCATCATCAAAAATCATCAACACACGTCACGGTAAATCGGTGAAGTTGGTGAAACCTTCTTCCTGTTTCTGCCTTCAGTCTTTCCACAGCTACTTCAGCAGCGAACACGGCCGGCTGCTGAAGCTGTGGAGGCAAGTGGTCGGCTTCAGGAGGCACATCTGCGAGATGAAGAGCGCCACCGAAAGGTAAAAATAAAGTCACAAACTCAACATTTCAGGGTTCTGATGGGTGCTTGAAATCCTTGAGAAGGTTTTAAAGTGACTGATTTCTGTGTAAAGTTAATTTTACTGTGGAAAAAGCGTACAAACCCTGAACATTTTCCCTCTCTTTTCTCTCAGAGACTTGTCAGAAATGCGTTCTGAGCTGGCCCGGATGTCCCACTCGGCCCGGGTGTCCTGCTCTGGCTTGTCCACGTCGGTGGACAGTCGGGCGGCCGGAGAAAAGGCTCTGAGGGTTCAGCTGGAGCAGCAGCTGAGGGAGCGAGCGGCGCAGATGATGAGCCTTCAGAGCAGAGCCGATGCAGAGAAAAGTGAGCTGAACGTCAGGTTAGTGAGCCACTAACAGGTCAGCGGTATTTCATAAAGGGTTGAGTGAAGGTGAGGTAAGTCGAATAAAAACAACCCAATATCTTATTATTTTATGTATTTCAAAAAAATATATTTTTATTGTCTAGTTTATTTTGGTGAGGAAATCTGAGTGCAGTGGCTTGGAGACCTATCAAACCAGCACCCTGCTGGTGTCTGGACTGACTGTAATTTGTCACAATATCAAATTACAACTTATTACGACACTATAATAGTCAGAGATTGTAAAAAAAAGCAGGACCAGTGAACGGGTCACTTTTTTTACTCATAGTTAGTCCGTATTTTACTGACAGGTTTTACTGACTAGCAGCTGGTGAAACTGTAACTGTTCAGACATATAAAGGGACACAGCATTAAAGAAGGTTGTTTTTGTCACAAGTTGTTTCGACATTTTGTGATTGTTCATTAATTTTAGTAAAACATGGAGGAAAATCTAAATTCAGCACAGAGAATGCTACAAAGTGTAAATCTCCCTCCTGTTTTATTCTCCAACCTCTTCAGCGTGTTGTGTACGGAGCTAAAATCATCTCAATATAATTCAACCACACAAAAACTTATCTACATTTTTTTTTTCAGTTTTGTCTAACATATAATATATATATATATATATATATATATAAATATTAATATATATATATATATATTATATATATATATATATATATATATATATATATATATATATATATATATATATAATATAAGTTTTTTTTTTTTATTCAATTAAACACATTTTTTGTCATGGAGAGAAAGGACTATTTCAAAACATAAACCTTTATTTGTGGATGTCAAAAATCTTTGGTCACGATTCTCAAACTTTTGGTTTTGATGCTCCTTGTTTGGTTGAACTCAAAGCCTTTTAAAATATTCCATTATGAAAAAATATGTCATTAGAATTAAAAACATTTTGACCACAATTTTAATAAATTTTGTTTTATTGTGATTAGTTTTTGCTTGATTGAACAATAATGAGACGTATTTACTCCCATAGGCTGTGATTTGTTGCTAATATGACTTAAACATCTGTTTTTGTCTGAACTATCAGGTTGTCTGACGTGGTGCGAGAATGTGAGAGACTGAAGGGACAAATTGTGGAGCGAGACGCAGAAATCTCCACTCTGACGCAGAGGGTCGAGGTAAGAGAGCGTCTCTGAGGCTGACCCAGCGTCCTGGGTCTTTTCATTTTTACATTTCTGTCTCTGCTTGGTCCTTTTCCTTCAGGAGCAAAGTGGCAGTGAGGGGTCCGACACGCAGCTGATTAAAGCTCAGTCTGAGATGCTGCTGGACACGCTGAGAGACATCGCTCAGGTATAAATAAGTATGGCTGGGCGATACAGCTTAAAAAATTATCTAAAACTTTTCACACCAGGTCTGATTTCTATCAGTTTTATGTTTTGCTTGCTTTCTTTTCTTAAAAAGAAACAACAGAAAATAAAAGTGGCTTTTATATCTAGCGTCGCTTCTGTACAGCAGAGTATTAGGACCAGGTTACGAGAACTTTTGTTTAAGCACAGGAATAAAATCACAATATTAGCATAAAAAAGTCTTAAAGTCACGAGAAAAAGTTTTTTTTTTAATGAGATAAAATCTCCTCAGGATCTGATGAGACTAGTTTAGTCCGTGCCGTTTTTTTCTTCAAAACAGACTCAATTATTTGCACAATCATTTTAAAGTCCTGCTACTAATAATAATTTAATATTGTATTATCTCTAAAACTTATATTGGATTATAACTTCACAAGATGCTCAACATTCCTCATTTTCATTTTCGAGGAGTTTTTGTGCAGGAATTCTCATAAAAATTACAACTTTATTCTGATTCTCATATTATTTAGACTCTTTTATAACTGTATCCTTGAGATATCATGGTTTTAGTCTTTTGGTCAGAATCTAATATTTTGTCGTAGAGTTGAGCTGAATTCAATGTCTGAATAAATAAATGTTGTAAAACACGCTCGTCAAAAAAAGTAAAACTCACTCTGGATGTTTCCTGCTGGTTCTGCAGAGCGTGTTGTCAGACGGGGAGTCGTCGTCAGAAGCCGACCAGGATCGCTCTGCGGCTCCGCTCCTGGCGCTGATCCGTGACGCCTCTCCTCGACGGTCCTCCTCTCCGTTAAAGATGGCGGCCGGTCCTCCAGGCTCCTGGCCGTCTCCGCTGCCTGACGCAGCTCTGTCCGCTCTCCGCTCAGCCGTCGCAAACAAGACACTGCAGCTGCAGGTGACAACGTACTGCTGAAGATCCACAGTAAAAAAAAAACTGAAACCGTTAAAGTTTAATGGATTTTATACTTTGATATGAAAGGATCTTGACTACTGGATAAACTTTATTTTTCGTTATTTATACCTCGTTGATCAAATCTAATTTATTGTCCTGTTGGAAGCTTTTCCTGCTGAAAAGCTTAAAATTCATTAATCGCAATTATTTGACCTAAATAAAAAACAAAACCTCTTCAGATTGAGTTCACATTTATTTACATTTATTTTTGTAATCAGTTTATCTTGACAATAAATCAATTAGTTGGATAAAAAAAATTCTCATTCTGCTGATTTTCCATCAGCAGAACAATGCTAAAAAAGTCATTTTGCTAAATAAATGGCTTATTTAATCATTTAAACGTATTTAAGTGGTTAAATAAGTTGTAACCATGTAAGCTCATTTTGTACACGGTTAGAAATACATTAAAAATACAAATTAAACAAATATTCAAGAAGTTTTTAAATAATAAAATAACATTGCAATAACGGCACAGCATGCAGCTAAAAAATACTTTTATAATCTATATGTGAAAAGTTCAGCCCTTCGTCTTCACGCAGCATCAGTGGACTGTAATCAGTTTATTTAAATTAATTGGTTAGTAAATGAAGTAAATGAAATGAGCAGACTGTGCTTAGGAGATTTTTTTTTTATATTTTGAACCAGGTGAAGTTAAAACTATTCCACTTAAAGAGTTCTGGGTTGAACATATTTACAGACAAAAAAATTTTTTAATCCTAAATTCAAGTTTTCTTTCAGCAAACTGCTTGTTATGAGTCTGCCTACTCGAGTTAGCGATTCATTTATTCCTGAAATTGTTATTCCAATAATGGATTCATCGTGATTAATTTATGCCGACACCTTCGTCACTCACCTGGCTCCCAGGACGTCCGCGGCCGTCTGCTCTCTGCCCAGTCGTCCGTCCAGCAGCTTCGAAAGCAGCTTTCAGACTCCGATTCATCCAGACGAGACTCGGAGCAGCGGAACCAGGCGCTGCAGCGGGAAAGAGACGCAGCTCAGCGAGAGAGAGAGACGACCCAGAAAGACAAGGACCGCCTGAAGCAGGACAGGGACGCGCTGGCCAGGTCAGGGGTCACCGTCTCCTCATCACCGTTTCATCCTGCCGGAGTTTTAACTCCGTGATTCCCGCCCGCAGCGAGAAGGCGAAGCTGGAGCAGAGCGTCCAGGCAGCGGAGAGCAGCGTCCAGATGCTGCAGATGGAGCGCAAGAAGCTGCAGCTGGCGCTGGTGGCGGCTCAGCGAGAGCGAGACGATGAGAGGGAGGAGAAGGAGGCAGCCAATCAGGAGAGAGACCGGGCCAAAGCCGAGACCCAGAGGATGTAAGCAGGATAATCGAACCTGGACGTTACTAATCCTCACAGTTTTACAGCAGCAAGACGCAGCGGAGAGCTTTCAGCACATTTCCAGACTGGAGCTGCTTCTTTAACTAACAGTTACTTAGAAAAGCCTAGCAACCGGATTAGGATTAGGGCCACTTTAAGAAAAATCCCGACTTTAATCTCTGAATTTTAATTCAATCTATATTAAAATTTAAATAAATATTAAAAAATTATTTAAGATGACTGAGGATTAGGGCAATTGAAAAGAAAGGAGGAGTAAATTTATGCCAAATAAAAAATGCCATTAAGACATTAATCTCAGAAATCTTCTTGTAAAAATGTAAAATTCCTGAGCTCAAAAAATCAGAAATATTCAAGAAAAATGTCATAAATTTCAGGGTTATTTTCACATATTCTAGAGAAAAAAACATGGACATTTTCTGAGCTCATAAAGTAGAACAATTTGACTTCGGAAAATTTTCTGAGTTTCAAAAGTCAAAAATCTTCTACTTTTGAGTAGAAGATTTAAACAATTCTGATTGTGAGAAAAAAAGCCAGAATTCTGATCTTAAAGGAAAAATTTTGGGATTAAAGTCCGAATTATATGATGCTGACGTAGAGCCTTTGTTGATATAAAAAATGAGTAAATGTCTGCAAAAAAAACTCTAGAAAAAAATTAGAATTTTCTGAATGAGTTTGAAAAGTCAAATATTTGCTAGAAAAACTGAAATTTTTAGATGAATCTGGGAAATGTTCTAGAAAAACATGGACATTTCTGAGTTTCAAAACTAAAAAAAATTTTTTAATTAAAAAACAATTCATTTTTAATTTCTAAGTTTCAAAAGTTAAAATTTTTTGAAATTTTTTAGTTTCAAAAGTCGGAAATTTTCGTTCTGTTTCTTGAAAATTTCTAAGATTAAACTCAAGATGTTTGAGCTATTTTGGCAGAAATGTCCTTTGTTATCAAACTACATTGTCCTGAAATACCGTCATAAAATCCAGAGATTAAAGTCAGAATTATTTTTTTCAGTGGCCTTTATCCTCTTCCGTACTCAAAGCAGCTCTGGTGTCAAAAAATTAAAATTAAATAAAAGTTATCTTCAAATGATTACCACCCTGTTGTTGTCCTGACTGACCTCCATCTTGCGTGTCTTGCTCTGTTCAGACAGAAGCAGCGGGATCTGAGTGAGAGCCGAGCGTCGGCTCAGAGAGGAGAGCTGTCAGCAGTGAGGGAGAGCCACCAGCAGGGGGAGGTAGAGAGGCAGCTTCTGCAGGGCGAGAAGGCCCAGCTGTCCGAAGCGCTGGCTCGGGTGAGGGGGAAACATCCATGCAGTAGAATCTCTGCATCTTTCTGTTTTTGACGCGTCTTTTTCCCCCACAGGCCGAGAGCTGCAGCACGGAGCTGTCACTGCAGCTCAGCAGGCTGCAGTCTGAGGAGGCGGCGCTCAGGGACTCTCTGGCAAAGATGGGCAGCATGAATGAGGCGCTGGTCCAAGACAAGGTGGACCTCAACAACTACATCCTCCAGGTGAGCGGCCCCCTGCTGGGGATTTTAGGAAGTACGACCTGCTTGAGTGCAGAGCCCCATAGTGGACATGGAGAAACTTTTTCTTTTGCCTTCCGTCTCAATAAATTAGCAAAAATCCTTTTGGTCCAGTCCAGTTTGATTTGAACCAGAATTAGAGATGACTAACTGCTGTATGTGTAGCTTTATTACCATTCAGTGATTTCCTGAACAATACAGCTCAATTAAAATTTGGTTGTAATGGCGCCGGTGCTGAGCGACACTCTGCATTTATAGTATTCTGTGAGAAATATTTGTTATTAAAAACTTTGGTGTGTCCAGCATGGACATGCATCAGTTCATCTTTTTAAATCATGTCAGTGGTTTTATTGTGACTCTTTAGGAAAGAAAGAACTGAGCTTTTCACATGTTGACATTAGAAATATCTTTTAGCTGCAGATGATGATGAGCGGTTCACTAAAGTAATGCTTCGTTATCACATTTTAAGCAATAAAATGTCACTTTCTTATCTAAGAAAGTATTTGAGTATGTGTTTATTTGTATTTTTTAATGCACTTCTACTATTGTAAAAAATAAGCTTAAGTAACATCAGCAGAATGTGATTTTTAACCTTTTTTCAGCAGAATAAATTAGATTTGATCAATGTTTACATAATGAAAAAGAATCAGCGATCACTAAAGGAATGCTTTAATTGGATTTTAGACAACCAAATGTTTAATTTGTCATTTATAAACATAACTCAATTATTTATCTGCACTTTTAATACTGTATACAGGGGCTTAAATGGAAAATCTGCAGAGTTTTTCTATCTGATTAACTGTCAGAACAACAAACAGAATAATTAATAACTAAAATAATTGCAGTTTATAGTTGCTCTGTCGTTCATCACGGCGCGGTTTCGTTGTTCATTCGTCTCTCAGCTGGAGGAGGAGAAGCGCGTCCTGCTGGCTCAGCGGCGCGAGGCGGAGCAGGAGCGGCTGACCATCAGGGACGAGCTGGTCCGTCTGGAGCAGGACCGGCTGGAGCTGGACGCCGGCCGCGTGGCGCTGCAGCAGGCGCTGCAGGACGCCGAGCAGAGCCGGGCCGGGACGGAGAGCGAGCTGCAGAGTCTCAGAGCGGAGAGGCTGCGGCTGCAGCAGAAAGTGACCCAGGTACCCAACCGGGTCTGTTGTCTACAGGTCCAAACAAGCGTCACAATGTTTACTTATTTACCAGGAATGGACCAGGTTTATAACCGCTTTTTCCAGTCTTCATTCTCCATCTGAATATCTAAATATGGTTTCATTTTCTTCCTTTCTTTTCTTCTCTTTCCTTTCCTTCCTTCTTTTATTTCCACTTTTTTTCCTTTATTTTATTTGTATCTTCTTGTCCTTTCCTTTTATTCTTTCCTCTTTCCTATCTTCCCTTCCTTCCTTTCCTTCCATGCCTTTCTATTTTTTCTATCTTTCCTTCTTCCTTTCCTTGCTATCTTTTTTCCTTTTTTTCATTTCTTCCCTTCCTTCCTTTCCTAGTTATGTTCCCTACCTTCCTTTGCATCCCATCTTCACTTCTTTTCTTTCTTTCTTTTCATTCTCTCTCTGCTTTTTGCTGGTTCCACATTTAAAGCCTGACAGATGTAGAAATGCCAATGGTCAATTGTAATATTTTTATTTTGATGTAAAACTCTGAGGATTCTGGAGAAACTCTGGACGATGTTCCCGGACCCAGAGGAACTCGTGGCCTTTATTTCCTGGGTTTTTCTCTCCGTCTGTCGGCAGCTTTGTGCCGAGGTTGCGTCTCTGGGCTCGGAGCTGAGCCTGGCCCAGGGGGAGGCCCAGAAGAACGAGGCGGCGCTGGAGGAGGCGGGCCGCGGTCGGGCGGAGCTGGCCCGGGACAAAGCGGCTCTGGTGGTCCAGCTGACGGCGTCTGAAAGGGAAAACTCGGCTCTGTCAGAGGAACTGGCTGCTTTCAGGTCACAGCTGATCCATGAAAACCCTGACGCTGCAGTTTCACCAGCTCCTCTAAAATAGATCTGTAATTCGGCTTTTTTGCTCCTTGATGTCTTTGAACCTGCAGGTCTGAGCGGGAGTCCCTGGAAACGGGTCTGTTTGAGGCGCAGCAGCAGCTGGCGCTGATCGAGTCCCGCAGAGATCAGCTGGAGGCCGAGAACCAAGCGCTGAGCGTCCGCTGCGAGACGGCCGCAGGTGAAAACCCAGAACAACACAGAACCGGCGCCTGAATCACGAGTCAGCCGCGACCGCAACTATGAGACAACAAACCGATAACAGTATATATCGCTGCTGGCATGTGATCAATATCGACACATAACATGTGGCATGTAGAATAATCAATGATGTCACCAAACTCTGGTCCAGAACTGCAAAGAATTCTGGGAGGAAAGAGGAAAGAGTTTAGCTGAGCAATGTGAGTGACAAGAACTAACTGCCTCTGCTCTCTGGTTACCTAGCAACTCATTCATTCGCTGGTTACCTAGCAACAATCTGCTGAGTAACTGCCAAAGCAGCAGATTAAAGTTTCTCCTCAAAACTGCTTAAAAATAAAAAAAAAACAGCAGCTGGAATAACAACTGGAAAAACCAGGAAAGCTCATGATACAAGTTTGATGCCATGTCAGGTATTTCAAACATAAAACTAATCAATAATTATCAATATTGACTGATATGAAATACTTATATCGTGATTTGTTTCTAAGCCATGTTGCAACCTTAGTAACCGTTAATTCAAATTCAGTCATCAGTCACAAACTTTGCCATTTTCAACAGTCATCACAACATTTGCGTGAATCTGACCATTTACTTTAAAAGCACGAGTCAAACTCAAGGTCCGTGGGCCAAATCCGGTCCACCACAGGGTTTTATGTGGCCATCTGTACTCTAGAGCAGTGGTCCCCAACCCCCGGTCCGTGGACCGGTACCGGTCCGTGGACCAATTGGTACCGGTCCGCGGCGCAAGAAATAATTAAATAATTCCGTGTTACGTATTATTTGAGGCTGGAGCAACTTTTATTTTGAAAATCTTGAAACCGGATGCTCTCGGTTACTTGTGCGCCAACAGCAAAGGGGGAAAAGAGACACATCGCCCCCCCCCCGGTCCGCGGAAACATTTCACAGTCTCAACCAGTCCGCGGCACAAAAGCACTGCTCTAGAGAGTCACATAAATAGAAGTGTAAATATTATTTTATCTACTAAATCACTCATTCCAAATAATGAGTGTGTTAGTTTACAAACTGGCAAATCAAAGCAGTTCTTATTTCAGTCAGTTTCAGGCAAAATACTGACACCTGCATTTTTTTAATGTTAATTGTGAGTTTGCTGCTAATTTTTCACATCAATGCTAAAACATCAGGTTTACATGATGCTAAATCTCACCTGCTGGTGGCAGTATTTTTTTCTCAGCCTTTCTTGACGCCAAGTTATATTCTGTGATCAACACGGCGAACAATAAAAAAAGATCGTATTTAATATGCACAAGCAAATAGTTTGAAATGATCTCCACCAAATCAGTAATTTAGATTTTTAAAAAATCACTAAAACATACAAAACAATCCTGAAGGGTTAACCACTGTGAAAAGACGTTTATGATACTCAAGAGGTGCTTACTAAGATGCAGACTCAAATATCAGCACATTCTGACCAAAACGTCTCAGCATCCTGCAGGGATTAACCTGTGTGAGAATGTAGGTTGAGTGAGACTTAAATTGTTCTCCTGGATGTTTTCTAGCTGAGCTGAAGCGGTTACGCTCAGACGGTGAGCTCGCCCTGGCGCAGGCAGAGAGAGAGAAGCAGACTCTGTCTCAGTCCCTCAGCGCCATGCAGCTGGAGGCTCAGCAGGCTTTACGTAAGGCCGTCTCCGAGCTTCAGGAGGACGTGGAGAGGCTGGTCTCAGAGAAGGCGAGAACCCCAAACACTTCAACATGTTGGTTTGGAAGTATAACCCATTGACGGGCTCTCAGTGTGTGTTCTGCTGACCTTTGCGCTGCAGGAAGTGGGGCGTAACAGCCTGCAGATAGAGCATGAAGCAGCTCTGAGGCGCTGCAGGCAGGAGATGGACGACCAGCAGCAGAGAGCGAAGAGAGACAGAGAGGAGCTGCAGGAGGAGCTGAGGGCTCTGCAGCACGACCGAGACCAGAGTCTGCTGCAGGCCGAGACGGAGAAACAGCAGGTCAGAGCCAGATACCTCACAGCTACTGCTGCTGTCATAATCCTCACATTCAATCCACTTTTCATCATCTATGTCACATGTGTCAAACTCAAGAGCCGGGGGCCAAATTTGGGTCGACATAGCTCTTTATATGGGCCTCTAAACTCATTTGGGTTGCATGAATACTACAACCTTTAAGACAACAATTGTGTGCTAAATATTATCAGTCAAATCAATGCAGCTTTTATCTGTTTACTGCTACATTACATCAGTCAGTCCCACCAGTTTTCACAGAAATTCACGCAAAATCAACATTTTTGCACTTTATTTCTTTATTTCTTATTTCAAATTTTCAGCAAAATTAATCGTGATTATGTAATGCTAATTCTCATCAGCAGGTGGTACTTTCTTTTTTTTCCACTACACTGCTGCCTCAGTCTGATGCCAAGTTATAGTTTCTTGATGTAACAATCATACATGAGTGCAAATATTACAAAATTCCTTGCAAAATTCCTCTAAATGTTTCATTTTTATTGCAAAAAAAATCATAAAAACAATTGTAAAATCCTTTTAGATTATGTTCGTTCATTGGATATGTAATTTAAAGCGCATGTCGAATGAGGCATGCTCTTATTTTAGCAGTTTCTTAGTGTGTTTTATCAATATGTTCTGACACAATCAGCGCTTGGGAGCATTCATGATCTCAATGTGGAACAAAATAAAAACGAGTTGGTTTAAATCCAAGTGAGCTGTTAAACTCTTCCTCCACAGGCGCTCTCGCTGAAGGAGGCGGAGAAGGCGGTGTTGTGTGACAAAGTGTCGGCTCTGCAGGCGGAGCTGTCGGCTGCAGCCCTGGAGGCCGAGCGGACGGCCAGAGAAGCAGCTCAACTCAAAGAGCAGGAGCAGGTCACAGTTTGTCTTCAGTTGCTCCTGCAGCTGCTGGTTGTTTTAGTGATTGATTACGATTCATCGATTAGTCAGATTAAAAAAATGGCACATTCTGCTGAATTTTCATTGAAGTCTTTTTTATACAACACTAGAAATACAGTAATTTAAATAAACAAATTCCTTTTTAAATCAGAAAATTACCCTTTTCTTTCCTAAAACGCAACAGCACAGCTTTTGTGAACACTTGATTGTTTGAAGCAGAGGATGCGTCTGCAGCTAAGTGACACTCCTAACACTCAGCATGTTAGAAGCTCAGGCCTTTTCTGCAACGGATCATCAATATTTATGATCTGCTGCTGATCTGTTGACTATTTTTGGATAAGCTAATTAGCTTGTCAGGAGATTTCCTTGCAGAATTTGAACCGGGTGAAATTATGCACACTGAGGAGTTTTGTGTTTACAGACAAAGTTGATTTTTTTAATCTTAATTATAACATTTTCATATTTTTTACAGTTTTGGCTGCATTACTGCTCTAAGTGTTTTCTTTTTCCAGCAAATTGCCTTTTTTGGAGTCCATATAGTCCAGGAGAATCAATTAGTAAAATATTTCATTAATTGATTTGTCGCAACCAGTCCGATTAATCGTTTCAGCCTGACTGCTGTTTCAATCTAACAGATTAAAAAACATACTGACTCTGTTTTTTTATTTTCAGATCAGAGTTGGAGCTCTGACCAGTGAGCTGCTGGAGCTTCGGTCTCAGCAGGACGAGGCGACGTCTGCTCATCAAAGGGAACTCCACGCTCTGCAGGAACTCTGCACTGATCTGCGCTCACGAGCCGACGTCGCTCTCAAAGAGGTAAATGACACGACGCAGGAGAAAACCCCAGGAACCCGTGTTCCTGTTTGTGGTCATGCACAAACGGACGGTTCCTCAGTTTCACTTTGTTCCAGGCCTGTAAAGAAAGTATGTGAAGCACTTTTTGCCATCTAGTCATTAATCGGTTAATCTAAAAAATAACCAACGGATCAAGCACAACTCAAAACTCATCTGTTCGCCTTCACACTTTAACATTTTTGTATTTTATAGACATTTTCTTTACTGTTTAATTTGTGTTTTTAATGTAAAGTGTCCTTGGGTGTTTTGAAAGACGCTGACAAATGAAATAATGATAACTACAATTATTACTCTTAAACATAAACTGTGTTGATGTTAAGTTGAGGAGAAAGCGCTGAACTCATGTTGATGTTAGAAGTATTTTTTTAATTGCAGATGCTGCCTTTGCTGCAAATGATAAAAAAGATTACAGTTATTGCATTTTAGGCAATAAAATGTTTAAAGAATTCAATTACTTGTTTATTAACATTTTTATGTATGTTCAAAATCGCATTCAAAAGAGCTTAAGCTGTTAAATAATAATTCTTCAAAATGTGCCAATTTTTTTAACCTACTTAGTTTCGGAATAATTCATTGGTAAAATAAACTGTAGTTTCAGCCCTGTAAGATTTTAAACTGAAAACTTACCATCTTTAAACCACCACAGTTGTTTAAAGTTAATAATGTGACATATTGGTGAAACAAACCAACAAACCACGATACTGACACAATGTTTCATAGCAGGAATAGCTGTTGGGAATAATGAGCCTTTATTGATATATTTGTAATAATTCAGCTTTCCCACTTTTGTGCACCGCAGATTTCATTTTTTCATACTTGCTTATGTTGCTTTGGTACTTGAGGACTTTTGTTTCTCGGTATTTTAAATAAAAGACTTCGCAAAATGCTGAAAATGTGAAACACTCCTATGAGAAACCTGCATCGACGGACCGGTTGCCGTGACGATGAAGGAACACGTCGGTTGTCTCTCCAGTTGGAGCAATGCAGAGCTTCTCTGTCGGCGGCGGAGGAGAGCCGAGACCAGGTGAGGCGGAGCCTGATGGAGGCCGAACGCCGTCTGAGCCAAACCCAGGAGGCGTCAGAGAACTGCAGGAGGGACGTGACGGAGCTGCGGCGCGGCATCAGCGACGTCACGAAGGAGAGGGACGCTCTGAGCCAGTCCAACGCTCAGCTGAGAGGAACGCTGCGCAGCGCGGAGACGGAGAGGATCAGGTGGGAGAGCGGAGACAGGCGTGTTTACAGAGGGGAGGCCGTTTGTTTCTCACTGTGTGTGTGTGTTAGTGTGAAGCGACAGTGTGAGGAGAAGGACCAGAGGCTGGCTGTGCTGGAGGAGACCCTGTCGTCGTCTCAGAAGGAAGTGGCCGAGCTGCGCAGCTGTCTGAGAGAGGTCGAAAGGTCGCGCCTGGAGGCCCGGCGGGAGCTGCAGGAGCTCCGCAGGCAGGTCAGAAATAAAATGTAGAAATAAAAATGTCATAGAAATATGACGTTTCCTTTAATATGACGTCATAGAAATAAAATGTAGGATAGGTCTCTACATTTTTTGCACAAAATCATTTTTAGATAATTAGATTTGCTCAGTTCTGCGTGTTTTAAGGCCATTTAGGAAAGACCATTTTTGGTCTTCTGTCACTTTATATCCTAACAAACTGCTGCTCACTCGCAATATACGGTACAAGGCTGTAACAGTACTGTGCTGTTAATACAAATGAAAATATTGGACTCACAATCCAACAGATGTGCAAATGGACGTATAAAAATGTACAAAATGTAACTTTTACGTAATAGGTCCTCTTTAAAGGTTCAGTTTGCAGGATAGTCTGTAAATCACAGTTTCCTGGATGTTGTTTTCTTTGCTCCAGCTGAAGGTTGTAGATGCAGAGAAGGAGCAGAGAGGGAGGGAGGTGGCAGAGCTGCAGACTCGTCTGGCCCTGGAGGAGCAAAGAGAGGAGGAGCGAGGGAAGGAGGTCTTCTCCCTCAAGCAGAAGCTTGTTGAAGCTGAAACAGCCAGAGAGTCCATCAAGAAGGAGGTGAGGACGACGTGTTTCACTGCTCCTCTCCGTCCTCTCAGCGCCGTGCTAATGTTCAGCTCTGTGCCAGCTCGCCCTGACCCAGAGGCGTCTGACGGAGTCCGAGTCCGGCTGGCACAGCTGTGAGAGAGAGCTGACGGCTCAGCTGCAGGACGCCCGCGGCTGCGAGAAGAAGCTCCAGGACGAAGCCAAGAACCTGTCGCTGCACGCTCAGGCCGCCCACGACGCCGCCGCCCTGTCCGGCCTGCAGCTGAGCGAGGCGCAGGGCCGGCTGGCCGCCACCGAGGCCGAGCTCACCCGGGCCGAGGCCGCCAGGAGGGACCTGGAGTTTCGACTGAACGGCCTCCAGTCGGCGCTGACCCGGACGCTGGGCATCGGGGCCAGAGGCTGCAGGGGGCGGAGCCCCGGAAGCAGCTCCACGTCACCGGGCAGCGTGTCGCGCCACCACAGCATCTCGCCGCTGCGCTCCTCACTGTCGCCACCTAAAGGTCAACATGTCTTGGTCACTTGAATGAAGTTTGTTGTCTTGTTAATGTGCTGAGAAACGTTCAGCAACAACATGGGAGTGAACGATACGGCTGAAAAACGCATCACGATATAAACAGTTCATATCAACTTTTCATTTAACATTGAAATATATGTTTCAAATACCAAAACATACATTTAAAACATATATTTAAAATATGTTTTAAATATTTGAAATATCTAATACATTTGAAATGTTTTAAATATCTCAAAAACTACCAAACTATTACGTGACCGCTCCTGTGCTATCCAGTTTTCACTTTGCGCCACTCTTTTTTCATTTTTAAGCAAATATGAGGCAATGTGACGAATCCTGAAACTGTTGCTGCCCATGTTACTCATCAGGTTGTTGCTAAGTAACCACAAGTTACTCGGCAGGTTGTTGCTAGGCAAGTGAAGAACAACAACAATTATATGTATTATGTATTGTTATTGATTTATGGTCCGGTCTACAACAACACCAATCATTTCTATTAATTTAGAGATCAGTTTTGAGCCTCTATTTGTCCATGAAAACCAAAAAACTTTAGTGATCAAACTAAAGGCGGATGAAACTTGCATGGTAGGTTGGTGGTTTATACAGTACAAAACAGGTCAATATATAGAAAATCTTATTGTAAATTTGCTGAGCGGTGGAGAAATATGTTGATTTATTTTCACAAAATGTTGCAGCACAAAGTGAAGTTAACTCTGGCTGTGACCAATGCAGAGTTTCGAGGAAGCACGCCGGACAACACCCTGGGTTCTGGTGCCGTTTCTCCAGAGAGAGGCGACACGCCGCTGCCTCAGTCTGAACTCGACCCAGATTCCCTGAGAAGAGGCCTCAGAGATTTTCTCCAGGAGCTGCGGGACGCACAAAGAGAAAGGGTAACATACCTGCAGCACGACAGCAAAGCCTCACAAAATATTATTGTCTTTTAATTCCTGGAAATATTTTATTTTGCTGATTTCGC
The DNA here is from genome assembly GCA_033032245.1 of Poecilia picta. Taxonomy (NCBI): domain Eukaryota; kingdom Metazoa; phylum Chordata; class Actinopteri; order Cyprinodontiformes; family Poeciliidae; genus Poecilia; species Poecilia picta. The sequence continues at coordinate 18,189,687 of CM065357.1, read as the reverse complement.
AGGATGACGCTCGCTGCCAGCTGGGGGTCCTGCAGCGGGAGCTGGAGGAGCTGAAGGGAGAACGCGGCTCTGCTCAGAGTCGCTTCTCTCTGCTGCAGAACTCTTTCCAGGAGCTGCAAGAAGGTTCAAGAAATATAGGGCTGCAACTAACTAATCAATTAATCTATTGATTATTCTCATACTTAAGCAGATGAAAAATTTACAAATTCTACAGATTCTTTATGTAGTCACTTAAATATTTTTGCACAATTTTAGAAATGCATTTAAAGCTCTTTATGTGCCGTACAATGGCTGCTGGAAAAGAGAAGAGCTTTGTGGTTGATTTACCATTCAGATTGTTGGCTGTGCAGGAGGCCTTTCTTCTGCTTTTCTAACATGAACCATTATTTAAATGTGCATCTGTTGTCACCTATGTTCATGTGTAGCTGAGTTGGGGGGGGCGTGGCCAAAAACAGCTGATTTAAATTTAAAGTGACAGGAAACCACTGGCTCTGAAAGGAGCTAACACAACAAGCAGATCTGACCAGACTAAAATCTAATTATCTGTTTTGTGTAGACCTATCCTGTTCAAGGAAGCACCTTTACGAGGAAATAATGCTCAGAGTTAGTTAACTCCTGCGATGTTTCATTCAGTGAAGCGTGGGCTGGATGAGCGTCTGACCACCACTCAGATCCTGCTGCAGCAGCAGGAGGAGGCGGTGAGGAGAGGAGACAGAGACAGGAGAGCTCTCTCCGACCGGGTGAAGGAGTTGGAGCGATCGCTGCAGTGCTTAGAGGCGGATAAGAAGCACACCCAGGTACACGCTCTTCTTTACGCAATCACTCTCACATCCGGGGATCACGGCCAACCTGCCGTCGCCATATGGCTGCACTCAACAGTGGATTTATTAAAGCGAGCTGTCAGGAGTTGGAATAACAACAGATGTCACCCTGTGCTGCCAACACCTTCCACAATGATTCACCTCCTGCACCACCGGAGGAGCAGACACAACGCAGCCCAGGACGAAGCAAACCCAACCAACGTGAACTCTGTGCTCCTCTGCAGGATCAGCTGAACAAGCAGCGGGCCGCTGAGGCGCGTCTGGAGGCGGAGAGGAAGCGCCTGCGGGAGGCGCTAGAGGCAGCCGAGGCTCGGGCCACCAGGGTGGAGCTGGGGAGGCGCAGCCTGGAGGGGGAGCTGCAGAGACTCAAGCTGAGTCTGGGGGACCGTGAGGCCGAGGGCCAGGCGTCCCAGCAGCGCCACGACGCTCTGATTAAACAGGTCTGCAGAAAAAGAAAATTGGTCCCCAACTCTGAAACCGCCAGAAGCAGCTTTACACTCCGATGCAACGCAGACGTTTTTAAGCGTCTTTATCAGTCCGTCTCCAAGTCTGGCGCGCAGTGGAGTGGGCATGGATGTCTTCTCTCCATCTTTCTCTGCATATTTCCTGTTTAAATATTAAAAAACAAAAAAATCATTAGAATTTGGCTGCTTTTTACTCATTTTCTCTACATTTTTTTTATGCCTGACTCTTAATTCAAGTGTATTTTGGATATTTACACCAGAAACTAGATCAAAAATACTTGGTAAGGTTGTGTTTCCCCTCAAACTTGAGTTGTTCCTTTTTTTAAAGTCAATATTGTAATTATTTCATAATCCTGTAGCAAAAAACATTTAGAGCAGAGAGATGGTTATTTCTGGAGGAGAAGAAATCCATCTTTGAGTTAGTGTCCATGTTGTTCACTCATGTTTCCTGCATACAAACCTTAATCCATAGTACGAGCTTCCTGTCTATTCAACATATTCCCGTGTTTTTTAATGACAGTGGGGACATGTTGATTTCAATTAATGTTAAACTAAATCAGTGACAATTCAAGACTTTTTCAGGATGTAAACTCGGTTCATGGATTGCTTTTGCGTCTTCTACCTGCTGCAGGTTGCAGAGAGAGAAGCTCGTGTTTCCCAGCTGCAGAGGGACGTTGACAGGCTGAGTCAGAACCTGCTGAAAGCTCAGGAAGGCGAATCTTCTCTTAAGGAGAAGGCCGCGTCCCTCAGCCAGACCCTCCAGGAGGTGACGGCCTCCCACAGCGGCACGCAGAGCCGCCTGCTCGCCCTCCAGAAGACGCTCGGCTCGGCTGAGCAGGACAAGAGACTCCTGCAGGTTCGTGGGTCCAATTGAAAAAAAGCCACCTGTGAACAAACAGTTAATTGTAATTTGATGGATGTTTTTGCTTTGATTAGGAGCGACTGGAAGAAGCACGGGCAGCTCTGGCTGAAGGAAAGAGAAACATGGCTACCCTTACTGAGCGCGTGCAGAACCTGCAGAGTGAGCTGAGCCAGAGCGAGCTGCGGCGAGAAGAGCTGGAGGCCGAGCTCAGCAGCACCCAGGAGGTCGGAGAGATTAGCTTCTGTTACAAATATTCTCCCCATGTCAAAAAAACACAACTTCACAGTTGCCCTATTAAAGGAGAAATTAAATAAAAATCACATCTGAAAAAGCTTGTTTACATGATAAATCATTAAAAATCATGGCAGCGACGAATGTAAATGCATGAGATTGTATTCATAATTCAGCCTTGACAATCAGAGGAGACGTCGGCCTCTGATTCAGGCGCTGGAGCGACAAGTCGCTTAGACTTGGCAGCAACTATTTATGCTGCATTTTGGAGAAACTGCAGTTTACAGAAGAGCTATGGATTCAAGTTCAAATGATGCACAACATTTTGTGAATTGTCCAAAGCTCTGGTGGAGCCAGCTGTCTGAAAAAAAACAAAAACAAACCATCATCCTCTTACCACTTCCTGTCGTCTTCTTTGTCATTTTCGCCAGTAGTAACATCCTGTTGTTGATCATGTGACTCAAATGCCTTTTACTGAGCAACGTTCTTCTATTAAGCAAATTTATTTTTGTAAATTCAACTTTATGGTTAATGAAGGAGAGTGACGCAGAGCTTCTTCAGAAGAAGTATGAGTCTGTGTTCTCCTCTCAGGCTCTGCGCCAGCGGTCGGCCAGCCTTGTGGAGACCCAGCGGAGCGCCCAGCTGGTCCAGACGGAGCAGGCCGTCGTAGAGGAGCGGCTGCGCGCGCTGCAAAGGGCGGTGGCTCTGCTGGAGACGGAGAAGAAGGATGCAGAGAGGCAGGCGGTCAGGCTGGAGAAAGACAAGAACGCACTGAGGAACACGCTGGATAAGGCAAGTCCTGGCCCATTTCCTCTACAAGACGTGGCGTTTGTGTTTCCAAAAGCTAAACGTGAACCACGTCAGGTTGAACGTCAGAAGCTGAAGTCCGAGGAGGACACCATGAGGCTTTCTGCGGAGAGGAGCCGTCTGGATCGCTCGCTGAACACGACAGAGCAGGAACTTCAGGAAGCGCAGCAGCAAATACTGATGCTGCAGGTGAGGATTAGGCACAACAGATTAATCAGAGATTAAACCAATAAGCAGAATAAGCTTCACCAAACTGCTGCTTAGCAGTGACTGCAGGAGGGAAGGCTGGGAGCCTGGCACAGGAATTAAATCTCAAATATTTGTCGCACCAGAACCAAGTTTAGATTTTTAATTGATTTTGTTTTTCATGCTTCCTTTTCTAAAAAAGAAATTACAAATGACAGGAAATATTTTCAAAAAATGGCTTTTATTTCAATCTATCCTTCTGTGATGTGTGTTATGGAGTATTAAGGCCAGGTGAGAAGAAATGTGGTTCAATTACTAGAAAACAGTCATAATATCATCAGAATAAAGATACAATTTTAGCAGAAGAAAGTCTTAAAATGACAAGAAATAAGTTGTTTTAATGACAAAAAAGCTTGTGTAATTTATTTTTTTGTTATTTTTTGTGCTGCAGTTCTCATAAAGTATCTACTTCATTCTCCTAATATTATGACTTTATTATCAAAATTAAAGAACTAAAAAAAATCTGATGATATTCTAAAAATTCGACTTGAATTGAACTGAAGCTGTAAAACATGCTTGTGAAACAAGATGGCTACCCACGGCGTGCTGACATCACTAAATTATCAAAACTTAAAAAGTGCATTGGTGGGGGAAAAAAAAATCACAATTTTCCAAAAAATTTAATCTTCACCAAAAATATGATTAATTGATCAAATCATCATCGCACAGCTCTAGTGGAAATCTCAGCTGGCTAAGGAAAACAGGCAAATGTTTGACATTAAGAAAAATCTGCATTCTTAGATCAGCTTTTTACACTTGGGTGGTGTTTAATTATCCACTCACAATCTGCGGTGAAGAAGCAGGAAAAGAGGAGTTTTAATGTCCCAGACTGCAGAAATGTTTGTGACGGAAAACTACAGCAGTTAAAGAAACCTCAAAAAGACAATTAGTACTGCATTTTGGTTTATTTCTGGAATATAAAAACTTTCTTTGTGCTGGGAAAGAGAACGTTTAGACGGTAGATCCTGTCAACTGAAAACAAGCAAACAATTTGTTAGAAACAATGAAAGTGTGGGAGTTAGATTCCTCGTGGCAAAACATTTTATTTTATCTTATTGTCAAACAATTTAGACATCAGTTTGATGTGACAACAACTAGTTACAGACGGTCAACCTCAGCTCATGTTGAAATAATAATTTAAAGGGCATCGATTGTATATTTTGGATGTTTTTATGTTTCCATTTGGATCTAAAATGCTTCTTTAAAAATCCCAGATGCTTAAAAAACACTGAGTTGTTATTTTTACAATAGGTTAATGTTATTTCGTGTCTGTAAAATGAGCTGTTTCAGAAACCAGAGTCACATTAGACTTCTATGCCGTTACCTAGCAACACCAGGACCAGCAAAGCCCGTCACCTAGCAACCCAAGAATGTCACTTTAAATCCTGCCCAAAAGCAGCTCAGACTAAAATCTTATCTAAGAACTATTTTGTACAAAAAATGTAATAAACATGTTTTTTTTAAAGCCCATTCCTAACCTGTTGAAGGAAGTATATATAATAGGTCATCTGTAAAAACACTCGGTGTGGATTAGTTGGATCACTTCATGGATAAATGGACGTTTTGCCTTCACGTTGGCCTCCCGGTGTGTTTTCTCCTGAGCAGACGCAGCTGGCTGACATGGAGCACTCGCACAGCCTGTGTGAGAGTTTGGTGCAGCAGCGTGACGAGGTCCAGCGGGAGGCCGAGAAGATGAGGAGCAGCCTCCGGGACGTGGAGCGGACGCTGGGCACCAGGGAGCGAGCCCACCGCCACCGGGTCAAAGGCCTGGAGGAACAGGTGACTGAGGGCGTCTTCGTTGTTTCCCACGGAAAATAATTGTTTTATTTGCGAATATATATGCAGGGCACGGAAAAGCACAGCAGCTTCTTCTCCAAAAATAAAAAACAAGATGCACAGTCCAACCTGACACGTTGCTAAAACAGCTTAAAAAGAAACATAACAGATGTCTAATGGGCTGAACCAGCCTCTAAACTGGGTAAAGCTGGGTACTGATTATGTCGTAAAACCTGACGGATCCTCAGTGTTCCTGCTTTCTAAACTTTCTGCCACGTTCATCTATCCTGCTGTTTCCACACACTGAAACCCAGAAATATAAAACCTGTCTTTCGAAACTGTTGTGGAAACCAGACATTATCTGTAAGTGTTACAGTGATCAGATTCATCAGGTAAAGGTGACACTAAATGCTTCCCAGTTGAGACTTTGACTCGTTAAAAACTGCAGAAGATGACTGAAACATGATCTAATAAATTAGCTGCAGTTCGAAACTTTAAGCTAGAAAGACAAAACTAGGAAATAATTCACTCACTGATCAACTTTTCAGTTTGCAAACAACACAGAGACGCACTGAGATTGAATTATCAGGACTAAACCCAGAACCATTTATCTCTTCCACTTTAAAATGATGCACTACTTTGTGGCAGACATTGACTATTGTGGATGTAAGATAATTAAATGTGGGGAATATCACATTTCCAAGCACTTTATTTGTATCTCTAAGTCCTTCTGAAATACTTCATCTAGTAATACTTTATTTAGTCATTTATTCTAGTTTAAATGCATTAAAAGTCTAATAAAGATGCTGTTTAATTGTAACGAGGTCTGTAAAAGCTGCCCTCTCTTCCCTGTGTCTCCCACTCCAGGCTGGATTACAGATTATAGTCATGTGATCAGTCCTTCAGATTAAAATGCCACATCTTTGTTTCTCACTTCAGGTTTCCACGCTGAAGGAGCAGCTGCAGCAGGAGATTAAGCGACGGCAGCCGTCTCTCCCGGCATCGCTGCTGTCCAAATGAGACGCAGCTCAGAGAGGAAGAAACTGATTCAGGGAAAACGCCTAGTTAATGCAAAAACTCTGACTCAAATGAATCCATTCTGTGACTCTAAACGCAGCTTACTGTGGCTGTGGAAATGATTTTAAATTTTTGAGGTGCTTCCTTGATGCGTGGAGCAGCAACCAGCAATAAAACGAAGCACAAGCATGTGAAAATGCCTTAAAACCTCCAGCAAACCACTAATCGCTCCTTAAACATCTGGCTGAACATCTTCTCAAACTTTCTGCTGGTTTTTATGAAAAAATTCAAATTGTTTCAGGATTTCTCTGCCAAGTTTGGACATTGGGCAGGATTTTAAATTTTTAAGATTATTTACAATCATTAAAGGAAAAGGAATATGTACAGTATTTATAAGCACCATAAAGTGAAGTGCACTGTTTGTTCTCGTAGAAACAGGTTTAACTAATTATCTAATGTTAGATAAAACCCTATTTTATAACTAAAACCCTGATTTTTATTATTCTACTACATTATTTTTTAGGAGCCAGTATTATTGTCAACATGTAGTTTTTTCCTTGCTGTATGAACACTGACACACTGACGACAAACTACATCAGTCACATTTGAGTTTAAATAAATATCAAAGTCATGTTTTCTGGAGAGTGCAAGAAGAAGTGTAGGAGTGGCAGCATCATGCTGTGGGGATGATTTTAATCAGGCCCAGATCAACAGAGTTTCTCTTTTTGTAACAAGCATCATTTTTGTTAGGATAAATAGGTAAAATAAGTATGCTTGGCTTGTTTTATGTGTAAAATCTAAAATTGGACAAATACATGAGTTGGAATAAGAAGAGGAAAATCTTAAAAAGAGCTAAAAGATAATCTTGATAATTTACAATAAAAGGTGAATTTGTACTTCTGACAGTTTGTATTTTATTACAGCTTTCACACAAACTACTGAACTACCTGCAGTCTTTAAAACTCTGGATTTATTTATTTGTTTCAGTAACGGATCTGGATAAATATAGAAAAAAGAAAATTGGGAATTGAATATTTTTAAAGTATCATTATATCCAGTAGGTGCAGTGTTGTGATTTTCACATTGATTTGATTTAATTTGACATTATTTTATTTAGCAGTTATGCAGCCTGGGAATACCTGGGTTGTTGATGTTCTAAATTAATGCACATTTTTTCTTTTAAATGGATCATTTTACTACTTGTTTGGTCTCTATGGAGCCCCTTAGAGGACATGGAGGAATTTGTTTTCTTTTGCGTTCTCTGGTAATGACGTAAAATTGAATACTGTAAGCCTTTCTTACAGTAATACAGGAGAAAGGCCTTAAATTATAGCCTTTCTGCTATAATATTAGGCATTTGCATGTTATAAGGGCCTAGTCAAAGTGCACAACCTCTCTGAGAAGTTTAAACATTTTATTTTTTCAGTTTTTGTGGTGACATTTTTACAAAGCAGTAGTACAGAGGAGGTGGTTGGACGGCCCTTTAGAACAATGATGCTGATGTTCTGCAGCATCTTGTCGTCTCCCCTGATCATCTCTATGAATGACTGCTTTTCAACAAACGTACAGTACGAACACAAAATATGAGATTATTATGGCACAATGTTTTTTTAAAAAAAAAAAAAAAGATTAAAAAAACAACAGGAATAAAATGAGTTTTCATGGTTTCATGTGCACCTCTAAAAGTTTTATAGCACCAGTGACTCACATATCCGTCAGTGTTATTGTTGATCCCTCATAGTACACACAGGATCTGTTGGGCAGACGTTAAAAAAACAACAAAAATATTCAAAGTGCTTTTCGCACAAGAGTATGGAGCCGTACGGAGGAGTCGGAAGGGGAGAGGAGTCGGTATCCTGGCTGGGAGCGTTCCCGAGCCGGATCAGCAGCCGCCGCAGCTTTTCCCACAGCTTCCTCCGAGCGAGCCGCACTGACCGCTCAGCGCCATCACACCGCAGCGAGAGAACTGGTCACGGCACAGATCCGCTGAAAGAAACACACAAAGAGGTCAGTTCATCGTCTTAGACGTGCCAAACTCAAGGCCAAATCCAGCTCGCCATAAATAGAACTTCAAGATACCGGATAATATCTAGTCTGATTTGATCATCTTTTTGCAATTTTCTATTTCTAATAATTTTTTTATAATCAGTTGAATAAATTAATAAAGGTGACCTGCTAGGCTTCCCGGAGTAGGTTAGGATAGCTAACTGGGTAATACAAAACATTCATTACATTTTTTTTAAGCAAAATAATTGTTTGATAATGAGAGTCTGGTCAGTTCTGCCTATTTTGGGAGTCTTGTCATTTTAAAACCAATTAAGCTGCAGCTGCACAATTATACAACAGTACATCTTTGAAAACAGAAGTTGAGCCTCCTGCACAAACATCAAAAGTGCAGCAAGTGGCTCCTGGTCAACAACAAAACCTTTCCAGCAGCCATTGTACAGTGGTAAAACCAGCTGGCCCAAATGTTCTGGAGCCTTGCTGGGGTTGCTAGGTAACAGCACAGTGTGACTCAACAATCGGGAGGTTTTTGAAATGGCTCATTTTCTATAAATCAATATCGTTAATACCATAAAATGGCTGAGTGGATTTTTAAGCTGATTTTAAAACCAGTTAGAGCCAAGTCGACGTACAAAAATATGCAAAATATGGATTTTGGATAGAAGGTCCTCTTTCAAACAGAGAATTAAAGAAATCTTATTTCTGTTTCTGCATGGATTACAGCAGTGGCTTGCAAACCTGGTCCTTAAGAACCCCTGTCTTGCATGTTTTAGATCTGTTTCAGCTCCAGCACACCTGATTCGAATAACTGAATGACCTTCTATGCAGCCATCAAATGCAGCAGAAATCTGTTAATCAGCCATTCATTTAACTCAAGTGTTTGGAAGCACAGAGACAGCGCAGGGTGACTTGGACCACTGGATTAAAGGAAGCAGTTTTGTGTTTCATTTGATGATTTAAAACAACTAGCATAAACTGTAATCTAATGAAGCTCAGACACTTAAAGTCTTTACTGAGGTCTAAAAGATAAATAAATGCAAGATTTATCTCTCTTGTGTTATAAGTGATGATCGCTGACTCATTTCCTGAGTGTTCCTGCTGATGATTGCGGCTCGTTTCATTAAAGAAGGCCGTTGCAGCCCTGTGTAACACACGGGTAATTTCTGGAGCAAAAAAAGTTTTATTATGCCATTACTGTGCAGTTTGCAGTTCAGTCAGCGATGTCAGGATTTTCTACTCTGCAGCTCTGGACTCACCTCTGAGCAGTTCCTCGTGTGCGCACACAGTCCTCATGCAGATCTCCTTGTTGATGACGTAAACTCGTCTCAAACTGAGCAAAAACACAACATGTTTGTTTTAATTTAGATCTACATGATGAGAAAGCAGGAAGTTGCTGTGAGATTTTTTTATTTTCCTGTGTTTCATCTACTGCTGCTGTGCTCAAAAATATCAGTTTGTTTAAAATACCAAATATACGTTAAATATTGTATTTCATTTCCTTTTCCCAAAAGGCACTTGGAATATTGCACTTTGTACTCCAACTTCAATATGAAAAGAAATGTATCAAGTTTGTTTTCAAAAATGTGAGGAAAACTAAAATAGTATTTCCATTCCTGTGAAACTCTGTACTAATATTTAGATGAAAAATATGGAGCTAGATTTTGTTCAAAAATTTGAACAAAGTTCATTCAAAAGAAAAGAAAAATCCAAACTGAAAAAAATAGACTAAAAAGACAAAACTATGCTTAAGTTTGAAGATATTTTTTTCACATTCAATTATTTTTATTTCTATTGAACAAACCTTATGGCCCCAATTTAGCTCCACAGAATAAGAGCTGCTTCAAATGTTTGTTTCATGGAGTTACTAAGTTCTAGGAAATGTATTCTGGCTCTGGACGATTTAATTACATTCCATAGTTTCTTCATTGCCTGGTTCTACCTCGGAAACTGCTTGATGTAACTCCACGAGCTTAGTTTTCTTTATTTCTTTTTTAAATAGGGTTTATTGGTTGTTTTCCATTTATCAGTCACATACCAAACAAAGAACAGAACAACTGTTGGCAGGATATGAATTACTTACATTCAAACAAAGATAAACAGTTCCAGGCAGGAAGCAGCATTCACATTTACTTTTTTATTACCCACAAGCTTTGTTTTATTGGATTAAGGTCTGGGCTGACCATTCCAAACAAACTTGTTGGCTTGGAACCAGTGTGCTGCTTCTCACTGGGCTGTTGGAGGTCATTTGTCTCATTTTAAGAGTATTTCCATTTTCACATACAGAGCAACATGATCTCTTCAAGTGTTACTATGTATTCATCAGACTGATCTGGCATAAATAGGCCTGAAACCCCAGGCTGGGATATGAACCCAGGAAACTCCTAATGATACAAACTGTGCCACTATGCAGCATATCTTTGAATGTTAACCACCATGTTTTTTCAACATTCATTTTAACATATTACTCACAGATAACTGTAAGCCTTCTTTGATCTCCCTAAGCTGAATTTTGGCTGAACTTTTTTTTTTTATTCAATCTGTTAGATGGATAGTTTTTTGTTTTCTTTCATATCTTTCACTTCCGGTTTAAAACATTTTAAGATCACAACACATTTCATGTGTTTTGACCTTGCTGTCATTCAGTGAGGTCAGTGAGTAGTTTATTACTCTACTACAATAGTAAGCTCTTTACTTTGTAGAAATATAATCTGTATTAAAAAAGCTTGACTGGTCTGGTTTCATCACGATGAAACCAGTCGACACTAATTGTCCTTTTTTGCTAAGTTTGTTTGTTTGTTTTAAATATCTGAAATACAGCCAAACTAGTGGCTTGACCTTTTCTGCTTTATCCACAGTTTCGGCTCCAGCTGTTGTACTCATTTTCTCCTTTAACTGCAAGTCGTTTTTTTTATTTTTAAGCTATTAGGCACAGTGACGAAAACCTGAAACTGCTCATGTTTAAGCTAACAGGTCGTTGCTAAATAACCTGTGAGCCAGAGACTTGACACCACCAACCTAGCTTAGCTGATTTAATTCCCTTGTGATAGCTTATTTTTTTTATACCAGTTTTGCTTTTGTGTTCCATTTCTTAGTCTGCCTTTGCTATATCTTCTATAGAATTACACTATTGTAATTGCCATACCTGTTTGTGCTTACTTTGACTAAATAAAGTTAAAAAAAAAAAAAAAATAGCTTAGCCGACCATCCGGTTGAGCGGCTAAAGACGTTGCTGTGCCTACATCTCCCAGAATACCATGCGGTTCGGACTTTTATTTTGAGCACAGCTAAAAACATAAACGTCCAGTCTATGGATGACTGATTCTGACATAACCGGCAATAAATAAATAATAAATATATAAACTATTTCCAAATATTGCATCCAATAATTAAAAAATAAGAACTTTCCCAACTTTTTTGATTATGCAATGTAGCATCATTTGATATTTATCATTTTCAAAAACATTAATTTAAATTAGCTTTTATTTAATTCTCCATTTTATTTCCAATCTTCTTATTTTTATTTAAATATCTTTTAAATTTGTTCATATTGTGTATTTATTTAATACTATATTTTTAACATACTGTTCAGATTCAGAATTTATTTATTTTACCTTTTTTTTAAATCATACATTGATTTATTTCCTCCTCTATTTCCTCTGCAGCAGGAGCACGGTAACATCAGTCAGTGTGGGATGAGCCTCGTTATGTCTAAGAACTATCTCTACCTGTAGAAGCAGAGGCTGTTCAGACACTGCTTGCATGGTTTGTGCACTGAGTAGAGTCTGGTGCAGGGATACTGCTCCTCTCTGCAGTCTGGGAATCAGACAAAGAAATAAAAGTCAGTTCTTCACTCTGCCACAACCAGCTGCCAGTCCTCACTGCTGTGCAGCTGTCTTACCGAGCGGTCCAGGCTCCGTCGGCTCCGTTTCAAAGGTCGGCTCTGGAACCCAAACACAGCAAAGAAGCACGAAACACCGGTGTTTAGGAAAGTCTTGTGTCAAAGGTGGCAGGATGAGGATTCAACAGGTTTACCTGACTTCTCCGGAAAGACCGCAGGCTCAATCTGGACCTGCTGCTGGTAGGATCCGGGGAAAGGCTCCGGGTTCTGGGTTTCTGTTCCAAAAAGTTAAGAATATTTAATCCTTCTTAACACCTAAAGCGGAAAATCTGAAGAGCATTGACAGAATTTTACCTGAATAATACTCATACGAGTCTGTGAATTAGAAGAGAGGGAAACATTTTGTGAGATTAAAACCCAAAAAGAAAAGTTATATGAAAGAGAGTACAAACGCTTAAGGCGTTTGTACTCTCGTTAAGGCGTATTACTTAATCTCCAGCATGTTTACATCTAGTATATCAGTAGAGTGAACTGAAAACAGCTGCGGCACGGCCGGTAAACAACAACAGAGAGAACCATGGAGGCTTTGGTGAAACATCAGAGGGCAGCGGCGGATCAGGAACAGATGTGCTGAGCTTCCACAGCGCAACTCAATATTCTCAGAATAAACTCACCAGGGAAGGGAACCTGTTCCTGGTACTGGGCCTGAGCAAGCACGACTGGTTCAAACAACATTAAAAAAAAGAGGCAGATGTTAGAAGCTCTTCCTCTCATTGTCATTTACTTTATGAGATGTTTATTCTAACTTTTAATGATGATGCACACTGAATCTTCTGCTTGTCCAAAGTGGAAACTTTAGACAAGCAGAACCCCATTTTATACTACAAATTTAATTAGAAGCAATTGAAAATAAACTATAAATTGATAGTCAGTCTATCAAAGAAAAAGATGGGAAAGGCTTCATTATCCTGTTTTAAGAAGAAAACAGGTAATAACAGTTTCAAATGGTTAGAAAAATTACTGCAGTTTTCTAAAAAGTATTTACCCCCTTTACAGATTTAATTGTTGTTTTTTTATCCAATCTTGTCACACTTAAATGTTTCAGATCATTACATACATTTTAATATTGGACTTAGATAACCTGAGTAAATCAAAAAAGCCTCAATAAGTATTTTCCTTATTGAGAGATTATAGTTATCCTATCCTGCTGCTGCGTAAAAATACTTGTCCCTGAAACTGATCACTTTTGATCATCAATCAAATCTTTGCAATAACATAGCTGGAAATTTAACTCCATATTTTAATTAAATCACTTAATATTCATCTTTTTTTCTGGTATTTTACAGGTGTACTTATTTTCCTGCCACATAAGCCTAAGTTCACCATTTGATGACTAGAAATTCTCCTTTAAAATTTCATTCATTTTATCTTTTGCCACCTAAGTTCACTGAATATTTTCCCCCAGTCTTGAATCAGCAAGTCTATTTTTAGTAAAACTGAGTGATTTTAACCTATCACAATACAAACATTTCATATCAGTCGATATTGATAATCATTGATCAGTTTTTTTGTTTTAAATATCTGAAATAGTATAAAATTGTTGAAGTTACACTTCCTGTTTCTTCCACAGCTTTCTCTCCACGCTGTTGTTTCTTTATTTTTAAGCAGTAGCGAAACATTAAACTGCTGCTGAGCAGGTTACTCAGCAGGTTGTTGCTAGGTAACCAGAGTGAGTTGCTAAGTAACCAAAGAATGAATCAGTTAGACAGTCGGCTGTTAGCTGACTGTCAGTGAATATTCTATGAACAGAATATTGAATATTTCATCGGATGTTTTATTTACTGATACTGATCACCTGTCCATCGCGATATGTATACTGTTATTGATTTATTGTCCAGCCCTAAATATGAGACAGGCTTTGTGATCTTTTTGCTCAGCAGTGGTTTTCTCTTTGTGATTATCAAACTGACGCCAGTTGAGTCATGAACACTTTAACTTTTTGACTTTAACTGAGGCATGTAAGGCCTACAGTGCTCTCCAACTTACCCCAAACTTATATTTTGAGTCAGGACTTAGCTTTGGTTTACTGAATAGGAGCTAGTAAAATTACAATATGTGTCTGATTTTAAAATCTGTTTAGGAGTTTCAAAATGGGGGCAGGAGGCCATCAAAAAAAAAAAAAGAACTATCACGCCAACATTTTGGCGAATTTAGTTTTTAAAATGCATTTTTTTGACCCGTAAGTAACTTTGAGCTATGTGACAAAAAGTTAAAAACATTTAAGTGGAACAAAAACACCAAAAAGAAAAACATTTGTGAGTGGGATACAAAGTGTTTCTGCTACATAATGCCTCATTAAGCACATATAAATAAGATATCCTGAGAAACTTTCTGCAAATTCAGGGAGAAAAGTTTGGTGTTTTGTTTAGTGTAAATGCCAACCTCTAATAATGTTGTAATTTGTGTGAAAATTCAACAAAAATGCATGTAAAATGTTGCATTTTTCAACTTTTAGGTGTGATGCAGTTACCTGGCATGCAGATGAGTAGGAGGACTCTCATGGTCACTGGGAGGTAGACTGACTTTAACTGAGGAGAAGACAGAAACAAAGCAGCATGAAGACAAGAAAGTTTTCCTTTTGTCTCCCTTTCCTCCCCTCCTTCTTCTCCTCCTCCCTCCGTCACCTTTCCAAACCCCCCCCATCCCGCCGCCGCTCTCTCCCCTCACCGGCCTCACGCCGACACTGAAAAAACTTACAGTGAGTTTTTCTTTCTTTTTCCTTGCTATCAAAGCTGCATTCCAAGAAAAGAAACAGAAGACCCCCTTAAATCCCTCCCCTCCCCATCTCCCTGTGAGTTTTCTTCATCCCTCCCTCCCTTTCTTCCTCTCTGTCTCTACATCCTTCATTTCCCTTCTGTCACACTCACTGGTCATTTCCTTGAGCCCTTCCCCCTCCTCTCTCTCTTTTCTTTTTTCTGTCCTCCAAGAAACTAAAAAAGCTCAAAAATGGGAGCCTAAACCTCCCTTGGAGAAGCACAGAAAATATAAATCGGACTTTTTTGCACACATTAAGCGTCCTACTCTTGATTTCCAGACTGAAACTACTTTATGGAAAGTATGATTATTTCCCCCTAAACTACAGATCTGCACATTATGCATCCCACCCTCTGACTGAAACAATGGACTGCAGTGTTTATGTCTTTGTGCACCAGCATAACTCACAAACACACAAACCCACTGCTCCTTTTCCTGCATCATGGTGGCTATCAGAAACCATATGTTTTCTCAGCACACATCTGGGAGCAATTAGCCCCCCTCTCTCCACACTTCAGTCCTCCACTTTCAAGCTACAGAGACCCCCAGGCCCCCCTCCACCCTCCATCCTCCACAAGCTGAGGACAGCAACAGGAGATGCTCGGCTGGTATCCATTTGAGTATTTTTGGAGTCCAGTTACAAACAAAGACAACACATTTCCAACTTGCAATGCGCCCTCATTGACCCCCAGGAGAGCAGTTTTTTTTTACTTAAATTTTCTCTTTGCTCATCTTCTTTGTCTCTGGTGAAAAAAACACAGCCAGCATACGAACTTTTAACATGCATTAAAACAGAATAACCCATCATTTATTGATCCACAATGATTTCATATCTGTTTTTAATTCTTCTGGACAAATTTAATTACATCAGTGTTGAGCATAAAAGAGAAGCAAACGGACATTTAGATGCTTTCATGAGCTTTGACCCAGATTTCTTACCTAACTTTGGTTCGGTTATCTTCAACCTCTGCCGGCGCGGATGCCTCCTGTGAAAGCAGGAGAATCCTGCAGCTCCTCACTGAACCAGCCCACATCAGCAATCTCCTCCTCCTGCTGCTCCCACCCCCGACCCAGACACCAGCGCTCCACAGTCTGGCTAACGCTTACTCATTCATTTTAATCAGGAGTCGATCTGCACACGAACACAGAGCTGCATTTTAAACTATATCAAGGCTACAAACTTCAAAATCTCCTAATGCAGTTGAACTCATTTGAATAAAACACAGCAATATGGTTTACAAGTGCATCTCAGTTGCTAACAATGTGGAGAAGTTAAATTATTTCAAAGATTCAATTCAAATTTGTGCTTATTTCATTGCTAATTTTTGATGCACATAAAGTCATTGCTAAATAAGATGATAGTTCACAGACAAAGCTAATTATTGAAAAATACAGTGGAAGGAAAACATTTTGATTGAAGCAAATTTCAATTGAGGGGGAAATTTGCAGCTGGACGCAAAGCTTCTGGAGCCAGAGATGAATCTACCGAGTCAAAGTCAAAGTTGGTTGAAATTTGCTTTATTTTGAATTTGAAGCATGTCGTATCCATCTCCTGACCTGTTATCCTCGCATTGGTGACTAAGCAATAAAAATGATTATGGATGCACCAATATCAGCTCTACTTATCAGCTCGATACCCATGCATTAAAAAATGAACATCATCGGGTGATTCCGGTAAATCTGTGCATCATTATACGCTATGGCATCTGCTCCACTCAGATTCTGTTCTTTAAAGACTGTGGGAGCAGTTTGGGAACTTTATCTGATCAGGAACTATTTAGTTAAGTGGTTCTGTTCCTAAAGTTTGGGAACAACTACAGCGCCCCCATGTGGTAGCTACACTTAAAAAAAAGATTAAACAGCTTTCCCTCCTCGCCCCTAAAAAACCCTCCAAAAACAAATATGCTAAAGTGTTTAGGTGTAGGACTGTCAGAGGACAGAAATAAAAATAACACTGCTGAATACTAGTGTTAGCGATGCTCCACTGTTTCCCAGTAGGGATTTTTTTATTGGGATTAAGGGATAAATTATTAATTTACACCTGTAACTATTTCCTTTTAACATTTAGCTTGTTTTCTTGGAAATATGTTAGGAGACGTGAGCTGATCCTTAAAGCTTAGAATGTATCAGTAAAATTCGTCCTACCAGGGAAACTTGTGTTGCAGAATAATTCAACAAATCTTTACAAGTTTTTCTTGAGGTAAATGTACTTTACCAGAATTAAATGTGTTGCACTGAGCACTTTATTCAATAAAGCACTTGTGGTGAGTTCAAAAACTAATCCTTACCATACAGAGGCAAAAAGAGAAAAACACAATATATCTGTTACCCACTGTGTCTAATCTGTAAAGAATTTACACCAAATTTAATCATACTGTTTTGGTTTTCTTATCAACTTTACTTGACAAACATACGGAGAACCTTTGAGATAACCAGTTATGAAGTTTGTTTCATCCAGGATGGCCGCCTCATCTCTTAAATGTGACTTATTGTTCTTCCTTAAACCGGTTAGGACAGAGTTATGAGCTACACAAAACATGTTACTTTTGTTGTCTTTTTTCTGCCTATTTTGAGTTCTTTTAAGATTGAGCTGTTTTAGGGACTCCTGTCACTTTAAATCCAATCAGGCTGCTGCTGGCCACGCCCCCAAAATCAAGGTTTATACTCGCTCGTTAAAATGGCTGCCAACAGTTGCTCAATTATACAACCGTACATTTTTTTAAAGTAGAGCCTCCAGCACAACCAACAATAATGCTTCAAGTGCTTAAAGGCAAGTCAACAACAAAACACAGTCCTTCTATAAGCGCTAAAACCAGCTGGCCAAACGTTTTGGAGGTAGCTAGGTGACGTGCTGGGCTCTGCTGCGGTTGCTAGGTGACGGCGGAGCGCCAGTTCCTTGTGACCTAACGGCTCGTTTTCCAGACTCCAAACCGTCTGGGTGGTTTGGTCTGTTTTCCTAGCAGTCGAGTCGGAAAATGGAAGTATAACAATGTAAATTTGAAATTGAAGAATTTAAATTAGTATGAGTTACAACATTTAATTTTTTTTTCTTCCAACTAATGTTTGTCTGAAGATGATTTCAGTCAAACACAACACACACAAAACAACAAGTTGCTGCCACTTAAAGTATTTATTTTCCATCAAAAACAAAGAGTGCTGCAAGCAAGGAGGGAACATATGTACTGTTTGTCTTCATACAAGTGCAAAACATGGAAGGAGAAAACTATGGAGTTTGGCTAAACATAAGAAAAAGCACTGGTCTTTCCACTTTAATGTGAAGCAAAGTGTTTCCCATGTACACAAACATCGACACAGTAGAGTTGGAGATAAAATCATCAGCTAAGACTCAGACACACACGCTCTCCAGCATTCATACTGTACTTGTGTGTTTGTGTCACACCAAGTCCTCCAGCCACACACACATCATGTGGTGTTTGAGATGACTGGTGTTCAGGCCTGTCAGACCTCAGAGAGCATTTTATAATCAATAATTTATCAATCAAGTTGTAGAAAACAGGAGCAGAGGTTTCAAACGGCTGCTGCTTTCTTCTCCTTGTATGTGGCCATCATCTTCTTGATCTCAGCGATGGCTTTTCCCGGGTTCAGGCCCTGCCAACGAAAACAGAGGGAACATCCGTCAAATATAACCCTTACCCTTTATTTAAAATATGTTTCATTCACATAATAGTTAATAATACTGATTGTTTATTTAGCCAGTTGAATGGACTCTAAATGACTTGTGCATTTTCACTGTCTGAGACAGTAAAGCTCAGAGTCTGGTGAGATTTACTGTGTAATGATAAAGAAGGAGGAAGAAAAATGTTAGTTTAACTTTAACTGATGTAACTTTCAGCAACAGTATCGTAATTAAATATTTTCCATAATCAGGTTTTTCTTTTAAATAGTCTGTAATTTTACTTCTTGGTTATTATTATACAATTTTCACTTGCATATTTGATCGTAAATAGAAAAAGTATTAAACTGTGACTAAATATTTTAAGCTTCACAATGTATTTTGAACATGAAACAGCCTAATAAAGTGATTTAATAAATGCATGACAGCACAGATGCAGCCTCACCTTTGGGCAGGTCTTGGTGCAGTTCATGATGGTGTGGCAGCGGTAGAGGGAGAACGGATCCTGCAGCTTGGACAGACGCTCCTCTGTGAACTCGTCTCGTGAGTCGATCATCCAGCGGTACGCCTGGGGCCGAACGATACACACGACTTGGTTTTATGAGCGTCCAGAGGCTATAATCCACACCGGGGACACATACCTGCATTAGCACCGCCGGCCCGAGGTATTTGTCTCCGTTCCACCAGTAGCTGGGACAGCTGGTGCTGCAACAGGCGCACAGGATGCATTCATACAGGCCGTCCTACACACAGCAGACAGACAGATTCAGATCCCTGCCAGCCCTGGAAACCCTCCCTGTTTTCCTGAAGCGAAGGCGGAGCTTCACCAGCTTCTGTCTGTCCTCCACAGACTGCAGGTATTGCTCCTTCCCCTCCTTTGAGTCGTCCTTCTTCTTCAGGTACGGCTCGATGGACTTGTACTGGGCGTAGAAGTTGCTCATGTCCTGCAAGCAGAACGGAAATGTTCGGTAAAACCTCAGATGATGGCGCAAAAACGTTTCCGAATAAGTCCAGTTTATGCAACTTAACCGTGTCAGTAAAAACCAATCAAAATATTCATGATTGCATGATAATTTAAACTGAGCTCAATCATTTCCATTTTGTATGATTTATCATTTTTTATTTCTCTCTTTCTACCAAAAACTGGAGGATAAGGTTAGTCTGAGGCTTTAGTTTCAACAAGCTACTTCTTTTTTTGTTTACAGAGACTTCATACATTATTTTATTTGTTGTTTCTGAGATATTTTGAGATGATTTTGTATATTTCTTCCAGTTTCAGTGTTAAATGTTCATTAGAATTTAAAGTTTATTGATATTTGAGAATGTGCTCCATTGTTATGGCACAACCATTAGATTACTTAAACAATTTTAAGACAACAATATTATCGTTTGTCACAATAACTTCACAATAACTTCTAAAATTTGTTTCAGTGACTTGCCTACCCTTGGATAAACATGTTATAGTTGATGGGTTTCAAAGTGCAGGACGTTTTACTCACAGGCACCAGGTCCTTGACCACATACATGTGTGGAAGTGGGTAAATCTTGGTGGGCTTGCTGAGGTTGGTGTCAATCTTGTTGAGACAGGCGAGCGTGTTTCCTCCATTTATGTTCATCGCACAGGATCCACAAATACCTGATAAAACAAAATAAATTATAAAAAGGGATTCAAATTGATTTATGACATATTCCGAAGATAAAAACGATGCAATAAAAGGATTTTTCTGAGACAACTTATGTTTTACCTTCTCTACATGAACGGCGGAAGGTCAGAGTCGAATCCATCTCATTTTTTATCTTGATGAGAGCATCAAGGACCATCGGCCCGCAACTGGGTAAAGAAATGCAAACTCAAAGTCAGAAAACTGGGCCGTTTTGATTGTTACCACCTTGACAACAAAGAGATGAGAGTCAATTAAAAACTATTAGTTTAACAAGTAAAATAGGAGGACTAAAAACAAGCTGAAGATTGTGTTAATCAATAAATAAGCTGCTCAGGTGATATTCTTAGGTAAAATAAATATTTTCAACAGTTTAAATCAGACAAAAAAGATAAAATTGAAGATCATCAAGAGTTCTGAGTTAATATTAAAATTCTGTGGGAAATGTAGAGAATTTTTAAAAGGAAAATGTTTAAAACTTGCATATTAAATGCTGTAAAATGTTCTATTAGAACTGTTAAGATGAGACAGGTATCACTGGAGCGGTCCAGTTCTGGCTATCCGAATACCTTAATTTTGGGGGGGCTGTTGCAGTATTCCCATCAAAACTACTTTGTTTTAAAGAATTACCAGTCTGTTCATATTTGCATCTATAAATAATCATGTATCCCCCCCCCCCATACAGTGTAATCTACTAGGTTTCCTTAGAGCAGAGGAAAACGCTGACAGCCTTACGTGTTGAGGTCGATCTCATACGTCTGCATGCGGGGTTTGTCTCCAGGTGTGTCTGGGTCCCATCTGTACACCTGGAACTTCTTTATTCTGGGCTGAACAGCAGCGGCTGCAGCTGTCTGGGCGTATCGCACTGCCTGGACACAAGCACACAAAGAGAAATCATTTTAAAACATGTTTTCCTTCCTGAACAAATCCACGAAGGAGCTACTACTAGTTATTTGTATTCTCTTTGTCATCCCAGAGAGCATTACTCAGCTCACATGCGTTAGATTTTTCCTCTTTCCCAACAACTAGTTGTTCCTTCCCACTGTCACCACATCCTGACTGCAAAGTCAGCTTTCTACCATTTCTCCTTTATAAACTGAATTCTAATGAATGATTCAACTAGGAGTGAAATAGAAATCTTAGCTGAATTTGGGTCTAATTGTTTGTACTGTATTATGTTGATTTTCAAGATATGGTTTGGAGTTGTGTTTTAAAATGCATTGAACTGAAATTTATTCTATAGAAATCAATCAAAATGGCTACCTGAATATGAAAATTTGTATGATTTATTGTGACGAAACTTTATTATCCAAAAGCTAACAGGCTAAAAATGCGGAAAAGTGTCTGTCTTATTTCTTAACACTCTTTGAGATGTCGTGGTTTCACACTAGAAGTTAGATCGTCATCATCTGATTTATAAACGATACCCATGCTACAACATATCTGTAGATAAGCAACTGAACCAAACAATTTGTAAACTAGACACCAGAACATAGACGGAGCCTTAGCAGTTGGAAAAGCGGTGGCGTTCAGCTCTAAATTAGATAAACAAAGTCATGGCTTCCGACAATGATGATGACTGAAAGTATGTTTCATCCACCGGTTGACAGCTTACCAGCGGTCCGGCAGGAGAGCGGAAAGCCAAAACACTGCAGCGGCTCAAGGACGTAAATGTAGCAACAGACATTTTTACGGATCCAAGTTTCTCTTCTCTGACCTCCACCGGCTGCTAAGCAGCTTCTACTGCGACTGCGCCAGAAACCTTTGCTGGAGCGCTGGTTTTGTTGGCCGTTGTGTCCCGATTTCAGTTCGGCCTTGTCGCTTGTTTCTCAAGAACATATTTAATTGCCATTACTTAACGTCATCGTTGTTAGATTCTCTTTTCAGTTTTTATTCCGTGTTCATATCTTTTTAAAAATAAACGAATCGTTATCGGAACGCTTTACTTTGAAATCTTCACTGACTCTCCTTCCTCTGCTTCAGCTGTCAGGAAAACAAACGTACCTCTTCCGGCGCGACTCAGTCCTAACGCTGCGTCGCATAACACAGTCTGTGCCCAGGTGGTGAGAAGTTAAGGTCATTTCAGACAGTTGTTTTGTTTCCTAACGAAAGAGGACGAACTGGGCCGAGCTGACGGGAAAGTATAATGGTATTTCTAACGTTATCCTGCTGGATCCGCAACCGCGGACCCGACAGGTTCTGGAAAGTACAGGAACTGCTTAAACATGCGCGGGTGAGGCTCAGTCTATTTCCTGGAGCGACGATCCTATAGTTCATAAAACCCCCTAAAAATCTCCAGATCTTTCATTAATTACGTATAAAAGCATGCAGATGCACTGTCCGTTAACTGCTCTTATTGATCATATTGCTTGAGATAAATGCCTTTTCTCGCTGTTCGTCCACCACCAGCACTTCAGAGGGAGGAAGAACCGCTGCTACAAACTGGCCGTGCTGGCCGTCAGGAGGGCTTTAGTCTACGCCACTAAAGGTCGAAAGCTTAAGAAGCGCAACATGAGGACGGTGAGAGCCAAACAACACAACCCGCTGTTTACAAAACATAACACCGATATACTGGCTTGTATGCAACCCAAGGTCAAATCTGAAATTTAAAGCTGCCATGCAAAGTTTTCTATGAAATCAATTGGCTGTGGATATAGTTTGTCACACACAGAACTACATATTTTGTTTATTTTTTTTATGTTTTTGTAATTTTTTTTATTCTGTAAATGACCTTCCCAAAGCTAACCTCAGTTCTCACATGCTTTTGGTGACATCATGCTCTAATTGGCAAAATGCAACTATTTTGCTCATTTGTATTTATTTTTTCTCCTGGGATGGACATATTTCTTTCCTATCCAGCAATGACTTTATATATTATGAAAATAATATGGTCTTGGGAATGTAGTCCTTTAAGATGACTTTAAATGATCAAATATATTTCTTGCTGCCTCAGCTTAACATCCACCACCAGACGACATACAGATTTGTAACAAGCCTTGTAATGCACCTACACTGTGGTCTGTACCCTCACTGTCATTCTAGTCAACACCGGAAGAAACAAACGAGGGGAATAATGTCATTGCTTCATAGTCAGAAATGAGACGTTGTTTAGGTTTGCTGAAGTAGAATGAGTTCATGCAGCATCAAGAGTCTCTGCAGCAGCAAAACCCAACCATCTGGGGTGATACGAGCAGAACATGACGGCCTGATGGAAAAATAAACCCAAATAAGGATATAAACAGAAAGCAGATACATAAAGTTGAACTCCTCACAACTCAAATGATTCAGATTCTACGTTTAAATCTCTCAAAAGTTGCTCATCATCTGGTGTAATTGGTATCAATGGAAGTCTTATCAGCTCGAGTCTTGCACTTGTGATCCTGTCAACTTAAATATACATCAAATCAGAAAGTTTTTTTTCTTTAAATGGTCTAACTCTAAATCCCCCTAAATGTATTGATGTTTTATGGTTATTTAAAATGTTCTGTGTTTAATACAGCTTTGTGCACATACTGTATCAAAGTATTCCCTTTGTGTTGCTTTCAGCTGTGGATCACACGCATTGCAGCAGCATCACGAGAGCACAACATGAAGTATCCTATCCTCATACACAACCTCAACAAGGTTTGTCGAATCGTGTCACCACCCAGCTCCAACCACTGTGGTGTTTCTGCTTCCAGCTCTTCATGCTTCTTTCCTTCTTCTTCCTCCGTACAGTGCAGCGTCCAGCTTAACCGTCGTGTGATCAGTGACATTGCCATCACGGAGCCTCGGACCTTCCTGTCGCTGGCGAAGCTGGCTCGAGCTCGGCAGCAGGAAGGTTTCCGAGCGGCGCTGGGAGACGGCAAAGAGCCTCCGGGTGTCCTCTCCAGAGTTATGCTGCAGTAAAAAGACTCACTACAGTCATGGATTCAAGGAGCTGTGTTGTTCAGAGACATCAACCTCACTTTTGTTATTTCATTAGTATACTTTTCATATAAAATATCTTCAAAATTATATATTTCCTCATGTGCTGCTTCATCAGAAAGATAAAGTCAGACTCGTGTGTGTGTGTGTGTGTGTGTGTGTGTGTGTGTCAGTCATATGTCTCTCTTGTTGATAGCCTTGGATTCCTGAAGAACTCTGTCACTGGATGAAGTAAAAAGTTTGTTCTTGAAGCAAAGTTAACATGGGAGTCTTTCACATGGGGTCCCAACACATGGAGATGTTTACTTCAAAAAAACTTTACAACAATATAGCAAAAAAGTGTCCAAAACACATCTCTAATGGATAATATGTTGACTGGGTTTGAATTTGCAACCTGCAACTTCTGATTTGATTATTTTTGTTTCAGTGTATATATTATTTCTTGTGGTGAGAATGTCCAAATGTTTTATTCATTAAACATTTTTTTATATGACAAGATTAAGCTGCTTATTTTAAATTAAGACTGGCTTCTAAGAATATTTTGTGCACAGTTTTAAAATACACAAATTCAGAACTACCAGAGAAACCTTTGTGAGTCAGTAAGTGGAGTCAAACTGGAATAGTATGAATACTGAATTTAGCGTAAGAATATCGATCATTTTAAGCTTCCACCCATTGCATTGAATGTGCAAAACAAAAGTTTTGACATTAACACGTAAACTAGAGGTGGGCAGATCTAAAATATAGATATCGATACCAAGTTGATATGGGTCTCTAATTGATATGTGAGTTACACATTCACTCTTGAATAACTTTTTGTTATTGTGGTTTCACAACTTTACCATAAGTAAGACTTTTCTTTGATTTACTCTCAAGTTATATATTATTTGTACTTTATTAGAAAATAGTGCACACAAATTTATTTTTTCTATTGTTTCTGTAGTATTTTGTAGACACCTATAAATTTAATCTAAATTTGCATATTAAACCCTAGGCTTCAAAAGAAACGCCTGAAGATCAGAGGTTTGATGATCAATAAAACCTGTATTGGTACCTGTCATACTGGCACTGTATTTACTTGGTATTTGATTGATTCAAAATTCAAAAATACTTTATTGATCCCAAAGGGAAATTAAATAACTCATATCATTCAACTTCTTCACACGTATTATTAGTTATTATTTACACAACAGTATGCAGTATTACACTCGTCTAGCGTAAACACGTGGATTGAATAGTAAATTAATTTAATTAATTAATAGATGCACACAAATCCGACCCAGTGATATTTTTTCTTTGGAGTTTTGTATCTAAATGTGTAACTATCTCAGTAACAACTGACGCAATCAGAAGAAAGCGAAATGTCCCTCGGCGGGTGCCGTACATGTTGTGGGTGGGACCTTAGCGGATGACCTCCACGGTCCACCTCTACTACGTCCAATTAGAACATAGAATACTCCCAGAGAGCCAATCGCCGCTGCCGTTTCTCACCTGAACTTCTGCTACGCACTGCACATGCGCAGTCTGTCTCAGCGTGTCACGCGTGAGGAGGAGGCGCGGTGACAGAGCTGTAAGTCCTTCTTCCTCGGAACCGGCAGAAACGGTGCTTTAATTCCCTCTCGGTACCATGTCGTGGCTGTTCGGACTGAACCGGGGCCAGCCCGAACCTCCTCCTGGTCTGCCGAACCCGCCTCCGCCGCCTCCTCCGCCGGCTGGAGGCTCCGACGGCGGTGGAGATAAACCCAAGGACAAATGGAGCAACTTCGATCCCACCGGGCTGGAGCGGGCTGCACAGGCGGCCAAGGAGCTCGACAAGTCCCGTAAGTGTTCCGAGAGGTGCGGGGTGGATTTATTACATCTGCGATAGAGCAAAGCCAACAAGTAACAACTGTGCTCATGTGCATCCTGATCCATTCTGCTGGTCAACCCAAGTGGTGCAACAGTCTGGATCAGAACAACATGTTTTTGTTGTTTGTTTTTAATTTATTTTAATTAGTTTTAAGTATCTTTGTTCTGTGTAGCAATTTAAATTTGTGCTGCAGATCTGCAGATGAGATCTTGATCTCTATGGGGCTTTAACCTGGTTACATCAAGGGAAATTAATTATAAAATGAATAAAGATGAACCTGTTTTCAGTTTAATTAGTGAATTTAACCATTAATTAACAAAAATAAGCTTGAACTACATCCACGTGTATTCAGTGGGAGTGCAAAGGTCACAACCTTGCAGTGGAGGTTGCTGCAGATGTTGTACCTTGAAATAATGTATTCATACTCGTTGGACTGCACCTTTATTCTATCACTTTACCCCAAAATATCCACGTATTTTATATAATAGACCATAAAATGATACATAATTGTAAGATGGAACAATGTAATAATAAAGCTGAAAAGTGTGGCATGCTTTCATACTCCAATCATAAAAAAAGCAAATGTGATTAGAGCACTCAAAGTTGTACTCAAGTAAGAGTAGCACTACTTCGACTTACTTTTTACTAAAGGCAAAAGTTTAATTCAAGAAATTTCTCAAATAAGACAGAATAAATATTGAGTTTTTCATTATTTTCCATGTGTGAATGAGGAAAATGAAGTAAACATTAGTGATTCCAGGCATGTATTTTTAGTGTTACATTCTCTTTTTAAGTTCAAATATGCAGAAAAACACTTTAGTCCTACACTTAGCCATCAGTAACTCTGCTTTTTAGGTGTTCCAGAGGTAAAAAAAAATATATTTTCATAGTCTTTACTTGGATATAGAAACACACTTGAATGATATGGGGTCCTGGTATATTTCAGTACCACATTTTGAAACTATTAAAACCACACAAAAGAGTGATAACTTCATTAAACTGGTTCACCCCAGTTATGTATTTGCAATGAATTTCTGTGCACTAGTTTGCTTTACAGATGATCTCTTCAGCTACGATAATTATCGTTAGCACTGTGGTAGATAATATTTGTGTAGATAATAAAGACATCCTCTGAATTTAGAGCAACTCTTTGCTGTTTTTCTCTGCCAGGTCATGCCAAAGAAGCGCTGGAGTTGGCCCGGATGCAGGAGCAGAGCACCCAGCTGGAGCACCAGAGTAAAATGAAGGTACGAAGACGCGTTGGCTTTTAAGAGCAATCAAATTTAAGACAATTTTGTTTGCAGATTTCCTTTGCGTTTTGATTTATTGTCACATTCAAAGGTTTCAGATGATCAAACAAATTTTAATATTAGATAAAAATGAACAAAAGTAGAATTTAAAAGTTGTTTTACTAAGAAAAAAAGGTATTCAGACCAACTCGATCCTGTGTGGAACCTAATAAGTGCCATCAAATATTTGTAAAAAAGGCTGTTTTGTACGGCAGCCTTTCTGTTGTAGTAGGAGGGAGTACATTACTGCTGAAAAACTCTGAGATTAATCTCATAAATGTTCTAGAAAAAGGACATTTGTGAGTTTCAAAAGTGGAAAATGTCCTTGAAAATTTTTACATTAATTTTAGAAATTTTCTAGGCAAAATAATTTGAGTTTGAAAAGTCAAAAATTATCTATAAAATATTCATAAATTTTAACATTAAACTGACATTTTCTAGAAAGAAATTTGGAAAATTTCCAAAGGTTGAAAGTTTTTGATTTTCTGATACTTTTTCTTTTGTGTCTCTCAAAACTCCAGGCTTTCTAAGACCTGTATTATTAACATATATATCATGTATAAAGAATCTGTCAAGGAAGGTGCGAAAAATTACGAATTTATATAGACACATTTATCATGAAATTATGAGCACAATGTGTAAAAATGCTCTGTAATTTAAGATCTAAATGCGTAAATGCCCTGAAAGCCCTGTAGGAGTGTTTGTTACTGTTTGAACGGACTTTGTAAATAATTTTTGTAGCATTACTAGGTGTCTTTCGGTAACCTTTTTATATATGAAAACAACGTAGAAAAGCCAGATTCTTTACTTTTAATGTCCGTTTATGAAGCTTTGCGTTGGGTCTTGACTTTAACAGGAGTACGAAGCAGCAGTCGAGCAGCTCAAAGGTGACCAGATACGCATCCAGGCTGAGGAGAGGCGGAAGACTCTGAATGAAGAGACGAAGCAACACCAGGCGGTGAGAACAGTGTTGCTGTCGCCTCGCTGCGATCAGGTGGTTTGAAGACGTTTGACTACCTTTTTGTCTCCTACCGTTTTAACAGCGAGCTCAGTACCAGGATAAGCTGGCCAGGCAGCGATACGAGGAGCAGCTGAGGCAACAGGTGAGGCCCTCATGTGTGAGCTCAGATGAAAACACTTTGGAGCGGGACGCTGAAACACCTGACCGATCTAATTTCCCACCTTGCAGCAAATCCTGAATGAGGAAAACCTTCGCAAGCAGGAGGAATCCGTGCAGAAACAGGAAGCCATGAGGAAAGGTAGGCTCCTCACTGCTCCGATCTTTTAAAACCTGCTGAGCTCGGGGTTGATCGGGTCGCTACGCTGCCGTTTCTATAGCAACAATCGAGCACGAGATGGAGCTGAGACACAAGAACGAGCTCATGCGCATAGAGGCGGAGGCGAAAGCCCGAGCGCGCGTGGAGAGGGAAAACGCAGACATCATCCGAGAGCAGATCCGACTGAAGGCGGCCGAGCACCGGCAGACCGTCCTGGAGTCCATAAAGTGAGTTTCATTCAGAAAGTGAACACCCGAACAGGCGGACCTTGTTCAGGTGTTCTAACTGCTGGTGTGTGTTTACATTCAGGACTGCTGGAGCCGTGTTTGGAGAAGGATTCAGGGCCTTTGTGTCCGACTGGGACAAAGTTACTGCCACGGTGAGTGATGAGTAAAATATTCAACCAAAAAACAAACAGCTGAAATATTCTAACTAAACCCAAGTTTCACCTAAATACATTTAACACAATAAAAGTATTTCAGTTTCATATTTCAACTATGGATAAATAAAACATCTTATGGAATATTAAATAAATACATTATTTATTGAACTCGTATCCAAAACAGCAGTTTAGCTACTTGACCTCCCACAGCTAAACCTTGGTGGAATCAACTAACCAGCTCTTTGGTTACCTAGCAACTCACTCACTCTCTGGTTGCTGAGCAACAACTTGTTGAGTAACTTTCCCAGTGGCAGTTTAATGTTTTGCTACTGTGCCTCATTACTGCTTAAAAAAACTGTGAAAACTGTGGATGAAACAGAAAAAAAACTTTACCCGCAATAAAATGTCTTTTTTCTTGTAAGTCTAAGATGTTCTTCTTGTAAAATTGCATTTTTATTCTGATAATTTTATGATCATATTCTTGTAAATTAAACAAAATCCTCATAGTCTGACCCTTATACGTCCAAATCACAAAGGGGATGATTGAAATAATAGTCACTTTTTGAAAATATTTTGTCAATTGTAATCTCTTTTCTTAAAACATATATTAAAATCAGATCTGGTATGAATAAGTCATATATTTTTATGTCTAAGCCACATCACCCAGCCCAAGTTGTTTTTTTTCTTTCTTTCTCATTTACATGTTTTCTTGAGTAACCTTTGTTCCCTCCACTAGGTGGCAGGCCTGACCCTGTTAGCTGTAGGTGTGTATTCAGCCCGAAATGCAACAGCAGTAGCAGGACGCTACATTGAGGCCAGGCTTGGAAAACCGTCTCTGGTGCGTGAGACGTCCCGGTTCACCGTGGGAGAGGCCATCAAGCATCCAGTCAAGGTGATGAAATAAACACAGCGTCGTTTACCTTAATTTTGTGAATCCCATCTCATCAGGCTGACTAAAAGCAAATCCCGAATCTATTTACGTGTTCAGACAGCGAAGCGCCTGAAGAGTAAACCTCAGGATGCGCTCGAGGGAGTCGTGCTCAACGTAAGTGGATTTCACGAGTAAATGCTGCTGATTTAAAACGTTAAAATCTTTTGTGACGGTTGCGTCTTTCCCTCGGCCAGCCTACCTTAGAGGAACGTGTGCGTGACATTGCCATCGCGACGAGAAACACGAGGCAGAACAACGGCCTCTACAGGAACATCCTCATGTACGGCCCGCCTGGCACGGGAAAAACCCTGTTTGCTAAGGTACGGCCAACACCAGAGAGCAGAAAACGTCGAGCTCAAACATGCGTGGTTGAGATCAGCTGTTGTGTGTGTTGAGTAGAAGCTGGCAATGCATTCTGGGATGGACTACGCTATAATGACCGGCGGTGATGTAGCACCCATGGGTCGGGACGGTGTGACGGCTATGCATAAAGTTTTCGACTGGGCCGGCACAAGCAGACGGGGGTACGCTGCTAAAGAAATACAGATTATTGCAATGTTGTTCAGGGAGGTTTAATTTACTGGAGAATAAAATAATCCAACACTTGTTTCTTTGACAGGCTGCTGCTTTTTGTGGATGAAGCTGACGCATTCCTTCGCAAAAGAGCCACAGTAAGTTTTTCCACCACTAGAACTTTTCCACATTTTGTAATTTTACAACAAACAACGCTGGGATGTTAATTGGGACTTTTTAGTATTCTGATGATTAATCTCACAAGAAAAATGTCACATTCTGTAGATTTTATTTAACCAGTAAGCCTTTTAATACAGTAATAAAAATGCATCAAAAATCCGTGGCAGACTTTTCAGGTTTTCATTCATAGCAAAAGTTAATTATTATTAAGACTGGAGAAAAATGGCAGAAAAAAATGTATCACGATGTAAGCCTTTCATGTCAGTCGATATCGGTCATTATTTATTAGATTTTTGTTCTAAATATCTGAAATATGACCAGTCTAGTGGTGTGACGATTCCTGTTTTAGCAAGTTTTCACTTCATGCCGTTCGTTGTTTTTATTTTTAAGCAGTTAAGAGGCACAGAGGCAAAACCTTAAACTCATGCTGTGCAACTTACTCAACAGGTTGTTGCTAGGTAACCAAAGAGTGAGTGAGTTGCTAGGTAACTTAAGACTGAGTGAGTTAGTTGATTCCACCAACATTACTTAGTTGGCTTTCAGAAGTTCAGCAGCTACACTTTCTTTTTGCCTACATCTCCCAGAATTCTTTGCGGTTCTGGAGTAAGTGGAAATTTTAGAAAATTCCATTGCACGTATTGATATTGATTTATATATTGTTACTGATCCAGCTCTACAATATAGTTTCATAGTTGTGTATTTAAATAAAGTCCCTTGAAAATAAATTGAGGTTTGGGTTAATGTGAGCAAGTTACAGGGGTGTGAATAAATTTGTAAGACATTTTATATCAACTTAGGAGTTGTGATGTGAAATGTACATTACAGTAGGAGGCTGTAATGTAGAGGAAGTTACAATTAATCACCTTTTACTCTCGTCTTTGTAGGAGAAGATCAGTGAAGACCTCAGAGCCACTTTGAATGCGTTCCTGTATCGCACTGGAGAGCAGAGCAGCAAGTAAAACTTTCTCTCCCAGGTTTTGACCTTCTTCCAACATGCTACCAACATGATTAAAGTCTAATTTCTCCTGTATTGTAGGTTCATGTTAGTGTTGGCCAGTAACCAACCCGAGCAGTTCGACTGGGCCATTAATGACCGAATAGATGAGATAGTGAATTTCGCTCTGCCGGGTCTGGAGGAAAGGGAGCGACTGGTGCGGTTATATTTTGACAAATACGTACTGGAGCCGGCCACTGGAGGGCGACAGTAAGTACCATCTTTAAACAGCGTCATTTAGTGGTAATTAGTGACGGCTTACGATTAATAGTTGATCAATGATTTATTAGATTAAAATTAGTTCTAAAGGATTCACAAGTAGCATCGCTTCAACCTTCTTTTAGTGTTGTAGTTTGGCCGCCATCCAGCAGAGGGCGCTGATGGTCTCCATTAGGTGACGCAAGTTACAAAAACAAAGATGGCAGCGGTGTCTCAGAAAGGAAAAGAGGAACTGTCCAAGCAGACTCTGATGTGGGATACAAAATACCACTTTAAGTGGTTATGTTTTGAAAATTAAAAACTCGATTTGCTCCTAAAATTATTACCTTAATATCACTCATTCAGCCGAGCTGCGTGTCTACTGGAGGTCTGGACGGGCGACAAAGGCGAGAATGAAAATTGTCACATGACTGGGAGAAAACATGAGGCTAAGCACAGTTGATGTTTTGTTAGGGCTGTTGTAGTTAATGCAGTTTATGTTTAACAAGTTTAAGTTTTCAAGAGCAACTATAGACAGTACTTCTGTATGTACATCTCTGTTCACATTTTAATCTCTTCAGTTTTTTCTGAGCAACCTAAGATGTTTCTGTTTTGTTATATATTACAAATAGAAGTTTAACAATGTGAGAAAACAAACATTTTCAGTTTATTAAGTCAGTGTTTAATACAGCTGACACAAAATGTCAATATTTATTGATTTTAAATTAGCATATTAGGAAAAAAAGTAGCACTTTATTTTATGGAAAGACAGTGGGACCTCTTGATAAAACAGAAAATGGCTGCTAATCGTTAGTCGATTGATAAGTTCAATCAACTTTAGATGAACTAATTTATCGATAACTTGCGTCCCTAATCAGTTCATGCTTTGTGTTTGTGTGAAGGAGGCTGAAGCTCGCCCAGTTTGATTACGGCAAAAAGTGTTCCGAGATCGCCAAGAGGACAGAGGGCATGTCAGGAAGAGAGATCTCCAAGCTGGGTGTGGCCTGGCAGGTATGCTTCCCTCAACCATTTTGGATCATTTTTCTTTAAAGTACAACATCTTAAGAAATTCATCACTTCTTTCCTCTCTAGGCTGCAGCGTACTCCTCCGAGGACGGCGTCTTGACAGAAGCCATGATCGACGCTCGGGTGGACGGCGCCATCAAGCAGCACCATCAGAAGATGGACTGGCTCCGTGCCGAGGAGGAGGCAGCGAAGAGCCTCACGCCTCCGCCTGCCGGGGCCGGAGCTGCCATGGGGAAAATGGGTTTCACTCTCCCTCTGAAGGAGACGCCTCACGCCCAGGAGGTCATCGCTCCAGTCTTTGAAATAAACACGCAACCAGAATCGGCAGAGGCCAAACGTGTAAACTCAGTTATACAAGACTGTGTGGCTGCTGCTGAAGCAGAGTCTAAAAAAATAGAGGATGGTTTAACCGAACCTGACGGCGAAGACAAACCAGGAAAACAGGAGAAGACCGGCTCCTCTCCTCCGAAAGACGGAACCGCAGTCTGAGTTATAACAGGACAGTCTGGATTAGAAAGATTAACACTCTGCCCTCTTAACTAACTGGTCTGCGACATCATGTCAAAGATGGCCGAAGTGAGACAAGATTAGTTTACGGTTGGGAGAGATAATTAAGTCTTCGTAACACAACTGATGCCTGAATCTTTAATTTTCATATGAAATGTATACAATGTAAGCAAGTAGTTTATGTAGAAACAAAACCATGTGTTTGTCATTATACTATTATGAATGTTGTGCAAAGTCATGCTTCTGTGCAAGAATGATTAAAACCTTTTTCTAACCAGAAACGGTTCTATTTTCATGTGCAAATAATTTTTTGAGCCACATCAACTAAATGGTAAATATGGCTGAATAAGGCTGTTTCTGATCTAGAGGACCTTTATATCCATTCACACACTGATGGTGATGAGCTACACTGGATCCACAGCATTTAACAATCAGCTGTGTGGAGAATGAACTCCTGTTGGTGTACAATGATTAGCTGGATATCTAATGGTAATCAGTTTGAAGTCAAACTCAGCTGGACACTATGGCTGACAGCTGCATCATGATAGAAGGGTTTCACATAAGTTCAAATTAATTTTTGTTTTAAATATCTGAAATACTGTCAAACTCGTGACTGTTTTAGCCGCAGTTTTCATTCCACGCCATTGTTTTTATGGTTTTTTAAATTATTTTTAAGTAGTTACGAGACACGGTGGTGACTTGACGGGTTGTTGCTACTCGCCTAGCTTAGCTAGCCTTGAGACGTTGATCGGCTAAAGCCGCTCCTCTGCCTACATCCCCCAGAATGCTGTGCGGTTCTGGATCGAAGTTTATTAAAGCTATTGAAGATTCTGCTTTCTATTGTTATTGATCAAGCCCTACGCCAAACAGTATTTTGGATTAAAACTTGTTTTTATTATTATTTACATACATAAAGTGCTTTAAGTGACAAGTATACTATATATTTAGTCCATTTATATTTATCTAGTGGATGAAAACTAAAAGATCCCATGAAATATGCAGCTGTGTGTTAACAGAATAAGGAGGTGGAGTAAATGCTGCAATCTGCTGGCTCTCCTTAGAAAACCTTTGAATGAATCTGAGTAATTAACAGCTTATAGATCAATTAGAATGCGTGTGTGATTGAAGTTATTTTTTTGGCAAAGTGCCTCTAAGTAACATTTGTTGTCAGTTGGCGCTATATAAATAGACTAAATTTAATTGAGTAGTGATTAAAAATGTTATTTCAATAATAAGTTCACTAAGTGAAGCACATTTTATATACAACTTACACAGAGATTGATGTTTTAAATCTTTTATTTCTGCTTATTTAGATTTTCTGCTTACAGCTAATAAAAATGACACTTAAGATTAGAATATTACACCTGGATCACTATATCTGAACAAAAGTCCCGTTTCCCACATAGTTTTGACCCAGCCTGTTTTCATCTGGTTTGAAAATCAGAACTGAAAGTCATTTTATTTTATTGTTGCTATGATAATTAAATTGGCTCTTAGTCCATTAAACTATTGTTCACTTAGTCTGAACTTCTTCTTCTGAGTCGACATTAAAGCACACAACTCTATCAGAGTTGTTGCCTGTTACATTTGACCGGAGTTAAGATAAACAGATTATCCTGTTTTAAATCCACTTGTTTGCATTTGAAAACAAACATTTTACTGACTGTAGGTAAAATCAAGATTACCAAGATGCTGATAGAAAATAATCTGAACCTGATGGAAAGAGAAGGATTTAGTGCATGAATGTCTTCACTAGACTTCAACTGAAATCCGGAGGATAAGAAAAAGGTTAAGCAAAATTAATTGTAATTTGTTTTTCCCTTCACAAAGTCAGGAACATATTAATCTAACAGCCTAGGTCTTAGTGGCCCTTCCAACTATCAGAAATCAGAGAAAACGCAATAAAACAGTCGGTAAAACGTCTTACATATCTCCTTTAGTAGATTCATATGTACATACAGAAAAATCAGGCACTCGAGTTGAACTTGCAGTTTGAAAATAATTACATTGCTTCAATTCTTAAACATTTACAAAAAAAAATACTATGCCCTGAAAGACAGCATTTCAGAGTTTAAATATAAATCAGCACATTATAATGAAACCCACTGCAGGAGCACCTCTGAGATGTCTTTGTTTGGTTATTCATCACTAGCCCACCCTCTTTAACTTAATTCAGATTATCTACAACACACGGCGCACAAACATATACAGTTCAATCAGCGTTTCTCCTGTGTAAACACATGTACACGGTCTCATACCAAAATTAAAATTCTCATATTAAACAAAAATGCAATTTAAAATTAAATGAGCTGTAAATGTGCTCTACTCAACAACAAAAAAGAGAAAAATGAGAGCGGGTCGTAGGGGAGCTGCGGGTCGTGGCTCTCCCTGAGGAGATGTGGTCGAGTGATTTTATTTTGGGTCAGGGAGGACCGCGGCCGAACCCTGATCTAGAGGAATAAAGGCATAATGAGAGCAGCGAGTCCGGCCTCTGCAGAGAGGAACAACCCATCATAACCATTACTTCCAGTAGCTCTCAGTCTTTAGGTCCTGGCCCAAAGCGTTGAGCTCCTGTGCACCAATCATCAGCAGAATACGCAGCCTGCTTCTCCTTATTCTATCGACTGATTGCTTGGGGTCTGTGTTTATTGCAAACTTGTTTCATGTATCAGTAGAAGCAGACGGTGTGGAGAAAAGGCCTGTTGCTCTTGTCCTCAAACTCCTGCAGGAGCTCGTCGATTTCGTTCTCCATGTCGTCCGTGTGCTGGATCTGATGACGACGAAGATGGACACAGCATAGACACAGATTAACTGATCACGCGCTGGTTGAAGGTTTTAATAAATGGTATATTTGATGGTTGAAGAAAATCCTGAATTAGATACTTACACACTGACACAACTCACAGATGAGGAAGGCTCCCAGCGTGGCCTCCTCGTGGTTGTCCTGAATGTCTACATTGATTACATGAACTGGTTGTAACGTCTCCTGCTCTCTCGAATTCAAATCTAGAAAAACAAAAACAAGTCAAAATGTAATTCTTTCAAGTGTAAATGCGATTTATCAGAAGCTATAAATAAGAATCTGTAGTCAGTGATCTGATATTTAATAAACATTCTCACCCTCCAGCACTTGGTCATAGACTCTCTCTTCACAGGTTATGACCAGGTCGAATTTATCTTTGCACAACTGAAAGCGCTCTGGTTTTGCCTTGATGCGCTTGTTGCGATCCAGCATGTGTAAGATCCCATTCTGTGTATATCTGATAGGTGAGGAAGTCAAGGAAAACAGCAGCAGCCACAAAAAGAGAACAAAATCACCTCCTCCCACAGCTACACACACAAATGTTTTAAAAAGCCTCAGACTACTGCTCTGCAGAGAAAAAGGGAAAAATGCTTTGAATAATCTGCTTAAAGAGCAAACAGCGCCCTCTGGTGGTGATGTCAATAACTAGGCCACAATTTAAAGAGAAAAAAAGGGACTTCCTGTGAAATAAAGTTTAGACAACTGTCGCCATTCTGAAGAGTTTTAATTAAAAACATTTTCAATGCGTCAGCTTTTTTGCCATCTTACAGTTTTTTTTTGTAACTATATCACAATCTTCCTACTGTGTCACAAATCAGGGGTTTGCTGCATAGTTCATAGGATGTATGTGCACCTTCTAGTCCAAAACTCAGAAAATAAATCTGATTCCAGGGGTTTAAAATGTGGACAAACAGAAAAACAGTTTGATCTTCTGGATACCAAACACTAAAGTTGGACACCAAACACTTTAGTTGAAGACCTAAAGAGGTCTTCAACTAAAGCTCTCAAGGTCTGATGTCCTGCAACTTTTAGATGTTTCTCTGCTTCAACCCACCTTAGTGAAATCAAGAGGTCATCAGCAGGACCATGGAGAACTGGACTGCATACTGAAAGGTGCTTTATGCATTTGATTCTGGTGTGTTGGATCCAGAAAACACCTAAAAGCTGCAGGACACAGTACATCAAGGACTGGAGTCAAGACCCCTCATTTCAGCACAATTAAAAAGAATAAATAAAAATAAATCATTGCCTTTTTAAGGTTATATTGTGAGCTTTTATAACCTCAATAGTTTAAAAGTGGCTTTTCCAAAAATGCTTTAGGTAATCCTAGAGCTTAGCCTAAGAGGAATCGCATAAAAAAAGGAAAGAAGGATTACTTCATAATTTTAACTTTATAAAATGATGCATTTTAGGTGTTGGGGAGCAGAACACAACTCATGATTAGGGAATAATTACACATGAGCAAGGTAAAAAAAAAACTAAAGTTTCATTTTTTTGGTGTTTTACATTTTGAACATCCTTTATTCTGCAAGTCCTTTTTTATCTTTAAACCTTTTATAAATAGTTTAAATATAATGTTGAACTTTAAAGATGATGGATACACCTGAACTGAAAGAGAATTACTAAATAATTTCCCTTCTATGATGAGAGCGTCTATCCATGTGAGCCTGAAGACTTCAAATTGGCACAACTTTCACATTATGTAAAAATTTTAAACTGCATTTTTAGGTCAGAAACTTAAAACTTTAAAATCATGGACATTAAACTATTCTGGGGCAAAAGGACTAAGAATAAGTAACACAGCTACTGGAAAACTAAGAGCATTAAGCTATAGAAAACAATCCTAGAGGTAATTTTCCCTCCCACATAATTAAGGTTTTCTATAAAATGTACCCAGGATTACTTACCATTAAGCTAAATTTTACCCCACATAGTTATTTTTACACTACAGCTTTAAACATTAGTTTTCATAGGACTTCAAATATGTATGGTTTTGTTTTCCAGCATCATACCTGCTATCCACAGGGCTTGTTTTTCTTTTTTCACCCACCAAAATAAAATCTACTCACCAGGCTGTGCAAAGAACCAAGGCACTAGAAACTGATCATGGTGCAAAAAACCTCAAAAATAAAAAATTAAACGGGGGCTTTTTTAAAATAAAAAAAGCATCTGAAATATATATTAAATAGAAAAATGACAAAGAAGTTACTACTGCCAACAAAATCCACTTACTGTTCTAATGCAACTGCTGATTGCAAGGTTATTTTCACACCTTATTTTACAACCATGTGTCAAACATTTTTAGACAGCGTCTGACTTGAGGAGCTCCCATTGTTTGTGCTGTCCCAAGACGACCACCTAGCCAAACTCCAAACAAACAATACCATCCATGTAAGACTTTCAGATGGGTCATGTTTACTTAGGTGTGTGTGTGTGTGAGAAAGGGAGAGCGAAAGAAAGGAAAAAAATGAGTGCGAAGGGGATACAGTTCCTTGTCCTTTCGGACCAAGTCGTTGTACATCTGTTCATAAGTTGTTTTGAAGTCATACACATTAGGTTTATCCGGGGATGGACCAGGTAGCTTCACATGAGAACCAGTCCCAAATGATCGGACGTCAAATCCACGTTTGCTGTAAAAAAGGAAAGGACAACAGAATAAATACATTAAAATTAATGTTGTCAGCAAGATAAGCGATCATCCTATCATAGACTGTCAGTTTTTTGATTAAAGTGTAGAAATCCTTCTTCCCGTGCTTTAATTAAAAAAAACAAAACTTTTTTTTATTGTAAAACAAATGGCGTCCACTCTGAACTCAAACTATTCCTACTAAAAAACACACAAGCGCAGGAAACTCCTCAGATCGAGTTATGAAAGAGCTGAATAGTTGCACAGCTGCAGTTCTTCTCCTGGAACACTTCCGTCCAGGTGGCGCTGTTGTCACCATGTGAAGCCGGAGGGGAGAGAGAGAGAGAAACGATCTAATCACTAAGGCCTTGTGCGTTAAAATCCCTGCATCTGTTGTTTAAAAGAAAAATCAGTGCGGTCGTTTTCTTCAACCAGCCCATGTAAAGCCGTGTAACCAGGATGTGTTGAGGGTGAGCTACACCCTCGGCGGGACGCTCTACAAGTGAGTCCATTGTTAGACAGCGATAAAGGCCCGACGGACCGACACCGCGTCGGTCCGGGCTGTGACCGGCTGGGAAAGCCCCTCCACACAGCACAGCTTCACTTGGAGTTGGTTTTCTTGTTCTGTCTCGTCTTCCTGGCGGGTCGTCTTTACCTGAGGATATTGTGCGCTTCCATACTGCGGTTCTGGTTGCTCGAGCAAACAACCGCTACACGCAGCGGCTGGCTCGGCATTGCGACTCTCCGGCTGAGACTAACTAACACCAGCGGTCAGAAACTAAAACCTCGTGGTTCTTTTGGTTCCTGTGAGGAAAATAAAGCATAAGCAATAAGCCCCTACAGTACGTTAAAAGGCACGGCGTTTCAACTGCGAACACCGTGAGCGCAGCTGCCGTTCGTTCGAAGCGGGAAGTTAAAATGGCGGAACCAGAGACGCTGAAAACGGCTTTATAAGGTGATGTCATCGGGAGGCGGGGCTTCGCGTGACGTCAGTAAAACAAACGTTATCCAAATATTCCTTCATTGTTATTGAGAAGTGGAAGTAGTTAAGGTGAAAAAGTCATCAGACGAATTCAATACACGCAGAAGTATTTATTTTTAATAAATAATCAAAGCTAAATGATTATTTTTAATAATTATTAAATAATGTATATTGAAATTTATATTTCATTTGTATCGTACAAATGAGCCTTCAAGTTGCCATCTTTAGTTACCATGCAAATTATTACACTTTTGGACATACTTATTTCATTATATTTGTTCTAAACCCATCTCTAGGTTAAACGGTGGGTACTGCAGTTGAATTTTCCTGTTGGTTACAAACCAACAGGAAAATATGCAGTAAGATATTTTTATCAAGAAAAATAGATAACTGCATCCGGTAAAAAAATAAAATTAAAATCAATCAATCAATCAAATTTTATTTGTATAGCACATTTCAGCAGCAAGGCATTTCAAAGTGCTTTACACCATTTAAAAATGAAATGAAAACAGAAATAGACAGATTTTGAAAAAGATTAGAAGATAGAAACATTATTAAAAGTAAAAATTAAAAGTGAAAACATTTTAAAACATCTCAAACCTCGACATCATACAAGGATTCTCAAACCTCAGAGTTTTCTTACACGGATTCAAACCTCAGAGTTTTAGCAGAGCGACATCATACAAGGATTCTCAAACCTCACAGTTTTTGTATCTTACAAGGATTCAAGGCATTTCAAAGTGCTTTTCACAATTTGAAATAAAAATACAGAGTTTGAAAAAGATTTAAAGAGTTAAAATCATTATTAAAAGTAAAAACATTACAGAGTTTGAAAAAGATTTAAAGAGTTAAAATCATTATTAAAAGTAAAAACATTCAGTCTATCCATAAGCAACTCTAAACAGGTGGGTTTTACTTTGAGATTTAAAGACACTCAGTGTTTCAGCTGTTTTATAGTGTTCTGGAAGTTTGTTCCAAATCTGTGGTGCATCGAGATAAAGTTTGTTATGGTCTGTGGCCTGCAAAGATGGCTCCAAGCAACTGCACCTATACCCCCGCAACGTCTGACTCAGTGACGTTGGCTCCAAAGGAGACATAGAAGACAGTTCTCCTCAGTAACATAAAGATGCAGAAGAAAAACAGCAAACAGAAAAACAGCAAGCAGAAAAAGACAAAGCAAAATATCTATTTTTCTTGACAAAATGCATGTTTAGGGGAAATAAAAAAAGAAAATATATACATTACTTGACAAAAACTCGTGTAAGGAAAAACTAAGTATATATGTATATATATATATATGTGTGTGTATATACACAGTCCAGTCACATTAATGTGACCATCTGTCAAAAGCCAGAATAACCACCTTTCGCAGAGCGAACTGCTACGAGACGTGCAGGAAGAGAGTCACTTAGGTCCCTGAAGGTCTTCTCTGGGATGTTGAGCCATGCCGACTCTAATGCCGTGGCCAGCTGCGCTAGATTACGCGGTTGAGGATCCATGGCGCGAACAACTCGATCGAGATGGTCCCACAGATGCTCGATTGGGTTTAAGTCAGGTGAGTTTGCTGGCCAGGGGAGGACGGTAAACTCATCCTGGTGCTCTTCGAACCACGCACGTACACTGGCAGCTGTATGGCACCTCGCATTGTCCTGCTGGAAGATGCCATCATCCTGAGGAAAAACAATGCGCATGTAGGGGTGGACATGGTCCGCAAGGACAGATGCGTACTTGTATTGATCCATCGTGCCTTCCACAATAATCAGTGAACCCAGAGAATGCCAGGAAAACATTCCCCAGACCATAATGCTCCCGCCTCCAGCTTGGACCGTTCCTGCAATGGTTGCAGGGTGGTTCCTTTCAGAGGTTTCACGCCTTATACGCCAACGTCCATCTGTCCGATGGAGCATAAAACGCGATTCATCTGAAAACGCTACCTGTCGCCACTCAGTGGACGTCCAGCTGCTGTACTGGCGTGCAAATTCTAGCCTTCGTCGTCGATGAACACCAGTCAGCATAGGTGCACGAACCAGGCGTCCGCTTCGGAGGCCCAGACGCAGCAATGTTCGCTGAATAGTGGTTTGGGAGACACTTGTGGTAGCCCCTTGGTTCATTTTAGTGGTCAGTTGCTCAACGGTAGCCTGTCTATCTGCCCGAACGCATCTCCGCAACCGTCGTTCGCCTCTGTCATCTATGGCCCGTGGTGCACCACATTTGCCACGTCGTTGATTTTGGACAGTCCCATTTTGCCATGCACGGTACACTTTTACCACGGCGGCACGCGAACAGTTCACAAACTCAGCCGTTTCGGAAATGCTTCCACCCTTGGCCCGAAAGCCAATGATCATGCCCTTTTGGACGTCGGATAAATCGCTTCGTTTCTGCATTACGCCAACGATTGAAATGTTTTCCGAAGCCCACACACACCCTTTATATACGCTCAACTGCACTGTGCTGCCACCTGCCTTCTGTGATTGGTTATTTAACTCTGAAGTGGAAAGTACGTGGTGGTCACATTAATGTGACTGGACTGTGTA
This sequence comes from Poecilia picta, assembly GCA_033032245.1. NCBI lineage: Eukaryota > Metazoa > Chordata > Actinopteri > Cyprinodontiformes > Poeciliidae > Poecilia > Poecilia picta. The sequence goes on along the minus strand of CM065357.1, from coordinate 18,147,515 downwards.
TATACACACACACACATATATATATATATATATATATATATATATATATATATATATATATATATATATATATATATATATATATATATATATATATATATATATATATATATATATATATATACTGTATATATATATGTCGGTTTTGGTCCTCCATATGTGTGTATAGATATTATCTATCTGTCTGTCTGTCTGTCTGTCTCACACACACGGAGAGAGAGAGACATTGTCTCCTGCTGCTCTTCTTCCGCCATCTCCAGAGTCTCCCGCTGCTCCTCTGCCTCCCTGTGCTCTGTCCTGCCTCTGCTTCCCTGTGCTAACCCCTTTGCTCCCCCCAGCAGGAAACTGGGCCTTTTGGGCTCAGTCTCCAGCTGGGGGACTCAGACTGTGGCAGGATGACGGAGCGCCCGGAGAGAAACCTGCAAACAGGAAACCTGTCAAATCTTTTTACCTTATGTCCTTTGGTGTCTGATCATTTCTTCTCATAAATGTAAATGAAACCATTGTTGGACATGTCTTCCCTGCAGTCGCTGTCTGCAGTGAAGACATGCTCATTGTCTGCCTTCACGGTTCGTTCTCCCTTCATTAAGTAACAGTAGAAGTCTGTCAGCTTTGGATCCCCACAGATGACGGAGGACAGGTGGTAGGTCTCCGTCCCACAATCTGCAGGCACATCGATGGTCTGAGTGGCTTTGGTTTGGTGCTTCCTGGTCAATCTATGCAGAAAAAACACCAGGACCTTGTTATCAGTCAGGTAGTGTTTTTTCTGCCAAGGCGACCCGTAGTCTGAACAACGGCGTTTCCATGAGACATCCAACCAGAATTCAAGCAGTATAGATACACTGGTTGAAAATAATATCGGTGGAAGGGCAATCATGGCGCCGTTGTTTAGCAGCCTTAGGGAAGTGGCTCCACAGTTAGAGCAAGAGTCATTGTCGTACAACTCTCTATCCAACCAGACCAGCACAGACTCCAGCAAACTTTTGATGTCGTAGTCCTTTCCCACGCCTGATGGCAGCTTCTTCTCCCTCAGCTCCATCAGAACTGGGGACAGGTCTTCCTGACTAAAAAGTTTGCCGGGCTGACGGACAGCTGAGAGGAGGAGACTCCCACAGCAGGGGATGGACGATGCCTCCAGAAAAACCCTTTCCCGAGCGAGACACTGCTTGGTGACGCTCAGGTTTAGGATGCTTTGGAAAGCAGCGTTCACCCAGCTGTTCTGGAGCTCATTGGAGAACTTGAAGAAGTTCTCCTCCTCTTGTCCTTGTCCTGCAGATGCTGTCTTCCCTACATCTGGCACATCCGAGCCAACGCTATCTTCTGAGTTAACGTTAGGGGAACAGGAAACCTCGACAGCAACAGAGATATTTACATTTACAAGTGGTTTTTCAGACAAATGAGCAACTCTGTTGTCTTCTGAAATAAGACAAATTTCAAATAAATTTCAAAGGGGCCTGTGACTGTGCCCTTCAGAGGAGTCTTCTGTACGGAAAGCGATGGGACCAGCGAAACCAAAGCTGTGGCTGTCACTTCAGCCACAGCTTTGGCTGCGAGATCAGCCGCAGACAAATCTTCCCCAGCCGGGTTAGATTTTTCTGCGACTACAGTCTCACCCTCATGCTGTACCATTATCTCTGAACAAACCTCCCCAGCCGGGTCAGTTTGTCCGGAGACAGTACCATCTTGTCCTCTGTACTGTCTCGTACAGAGGACAAGATGGACTCCGAGGTCCCAACATCTAACACCTTTTCAGAACAAACCTCCCCAGCCGGGTCGGTTTGTTTTTTGGCACTGGATGGAAATCCTTTCCAGAACAGATCGTCCTCTTCATCCTGACTGATGCTTAGAGATCCAGTATTCAAGCACTAGAACTTCTTTGATCTACTGTGATGTACATAATGTCATCTATGACCTCATCATTGAGCTCACTGGACTTCTGGCACAGGTCTTGCTTCTGATCGTTGCTATGGAAATGATCAGCTCAGCTCTGCATGACTCAAGCTGACATAAATACTTAAATAAAATGTTATACTTTTTTTTAAATTTAACATGAAGAGATTAATAGATTTGTATATGATTTAATTTTTGCTTGCTGTGGTATAAATGTTCTGAAGCCTTTTATCCACAATTATTTTTAATTATTATTAATTCATTAGGATTATTCATGTATTAATCATTGCACAGTGCTAGGAACAGTCTGTGACTTATTATATTTATTTTTATTAATTTTTGTAGACAATTTAATGCTGTGACTATTTTACCAAACATAAGAACAAAAGCAGAAGACCAATCTAGGCATGCATTTATACGTAATTTTATTGAGGTCCAAAGCCCAGAAGTTCTTGGCTTGTGTCATTCAGGAGCCTTGGGGATAAAAGGGTTTCATGATTTCATTTCAAAGGTAGATTTCAAGAACAACTCAGCCAAGAGTTTGTGTCAGGTGCTATTCTGGGATGTAGACATGTAGGAATCTCCACGATGTAACACAGAGTAGCATGCCTTAGTATAAGATATGCTATATAATATATATATATATAGCATATCTATATGTTGCCCTGCGACAGACTGGCAACCTGTCAAGGGTGACCCCCCCCTCTCGCCCGGAATGTTAGCTGGAGATAGGCGATATATATACCTTGTTTATATATATATATATCTATATATCTATATAGATATATAGATATATATATATATCTATATAGATATATAGATATATATAGATATATAGATATAGATATATATATACCATATATATATATATAAATATAGCATATCTTATACTAAGGCATGCTACTCTGTGTTACATCGTGGAGATTCCTACATGTCTACATCATATATATATATATATATATATATATATATATATATATATATATATAAGGTATATATGTCACCTATCTCCAGCTAACATTCCGGGCGAGAGGGGGGGGTCACCCTTGACAGGTTGCCAGTCTGTCGCAGGGCAACACAGGGAGACAGGACAAACAACCATGCATGCACACATTCACACCTAGGGAGAATTTAGAGAGGTCAATTAACCTGAAAGTCATTTTTTTGGACTGTGGGAGGAAGTCGGAGTACCCGGAGAAAACCCATGCATGCACAGGGAGAACATGCAAACTCACTTTGCAGCCCACCTTCTTTATTTGCTTCTATTAATTTGTTTCTATTAATTATAATTATTCTGGGATATTTAACTTACTTTAAAAATCTAATTAAAAGAATAATGTATGTATCATATTGACATATAATAAATCTGCATTCATGTGATTCTGGTGAGTTGTTATTGAAACCCTGGTTGTTTTAATAGCTTGCGACACTTAGTTTAGTTTCTTTCCTGTTCTGGAGGCAGTGTGATGCTTTTAATGTTCTGCTAGGAAACCTTGCTTCCTGTGTTGCATGTGAATAGTACTTTGAAACTTGTTACCTATAGCATCACTGCAGATCATGCATACCATTTCATGGTACCATTATTCACTGCTGACTTTGTCTTCTTTCAGAGGGTTAATGCTCCTTGCCAGCTCAGACCTTTTTTTGGAAGTATTTTCCAGAACCTTAAGAATAATTTTCAGTTCGAGGCCTCAAGCTGTTCTTTCTTGATGCTGGCTCATGTTCTGGTTCAGGTATTTTTAGCACTCAATAGAAGATATTTTTATTTAACCTGGATGGCACAA